>BSBN01000077.1:1525000-2182500 GCA_027924645.1 Cunninghamia lanceolata
CACATGAAATTAAAAAGAGCATCATACCATGGTTATAGCATTGCATTCTCTTACTCAAAATTTGAATTGTAGTGGCTGCAAACCATCTTATGTCAGCTACAAACATCTCATCAATGACAATAGGTGGGAAATGCATCCTCCTTGTGATTAACAACTCCTTTGTGAACTCCCCAATAGGATGTATCCTTGGCATGCCCAATATTATGCTGAACTCTCCTATGACATAGAAGTTGTTGCATTCTGTGTATCCATCCACTATGTTGGCAAGTTGTTGTGCCTACTTGTTCTTCTCGTGTGATGAAGGATCCCAAACATCTATTTGAGCTTCATGACTATATCCTTGAGCCCCAATGAGACCCATAATGCTACTGTGGGTTGATCCCTCCAAAGCATAACATAAATCAGTTGGAAATAAATCACAAATCACTCAGGATCTCATCCAAATCAATACTAGGATGACTTGAATGATTGTCCCCCATAACAGAACCCTTCCGCTAACATTACTATGCAAGGAAATCCTCTCAAAATGCATCAATCTACTGCTGTCTATGACTGGAAACATCAAAACCAGCACTATAAAAATAATGTAGCAGTTGCAAATATGACAGACCTGTGCAAAAATCATCCATGTGATCAATGTAGAAGCGGTGAGCAGCCACACATGGACTAAGAATTCTCCATTAGAAGCTACCAACTGAAAAATACTCTTTCCCATGGCTGGAAATACCTGCAAAACCACTTGTGTGAATGCCAATGAAGTAAGGTGGTGGCTGATAACAATGATGATGGCAGTGTTAGGGCTAGGAAATTAGGTCCATAGCTATCCTGGGAATGCTTCCGCTGTCATATGAGGATAGCATCTCATCATCACTCAACCTCCTCTTGCCTTGTTGGTGATCTTCGGCACAAATATCCCAATTTGGGATAATCCCATCATGCTCATGTTGTGCTACCCTAGCATTCATGTGAACTTCACCCATAAAATGCACCCAATGTGAGCTCTGAGTTTTGCTTATCCCTCCAAGACCCATGATATAGAAGTCTTTGCATATCTCTTATTCACCCAAAGTGATGACCAATTGCCTTGTCTTCATGATGCTAGGAATTTGTTGCATGTCCCCTCCGCCCAAGGGGGATAAACTATTATTATTTTAATAAAAGAAAAGTGTTTATAAACACTATACTAATAACAATATAATATTATAATAATAATAAATATATATTAATATTATTAATAATAAAAAGAATAACAATGCCTTCAGCTCGACGCCATAAGAAAATTTAATTCCATTTGTGGTCGGCTTCTTTTGGAAAATTCCAAATTGGTATAAAAGAAGAATCTTTTGTCATTGGAAGGTATGCGACTTATGATTTTGGCAAGTGAATTTCCGAATTCTTATCTACTGTGCAAGAGGACGGAAACCCTTTGTGCATGTGTGAGGTCAGGATGAAAATCCTGTCTCTTTCCTTGGTAAATCCAAACAGGATTTGTAAATTGGGCTGATAATTGTGTTTTTATTTCGTTTCTTTCCAGGCATAACGGTTGAAGGATATCAAGACTGCTTTAGCACTGCATTTTTGGGAAGTTCTACACACTGTATAACCTTCAGGTAGATGCATCATAGTGGGAAGAGTGTTGGGAAGGAGTCTATAGGATCGTTGATCATAACCAGACCAAATCGCCATTGTTTGCGTCCGTCAAACTGGCAGATTTGCACCATAAGGAGGGTGAATCACTACACATCAGACATCTGGGACATTAATCCAGCAAAGAGGGCAAAACACTATAGGAAAGGTGCAGTATTTGCTTGCAAATTTATAGCGGATTACCCTAAGGTCTAGCGCGGTTGGCACGCAGATTCAGGTGGCATACAACATAACTCAGATTTGGTGCTATCATTGGATAGTTGTGGCTACAATAAAATCCATGGGCACATTAGGGTCTTGAACAGTTGTAGCACAACGAAGATTTATCATTCTAAGACTCGACAACATAAAACAGAGGTTGTTGTTTCATACTGAATATTAGCACCAGGCTTACAGCTATACAAATCAGATCTGGTCGTAGTGCTGGAAGAGGGTCTGTAGCCAATTATCCTCAGATCAGGCAATTTCCAGCAGTTGAACTAAGAGTGGTCTTGTATGTAGGGTCAAGCCCTGAACTAAATCTTGATTGATGATGAATTATTGAATCAGAACTGATTTGTTTGTGTCCTGAAAATCTCCTGGGTATAATCAGGTCTGATTATCTCATATTCATATTCAAATCTAAAATGTGTTGTGGCATGGGAATTTTATAATTTGCTTTTAGGTTATGTCAGAACCTATGATATGTTAATGTCACCATTAATGGATATTTACTGATTACCTAACTGGAAAGGTCATTAATGGATATTTACTGATTACCTAACTGAGAGGGGAATCTTACGGTGGTATTGGAGCAGGATTCCTACCAGCCTGTGAATCTTCGAAAGCTAACATCTGAGTGCAGATCTACAATGAACACATGAATGAAAGGGAACTTAGGAGAAAGAACATGGATTGGCGACCTAAATTCTTACCAAAGAAAAAGGACATGGATCCTATCCAAGAGGCACAGACAAAGACTCAAGATTTTAAAAAACAACTTTTGGAGCAATTTTATAGCAGCCTTAGAACCCTAAATTCATTTAGAAAAACACGACAAGAGGATCCTGTTCGAAGGGCAGTAGAGGATCAGCTGGAAAGAGATGAACGCAAGCTTACTGCCTATTGTAAATATGAACAAGAGTCTACTATTTATAAATCCAGTGTTACCTATGAAGAAAACTTGGAGATATTTGAAGAAAACAAAAGAGGAAAAAAGAAGGGATTTGCGAAGGAAGAATCATAATCACAAGGAGAGGCTGAGGAAGAAATCAGAAAGCAAGAGGGACAATCAAATTCAGAGCCACAAGACATCCTGGAGCAAGAACAAGAGGAACCCAATAAGCAAGTTGAAGGTGAAGATTCTTTGTTGGTTTCTTATGATTGTGTGAGCTGGCAAAAGATCGATTAAGAGGGTCCACTTGTTGGGCGCGAGGAGTTCGAGTTGAAGGAAGATGCACCAAATCATGCAATATCTTTCGAGCTTCCAAATGATGAGCCATTGATTGATTTACGGAGTAGCATTGTGGATGGGTATACATTTGAGAAGAACATTTTGGTTAGCCCTAATTTGGAGGTTTTGAGTCACAAAAATGGAGGTGTTGAGGATATCTCAACAAATTCTCTTCCAGCAAAAGAGGTTGAGCACTTTGTTCACAGCCTAAGGTATGAATATATTTCAGATTTGTTACTTCCTATGTCATTGCAAAATTCTTGTCATCATGGAAAGCATGCAAAAAAGGGGGAAAGAGTAAGAGATACAACTTGCAGTATAGAGCACGTGGACTCTTTGTTTCTAGTTCCAAGTTGTTTCTGCATATGGATTCTGAGTAATCTCTTGAGGCTCAAAGAGGATAGAAGCATTGGTGCTACTTTTGAATTCGCCATCTCTTGCATTCGGAATGGAAGGAAGTTTATGAGGGATCACAAAAGGTTTGTTGTGCATTCTAACCACATTGTGAAGGATTGGTGCTCACAATTTATAGATCACTTGTGGGAACCAAGAACCACAATTGAAGACAAGATCATGGGTAATGGCCAAAGGGAGATAGTCACCTCAAGGAGCTTGATGCTAGATGAGGGTAAGCAAGATAGAGGTCATTTTGATATTCAAGATTTTGTAACTAAGTTTGGTATGGTGTTTTTGGTATCAAGTTACAAGCAAGTTGGAAGATTTATGAAGAATGAGACACTACACATTACTAGCCCCATGAAGGCAAGACAATTGATCATTCTTTGGGGTAACCAAGATATGTGCAAAAAAATTTATATCATGGGTCTTATAAGGATCAGCAAAGCATAGAGTTTGCATTGGGAACATTTTATGGGAAAGTTCACTATGAAATTGAAACCCAAAGGTGAAGAGGTAGTGTTTCAAGGCATCAAAGAGGAAACTCCAAGATGTGTCATGACAAGGAGAATGGAACATCAATGGTCAGCGACCACGACCTCATCCAAAGGTGAATCATCTTTTGATGATTATGCTTGGCTTAATTTGGACCAGCATTGCATGGTGCTTGAATTTTCAGGGTCACCACTGAGTAGAAGGTATCATCATGAGTTAAGGAGGCATGGTGTTTCCATTGAAAGAGTTAGAGGAACCACAAGAAGATCCCAAGGAGAAATTCAGATGTATGCTGGGGTTGCACAACATGAGCATGACAAGATGATTCCAAATTGGGATATTTGTGCGGAAGATTGCTAACAAAGTACGAAGAGGTTGAGTGATGATAAGATGATATCCTCATATCACAGTAGAAGCATTCCCACGATAGCGATGAACCTAATTTCCAATCCTAACACTGCTGTCATCATTGTCAACAGCCACCCCATTACTTCCTTGGCATTCACACAAGTAGTTTTGCAGGGATTCCTAGCTATGGGAAAGAGTAATTTTCAGTTGGCAACTTCTAATGGAGAGTTTTCAGTCTGTATGTGGATGTCCACCACCTCTACATTGATCACATGGCTGATGTTTGCCCAGTTTGGTCATACTTGCAGCTATTACATCATTTTTATAGTGCTGGGATTGATGTTTCCAGTCATTGACAGCAGCAGATTGAAGCATTTTGAGGGGAATTCCTTGTATGGAAATGATAATGGAAGGGTTCCATTATGGAGGACAATCATTCCAGCCATCCTAGCGCTGATTTGGATGAAATTCCAAGTGAATTGCGGTGATTTATTTCCAACTGATTTGGAGGGATCAGCCCTCGATAGCATTATGGGTATCATTGGGGCTCAAGGGTATAGTCATGAAGCTCAGTTAGTTGCTTGGAATCCTTCATCACATGAGTAGAACAAGTGGCAACAATGACTTGCCAATATAGTAGATGGTTACACGGAATGCAACAACTCCCATGTCATAGGAGAGTTCAGCATAATATTGGGCATGCCAAGGGTACACCCGATGGGAGGGTTCACTAAGGAGTTGAAACCCAAGGGAGAGGAGGTAGAACTTCAAGGTGTTGAAGGAGGAGATCCAATAGTTGCCTTGATGAAAGACCATTGGGAGACAATCACAACTTCTTCCAAAGGTGAGATGTTTGTTCCAAAGGGTGTTTGGTCTAATTTGGATAAGTTCAACATTACACTCCTAAGGTGGCCACCAAATGAAACAATTGTGATATGGAACCTTCTTGTTGAGAACCACCAACTTGACATAATGAGGAGTCTTGGTTGCACTAGACACAAGCCAAGGGCCATTTTGAGTATGGCTCCCAATTTTAGATCTGCTGCCCTCAACACTCCCAGCATTGCACGCACTTTCCTTGCAGCCAAAGAAGAGTTTCCAGTCACATGGTGGAGTTTACAGTCCAAAATCAGTGATGAAGTGTTTGCAGCTGGTACATGATGGTCTCCAGCCTTTATAACTTTGGTTCAGAGTAAAGAGGTGCAATGTTACAGCCATGGTATGATGATTCTACTCATATTTTCCCTGTGCAGCTATGCAACAGCAGTTTGGGGTATCATGATCAGAATTTGTAGATTCCAAGGTAAAATTCATGACACCGATCCGGAAGGAGTAGCTGCACATGATGCTGAAGCTTACACATATGATGATGAAGTCACTGAGACGAAAAAGACCATGAGGAAGCCAAGATTAGTGAGTATTATTGCTAAAGGGGATAGTTTATTGTTCATTATGAAATCCACAAGAGCAGTGCCCAGCATCGATGAGCATCCCCCCACAATATGTTACCATGGCATGAAATGGGTTGTGTTCCCGGAAGTGTCATTGCAATATTTGGGGCGGGAGGACTGTCCTGTCCCCTTCGCCCTAGGGGGGTAAACTATTATTATTTTAATAAAATATAAGTGTTTATAAACACTATACTAATAACAATATAATATTATAATAATAATAAATATATTAATATTATTAATAATAAAAAGAATAACAATGCCTTCAAGTCAGCGCCATAAGAAGATTTAATTCCATTTGTGGTCGGCTTCTTTTGGGAAATTCCAAATTGGTATAAAGGAAGAATCTTTTGTCATTGGAAGGTATGATTTTGGCAAGTGAATTTCTAAATTCTTATCTACTGTGCAAGAGGATGGAAACCCTTTGTGCACGTGTAGGTCAGGACGAAAACCCTGTCTCTTTCCTTGGTAAATCCAAACCGGATTTGCAAATTGGGTTGATAATTGTGTTTTTATTTCATTTCTTTCCAGGCATCACGGTTGAAGGATATCAAGACTGCTTAAGTGCTGCATTTTTGGGAAGTTCTACACACTGTACAACCTTGAGGTAGCTACGTCATAGTGGGAAGAGCGTTGGGAAGGAGTCTATAGGATCGCTGATCATAACCAGACCAAATCACCATTGTTTGCATCTGTCAGACTAGCAGATTTGCACCATAAGGAGGGTGAATCATTACACATCAAGCGTCTGGGACATTCATCCAGCAAAGAGGGCGAAATACTACAGGAAAGGTGCAGCATTTGCTTGAGAATTTATAGCGGATTATCCTAAGGTCTAGCTCGGTTGGCACCCAGATTCAGGCGACATACAATATAACTCAGATTTGGCAGTATCACTGGATAGTTGTGGCTACAATAAAATCCATGGGCAGATTACAGTCTTGAACAGCTATAGCACAACGAAGATTTATCATTCTAAGACTGGACAACAAATAACAGAGGTTGCTATTTCATACTGAATAATAGCGCCAGACTTACAGCTATACAAATCAGATCTAGTCATAGTGCTGGAAGAGGGTTTGTAGCCCATTTTCCTCAAATCAGGCAATTTCTAGCAGTTGGACTAGAGTAGTCTTGTATGTAGGGTCAAGCCCTGAACTAAATCTTGATTAACGATGAATTATTGAATCATAATTGATTTGTTTGTCCTGAAAATCTCCTGGGTATAATCAGGTCTGATTATCATATTCAAATCTGAAATGTGTTGTGGCATGGGAATTTTATAATTCACTTTTAGGTTATGTCAAAACCTATGATATGTTAATGTCACCATTAATGGATATTTACTGATTACCTAATTGGAAAGGTCATAATCTATACTTCAGCAGAGATAAATATAATAATTGTTAGGGGAATCTTACATTTGTAATGTCTAAACCTTCATGAATCTGCCAACTTGTTTGTAGCTTGATACCCAAAGCACCATACCACACTTAGTCATAGAGTCTTGAACATCAAAATGACGTCTATTTTGCTGGCCATCACCTATGATCTTTTCTTCAATCATGGTACTTAGCTCCCATAAGTGATCTATGAACCGTGAACTATGCACAACAAACCCTATATGATTCCTCATCAACTTCCTTTCAATCCAAATGCAAGAGATGGAGAACTCAGTAGTGATATCAATGCCTTTATCCACTTTGACCCTCAAGAGATCTCCCGAATCCCATATGTAGAAACAATCTTGAACTTGAATCAAAGAGTCCACATGTCCTATACTGCTAGTGTCCCTTACTTATCACCCTTTTTAACATGTTTTCCATGATGACAAGAATCTCGCAATGACATAATAGGAAACAACAAATCTGAAATATCTTCATACCTTAAGCTGCAATCAAGGTGCTCACCTCCTTTTTCTGAAAGAGAAATTGTTGAGATACCCTCAATACCTTCATTTTTGTGACTCAAAACTCCCGAACTAGGGCTAATCAAAATGTTCTTCTCAAATGCATATCCATCCACAATGCTACTGTGAAAATCAATCAACGGTTCACCATGTGGGAGTTTGAAGGATAGTGCATGATTTGGCACATCTTCCTTCATCTTGAATTCTTTGCATCGAACAAGTGAAGCCCTTTTTGCCTTGACTTCATCAATATTTTGCTGGCATATGCAATCATTAGAGGTCGGTAAAACATCTTCTACTATCAAAGAATTTTTACCTTCAACCTGCATGTTGGGTCCTGTTGATGATGTTTTCTTGACAACAACAACATTAGAGTAAAACACCAAGTGCTCTATCCTCTCTTGAACAAAGCGTCTCGAATGCTAAACTACGTGATCAAACAAGAACGCTCCAAGGTTCCTTGTACGTGATTTGCAACAGATAGCCTCGGTGGTGTGATGTGATTTGCTGGTAATCACAAAGGGACTTACGCTGAATATGCTCCTTACTTCATTCAACTATGTACTCTTTCCTTGTGAAATGGAACTTCTGATCAACTATGAAAAGAAAAGGCAAAAGGCAAGAGTTTAAGAAGCCAATCTAAGGACAATGAAGTGATGGATGATGTCAAGATAGACAAATTCCTCATATAACCCAACTCCGCTTCGCCATGCGAACCAACAACTACACAAAGTTCGGTGCAATCTTCTAAGGTACTTCAAAGATTTTCAAATTGCAAAGCATTCATCCAAACACCCACAGCTGGCGCAGCTTGAACAATCTTCACAACCGAACTAAAGCATGTAAAGGTTCAGGCTAACTTTGAAAAGTGAGTTGCCATCGACAATCCACAAAAAGTATGAACCATTAAGGAATTCATCAAATATCTTAACATATTGGCATCACATCAATAAACTTCTAATCTAACTCTACTTGGAAACATTTCTCAATCATCCGCGAGAATTTGAAACCATGCCAACATCCCATAATCACACAAATCACCATGAAAAATCAACAATGAGCTTGTATTGATCCAGGAAGTGTTTTTACAACAATTTCACAATATCTCTTCAATGACATCGAAGAGTTTCCTCTACTCTACTTGCTATTCTACTCTCCTACAGCAACTCTACTCCTAATCTCCTCCTCTATTCCTCTAATGATCTTCTTTTAATTCTAATAATCTCCCCCCCTTACAAATGAGAGAAGTGAGCCTTATATAGAGCTCAAGAATTACATGAAGGGCCAAGATTGATTTAGCAATCAACGGCTGAGATTGAGACAACAAGGCAGTTTGTTACAAAATTTGCTATTTTTAGAACATGAAAGAGGCAATGAAGGCACGTTTCCCAATGTGATAAGCATCTCTGGAGCATCTTTATGGTGGGCCCTCTTACATGGCAGAAGGCAATTGGCTTGATGATGTGTACGTGCCACCTCAGCATCTTTGAATGAACTAGTGTGATTCTCCTCATGTTCACTTTACTTAGAATATTTTCTTCTTGTTGTCTTTATGTAACTCATGGATTGCTTTGATGATCATGCTCATCTCTCATCCTGTGATGTTGTTGCGCTTGTGCAGGATCATGCCTCTGGACAGTTGCATGGACTCATGGAGTAGACTAGTGCCTGATGAGAGTTCTTCTTGTCTAGCACATGATATGTGAGCTTCTGGATGATGACCTCCTTCAAGATGTGCATGATGAAGTGACAACCTTCCACTGATCCTCGCCTCGAATGGATGATTCTCTTGATGATGAACTACACTTGTAACCTTGATCATCTTAGACTAGCTCCCTTTCGCATGGCATCGACGTCTTCCTCATCCAGACATACAAAGTCTTTGAAGTAAGATAAACTTGATGTTGGAGCTCTCCTCCATGTGGTGATGATGACAAGTTTGAGCAACGTTCCTCCACCTTCAAAGCTTCTTATGTATGAGCTCTCGCCATTCACCTCCTTGGATCCTTCATCACCTACAAGAAGAAACATATCAAATTAAGACTCAATATAAAGGATTTTCAACAACAAATTACATTCACCTTATGTATGTGGGATTAAAACAATGACATTCCAAAACATATCCTTTCGCGTGTCAAAGTCAAATTTGGAAAGCTACACTTTAAATTCACTTGACCATTCACCTCTCTTCTTGGCCGACCAGCCTAAGTGGGTTTGAAAGGCATGTCTGGACTGTGGAATGTGAAATTCCATGCTTGAGTGTCTAGGCCGACCTTCTTGGGCGGGTTTGGAGGCTGCAGGTGGAGAGTGTGTTGTGAAGAGGTGACATTGTCTGGATGAAGGAGTCAAGGCCGCCTAGCATGGGCGAATTTAAGGGATGTGTGTGGATTTTATCACTTAGGCACTTTCTAACTTGGTTATGACCATTCCAAGACATCTTCACTTACTTCCTTGATGGTTTAAACTCCTTGCATGAGATTTGCATATTAGATGAGTGGAATTTGAAAGTGATGTTTGGAGTAGTTCGTGTGAAGATCAAGAGAATCCAAGCTCTCATGTTTAGGCCGCCCAAGTAGGGCGGATTTGGAAGTGAGGCTTGGATTTTTACTCATTATCCTTCATGTATGTTCCAAACTTGCATGTGTTTGTTCAAAACTCAGTGTTATCCATTACCTTCCTTGCAAATTTTCATGTCATTTCTCCTGGGCGGGTTTGAGGTTAGTGCATGGAGGATGTCATGTGAAGACATGAGATTGTCCGAATGGAGGGTCTAAAGCCGCCTAGGAAGGGCGGGTTTCAAGGGTAGGCTTGGATTTTTCATGACTTAGTGATTTTTGCTTAGTTTTGATAGTCTAAAACCTTTTACACTTGTTTCATTGATAACTTGACCTCTTTGCATGCAATGGAGAGCCATGAGAGGATGGGCGGATTTCAAGGGTCTAGGCGGAGTATTTCATGTGGAGATGACTCTCTCCAAGTGAAAAGCCGCCTAGGAAGGGCGGGATTCAAGGAGGTACATGGATTTTATCACTTAAACTTCATTTTGATGTTCATTTCCTCCTTTGAAGTTGAATGACACACTTAAAATGTTCAATGCCCTTGCCCATGAGACATGATGAAAACCATTTGAGAAGGGCGGCTTTGGAAATGATAGGTGGATGATATGGTGTGAAGGACTTGGTATTGTCCTCTTGGAAGGCTCAGGGCCGCCTTGCATGGGCGGGTTGAAAGGTAGAGTGAGGATTTGATGTTCATTCCTCCCATTTGATAAGTCTTATCTATCAACCTAAACACTTAGTAAAATCTTGGGATGCTTATGAATTTGAAGACATGTCCTAGATGTTGGGTGGTGATCTTGTCCACCTGTCATAGTGAGAACCGATTAGAGGTGTTGTTTGGATCTTACAACTTAGAACATTTTAAACCTCTCCATACATGATCACCTCATCAATAAAGTGCTTTGTTTCATTAGTTCATTGATCTCTCCTTGTAATTTCAATTGTCTTCTCCCCTGGGCGGATTTGAAGGTAGTGCATGGAGGATTTCATGTGAAAGGTGACACTATCCACAGACACCCCTTGAGGCCGCTCCAGTAGGGCGGCTTTGGAGATACCCCTTGGATTTTCTTTCAAAATGTCCCAAAACGTTCAATCTTATGCATTTTCATCCAATCTACATGATCTCCTTTGTACTTGAACTCAAAATATTTCAAAATTGATAAGTCTCCTCTTTGAGCGGATTTAACTGTGTTGCCTGGAGAGTGTGATATGTAGGAGATGATGTTTGTCCAAGCATGGAGCTCAAGGCCGCTCATGTAGGGCGGGATTGAAGAAGATGTCTGGATTTTGTCACTTAAAGCCTTCTCCTCATGAAGATGTCTTGCTTCTTAAGATTTAGTGAACTTCTCAAAATGACTCTCTTTAGTATGTGAGGTAAGTTGCAATGTTTAGACACCATACCTTTAGGCTTACCTTTTTGGGATGATCCTCTCAAACATGTGAGGCATCATGATGTGTTAAGGAACCAAGATAGAATATTTGCCTTGTTTTGACATCAACATTCCAAGCTGACCTCTCTAGGCCACCCAGATAGGGCGGGTTTGAGAGGTATGTGTGGATTTTGGCACTTAGCCACTTCTCATTTCTTGCTCTTGACTATTTCCTTCCCTTGTGATATCATTTTGATCATCCTCATCAAACAACTTTGCACTTTACATTGTTCTTCATCTTAGGCGGGTTTTGAGTGAGTGGTTGGAGTGTATCATCTGTCAAGTGACATAGTCCATAGGGTGCTCTTGAGGCCGCCCAGGTAGGGCAGGTTTAAGGGTGTAGTGTGGATTTTTATCACTTAGGAACTTTTCACCCTTGATCTTGACTATCTTACCTCTCCTTGGCATACCTTGATCAAACAAACTTAACAGTGTGTGTTACCCTTCATCCTGAGCGGCTCTGGAGAGAGTGCTTGGAGGATTTCATGTGTTTGGCGATGCAGTCCACAAAGACCCCTTGAGGCCGCCCAGGAAGGGCGGGTTTAAGGGTGACCTTTGGATTTTGTCTTGAAATTCATTTGAACCTTCATGTTTTCCATTCAAACTTCATGATATTCCAATGCTTTGTGTTTGAAAGACTTCAAAACTTAATACTTTCTCCTAGGGTGGGTTTGGGGACACTGTTTGGAGAGTTTCATGTAGAGGAGGTAAAGTTGTCCATAGGACTCTCTTGAGGCCGCCCAAGTAGGGCGGGTTTAAGGGTGACGTATGGATTTTCATTCAAAACTCACTTAATCCTCTCAAACTTTCAAGTTTCCATTGAAATGCCATCACCTTCTAGTGCTTTATACATGAAAGCCTCTACACTTAACCATTTTTTCTCTAGGGCGGCTTTGGAGGCTAGGTCTAGACAGAATCTCCTGAGACAAGACACAATCCATGGACACCCTATGAAACCGCCTAGACTAGGCGGCCTAGGACACCACCCTTGGATTTTAACTTGAAACTCATTTGGTTCTCTTCATACCTTCAAGTTTGCATTGATATACCATCACCTTCTAATGCTTGGCTTTTGAAACATTTAATAAATTTGATCTCTTTCACCTAGGGTGAGATTGGATGCAGTGTGTGGAGAGATTGATGTGCAGGAGATAGTGTCCAAGACCACCTTGTGAAACTGCCCAGGAAAGTCGGGTTTAGACATGTCCCTTGGATTTTCACACCTAAAGCATTCTAAAACCTTCAAATTTCCATCAATCTTTATCACCTTCTGATGTTTTGTATTGAAACACTTTGAATTTTGCACAATCTCACCTAGGGCGGGATTGGAGGTTGTATCTGGATAGTGTCATGAGGTGGTGAAGACACTGTCCAGGTGAACATGCTAAAGCCGCCCAGATAGGGCGGGTTGAAGAGTGATGCATGGATTTGCACTTGAAACTACATTCAAACTCTTCCAAATGGACTCTCCTTATAATTTGATCATCATCCAAGCACTTGGAGCTCAAAACACTTGACAATTTATTCCTAGGGCGGATTTGGAGGTACTATCTGGATAATGTCATCTGGAACAAGGCAAAGTCCATGAATGCAGCTTGAAGCCGCCCAAGTTGGGCGGGTTTACAAGTGAGGCATGGATTCTTCTTTGAAATGCACTTGACTCTATCTAACTTGCAAACTTCCATTGGAATTTCATCATATCCTAGTGTCTTGTGCAAGAAAACCTTGAAAACTTAACCATTTTTTGCTTGGGCGGATTTGAGGGTTCTGTCTGGACAAGTGCATGTGCATGACGTTGAATCCATGACCTTGTGCCAAGGCCGCCCAGTCTGGGCGGGTTTGGAGGTGAGGCATGGAATTTCTTGCCTTAGTCAAATTTTGGATTTCCTGAATGGAAGTATATTGAAAATATGTTTCTTATACTTTAAATATTTATCAATATACTTCCAGGATGTTTGAGATAGGTCTTGGATCCATAGGATTTAGCATGCAGATTCTAGATTTCTGAGGATCCAACAGATTTCAGACTTAGTCATTTTTTCAGGATTTTCAGGATATCAGACTTAGTCATTTTCAGGGTCTCAGTGACATGCATCAGGATGAAGGCATATAGACCTCTTGGCAAGAAACTGTCGAGACATGGGCAAAACAACACTACCAAAACCCTACAAGCTCAGAGTAAAACTAAACCTAAAGCAAAACAAGGACAGAAAGCGAAAAAAAATAGGGGGTCCCCATTTGCAATGGGGCGATGTGTGATTACATCACAACAGGTCCCTTATATTCTTGCTCAATGATATCTTGTGGCTCTAGCAGTTCTCCTCCCTTTTGTAGGAATGTGGGTTGGAAGGGTCTAGCTGTAGAACCGATTACGGTTCTGTGTTTGTTTCTGTTTATGTTTGTTGAGGCACTCCCCTTGCCTATAGGTGTTTGTACTTGTATGGTAGCATTCATGTTTTGCACTGTTTGCAACATTTGTGTCAATAGTTGATTCAGTTGCTATTGTCTTTGAGTTAAAGCATCAAGTTGGGCATCTGAAAATCCTTCCATCTCTATCTTCCTTGTAGTATTTCAAGTCTCTTTGATTGGATTGCAACCACTATTAGCTTAACCCGTTGGCTAGCAGGGTCTAAGCTCTGATACCATTATAATGTCCCCGATCTGTATTTGTTTGTAATTGTTCTGAATTTTTGGCATTTCCTGAAAATTATGGACCAAATGCAAACTGAAACAGCACATTAATTCAAATAACTGACAGAAAATTCTATGAAATCAACCCCCAATAGAATTATCAAATTAGTTGTATGTTCAATCCATTCAACTATACTTGCAGATTCATTTGTTTACAGAAATATAAATCCTAGGATTTAATTATGGCTCAAATCTGGTAATAAAATGGTTTATAACAGCAATCACCAAAACAACTGGAACTGAAATTTATTGTAACTCCTTGTAGATGGGCAAAATATAAAAACATGTATATACTTTGTATTTTCTAGATTATCATAATATGGAATAAGTCTGAACAACAACATTATTTGGATAGCAAAATGGGATATCCTTCAAATCAAGTATATACCATTCAATAAATAACTTAATGAGGCTGCAATAACAGTGTTCCTTGATTCAATATTTTGATTCTTGACTTACAGAGATGCCACACACTATGAATGATAAACTGCCTTCAGATGTGAGGCGACAGCAATAATGGCTCATAGAATAGGCTACAATCTCCCAACAAATACCCACGATATGTTAGATATGCAGCGATCAGCACTTGGAAGCTTATGGAACCTGATAACAATCTTCCTCACCCACAATCTGCCAGGTATGCATTGATCAACACTTGGAAGTTTATGAAATCTTGATATTGCTATTTATTCACAGCCGCCCTTATTAGTTAATAGTCCACACCCTTCCTTGGTGTATAAAACACTGCAATCAGGCATTGCAAGAAGGTAATCAACTCAACAATGAGTAATCCATTGCAGCATCCCCTCCACTGGATTTCTTCAGTTCACAATAAATGTGTATGGTATAAATATGGCTACGACCAATCACAATTGAAGCATTCAGTTCTAAACAGCGACAGGGTATTAATATGTATGTTGAAAATTCCCCAACAAAAATGCTCCAACCGATCAGCCAATCCTTATATTGGCTTGCAAATCTTTATCTTTGAACCTCCAGAATAAGACCCAAGAGGATTTTCGCCCTCTTGAACCCCGAACAAACCAAGGGCTTTCGTCCTTGGATGTCCTAGATTAAACAAACTGCTCAAATCTGAAAATTGGATGCAAAAGGATAACTTGAATGAATGATCAAATGAAGATAGGCGCCTCCTTGATATACCCTTTTCAAGTTGGGCCCTTGGGTCCTAGATTTCCCTCAAAGTATTTAAAGATACTTTTTTAATTTTCATTTTGTTTAAATTTTAATTTTAAGTATTTAAAAATACTTATATTTTAGTACTAGTGTTTTAAAAAACACCTTTTATTTTAATTAATAATAATATTATTAAGTTGCCGCCCTTATGTTAGGAATTATCGGGCGCAACTTAAATAATATTATTAATTAATTTCAAACCAAAAAAAGAGGACATGACAGTGATATCATTAAGCGGGTTATGATAAAAGGGTTGTGATTGTATCTAACAGTCTTATAACCTTTTTGATTAAACTGGCAATAAGATAGAATCATAACTTCAACTTGATTAAATGTTTATTAGATATTGTTGATCATGATACAATGGTAGGCCTATTATCACTAAAATTCAATTAAGATGATGACTATATCATTATACACTGAACAAGATGCTATAGCCACTACAAGGCAGTCATACCAATTAGCATTGAATTTTGGTATCTCGAGTGCCAAGTTGGTCCAATTGACAGTAAGGAATTAATTCATTTATTGACACTTGTTATAAGACAACAAAGATTACCAGTTGACAGTCTTGTGACTGAGGAGTGAATAGTTGTCCCACTTGAATGAAAAGGGAAATGCACACTAATATTTTGATGACAATTGACTTAAACTTGGGATATGTGAATCCCAATCTTGGAATGGTAGTTGATTTGTTATTAAAAGAACCCTGAAAAATACAAGTACTCTAACTCAATAATGATACATGTATTTTAGGATTATTGCCTTAACCTTGAGGAATTGTGTCAAACAGTTTGCATGCCTAGCATATGCTCTTACTTTTACATATGTGTCTCTTGGGGTGGAATATCATTGCATATCTTGACATCTATATTTATGCTAACATTCTTCAAACACCGAGATGTGCACATGTAAACAACTATGTATAAATATCTTACTTTAGTTGTTAATGGAAGCATATGCCTCACATTTGATGGCTTGGGGAGATACTTGGGAATAATTTTATATTATCGCTATCGTTGTGACTTTATACAATGTATAATCACTATAGTCGTTGGACATTGGAGTATAGTCTTAATGGTAAGTCTCAGAAGCATACTGTACAGGGTTGATTGTCATTATCTTGTACAAAATTGGTAAGTGGTCCTAATTTTGATCATATTATCAATATAGCTTTATAAGTAATATGCTAAAAGATCCTTAATGTGATCAAGGTTAGGGTTATGAAAGTTGGCTTTGTCTTAAAAGATTATTTTATATCATTAATAGCCACTGCTAGGCATGGCAAAAGTGTAGGAATCTGTGAGGCTAAGTTGAGATATATAGGTGCCGATAGATAACTTGGGTCTATTTGCTTGCTGCCTGCATGATATCTTTTGAGCTCTTATGTATAAGAACCCTGATATTGGAACTATCACATGACCCATGGGAAGGGCACTAAAGTTGTATTGAATTGTGATATGATTGCATTCTAAAGGGAAGGCAACTACCATTTAATTTGACAGTGTTGTTGAGATCAAGTTAAGAGAACAACTGTTTGAAATCATACTATATAACATCCCCTAATATCTTATTGTTGACCATTAAGGTCATATTTAGTATAAATGGCAAGTGCAAATATTAACTAGTCCATGAACTAGGCTATCATAAGAATATTGGGTTGCACCATAAGGTAAATGAGATTAGGAGGTTAATATTATTATTATAATAAGGGAGTGTATATATTCAAACGCTAATTTAATGGATATAGTGTTGCCAAATATTTTGGGTATGGTTCGTACTTAAATCAAGTTTATAATTATTGTCGTAAGTCCTTCAAAGTTCAAATGACTTTTATGTGATCTTGTTGATGTTGTGTTCTCACAAGAAGGATGTCATAATACAATTATGACTATGATACTTGATATCATTGAATCATATTGTTGTAGGACATCATGTGGAGCCATATCGGGACTTTGCATATTTGTTGCATTTTGAAGATATTATGTCTATTGATGTCATGTTCTCTATTATGACTAGATTTATTTTATATTGATTATGTTGTTATGCATATTTGTGTGTATTGATTTGATTATGGGAATATTAGTAAGTGTTGGTATGAAATTGGGATGACAATGAAACCTTGAGGGTAGGAACCTATGTGTATAACTCTTGAGAGATTAAGTGAGGAGAACTATATGGGATTTCAATCCCGTTTGGAAGCGGGTATGTAGGCAGTTCTTGGGCGAAGGATGCCCCTAGACCCAAGTCTATAGGGGAGGGGTTTAGGGAATGGTTCCAAGGTATGGGGTGTTCCTACACTTGATCAACCTTCCCTCTTCAATACATTTCAGCTTGAGGCTGAAATTGCATTAGATGGCTATAAACTGACCTTCCAATTAATATGTCCTCACTATATAGGTCTGAGCTGATAAAAGGCACTCCATTATCATCAAACTTATCTACTTTAAGGTTTGTGGAGTTTGGTTTCCACAATCTACTCTAATCTTGGATGAACTTTTAGAGTCACTGTTGCCGTGGTTTGTCCCTAAGGTGAATGTATGAGAGTATCTTTGGACTTGTCTAACTATGATTATTAGAGTTCTATGTGTTGAACACTATGGCATTATGTCTAGACTCAATAATAAGTATAGGAAGGTATGTGTTAGCCTCAAGACCCTAGAAAGGTCTATTCTTCTAAGAAATAAGGGTATGATTAACTTGGCAATGACAAGATTATGAATGTGTTATGGAAACCTACTAACCTTGCATTTAATGATGAAGTTGAATTAATTCATTATGATCTAATGGTGTGAACAACTCCTAATATGTGTGGATAACCCACCTGCTCTAAATATGTGCTTAGATTTGTGTTGAGTGAGGATGGAATTCCTTATAATTGCCTTTGCCAAATGTGGGCAACTAACAATAAGTATTACAGAATATGGTATAGTGTTTAGCTTTATATCTATTTGGTGGGTAATTGTATGTTAAGCTTTATGATTGGTAATATGTAAATGTTATGTACTCAGAAGTAGAATGTTGAATAATATTATTACTGTGGGTTTGAGTTTATGCTTAATAAATACTGTGTTTTCAAGTAGCAATGGAATTATGTGAATGGCCTTAGAGATTACTCTATGAGTTGTTTTGTTAAGTATATGTGACCCAACTCATGTGGGTTCAATGTGTTACTTGCATGTTAGTAATTTAGACCATAGGACCTATAAGACCATGTGTATAGGTTTATGGACCTCTTATGTGGCATGTAACCAGGTCAACTTGCACAGTATTTGTGAATCCTTGTGATGTCTTGATTATGTGTACCTAGCTATAAAATGATCCCACGTGTTAGAACCAAATCTAATACAGGTGCAAATAGTCGGCTGTCACAAGTATTGTGCAAGTGACAGGTGTTAGGTGCTATCCGTCTTATCTTAGGATTAGTTGGTTGTCACCAGTAGCAAGGAGGTGATGAATGCCAGGAGCTATCCATGTTATGATATAGGAGCAGTTTAGCAGGCTGTCACCAATACCATGCAGATGATGGATGTCAGGTCGTATCTTAGGGTTTAGCTAGTTGTCGCTAGTAGCATGGAAGTGACGGATGCTAAGAGCTACCCATAGTATGATAGGGCTTAGTCGGCTTTCACCAGTACCATACATGTGATAGATGCCAAGAGCTACCCCATACAAGGTTGGACCGACTTTCGTCAATGGCATGGATACGATATATGTCAAGATCCACCGACTCGATAGGTTCAACGGGCTATGCAATCTTATTAATGGCCTCATGTATTGTATATTGTTACACTTACACCTTAGCTAGCGATGACCGCAAGTAGTATGGGATGCTTTCTTTTCATCATAGTTGGCAGTGAATTGGGAAAAAGGATGGGACCCACGGTGTAACATGAGATGCATCGACATTCCTTTCTTTGGCTGGTATGTAATAAAGGGTAAGCGTTAATGAACTAGGTGATGGGAAGATGCATGCAGTAGGTCACATTCACTTCCTATTGTCGGTTGGTCACTATGTGTGTGTGAGTCAATCATTGTGTACATGTGTATTGATGGACTCATGTGTTGTGCCTTGTCACACGTGTGCCCATAGCCAATGATGACAAGTACTACAAGATGCTTGTTTGTCATCACAATTGGCGGTAAATCGGAAAAAAGGATGGGACTGACAATGTAGTATGTGATGCACCGACATTCCTCTTTCTTGCTAGGAGTTATTTAAGGGAGTATGTGTTAGTAAACTAGGTAAAAGGGAAGAAGCTTGTAGTAAGGTTGCAACTATTTTTTTTGCTAGTTGGTCACTATGTGTACCTATGATGTGTGTATGAGCCAATCACATTGTGTATATGTGATGCCTACACGAGTTATTCACATTGTGTACATGTGATGTATATGTGAATTAGTCACAGTGTATATGGGATGCTTGCACAAGCTATTCACATTTTGTATATGTGATGCATGTGTGAATTAGTCACATTGTGTATATATGATGCCTACACGAGCTATTCACATTGTGTACATGTGATGTAAATGTGAACTAATTCGTTGTGTATATGTGTTGTATGCATGAGCTAGTCATTCTATGTGTTTGTGACACATGCACGAGTTATTCACATTGCTTAAAGGTGTTTTTTATATGAGCTAGTCACTATGTGGATTTGTGTGTGTGTTTGTACACTGTTGTTGCCCTTAAACTATCATTTGATTGGAATGCATTTGCTATCATACTATTCTATATGGATTGAATTGGAACCATGAGATTTATTTAAAGACTTTAATTTAATAGTGAGATCAATGATCCCATATTAGAGGAGAGAACGAATTCTCTCTATTATTGGTATACGAACTACAGAGCCTCTAATTCCCAAAAAGGGATACGTAGGCAGGACCATTACGAATGAACCCTCAAGGTTTAGGTCTGGGTCTAGGGATGACCCTGACATTGGGAACTTGCCATATTCTAGTGTGAGTATATGAGTTGTGGAATAGAGTTGTTTCCATGGCTATGGATGGTGAGTCTATGAAGTTGGCATTTCTAAATCAGATAGAAGATGCTTGGTCAATTAAGTAGTACTTGCAATGTAATAAAAAAAAATAGTAATAACCAGGGTGGTTATTACAAGCTCTCACTTACATACAGGCAGATTTTGCACAGTCATGCACGATCAGATTATGTACAGTCATAAGAGTACACATGTATGATACTTTGTCATCAAGATCATTCACAAGTAAGAAAAGCATACTAGCTCCTTCATCAGAGGGCAGGTAGTTAAAGTATCAATGGCAGAATTTCATTCAAGAATCACATTATCAAAGCTCTCTACTACTCACTGACACAGGCACAAAAACAGAGTATCATTTTAACCTATTGTTTGCCAATTAGCTCAATTTTTACAAAATATCCAAATTTCAGATCTTAAACTTGCTAAAATATGCATGTATTAATAGTAAATCCTATGTTTTTCCTCATAATTAATCTGCAATTTGTATTTCTCTTAATTTTTCAAGCCAGATAAATTTGCCACCCATTCTATACTTCTAAAAAAATTAAAACTCTTAAAATTTGCCCTGCAAAACACGGCTTCATTCTGAGGTTCCTTGGGTGTACGCTTAAAACCATGTTTTGAAAATGCACGTGATGGTAATCTTGGACTAGGCAAAAATGGAAATCTCCATAAGTTGGGTAGTAATTTTTTTAGTAATTCTGATATGAAACCAATAGATGGAAAACACCTAAGAAAGATTGGGAGGAGCTAGGAGAGCAATTCATCATGAACTGGTCGGATAATATTGACATCCAGGCCAAGTACATGGATCTTGAATATTGATTGTCTACCTGCCCTCTTTCAATAGAGGGGACATGCAAAAGCAAGAGAGTTCTAATCTATTTTAAGTTTTAACAACAGGTGGTCCAACCTTCAGAAGCAAACTACAGGCCAACAAAATTGATTTCACTGCCCTTAGATTTGCTAACTAGATCACAAACTTTAGTGGTTTTCTCCTAAAATGTTTGCCATTAGAAAATGAACGTCCCCTAAACTCCTACAATCAAAAATTATTTTTATAATAATTTGCAAATTATTAACTAAACCACAAAATATTAAAAAATTAAAAAAATGGTGAAAGTGGTTGTGCTTAAATGGCAAGGCCATAAGGTTCTCAAGATGGAGATCCAAGTTCGAATCCCCCAAATAACATCGGTGGCTTATGTGGCTTCTAAGTTGATTATGTGGTTTCTAAGTTGGATATGTTGATGGGGATGGGGATCCCCCTTCTTGAATTTATAATCAAACATAAAAATCAAGACCCTAAAATCGAAAAAGATTTATCCATATTTCTACAGTTCTTAATATTGTCCCTTAATCATTAAAGATTATCCCTAATGCCAGCTATGTTTGTGTGGCCTGATACACTTACTACGGTCTCGAATTCAATCATACCATTTTAAAGGAACCATTGATAGGAAGAAGTTACAATAAAAATCACCCACTCCCAATTCTCTGTATTCGAGCCATAATCATCCTGTTATAAATCATCCACCCCCAATTCTCTGTATTTTAGTCTTACACATTCAGTTAAGAATCGTCCATCCCCAATTCTCCGTGTGCATGCCTTACAGATTCAGTTAAAAGCCATACCTCTCCAATTCTCTGTTATAAATCATCCACCCCCAATTCTCTGTATCCAAGTCTTACACATTGTTTTATATCATTTATTAATACATATAGCCAAAAAGAGAGGAACTATTTACACACCGTCTTACTGGAACTAGATTGCTGCACTTGTTGAAAGGACTGCATTCCTTGTCTTCTCTTCTTGCTGATATTATCAGCTCTCTTATTCTTCCTAATTTCGATGAGATTGTCCTCTCTCTTTCGCCGAGCTTCCTCTCCATCGACACCTACCTTGTAAGACTTCTTCCTCGCCTCGACGCGCGAATTGAGTCTCCAAGACATGCTGAAATATTAAGTGCGTCTGGCTCAGAACTGAAAAAGCATCAACCCAAGAAGGCGCCAAAAAAGAGTGGATGGATTATGCAGCTAACGACGGGAATTATAAAATTTCTGTCAAACTATCTGAGACAGACATTCCAACTTCCGTCACTTGATGTTCCCTTTATAAGAATTTTATAGTCATTTTGTGCGGGTATAAATAGTAGAGTTAGGGCGAGGGAGAAAATGAATTGGGGTTATCTTTTAACAAGAGAGCTTGATGAACGGGGGCCGTTACGGGGCAATAGTTCCAATGAAACCTGCCTCCACCAATAAATAACTAGCAATTGCACGAAGTTTAGTTATAGGGTAAAATGTCCAGTAACAATATGATTATAATTTAAATTTTCTCAATGATAAAATTATTTATACATTTATATATTATTATTTAAAGATTATTTTATTTTAAATAATTATATCAAATACACAGTATTTCAAAAATTATATTTAAATGTAAAATATAATATAATTACAATTATTTTATTTTAAATAATTATATCAACTACACAATATTTCAATAATTATATTTAAATATAAAATATGACATAACTACAATTATTAAAGGCATTCCTATATGGTGGAGTTGAAGAGCTCTTGTATTCCAATTCTGTGTAATTTTATAAGATTTCAATCTAAAATTTTTTTTTAAAAAAAAATTCCAATCTAAAAACAAAACAAAAATTTTAAAATTTGATTTTGATTTTTTATTTTGTCCAATTTCTTTTTTTTTATTTTCTTATTTTTAATTTCTTTTTTGGTTTTTTTTTTTTATTTTTTTCATTTTTTTTGGTTCCATAATTTTTTGTGATTTTGCATTTTCAATTTATTTTTTAGTTTTTATTTGTTATTTTTTCAAAAAAAAAAAAAGTTTTTTATTTTTTATTTTTTCCAATTTTTTTGCTTTTTATTTTTTATTTTTTCTAATTCTTTTTTGGTTTCATAGTTTTTGTGATTTCCTTATTATCAATTTTTTTTTTTAATCACCAAAAATATCAAACCAAAAAAAATTTAAAAATTTAAAAATTTAAAAATGGAAGAAAAAAAGTGAAAAAATCAAAAACTATGGAAAAGAGATATCAAACTATGGCGTACTTTAGATTTTTTTTTAATTTTATTTATAGTTATAATTAAGCTTGCTAGCATATCTATATTTATATTTATAGTTATAATTAAGCTTGCTAGGATATCTATATTTAAACTAGTATATTTATATTTTTAAAAAATATGGTATATTTTTTTCCATAGTTTCTTTATTTTCTCTTGCAATTTCTTTTTTAGTTTTTATTTTTTAATTTTTCAAATTTCTTTTTTGTTCAGTTTTTTCTTCTTCCAACAGTTTTCAATTTATTTTTTATTTTTTATTTTTTCCAATATCTTTTTTAGTTTTTATTTTTTTTTATTTTTTCCAATTTCTTTTTTTTTTTTTTTTCTTATAAATTTAGGGAGAAAAAATGAGTGCTCTCATCGTATAACACCTTGGCCTAAAAATATATCCTTCTCAAAACGTCTATTCCACCTATGTGTAGTAAATTGATTAATAGAAGGATATGTCTCGCCTAATTTAGATATGTTTTTTAAATATAGGTATGCTAGTAGCATCCAGCCACAAATTAATTCTAATATATTATATATCTTAAGAATTATTATAATTATATAATATAATATTATAATATATTATATATTAATTATATATAATATAATCCTAATGGTAACATTAATCCTTATAGTATTTAAAAGTTATTGTATTTGTTTAAGAGCTATTTTATATTTAGAATATAATTTTTTTAAATATTACTACATAAATTCATAGTCCTTATATTGTATAATGTTTTTTTAATTTTGACTTTACATAATTTGTATAAGTTAATATTATATTTAGAGGACAAGACACAACATACTGCGTTTGGCACTAGAGTAAACCAATAAAACATAGTAATATTTTTCATGTTAAACAAAAAATATTCAAAAAACCATTTATGTGTTATGATTGACTAAAATTTGAGCTCTTAAATGGAATTTTGTGGAAATATTATTTTTGAGTAAAACAAACACACTAAAATCAAGGAGAAAAATAGGATGAGAGGGAAGTAAACTCTTGTGGAAATAATATAACAATTTATATTAATATAATGATTATTTAATTTTGATTCAATGTATATATTATTTATTATTTATAAATTTGATATTTTTAATATTATGAAACCATATAATTAATTATAATAATAAAATGTATATTAAATTATTGTAGAATGAAGAATTATAATTATAATTATATTTATATTTATGTTATAGTATAGTAAAATGAAATATTAATATATATTTGTGTATAAATATTAATATATTATATTGTGTAGTATTCATATTAATATTTATTTTTTTGAGTAGTTAAAAAATGTAGTTATGTCATATTTTATATTTAAATATAATTATTGAAATATTGTGTAGTTGATATAATTATTTAAAAAAATATTACATATATATATATATATATATATGATATAAAATATAATTAAATATTTTTCTTATAAATTATTAAGTGGCCGCCATTACAATCGAGCGAGTTAACCACCGAACCACGATCGGCATATAAATTTTACACTTCATTCACAATAAAAAGTGATAAATATTTGTCCTATTTTTATTGGTCAAAATTAACTTTTGACAGTTGGAGTGAATGATGTTTAAGAATAGCGGTCTAATTAACACTCAATTCAATTAGATACTGCAAATTTATAATTTATTGATCTATAAATGAATACCATTTATTTATTTTCTGTGGTGTATTCTTTATAAAGAGTGCATTGACAATGTTAATGTTATTCTTCCTTTGTTGGAGGTTTGCTAATTTGAGGAATTAGTATTGAGCTCAATTTGTCAGACGGAACATACACCATGTGTGTTTTTTTTTTTAAATGAGGGCTGCCAATTTGTGAATTTAGTTTTCTAAGTGTTGCAAGTGTGTAGAGATTTCATGCCGATTTTGTTTTGGGTCTGCAGATAAAATATTGGGTGCTGCATGTTCCTGTATTTTGATTTAAGTGGGTGTATTCTTTATAAAGAGTGCATTGACAATGTTAATGTTGTTCTTCCTTTGTTGGAGGCTTGCTGATTTGAGGAATTAGTATTGAGCTCAATTTGTCAGACAAAACATACACCATGTGTGTTTTTTTTTAAATGAGGGCTGCCAATTTTTGAATTTAGTTTTCTAGGTGTTGCAAGTGTGTAGAGATTTAATGTCGATTTTGTTTTGGGTCTGCAGATAAAATATTTGGTGCTGCATGTTCATGTATTTTGATATAAGTTTGTTTGGGTGTGTAAGTAAGATGCTAAAATGCTAGTTTTTGGAAACTGTGATGTGATGATTGTTTGAAGTACCCAGAATGTTGTTGACTGCCATTGTGTAACAGCCTAGATGTTGTAGATGTTGCGTCCATTAAGAAACATTATGGTTAATATTCTGTGACTGCGAGGTTGTAACAGCTGCAAGAGCTTCAGATTGTGCATCCATTAGAAACATTTTGGTTGCCTCACGTGCCTTGTTATAAGGCATAGGAGAACCATTTCAAACTAATGGTATAGTCATTGTGCATGTGATATTATGTATGCCTCTGCCTAACCTTTCAACTTTCAGGATGGGTTACAATTTTTGTTTTAATGTTTAAGTTTGCATTGTGAAAACTTCCATTATTACATTACTAATCTACTGTCAACCTAAATCTTCTTTATTATTACACACGGAGTAAGTTGAAAATGTGAAGGCTCTTCTCAAGGTTGAGGTAAGTTGTTTTTGGTGTCGAGACTCCAAACAATTGATTTTTGGTAATTAATTTCATTCTCATGGTAGCAAATAAGTTTTAATTGTACTTGTGCATTCTAATGTTTGTTTGTTTGCTTTTGTTTTTTTTTTTTTTGGTGCAAATGGAGGATTAGGAGGACAGAAAAATAAACAAAAGGAATTAAAATTTATGGAGGGGGCAACAATATTAAAAGAGGTAGTTGGAGACATTAGGATGATATGGTCCATCTACAGTGAAGCATGGATCGGGGGTAACCATTAACTGAGATTGACATAAATTTGGTGACAATAGTGAGGAAACAAAACTTTTTTTTAAGTCAAAGTTTGCTCCAATGATTGACAAAAAGTTGATTATGTGGATCTTAGCTGCTTCTTAGGGTTGGTCCCCTTGCTACTAAGCTTATTTTGATTAGCAACCACTCCTCCATTTTTTTAGGAGATATTTGTAGAGCTAGTGACCCAGCGAATATTTTATTTTTCTACTTATTTTAATTTGTAGTTTTTTACTATGTAAACAAAAATATATTATCAATAAATAATTATTCATTTATATAGAAATTTTAGGGGATAAGATTTAGAAGAAAAAAAAGAGGGAAGGAAATATATGCAACCACATGCAATATTTTTCATTATGCAGTTGATGCGTAACTTCAACCCTCTTTTTTCACAACTTATTTTCAATCCCAAAAATGGCGCTGCTTCACTATGATAGGGAAAGATTCCAAATTATCCTTTATGCATAATTTAAAATTTGCATGGGGCTACCTATGCTACTCAAATTTAAGAAGAAAATCCATTTATGCAGTCGCATGGGGACATGGGGTTAGAGTTTCATAGTTTCAGGTGGACTACCACCAATTTGAGGACTAGACCTTATCATCATTTTCTTGGTCATTTCCCTTATGAAATCTCACAGCTAGCTGGTTGCAATATTCCTGGTTATTTGCCTCACAAAAACCCTAGTGACTACCACGCAACTAGGAGTAGTTTGAAAAAAGTGTGAATGGTATCCAATATGCAGTGGAGGCCATAGTTTTGGCGGCTTAGAAATTACAACAGTACTTGGCTCTACTCGTATTAATGTGATTCTCTGCTCTATCAACTAGAGGTTAGTCATTGATGTTGAGAGGAAGGGCAAGGGGTGGGATGGTAAGCCACTTGAGAAAGTAGAGTTGCTCTGCTCAAGAATGCTAAAAAAAAGTTCTGGCATATTACACTTTTCTCTATGTTGTGGCATTGAGATCATAGGTATGAGTATAGCATTTGACATGATTAGCTATAGGATTGTTAGTAATGCACATGAAATCAATCAATAAGGGGTTCATGTCTTGGAGCAAGCAGGTTTTTGAAAAATCCTTGTCAAATATTTCGATCTTAGGAGTGTATGTGGATTGAGTCTAGAAGAACCAGAAATTGAGTTGTTTGTAATATGGGCAAAAAGTTATATAGTTTGGAGAGAAGACTAAAGTTAATAGGTTAGAGATTCCAATATAGTGAAGCTATAGCAAGTGTGTTACTATATATCCTCACCAACATCATGGTTGGCCTCACCATCTAATGCTTTTCAAAATGAAAGAAGGAATATATGATAGTTTTGCAGAATGAGGAAGGTGTACATGTTGGTAGATGGATTTCTAGTGCCCTAAGACTGTTGCAGGTCATTTTTTGAGTAAACCAGTGTACAAAGGCATGGGCGAATGCTCTATTTTATAGGTTTTCTAGGTACAACACTCATGGACATGATGCAAGCAGCAGGGTTGCCCTACCAAATGTGTTGACCAATCAAACACCCATGTCCAAGTTGAAAGAAAAAAAGTAAGGATATATATACATGTTTGTAAGATGTATTTGGGGGTTGGTCATTGAACCAATTTCGTGATTGTAAGTGTCTCAACAATGTTCTAGGGCAGTCTAATTTGTAAAGGGGTAAGATGCATTATGTAGAACATAGGAAGGTGATCCAAAGACAAATACATGAATGGATGTCTCTAGGCAGTTTGTAAATATTCAAGGGGGTGTTTGAACCCAGTTACACATCCCCTCTTGCCACATTTGTTGGTATGAATGTAACAGAGGTTAGAGAAGTGTGTGATAGTACTTTAATACATTGCAATGATTTGTGATGTTCTTTCTTTCTATTCCATGTGGGTATTTGTAGTTCTGCTTGGATTATTAAGAATGTTCTTTCCATGAGATGAGATAAATGCATTGTATGAAGACACACATAAGTTTCCATTTATGTTTTCATTTCTACATCTCTTTCCCCTCTACAAATTTATGACTCTATTGCCCAATGGAGTAGGCATTGGTTTGATTAGTGAAGGGCCATCACATTTTTTAGATTATTGAATATCTCCCTCGCCCTCCTAAATCATGCATGATTGTTCTTTCCTCTTATCCTTGTGCATGTAGTGTTAAATGAATTTATCTGTTGGGGAAACATAATATAACTATCATCTTTGGGTGCAGGTAAAAGTGAGTTTTCTTATGCTCATGTGATGTCTTTAGGTCTGTATGCAGCTAATGTTTACATGAGTTTAGTGACATATTTTGGGATTCATAACACATTAGATATGGTTGCTTAAGGGCCTTGAGTTGCATTGTCTTATTTCTCTTTAATTGTCATGTGTTTAAGACCTTGGAGAAGACCCCCCTGGCCTAGCAGAGCCTGAAGACAAAGGTGAGTTTACTCACAAAAATTGGTCCACTCATGCCACTATTTGATCATAAGTCTTTCCCATTACCTAAGCACGACATATCCTTGGCCTTAGGTTTTAGTGTTGAGTCTTTAGGATTTGTGGAGTTACATGTTTGAGCACCAACAATCATAAGCACAACATCATCATGTAATGGATCATAATACAATATAAAATCATAAGTAATCAAGGAGCTAGCACCACAAGGCACACCGTCATCATGTATGGAAAATGTATCTCACGTGGATCACTATCCATAAACTCTTCACAAGATTTACCATCAAAGGAACATGAATCTAAATGTATAGAAATAGGGTTATCATGACATCTAGATAGGACAACATCACAAGGCTCAATAATATCTTAAATAACTAAGGTGGGTGTAAGATCATCACACAAAACATTATCCTTGGATATATCACTAGAAGACAAGGCGACATCATCATCATCATCATCCTCCATCACACAATGGGCATAGTCATCATGGATCAAGTATGCGAATGAAGTAAAGTCCTTTAGGATGGATGGGCAAGCATTAACAAGGTCCATAAAAAAATAGTTGTGTATCCATGAAAACAACTCACTCATGGAACATGCAACATCATTAATACGAAAGAAAGATGTAATATCATCAAGGTTCAAGGGATAGGAATCAATGAAGCACAAAACAACCTTACAATCCTTGATATATGCATGGAGATAAGCCCAAGAGAGAGACTTGTAAAGATCCATGATAAATTATCTAACAATAATGCATAATAAATGAGTGGGTAGGTACACATCAAATAGATATCCAATAATGAAACCCCAAACCCTAAGCAAAATAGAACAATAAAACATAATAAAGAGTGGATCCAAACCCTAATCAAATATGAAATGAGGGATATACAATAAAAAAATAAGATCTAAAACTCAAATGTAGAAGGATAAACCCTAAGATCAAACCTTAGGGGGTGTAAGATAAGTCAGGTTCACCAGAATGTAAAAGGAAAAACACACTTTACATAAAGATCTAGTGAATTAATTACATTCAATACACAAATAAATAATGCAACCTATAAATTAGAGTTGAGATTGATTTAAAATCAAATAAATAGTTAGCTTTGGATATGATTTTGATTTGATTATGGCAGGTGTCGCCAATTAATTCACCGTTGTCTTAAAGCTCTCAATAAGATTATGTCAAACAAATGATATTAGACTACTAAAATCTCTATGCATCGCTTTGGGTCATTTTTGCACTTGCAAATTTGAACTCTAACTACATAATTGATCGGCACCTACATAATTGATTTGGTAGATTAAATACTTCAGATTTATGTTTGCATCCATATCTAAACCTAGACAATAACACTAATTGATAGTGTTTAGGAACACCTTTAGGAGTTTACTAGACACGGATATTCTCCTTTGGTCAAAACCCTGGATCCAATTTCATGGTTTTGATGCAATCAAAGACACGCTAAACAATCATGTGATATGCCTAATCATGTGCAATGATTGATGTCATAAAGATAATTCTCTAGTGCTTCTATGACCTAGAGCTAAATGTGCCAGATGCTTCTTAAATAATCATAAAAAATTAGGGTTTATCCTTTTATACAACACCCTAGTGTGTAAATTGAATGTTTCCACGCTTATAATGATTAGTTGGAATGGGGCTAACTTGGACCTATTTTTAAATTTGAATCTACAAGTGTTGGGATTGAATCTACACTCGTATAATCAATCGAAAATAATGAACGAATATGATTACAAATCGGTTCCAAACCCTTGGGGTGTGTGAAATATGATTTATATTATTTTATCAACTTTCAGGTAGAAATATCACTTTGCACACTAATCATTATCTTAGAGGTCCAACCCAATCAAAATGAATCCAAAACAAAATAGAAAAACATAAAATATACACTTTCCACCACGACACACATAACTAAACTTGAAATTGTTTTATATTATAGTTCAATTGGCGAGGGTGATGGCATGTTCCTTAATTGCTCCATTTATCGAAGTTCAACTCCTAGATGACTTTGATACACTAAATCCCTCTACTCATGGACTCCTTCATTGAAGACTTTTAAGGGCATGTCGCCATGCAACTGCTTAGCTTAACTCAATTCTACTCAATTTATTTAGGAGACATTTGTGGAGCTAGTGACCACATGAATATTTTATTTTTCTACTTATTTTAAGCACTTATTTTAATTTGTAGTTTTTATTATATAAAAACAACAAAAACAAACTATCTTAATTATCTTAATTTAGAAGAAAATAAAAAAAATAAGAGGGAAGGAAATATATGCAATTTCATTACGGAGCGGCTACTTATTTCCAAACCCTAGCTGCTCCACAAAAATAGGGAAAAAATCTACATTATGCTTTTCCCATAATTGTAAATTTCAATGAAGCCACTCCAACTATTTAAATTTAAGTAGAACAATAACTTAAACAACCATGGGACCTGGGTAATTTAAATACACTCTCATGATAGTAGCATCTAAATATACTCTCTCACGATAGTAGCATCTATACAATTCATTTATTTTCAGTTAAAAAACGAAAAGAAACCTCCAGACTCTCCCATCCCGAATTCCCGGTCATTTATTTTCAGTTTAAAAAGACTAAAAACCTACGGAAATCAAGCGCTACAAAACAAAAAACTGAAATCAAGCGCGACCAAACATAAACTATAAGCCAAAATAGACTTTTTAGCCGGCAAGGCAAACCCTCAATCTCATCTGTCGTCTTTTTCCTGATGTCTCTTCCGTCCTTATCTGATCCTGTTTTCCTACCCGCCTCTTACAGAGTTTCCCTTCTCATCTCTGCTCTGACATTTCTCGCTCAAATGCTAACAGCAAGCTTGGAGGAGTTTTTATTCAATATTGGGGTAAAAAAGAACTTGGAGGAGTTTTACTCTGCTATTGGGCACTACAGTCTCGGTACTGACACACAGTTTTCATTTACAACGCTCATCTTATTCTACCTGATCTGATTCAACCACTACGGCCAAGTTAAGATTAGTTGTGCCACTGCCAGATGTTTAAGTCCGCAGCAAACTTCTAGGAGTTTAACTCTGCTACTCTATATTGCTACAGTTTTTCAAAAAGAAGCAGGGACACAGGATAAGTAAAATGTTGAGGTCGATGAGAAAATTACTTGGTGGGGTTAGATGTTTCTCCAGGTGGGTTGAATCATTTATTTTGGGAACTTTATTGCAGAGTGTGACGTATCTAGGGCTAATTCGTTTTCTTAAAAGATGTATGCAGGGAAAATGGTTGGAAGGATTTGAAGTGGGTTGAGGCCAATAGAGATCCGTTAACACCCATAGGTTTCTTGGAAAGAGCAGGTAGTGTGTACAGGGATCGAGCTTCCATTGTCTATGGCTCTACTCGCTTCACTTGGGCCCAAACGCTCGACCGCTGCCTCAGGCTTGCCTCCGCTCTTGCCTCTCTCCATGTCAAGCCCGGGGACGTTGTAAGATTATCCACTGAAAACTGAAAACATTCTCTTCATTTTTATTCAGAAATAATTAGTAGTAACCTTTAACCGGCTGAATTGTCTTGCTCATAAACTTTAGTGTCAGTAAGCATTAAAATCTCCGAGGAACTGGGGAAGGCACTTTTTTGGCACATACTTCTAATTTTTTCTATTTTGGTACATAGAGCGTAACCTTTTCTGTATGTGGTGATTGGGTCTGGTAGGCTATAATCCTGGAAACAGGAGTTCTGTGACAAAAACTTTTAGTACTTTTCAACTAGAAAGTGTATGCAGCAATATAAATTTCTATTTAAAACAGGTAGAAACTATTGCAAAACCCTAGAAATTTATATCAAATGCACCAAATAAAGATAAATTAGGTAGATGTTACCAAATATTTGATTGTGGTTGCTCAGATAATTGCATAACTCCGTTGTAAAATTTGCCAGGGGGTTAAATGATGAATGAAAATGATTTTTATAAAAGTTTGGGTAAAGGTGGTTCGGGTAGTCAGGTAAAAGGTAAGGTAGGTATATTAACGGGTTTAGGTAAATTAACGAGTTTTGAGTTAGGTTTTTGGTTTTGTAAATAATAAATTAAATATATTAATTTTAATTTATTATTTACCGGAGGGTTAAAAGATGAAAAGGTTTAATTAATTTAAATTAATTGAACCTTAGGATAAGGGGTGGATTAGGAATTAAGGAGCATTTAATTAATTAATTAAAATTTAATTAATTAATTAAAATTTAATTAATTAATTAAATCACGACTTAGGAAAATGATCAATTTGGTCAATTTTTGATGTCTACATTTTGCCCCTTTTTGAGACGATGTTGCCAATAACAACTATAAGAACATTCGCTATGGGTTGAAGTGTTGCAGGTGAACTTTGGTCCAACATTAACGAAAACAATGTCTAAACTTCAATCGAAATCCCTTTTTACTAAGAATAAACCCTTATTAGACAATGTTGGGTCCTGTTGGATAAGACCAATCTGCAAAGCACAATGCACAGCATTAGTGGATAAAACGGCGAATAATAGAAGCAGCCATATGAATAAAATCAAAAGCATAACCAGAAGTTAAAACAAATACATTACATAAGAATTTTTTATGGTGTGAGATAATTTTAACACTATAATGCTTCCATATGAGAGCCTATCGGTAGGATGTTCAAGGGATATGCTGATATGAACAACCACGAGTGAGGCAATTTTCCGAGCACTACAATGTTCACATATAAAAGTTTACCAACCAAATAACAATGGCATCATTTCTATGACAGCCTAACGATTTTGAACTACAGTTAGTGCCATCCATTAATGACAGCTAGCAGTTGCACCCATTGGAGATTCAAGGAATACGTGACTATGAGCCACAAGCAGGAGATTCAACGAATACGCCGATAGAAACAACAGTCAAGATTAAAAGATTTTTCAGTGTATGCTGACAGGACCAGCCAACGAATTTTAAAAAAAATATTGAGCAAAAATCTTCCGGTGTCAATGGTTTTACTGCGTGAGACAGTTTAGAAAAAATTATCAATGTGAATGTGCTATTGTGTGATCCCCAGCACAAAACCTAAAGATTGTTACCCAAATAAAAATGATTAACCATCCTAACTGTTTGGGAAAGGTCATGTATTGATATCGGAATGATTCCAGTGTTGGAGGATTCAGAGAGCAGGGTGCATCTTCAACGTGCCACGTGCAGCTTCTATCAGTGCATTCCTTGATTCTCCGTTGTCAAACCTAGCAAACAAAACATAGTACTTTGATAAGAAAGCAATATCTTTATTTTTGTGCATTCATTCTAACAAGATAAAGTCATAATCTGCACAATATTTGACAGTTAGAATGATATTTGGCAGTTAAAATGATATTTAATAGTTAAAAACCAAAAACAAAAAGGCAAAACTAGAATGAAGACTTCCTTTCAGCCAGGATCCAAAGTTCCATGATCCAGAGTGTTATAGTTATATGTGCTGTGCTAAATGTGTATGCCAAATGTAGAACTATTAACAACGCTACAGATTTTATGTAGACATTTCAGCTAGCATGCTATCCCATAAAAGAACATCCAAATTGTGAAAAATGCAAGATCGATTGTAGGGGTTTTGAAAGTGTTTTAATATCTCTTCACAAGTGATCGCCACAATCCTTGCTTGGGATGTTGCAGTTTACACCGTCATTTCAGCCATATAACTGATAGGTAATACTTGCTCTCCCGGAACCAGCAAGTAGAAGATATTAACCAGAGAGGAAAGCGGTTAAGAAAAGCCCAGGAAAATAATCATCCATGATATAATATGTTTTCCTTTGCCTGCAAGCTGCTCAGGAATCAACGATGGAGTTGGATTGAGGCTAGGAGTAACCTGCACAAACTCAACAAAATTTCTTGTAGAACAATCGATTACGAAGAGCGTGTTCACGTCAGGTTCACCATTGTATGCAGCAATATAAATTTCTATTTAAAAACAGGTAGAAACTATTGCAAAACCCTAGAAATTTATATTAAATGCACCAAATAAAGATAAATTAGGTAGATGTTACCAAATATTTGATTGTGGTTGCTCAGATAATTGCATAACTCCGTTGTAAAATTCGCCAGGGGGTTAAATGATGAATGAAAATGATTTTTATAAAAGTTTGGGTAAAGGTGGTTCGGGTAGTTAGGTAAACGGTAAGGTAGGTATATTAACGGGTTTAGGTAAATTAACGAGTTTTGAGTTAGGTTTTTGGTTTTGTAAATAATAAATTAAATATATAAATTTTAATTTATTATTTACCGGAGGGTTAAAAGATGAAAAGGTTTAATTAATTTAAATTAATTGAACCTTAGGATAAGGGGTGGATTAGGAATTAAGGAGCATTTAATTAATTAATTAAAATTAATTAAATTATGACTTAGGAAAATGATCAATTTGGTCAATTTTTGATGTCTACAGAAAGCATATATTGGTTATGTTCAGCTACTGGGAACTCGGACCAGGACAGAGACTCCATTGTTGGGGAAAGGAATTGACAACCGGGATGGAGATTTCATTATTTTAAAAAAGTAGTACTGGGACATCTGGGGGCAGGGTCCATGGTGGGGTAGTGGTAGTGGTAGTGGTAGTGGTAGGAAGTCTTATTATAGCACTAGGGTGCTGTAACTGTTGGGACGACATTTTTTTTTAAACATGGTACTGGCATACAGGACCCCACACAATTAGATTAAAAATATGGTACATGGGCACTCAGGGTGCAAGTGGGAGCAAGGACACCATTATTTGATAGAGATGCCATTGTTTAAGAAACATAGAACAGGTGTCTGAGTTGGGCAATGTTTATCCAATATACTAAATGCCCATTTGATTTTAATTATTGATTTAATTTAAATAATAATTAAGGTTAAATGGACATTTAGTATGTTCTAGAGATAATATGTTGTGGGTAGGGGAGAGGATCCAATTGTTCAGCATGTTCCAATAGGTGTGATAGTATTTGTGTATTTAAGGTTCAATATTTTTAAAAGTTTAGCACTGGTAGTTGTGATTTTAAGGTTGTTAGCGTTAGTATAAGTACTTATAATTTGAACAAAATGTGCTCATTAGATTTAAAAAGTAACCAATCATGTGATGCCACATCAGTGCACCAACAAAACATGACTTAATGCACACCTATTGGTCCACCCTTTTTTGGGGGAACTATTTGACACTTAAAAAAAAAACGTGCTGATGTGGCCTTGAAACCTTAGTTATAAGAAGGGACCTTACCAAATAAGCTGCTGTAAAATTTTTGGAGTGATTCGAAATTGCCATGTATGATTTTGAGAGGAGTGAAGTGAGGGTGCTCAACTATTGGGTCCTCTCCCCTAAGATCGTATATAAAAAAAAAATGTAGTATAGGGTAAATTTGAAATTTGTATTTAATGAGAATGTAAAGGGATATGAAGATTAAATATTTTTCTTCTAAATATAGTAGGGCAAAGGATCTAATAGAATTTGTCAAATCAAGTATTAGTAGTTGTTGTGTGTATGTCTAATAAACAGTCAAAAAGTATTCATTTTCACAAGTGACATCAAAAAAGATAAATCATATGGTGACACATAAGACTATTGGTGAGACATGTTTTCATGCACATGTTTGGGATATCTTTAGACAACTCAACATAGCTGATGTGTTGATACCCAGTGTTTGAAACAATAACTTTAAGCTCTTAACCCATCTACAAGAATATGCTAAATTTAAATTTTGATGTTAAATTAAAAAGAATGACGGATTTTGCACGCAGTATATTTCAATCAACCCAAACCTTTTAGATTTTGAGAAATCACATAGCATAAACATTAAAATTAAAATTACTGCTCAGCAAATCATATAAGGTTAGAATAAATGTGAGGTACAGGAACTGTGTAAAATCATTTGGAACTGACTTCATCAACAAAATAAATTATTTGTAACATATATGTTGTTGGAGATAACTGCACATCCAACATCCACATATGCTTGTGTACTGTCATGAATTTGTAGAGCTAACAGTATTAGTTTCAGTTATGGAAGTTTGTTGGAGTAGGAGTCTTAGAGGTGTCCAAGTTCAATGGTTAGGTGTCAATAAATAATCAGTTTGTTGTAAGTTTAGATCCAAGTTTGTAGGATTGGTTGTGCCTCTTAAGGCTATATATATTGTAATCATCCTTTGTTAAATTAATATACAACAATCTTCTCTTGAATTATATTACGTTGTCTTTCTTCTGCTGTTCATTTTTATAGTTTTATCATGGTATCAGAGCTAGATTGGGTGACTTTGTCATGGGAGTGCCACAGAAGATGAGAGCAGCCAAATAAAAGAAAGAGAACTGCGATTAGTCTAAAAAAGGAGGGTAAAGATTTATTTTGGAGTCCTTCAGATTTGTTGAGAGGAAAATGTTCTTACACCAATGCATTCAATTTGGGAGAGAGTAAAAAGGCTGTTGTTATTGTTAATGCTGATTGGTTGGACTTGCAATGTATAAAGAAGATGAAGAAATTATCCCAATAAATATTATGTGTTGGAATCATCAAAGCACATTTAAAAAAGTTTGTCAAAGGAAATATAGGTTAGTCAACATGCCTCTATTTGGGTGTTGGAGGAGAAGAGGCACTTGAGGTCTCAAAAAAGGCAGTGATGTGCTCATTTGATAGTTTAGTGGATGTTTGGCTGTAGGGGGAGTGTCGGAGATAATTGCATATCCAACATCCACATGTGCTTGTGTGCTGTCATGAATTAGGAGAGTTGGCAGTGTTAGTTTCAGTTGTAGAAGTTTGTTAGAGTAGGAGTCTTAGAGGTATCCAAGTTCAATGGTTAGGTGTCAATAAATAAATCAGTTTGCTGTGAAGTTTAGATCCAATTTTGTAGGAATTGGTTGTGCTTCTTAAAGCTATATATATTGAAATCATCCTTTGTTAAATTAATATACAACAATCTTCTCTTAAATAATATTCTATTATATTTCTTTGTTGTTCATTTCTATAATTTTATTATATTTGATAGCATTAATATCAAATTAAATGGACTTACAACTAAAATATAGAGATACACTAAAGATACCATATAGAATATTAACTTATAATTGAAATATTCAGGAGCAATTAAAATTTACTCGTAAATTTTCCATGCACACAGATTATAATTTCAAGGGTCTGTGATCTCTATAAATATTTGACTGTAATTTACAGACAAAATCTCAAAATATAGGCCTCAAACAGTCAATTTCCAGGTCTGGTACAAGGGTACTAGGGGATAGGAACAGGGATTGTCATGTCATTATGTATAAATTTTAGCGTTAAATGTTACATATATAGCATATAGTTTATTAGTGCAAGCTGCAACCTTCAAGGGAAGAATAAACTTTAGTTTGTGTCTATGGTCTCTATAAATATTTGACTGTAATTTACAGACAAAATCTCAAAATATAGGCTTCAAACAGTCAATTTCCAGGTCTGGTACAAGGGCACTAGGGGATAGGAACAGGGATTGCATGTCATTATTTATATATTTTAGCGTTAAATGTTACATATATAGCATATTGTTTATTAGTGCAAGCTACAGCCTTGAAGGGAAGTAATAAACTTTAGTTTGTGTCTATGGTCTCTATAAATATTTGACTGTAATTTACAGACAAAATCTTAAAATATAAGAACAGTCAATTTCCAGGTTTGATACAAGGTACTAGGGGATAGGAACAGGGATTGGCATGTCATTATTTATAAATTTTAGCGTTAAATATTACATATATAGCATATAGTTTATTAGTGCAAGCTACAACCTTCAAGGGAAGTAAAACTTTAGTTTCTCTGGGAATTGAAGTCTCCTCTATTTTCTGCTATACAATAATATCTATAAATTTGAATAAAAAATCAGAAAATTACAGGTTAATATTCTTCGTTAATTCTTTAACTTTTTGCCAACCAGCTATTATGTTAAAAATAATGTAATTATACGAGTTTCCCAATTTTCAAAGAATGCTTTCATCTGAAGTTTCCCACTAGAGATGGGGATGAGTACCCAGGATTAGGGTTCAGTGTCCAGGTAACTATACTGAGTACATGATCAAGTCAAGGTTGCACAGATACCCAAATGAGGGCACATAACAGTGTTGATGATTTTGAGATTCTGTGCTCAGTTGTTAACCCCATTGGGTGGCACACAACATTCTGCTAACCTACCTGACCTGCATAAGCAAACTTTGGCACATAGACTAGGACAACTCGTGGGATAGAACTCATGACTTGGCACTTGAGGATATAGGTCCTCATGCCAGAAAGAACAAACCATGGAGCTGGTTTTAACAAGGTATCTATTTTTCTTGTTATTTATTAACACACTTTGCATGAAACATCGGAGGAGATTTCAAGAATTCTCAGGGTTACAGCACTAGCAATGTCCCATCTTTGAGTTTTGAAGTTAAACTGAATAGTGATGCTATAAGACTCAATGATGAGCACTCAACAATGTATTTGAGCCGTTGTAAGTATCACCGTCTCAAAATTTAAATTTGACAAAAAACATGGCACTTATTTCATCTCATTTGGTAAAATTGAAATTTGAAAAAATACATAGCAAGGTTCCCACTTTCCTTGTTATTTATTTACACATTTTGCATGGAACATCAGAGGAGATTTCAAGGATTCTCAAGGTTACGTTACCAGCGTTGTCCCATCTTAGAGTTTTGAAGTTAAACTGGATATGGATGCTATAAGACTCAAGAGTAATAAGCACTCAACAAGCGCAGGGTATGTGTTTGAGCCTTTGAAATTGGAAAAAAATACACGGCATTTATTTCATCTCATTTGGCAAAATTGAAATTTGAAAAAATCATAGCAAGGTATTAATGCAGGAGTATCCAGCACCTTTCCAGGAACGTTGCTGATGATACCAGAGCGGCAAAGGGCAATATGGGCAAAATATAATTCTACTCCAAACTGTTGTGTGAATTCCAAGGTGTTGCAGGGAATCTTGATTAATACTTATTAGCCCTTCATGCATTCTAAACGCCAATGGAATAAATGTATTTGGTTTTAGCCACTATGTGAGCCATTTAAGAGGCATCAAAGACAAAATGGAGAATCTTCTTAAAATTATGAGATGCCTAAATTAGTAGAGAGAACCTACATTGTTAAACCTGAAATAGCTTTAAGCTATAAGAGAGGTGCCAACTATATACTTTCATCCATGACAAAAGAAAACAGAAAGCAAGTAAGGGAGGCGTTACAATTTGGTCAGGCTGACAGATGCGCCAACATTACAAGGGATTGCAGATCTCCAACTTAGTAAGAAAGCAATTTAATAACCCAGGAAGTGGCGCAGTCCATATTATGCAGATAAGAATAAATATGATGACTTAAAACGCTTTCTTTGGTATTTTGGAAGCGCCAATTACAGAGGTCACATTTAAAAAAAAATGGAATGAAATACCTTTCTTTATGAAGGCATTGAAACACAAAAAGAGGTGCAGCTCTCTGAATGATTTCAGAAAGTGAAAAAAAAAAAAATGTTAAATGAAGAGGAAGGCATTACCAAACGGAGTGGCCTTTTTTGGTGATTGGCATGCGTTGCAAATTTTTTTTTAAAAAAAAAGAAAATTTCTGAAAAGGGAACAGGGGAGAGGAAGAAAGATGGGGCGTCTGAGCTTCAAAAAGGGAGCTTCTTATTTGAAGGGAAGGCAGGAAGGGAATAGAGGCAGATTGGAGTAGAGAATAGAGGTTGGACAACATAAAATGAGGCGTGGAGTTTGCTCAAGGAATTCTTTCTTTGTTTTTCTGATTTCTGTGCAGGTTGGAGATAGTGGAGGGTGAAGGTATAAGTTTCAAGAACAGAAAGAGGGAATTCCAGAGTTGTTGCATAGAAAGAGTACTGATTTGATGTGCAGGAGGGGCCTTGAAGGCCATTGATTGTTGTTATGTTGCAAATATATGTAGTTGATATTTGATATAAATTGTTGTGAGTTTTGATATCAATAAAATGAATCATGAGTTTTTGAATTTAATTGCATTTTATGAATGAGTGGATGTTGTGAGCAGAGAGTCTCTGCATTTATATGTTCCTGAATGTATGGTTTTGAGCTATGTCTGAATATGGTTGTTTTCACTTGCATCAGGTACCTGCTTTGCTTGTTATTTTTTTGCACACTTTTGCATGGAACGTCCGAAGAGATTTTAAGAATTCTCAAGGTTACAACACCAGCAACGTCACATCTTTGAGATTTGATGTTAAAACTTAATAGTGATACTATAAGACTCAATAGTGAGTGCTCATCAAGTGCAGGCCCGCAGGGTATGTTTTTTAGCCTTTATTCGTCTGAGCAGCCCAAAATTTAAATTTGAACAAACACGTGGCATTTATTTCATCTTTTTAGCCAGGAAAGAGTTTGCGATTAGACCTTGCTCTGGACTTCTTAAAAAGCTGCTTGATGATCATGGTAAATAAATGCATGACTGCATTAGACAAGCACCATAGCACAAGTATGATGCCCATTACTAGATTCTTTGGTCTCAATTGTTAGGAGTGGTGGCATGAATTTTTCTGCCATATACTCTCATCGATCATGCAGCTGTAGATGTATATATATACAAGTGTGTGTCTGTGTGGGTGGGGGGTTTTGCTTTTTGCTTTTGAGGTTTCTCAGGATCTCTTCTCTCTAAATAACATTTTGCTGGAGATTACACTACAGATTCCCATTCACTGTTCTTAATTTGAACACGGATTTCATTTTTTTCTTCCACGTGCTATTCTTATTTTTCTTTAGTGAATTGTATATGAATAGGTTAACCTCTAGTTTCTGTAGTTTTATAATCTGGCTAAGCAAATGTAGCCATATTACAGGTTTCTGTGGTGGCACCGAACATTCCAGCAACGTATGAGATGCACTTTGGAGTTCCCATGGCAAGGGCAGTGCTGAATACTCTCAATATTAGATATGATGCTGATACAATGTGTACCGTTTTAAAGCATTCCGGAGCTAAGGTAGTGTTTGTGGATTGCCAATTCGTCGAACTTGTTAAAGAAGCACTAAGCCGTCTTTCTCAGGTGACAAAGGAAATACCATTGTTGATTGTAATTCGTGAACTGGGCAGCGAAGCATCTTCCAACGGCACAGATTATCCATATCTGGAGTATGAAAGCCTTTTACAGGCTGGAGACCCAAGTTTCAAGAATTGTTGGCCTGAAGATGAAAGGGATGCTATTACATTGAACTACACATCAGGCACAACAGCTAGCCCTAAAGGGGTTGTGTACAGTCACAGAGGTGCTTACCTAAACACACTCTGTAGCATTCTAATGTGGGAAATGAAATCAAAACCAGTATTCCTTTGGATCAATCCCATGTTTCACTGTAATGGTTGGTGTTTTACATGGGGTCTAGCTGCACAAGGTGGCACTGGAATTTGCCTCAGAAGTATGATTGCAAAAGACATATATGACGCCATTTTTGAACATAAAGTCACCCACCTATGTGCAGCACCAACTGTATTGAATATAATTGCAAATGCACTACCACATGAAAGAAGGCCTCTACCTCACAGAGTTGAGGTTATGACAGGTGGTTCTCCACCACCTCCCCCATTGCTGACCACAATGGAGAAACTTGGTTTTAACATAACACATATTTACGGCCTTACAGAGACATACGGACCAATGACCTCATGTGTTTGGAAGCCTGAATGGGACCTAATTCCATCAGAGAAACGTGCCAAACTAAAGAGTCGGCAAGGGGTGCCTCACTTAGGAGCTAAACTTGATATCAAGATTTCTTCTACAATGCAAAGTGTTCCCCATGATGGTACTACAGTTGGTGAAATCATGATCAAAGGAAACGTAGTCATGAATGGATATTTGAAAAATCCTGAAGCTACAGAAAAAGCATTTGAAAGAGGATGGTTTCATACAGGTGATTTAGGAGTTGTTCATCCTGATGGCTACATTGAGCTCAAGGATAGGTCAAAAGACATAATAATCTCCGGGGGTGAGAATATCAGTAGCATTGAAGTAGAAACTGTTCTTTATAGTCATCCAAGTGTTATTGAAGCTGCTGTTGTAGGACGTCCAGATGATTACTGGGGAGAAACTCCCTGTGCTTTTGTCATGCTAAAAGATTCTGCTGATGCACCTGACCAAGTTAGTCCTGAAGATATCATTAACTTCTGTCGCAGTCATCTACCGCACTATATGGCTCCTCGAACTGTTATCTTTGAAAACCTGCCAAAAACATCAACAGGAAAAATTCAAAAGCATTTGCTTCGGGAGAGAGCAAAGAATTTAGGTACCATCTTTCCTAGAAGCTACAGAAACCAATAAAAATTGCTTCTCGTCCTCAAATGTCAGGAGTGGCTGGTTGATAAAGCTTTGAACATATCCTCTGTCTGTTTCGAGTACACGATTGAATTGTGTCTTTGTGACCTAGTTATAAGTTTCTCTTCTTCATTCGGTATGGAATACAAGATCGACAGTTGGATGGAAAAAAATAATGGCCCGGGTATTAGCTATGGATGGCTTTTAAACAGAAATCATTCTGTAGCATAGTGCAGGAAACTTAAGTATAGGAATGAGGACCGCACACACAGTTTCTGGTGGCTAAGTTTATATATAATATAGCTGAAACTTTATGCATATACACTCATGTACCCTAATTCAAATGAAGTCCCTGTCCCCATATCCCCACTTCTCCACGAAACTACATTCTATTGGTTTCTGTAGTTTTGATAGCTTTTATCCATCTATGAATAAAATTATTTCCCTTATCCAAAAAAGTGGATAGTGTATAGCTTTGTGCCAGTATTTGCATCACATTCTTACATGGACACTGAGGAATTTCAGTTTTTACATATAATGCTAAATTGCTAATGCAAATTTTTTTCTAACGATTGTATTTCTTGTTCCATAATAAACCAAAAAGATTAAGACTTTCAAATTGGACACCGGATATCTCCTCCAGAGTTAGAGATAGATTTAGTAGATTCTGAGAAAACATGTAGAAAGTGTTAGACCTTGTCAGAAAAGTGAAAATACAATTGGATGCCTTCAATTATTTTATGACTCAAATGAGCAAGCTCTAGAGTATTCAAAGTCCCACAAAATTGATAAAAACAGAGTATAATTTCTTTGATCAAAACTTACACACTGGATAAGAACATGGTAACTGAGACGGCTCTCTTTGAAGCTCTGTTAACCTGACTTCAAGGAGTATTTAAGATCTGTTTCTGCAGATGCATTTCAAATAAGTCTGTTTATAAAAAAAAATATTAATACAGGTCATATTCTTATTGAAAGATTTAAGCAAAATCCTAAATAGCGAAGGCATATGTCCAGCCTTAATCCGCATACAGGCACAATGATCAAAATCAAATTAGACATTTCTCACTTAAGTGTCAATACTAAAGAGAACAATCAGCGGTTATTACTTTTTACTTTGCAGAACAACTCAAATTTTCAAGGTACTCCAATTTATAACTTTCGATTTACAATATATGATATTTTCAAGCCCCGCTTCTTGTCTTATGCACGAAATCATCTTGCAGTAGCACTATAGGCTAATTTAGTAGGGATCACAATGCAGAATCAATCTGCTTGGATATCTCACAGATGAACAAGAAGTTCCATGGAGTAATACCAATTCCAACACTCCTCTTCATGAAAATGTGGCATCCTGTATAGAAATATGTTCCATCTCATCCCATGGTCAACCACATAGCATTAATAGTTATAAGTATTGGAAGCGAAAAAATGGCTTGCACTTCCACATCATATGGTAAACAACCAGTACGGTAGCCCTGTGAAAATGAGATGACAATACCATAATTTCATCTAGTATATCACATTTTTATCTATGTACCTCATACTATACAGTACAGGCTGTCAGAGGCAAATTATATAAAAATGAACCGACAATACCGTATATGATATAGAACATGTACCAGAAAATTGGAAAATATATACTTTGCAGAGGTATTTCTCTGCAAGAACTGTCTCCAGATTCATCGAGCCTCAACCTCGGACTTCAAATCATATTGACATGATAGAATTAGAGTAAATTGATGATAAATGCAAAACTTTGCAAGTGAATAGGCATCTTTGTTACCAGTGAAAGACTTTCTGTCTAACATATTCTACAAGAGTCCACATCTTGTCTGAAACAAGTGTCTTCTAGATCATATAATGCTACAAACATCTAGTTTTCTTTCTATAGTTGGCGGATTGATATCGATAAGCGTTTGGGAGGCCTACAATGAGCTCGGTCCAAGAGTTCATGAGACAGATCGGTGCAGGGCAGTCTGTTGCTGTGCAGGACTGGCCATCAGCCATGTTAGAATTTATATCCAATGGATAAAAAATTAAAAGTGAAGCTATAGGCTAGAACAGAATCTCATGAAGCTAAACAAATTCACAGCAGATATAAATTCCCCACATTCAAAAAGCGAGGCTAGGGATATAAAATAACATCGAATCACAAAGCGAGCTAACTCATAAGTCATGGAGTTTTGTAAAGGTCAGTTGAACAGATGGGGATGACTTGGAAATTTTCAAATTGTAGCTCCCATCTATAGAACTAATGATATTAATGTTCACAAAAGGTCAAAATTAGTACACGGGATTATAAAAGTACAATACAAAATAAGGAATAGGGGTGCAAGAGTAACTCCAACAAATCTAAAAGAGAACAGAAATAAAATGCATGCACTAAAGAGAAAGTATATGAAAAACAAATCATATCTTTTGATGCCTTGCAGATTTCGTCATATCTATAAACGTTGTCATGAGATTGCTTTCTATTCAATCTTGAAGAAGAAAAAAGGTGAATAAAAGAAGCAATCCTCCAAACATAAAGCATGCCTCAATCAAAGAGGCTTAGAGTCACATTAATTTATGGGTGCAACATACCCAAAGGAAGAGGCATTAAGGCTTAGTGTTCCATCTATTAATAGGCGCAGCATGTACCTTGAGTAAGAGGTTTAGTGCCCCATTATCTATAGATATAGCATATCTAATTGAAAGTATAGTAACCCATCAATGTTCTAAACATGTGTTGTCAAAGCAATCTTAACAACTCATAAAGCAGATTTGATGTTTCATGATTCCCTAATGCAACAAAGAATGTATCACCAATTTGCAATTATGTTTACTAAACTCCCTCTTTCATAGGATGAAATTTCTAGGCAATCATTTAGAAGACCCTTTCAAATAGCTAGTGCATTTCAAGATATATATAATTCCATTCCCAACCACAAAATAAAATGAGTATACCAAGTCAACTCATGGTAGGAATAGAATTTGTGGGAGTCCCTAAAATTTAAATTTGAATTTCTAAAATTTGAGGGTGAATTTTGTGTGGTGCGGGACCAATCTTGCATGTCACAAGATTGAATTGGGACATGAAAGTGTTAATATTAGGGGCAATGGATGTATGGGGGTAAGTCCATTCATGTGTAGTAGATGTCAATGTAGGGGAATACATATAGAAGTGGATTAGATGACATTGAATATGTTGAGTTGGAGATATGTGAAGGATTAGGGAATGAGTAACTTTTCACAAGACTGTGCCATTTTTCAATATGTAATGGTATTAAACCATTTCAACAAAATGGGTCCAAACTAAAATAGGAATTGGCATAGATATGCAAATTTCACTGTTATAGTAACATTAGATGATTTTTAGGGAAAATGATTTTACTTTTCCAAAAAATGAGGGAAAAATGTGATCTCTTAAGATCAACAAAAATGAAGATTCTCACTAGTTCTCTCTATTTCAAGCTAAGGAGATACTTTAGAATAAAGAAGACAATGTATGAACATAATATTACTAAATATGAGGTTAATAAAGTGATACTTTTGTTTGAAGAAAATGAGGGGAGGAAGGGGCAAGTTGAAGAGATTAGGAAACCAAGCAAATGGCATATGATATGACAATCCAACAAATAATTGTGAGCATCCAATTCGACATGGGACAAAACCCTAGAAGTGCTACTAGGAATTGAGCCCATTTCCAAGGCTTCTTACTGAATAACGACCACTGAACTAGTTGTGTTGAAGACTCAATTATAGAAAATGTTAGATGGAGGATAAATCATCTATCCAATGTTTCACTTTGGTGTGTTCCTATTATCTTCATCAAGAAGAATGATGGAACCTTGAGTTGAGTGTAGATTATAAAATGCCTAATAAGGTCACGATTAAGAATATATATATCCTTTGCCTAGAGTAGATGATCTCTTTGATTAGATGAAGGGGTCAACCGTATTTAAAAAATATAACTCTAGTCCAAGTTTCATCAACTTTAGATTGAAGAGGAGGATTTACATAAAATGACTTTGCAATTTTGCTATGGTCATTTTGAGTTTACTATGGTATTTTTTTGGTCTCACTAATTTACCTACATTATTTAGTAATATAATGAACAATGTCTTCCACATATATCTAGATTCTTTTGTTCTTATGTTTCTTGATGACATTCTTATTTATTCCAAAAAAATAGGAGCACATGTGACACTTGCGAATGGTATTGCAAAATCTAAGAGAGCACTAATTGTATGGAAAATAGTCCAAGTGCACCTTCTTCCAAAAGCAAGTGCACTATCTCAAACATGTTATTTCAATTGATGGAATAGTAGTAGACCCATGAAATATTTTGACTATTTTGGAATGGCCAGAGCCTAAGAGCACACATAAAGTTAAAAGCTTTAGGAGGTTAGCTAAGTATTGTCATAGATACATTGAAGGATTCTTCAAGATCACAAACCCTATAATGTTATTGCAACATCAACAAACATTTGAATTATTGAAACATAAACTAATGTTTGCACCTATCTTGAGGCTATTGGATTTGCCTCTCTAAAAGGTTTTGTCAGTGTTTTAATGCATTATGGGGGAGTTGTTGCATACAAGTCTCAAAATTTGAAGCCATATGAACTCAACTATTTTTGTGTGACCTTGAGCTTGTTGCCATAGTTCATGCTTTACATAGAAGCCATGAAATTTTCTACTTGGAAAGCCCTTTGAGCTTAAGCTCAACCACCTAGGATTGAAGTAAATCTTTACATGGCCAAACTTAAATGCCAAACAAATATGAATGGTTGGAGTTTCTTAGTCAGTATGACTTTGAATAGAATATATTAAGGGCAAAGAAAGCTAGATTATAGATGGACTTAGTAGGCAAAGGCACCTCATGACAATGTCAATCCTAAGGAAAAAATTGGGCAGCAGGTATTGGAGAATTTGCCAAGTGACCCACATTACTAGGAGGTGTGAGAAACTTTGGAAGAAACACTCAATTGCTTAAATTTGAAGGATATCAAGCTTGAAAGTTGATGGTTTGTTATGCTTTAGAGAAAGAATGTTACAACATTCGTAACAACGAAAACTTAATAACCAAGGAAATGTAGGAAGCTCATCATGCCTTTTATTCGGGACATCCATTAGTGAACAAGAAGTTAGTAGATCTTAGAACATTGTATTTTTGTCTAGGAATGAAAAGAGAAGTAGTAAAACTCGTGGATAAACATTCCTAGGTATAAGCAACAAACAATAAGTATGGGTTTTATATAAGGATTACCATTAACGCCTTTTAAGCATGACACCATACTAGTAGTTGCCAACAAACTCACTAATGTTGCCCACTTCATACCAAGAAATCTAAAAGATGATTCACTTGCCTTAGCAATAAGCTTTCTAAAGGATGTTTTTAGGCTTCGTTGCTACTAAAAAATATCATATTAGATAGAGATGTGAGAATGTCTAAGATTTTGAACAATGTTACAATCATCTTTAGGCATGACACTATCTTTGGAGCACTGCCTACAATCCAAAAATAAATGGGTAGAAAGAGAAAGTAAATTAGATGGTGGATGGTCTATTGTGAATGCATACCACATAGATCAAAAGTGCAAGTGGGAACGAAACCTTCCCTTAGTTGAGTTCTCATATAACATCTCATATCAGTCAGCGATTAGAATGACATTGGTTGAGGCATTGTATGGAAGTACAAAATTCCCTTAATTTGTGATAATCTTGAGGATTGTGTTGTAGTTGGTTCTAAGATGTTAAATGGGATCTAGGAACAAGTCAAATTGATAAGAAAAGATTAAAGGAGGTAACAGATAGAACCAAGAGTTATGTGGAAAAAGAGTGAACCCTAGAGAATTTGTAGTTAGAGATAAAGTCTTTCTTAGAGTAAAAAAACATAAGAGCTCCATAAAGTTTGACAAAGCCACCAAATTAGCTCCCAAATATGCTAGGTTATTCAAACTATTGGAATAGATCAACCCAATGGCTTATAAACTTGGCTTTCCATATGCTTTGGATAAGATCTATAATGTGTTCCATTAGTTGCTTTTGAAATAGTCTGTAGCAAATTTAATTCGTGTACTTAACTAGGATCCCTCCTATGTATAAGATCTAGAAATCATATCCATAGAACCAATGAAAGTACTCAAGCATCAAAAAGTGTAGTTGTAGAATCATAATCTCAGGCAATGTAGGTTCTAATGGGACCAATACTCTAAAGAGAATACAACTTGGGAAGATACCTAAGAAATAAAATGTTTGTTACCATTTCTATTTCAAAATTCAGGACAAAGTTCTTACAATAAAGAAGGATGTTGACCCTGGTTAAAAAATAATATTAAATGATTAGGAACTAATGGATTTTAATGTGATTTGAGACATTTTTATACATTATAATAAACTAGATCAAAATAATAAACTAGGTTTTATTATTAATGATTTAGTTAGAACATGTTGAATTTGATATCTTGGTCTATTGTTATCTATTAATATGATTAGATGATGTGACTAATTCAGTTGTTTTTTGAGTTGTGATTGCAAGGTACTTCTTCTCCAATCGAAGGGAGATCATTATTAGAGAAGATGGTGTCACGGGTCTATAGCAATATGGATAGATTGTCACACAAACAAGTGCATTAGTAAGACAACCAATTTAGGTACTCTTAAGCCAAGTCAAACCATGTCGGAATATGTCAAGTAGCGAATTGTGAGGTGTGGTCTTTTGATAGTTCTTATGTCATTAATCTTATTATATTTTTTGTTTGACTTGGATATAATAGATTGTTGTAAGTTTATTGTTGATAAATCTTTTATGACATTTTTGTTAGCTAATTTGAGTGCATCCTAGCATTATATCTAGAAGGGGACCCAAAGTTAGTTGGTCAAGTTAAATAAAATGTTGCAAAAAATATTAGCTAAACAAATATCTAAAGTTAATATTGTTTATAATCTAAACGCAAACACTAGCCTAACCTAACCCTCTATATTATCTAACCCTAAGTTTCTAAAGAAAGAAAGATAGAAGATGATATTATTACAAAGGTTGATTGTATGATTTCATTTTGATTATATCCTATTCAAATGACATGGAATAGTCAAATTAAATTGTGATGGAGACTAGTAAAATCTTAAATCTCAGGGCAAACTATTTGATGGAAATAATATGTGTTGATAGTAAGGAATACTGAGAGGAGGGGGGGGGGGTGAATCAGTATTCCACAAAACCACTTCTTAACAAGTTTATTAATCCAATCTCCAAAATTAACAATATGAAAGAAGAATAAGCATAGGAATAGCAACCATAAAGACATAACACATGAACACCAGGATTTTTATGTGAAAAACCCAAAAAGGGAAAAACCACGGTGATTGTTAGCTCACAATATATTATGATAGCACAATACCGGATTACAAGAAGACTCACTGCCTTAGAGCTCACTACCCTAAGAAGAAGTGCTCACTGCACAAAGGCTCACTGCCAAGAGAAAAGAAGATAGAAAAGAAGGTTTGGCTCATTGCCAAGAGAAAAGAAGATAGAAAAGAAGGTTTGGCTCACTGCCAAGATATGACTGCTGTAAATGCATCTAAGAATGCTGAAGTGCAGTTCCCTTAAGCTTAGTGGACATATTCAAAAGTCTTCATATTAATTTTGCTATCTGCTGCTCTGCTTCACATATGCTCTATTTTTTTGCCCACTGTCTTCTTCGGATCACAATGCTGCCTTAGATTGGATTTCCACTCTTTTTGCAACACAATACTTCACATCTAATGCCTAAAATCCATCGAGTATATGTATCCGCAACTAGATTCATTACACAAATAGGTCGACCACCTAGACATGAAACATGTAGCCAAGAATTTCACCTCGTCATCTCAATCTTAAGCACTAACAATAATGCGGACTCAAACAACCATACAGTAGTCTTCATATAAGTCGGCATTAGTGATTTAATCATTGAGATTGATTGTTCAAACAATATAGCTTCTCTGCTTGTAGATCTGCCATGCCTGTCGGCGTGTTCCTCGTGAACATACTTGATCAGTTTGACTGTCACAACATAACTTCCACTACGGATCAAATGAGACTCTAAAAATCATATTCAACATTCATCATTGATCTCTTAGCATACCTTTAAATCCGTAGAGCATAATAATCAACTGCTGAGAAATGCAGAACTCAAAACTGTTACCCTGTCACTGTGAAACACTGTCAGCCTGCAAGCCGGTAAAGAACATTTTGTAGAATGAAACCAAAAGAACTTTAGAAGCTACAACTCTGGATTTAGGCAGCCATGATATGTATCTTTTCTAATCCAGAACCGCAAGACAAACTTTTTCATAGGGAAGGAATGCGGACCATTTTGCTTCCGTGCACTATTTCTGCTTTAACTTTGTTTACCCGGACTTGGACATTTCTTCATATGACTATCGGAGGAAGTCAGAACCTGGAGACTTAAACAAGTGACCACCAGGTAGTTATGAACAACATACTTGATCTGCATACAAAGGCCATTAACTGCGGAGGCATACCACCACAAACACTATTACTCTGCATACTTCCCATACTTAGTCAGATCTTCTTCCAGAATGAGGTCTCTTTGTCATATCGGTACACTTTGTCTTGTTGCTATCAATGACAACAATCAAACATCTATCAGAACAGTCTCTTGCCAACAATCTCCCCCTTTGGCATTGATGGCAACACTTAGTGAAAAATACTGGTGTTGCTGCCCTTTACTCTGCACACTCTATTTTTTTATTCTCCTTTAGATGTATGCATATTTTTCACTAGTTTTCCTCTCCCCCTTTGACATCAATGGCAAAGGTGTGTGTACAAGCAAAATTGTGTCAAAAATTCTTCAAAACTGTCATATTCTGCCGCATATATACAGATACACATTTCCATCTCAATTTATGGTTGAAGGTAGAATATCATTATAGATAGTCTTTATCAGAGCTATCTCTCCATTCCATCTATTCCTTGCACTCTCCAAAATATGGATGTGGTCATTTATCAGAAAAACTAACTTTTCTGCCTTTTTCACATCTAAGGGTGTATCAATTAATGCTTGTGATTTCAAGGCTTCTTCTGTCAGATTAGTCATGGAATCAATTTTTGGACTTATCAACCCCCTTAGCTGGCACAATCTATCTTTGACTTCTTCCCTTTTCTTCATCAGAGTGCTCAAGTTATTGTGAATATTTGCAACCTGTGTTTCTTTGGTATTTATTGACTCAACTATTGGATTATATGTGTTGGAGATATTAAGCAGTTTGAGTTCCAAGTCCTTGATTTTATCTTCTAATTCCTTTGTAACTTTTGGCCAAGATAAGCAAAATTTGTATATTTTACAGGCTTCTTCGATGGCACTCTGTATGCCTTTTATTCCATTTTCTAATAGAGTTTTATCTTTTGCTATCATAGTCTTTAACTCAACCAATCTCTTCTCATCAAACTCTTTTCTAACTTTTGCTTCTGCAGATTTTTCAAAAGATTCAAAATGTGTACTTACTAAGTTTAATAGACCCTTGAGTTGATCAGCATAGGATAATGAGGTATCCTTTTGGAATGTAGGCATCATCTTCTCCAAAATGTTGGATGCATCATTGATCAATTTACTGTCTTGGATATGTGATTTTAGCATTTCTTCATGTGCCTTAGCTTGAATGATTGATCCTAGTTTAAATTTCTGCACAGGTTACATTGAGGCCAAATTAATTGGTCCTAGAAGAAGTTCAGGCTCATCTAGATCTTGTTGTTCCTCAGAATCAATTGAGACAGCTGCAGTGTCTCTTGCTCTACCAGATACTCCTTCTTGACTTTGTTCCGGAGGCTCCATGTCTATGTTCTCTTGTTGACCAATGTTTTCCTCTGGTGCAGGGCTCCTTATTTGTTCTTTATTCTTATCAATATCAGCGTGTTGCTTTGGAGGAAGATTAGTCTTAGATTTGCCTTGATTTGTCATATCCAATGTATCAGTGTTAGGGGCTTGATCAATCTTATCCGATCCTTGGTCCTGGCTTATATTCGGAACAGATGTATCTTCATTATTTGTTTCTTTATTGTCATAAATGGTAGGGAGCTTAAATTCCTTCAATATTTTCAGAGTGATTTCTTCAGTTTCTTTTACGACCTTTTCAATATCTCCTCCCATAAGAGCGTTCATTCTTCTTTTTTGTCTTGAATTTGTTGTGAAGTGCTTTGGAGATTTTCACCTTTTCCTCTGGAGTGATTTCAGGACACAATTTTATTAGTGTGTGTTCTCTAAGCTCAATGTCCTTTGCCATGGCCGCTTCCTTTTTTGCAGACATTTTGCTTGCTAGGCTATGTGGAGGTCAGTAATTATTTCAATAAAAGCTTTATTGTAAATGTCCAAATATTGGACAACAACAGCCTCAATGATGTTCTTGTCAGCATCTCCATAGTCATCATAAAGTTGGGCAATAGGTCTTAGATTACCATCAACTGTTATGGCTTTCAATACATCTTCTAGAGATATAGCGGCTTCTTCAGTCTGAGGCACATCTTGCTTTTGCCTTTTCTCAAGTTTACCCTTACCGGAGGGTTTCTTTTTGCTGGTTATGGAGGCTTTGATAATCTCAGATCTCATTTTCTTTACTTCTTTATTTGATTCTGTCTCTTCTTCATCAACTGCAATGCTTACATGCATTCTTTTTGCCTTGGTTTTCTTTCTTTTGTGACTGGTGGCAGGAGTCTCCACACTTGTAGATGGTGTGGGATCAGAGGGTATAGATGCAACTTTTGTAGAGGTAGATCCTCTGGTTCTTCTTGATGCCTCTAGTTTGTCTGGTTTACCCTTGGGTTCTTTCGGAGCACTAACTGGTTCACCTTTTCTCTTTTCTTTTACTTCCTTTTCAGCTTGTGCTTTTTCCCTTGCCTTTTCCACTTGTTCTTTTGTGAAGCCTTGTCTCAGGGCAAAATCCTCTGCCACTTTCCGCATTTTCTTGGAGATTTTTGGTTTTCTTACCACAACATGGATTTTAGCATACAATTCCTCACAAGTCCCAAATCTTTCTTCATTGGGGTCTCTGGGTTTACTTAACATATGTTGGGCATAATTTTCCAATATTTCTCCATCTACCTCATATCCCATAGGCATGACCCATACCGTTCTAGGCTCAACGGCCTCCATTAAGCATTGATCTTTTGTCACAATAAAGTAGATAGTATCCTTGTATTTTTCAACAACTGCTCTAGGAATTCTTTCCCTGGCTTGCATTGACTTCTGGAAATTTTTGAAATAACCCCATAGGGCTAAATTTTGTGCATCAATATTACCTATGTTACTCAACTGATTTCTAATTTGTACTGCAACCGATTTGTCTCCAGTCCAAAAATAGTTCTTAATGCCAGGTAACTTTTGCATAAAATAGAAGAATAAACATATGATCAACGTACCAAATTTGAAGGGATATTCACTTTCTTTTGTCTTCTTCAGGTTCTCCATTACTTGCTGTCAGAGCAATTCACATATGTCATAGTCAGCATTCTCCTTAATCATCTGATAGGCAGTGTATATGGCTGTACCTTTTTAACTGGATTAGGGTTGTTCTTGATCTTGACTTGAAATGCTTTGGAGATCATTGTAGTCGCTTTGAATCTTGCTTTAGTTTGCCTTAGACACTTGAGAGCATGGAATGCAAAATGATTTTTTCTTCGGATACAACTCCCTTTAACCTTCGCATGTCGAAACCTAAGTGTCATTAATGTCATCTTTCAAAAAGCTGTCAAGCACTTTTCTGGGAACCACATACACTCTAGATTACTCCACAAATCTTTGCAATTGATCCTTTTTTTCTGGAACTTCCTTCAAAAGATTTGTCATATGATTCTTTTCATCATATCTCCTGCTCTACTTCACATATGCTCTGTTTTTCTGCCCCTGTCTTCTTCGGATCACAATGCTGCCTTAGATTGGATTTCCACTCTTTTGCAACACAATACTTACTTCACATCTAATGCCTAAAATCCATCAAGTATATGTATCCGCAACTAGATTCATTACACAAATAGGTTGGCCACCTAGACATGAAACATGTAGCCAATAATTTCACCTTGTCAGCTCAAACTTAGGCACAAACAATAATGTGGACTCAAACAACCATACAATAGTCTTCATATGAGTCAACATTAGTGATTTAATCACTTAGATTGATTGTTCAAACAATATAGCTTCTCCGCTTGGAGATCTGCCATGCTTGTCGGCTTTTTCCCCATGAACATACTTGATCAGTTTGACTGTCACAGCATAACTTCCACTGCGGATCAAATGAGACTCTAAAAATTATATTCAACATTCATCATTGATCTCTTAGCATACCTTCAAATCCGCAGAGCATAATTATCAACTGCTGAGAAATGCGGAACTCAAAACTATACCCTGTCACTGTGAAACATTGTCAGACTGCAAGCCGGTAAAGAACATTTTGTAGAATGAAATGAAAAGAACTTTAGAAGCTACAACTCTGGATTTAGGCAGCCATGATATGTATCTTTTCTAATCCAGAACCGCAAGACAAACTTTTTCATAGCGGAGGAATGCAGACCATTTTGCTTCTGGACTGTGCACTATTTCTGCTTTAACTTTGTTTACCCGGACTTAGACATTTCTTCAAATGACTACCGGAGAAAGTTAGAACCTGGAGACTTAAACAAGTGACCACGAAGTAGTTATGAATAACATACCTGATCTGCATACAAATGCCATTAACTGCAGAGGCATACCACCACAAACACTATTACTCTGCATACTTCCCATACTTAGTCAGAGTTTCTTCCAGAGTGAGGTCTCTTTGTCATACCGGTACACTTTGTCTTGTTACCATCAATGACAACAATCAAACATCCATCAGAACAGTGTCTCTTGCCAACAATATGGTAGCTAGAGTGGTGGCATTCACCCCACCATACTAGGATTGATATGGTGTGGTGACAACCACACCACTCCACCACAATCCTAAATGGAGTTTGTGGATTTCATTATTTTGATGTCATATCCCCTATATTGCATTGCATTATATATTATGAATTACACATATTTGAGTATATGCTTTTGATTTATTTGAGCATACCTTACGACTCACTAATGATTTACATGTATTCATGTGTATGCATGAATTTATATTGTGAAACTATTCATACCTTATATATATATATAAAATCATAATATGTATATATCTATATATATATGTATAAGATATAAGATATATAAACTTAGAAGCAATTATTATAATATCAAACAAGATATTAATATAAATTTAAATATTATTATATTATATTAAATAGATATTAAATAACATATATTAAATAAAACCAAAGGAGCGATATCTTCTAACTCCTGAAAGGCCATGGAAGGGCCGATAATATACAAATGACATCACTAAATAAGCAGCGACTAAAGGCTGCGAACCATATGTATTAAACAAGTTAGCGATTCATAATAGGAAATGACTTAAAGGCTATTGGATGCGATCCTTATAAGGAGCGCTTGCTAGTGAAAGACAAAGGGAATCGAATTAGGAGATATCACCGATTGATGCAAGTTATGATTAATACAAGTTACGCAAACTTATTATTCATTCTAAACAACGATTATAAAATGAAGAGTGGCGATCATCATAGCAACATCTCTTGGTAAATAAATAACCCTCCGTTGAATATAAAGTATTGATCGATAAATCAACAAATGACAGCGAACAACCATCGAATAAGTAATATACATCAAATCAGATAATTTCATCAAATTGTACCATCTCAGTAGCAGTCTTCAAGCATTCAATTTGATAGATATTCTATTAGAGGTATGGTTCATCACAATATATGAATCCATCGATCAATCATTATAAATTGCAGCATTCATCATCAGAAACAACAGGTATAAAATTAGAACTCAGTAATAAAATTTAGATCTGCACAAAAGGGAATAAAGGTAACAAAAATTATGATGTATTTAATTTCATGTTATTAGGATAAATGTCATATGTTAAGCAATGAGAAGATTACCCTTAGATATATATATGTATATTATTAATTTTCTATCAACACATTAGTAAGAACAAGGATATCATATAATGGCATTTTAATTGGAGATATAAATATCTCTATTCATGCACTATGATGATAAATGGTATAATAGAATTCCATCTATAGTACAAGGGGATATTGAATCAAAGATCATATCTCTGTAGCCCTTATTACTTCATCCAATAAGGAATGGTGGGTATTGTAGGGAAAGGTGGAGTAATTCCATCCCCTGTATAGATCCCAATGGCTGGGACATAGTTTCCCGAAGCCGGGTTAGAGATCTTGTATCGATCCCAATGGCTAGGACATAGTTTCCTGAAGCCGGATCGAAAATTCCATGTATAGACCCCAACGACTGGGACATAGTTCCCAAAGCCGGGTCAGAGATGGTTTCAACGCGCCCTAGTCATGTAAAGCCTAATTCCTTGATGAATAATAAGAGGGGAAGATATGGATCTAAATTATGTTTAATATCCACCCTAATGTACTCATGGAATATATTATAGAATAGTCATCAATAGTGAATGACAAGAAGGAAATGAATAATCCTTTGATAAGAATGAAATATTTATATTATCTTTGATCTTATTAGATATTATCACTAAAATTTATTGATCTCTAAGTTTTTAATGTCTCTTTGAGAATCACTTTAAATGCAGTTTTAGTGTTTACCCTAGAAAGGGGACATTACAAGTGGAGCAGTCATCTTGCCATCCTGTGTATACTACGTGTGCCTTACACGTATTCAAGTGTATACTTTGTGATTTATGTGTATTCAAGTGTATTCAAAGGTTTACTTTTTGACCCATGTGTATGCTTTGTAACATATGTTCATGTGAATACTTTGTGCATTACATGTATTCGTGTGTATGCTTCATACTCATGTGTATACTTGGTGTCCTTGGGATGGTGGATGGGTCCACGGTGTAGTATGGGATGTACCGAATCCCCTTCCCAAATTGTCCGACAGTATACTCGAGTGTACTTGTATTCGAGTATGTACTCTATTTGTATTCGAGTGTATACTCTATGACTTTGTATTCAAGTACTTCATTTCTATGTATTCAAGTGTACTCTATGACTTTGTATTTGTATTCGAGTTTATACTCTATGACTTGACTATGTATTCGAGTGTATACTCTATGACTTTGCAATTGTATTCGAGTGTATACTCTAGGACTTGTATTTGTATTTGAGTGTATACTCTATGATTTGTATTTGTATTTGAGTGTATACTCTATGACTTTGCAATTATATTCGAGTGTATACTTTATGACTTGTATTTGTATTTGAGTGTATACTCTATGACTTTGTATTTGTATTCGAGTGTCTACTCTATGACTTGACTATGTATTCAAGTATATACTCTATGACTTTGCAATTGTATTCGAGTGTATACTCTATGACTTGTATTTGTATTTGAGTGTATACTCTATGATTTGTATTTGAGTGTATACTCTATGACTTTGCAATTGTATTCGAGTGTATACTCTATGACTTGTATTTGAATTTGAGTGTATACTCTATGACTTTGTATTTGTATTTGAATGTATACTCTATGATTGTATTTGTATTTGAGTGTATACTCTATGATTTGTATTTGTATTCGAGTGTATACTCTATGACTTTGCAATTGTATTCGAGTGTATACTCTATGACTTGTATTTGTATTTGAGTGTATACTCTATGATTTGTATTTGAGTGTTTACTCTATGACTTTGCAATTGTATTCTAGTGTATACTCTATGACTTTGCAATTGTATTTGAGTGTATACTCTATGATTTGTATTTGTATTTGAGTGTATACTCTATGATTTGTATTTGAGTGTTTACTCTATGACTTTGCAATTGTATTCTAGTGTATACTCTATGACTTTGCAATTGTATTTGAGTGTATACTCTATGATTTGTATTTGTATTTGAGTGTATACTCTATGACCTTGTATTTGTAATTGAATGTATACTCTATGACTTTGTATCTGTATTTGAGTGTATACTATATGACTTGTGATTGTATTTGTTTTTGAGTGTATACTCTATGACTTTGTGTATTCAATTATATACTTTATGACTTCATGTATTCAAGTGTATACTCCATGACTTTGTGTGTACAAATGTATACTACATGATTTATGTGTGTACTCCACGACTTGTGTATGTTCAAATGCACACTTCATGACTTACTTGTATACTTCATATTCATGCGTATACTTGTGTGTTACATGTATGCTTCATGCCTTATGTATTACGTGTGTATACTTTGTATGCTTCATGCTTTGTGTATGCTATGTGTTTCATGTATTGCATGTGTATACTTGTGTATTACATACTATGTTCATACTTCATGCTTCGTATACTTTTGTGTATCATGTATTAAGTGTATAAGCTTTGTGTATGATTCATGTATTACGTGTATTTATGCTTTGTGTTTTATATATAATTGTGTGCATGTACTTCAACATGGATCTTCTCTCAGATGGTGTTCTCTATTTGGAATGTCAAACCAAAGAGCCTCTTTTCATCATGATATAGACAAATGTAATTTTGATCTCTCATCATTCTCTCTTAATTAACACAATCATGGTTCATGTTCTATTATGTCCTTTGTTATCAATGTTAAGAGTTTACAACACTATATATAGTTACAACATAGCAGCTGAGATAGTTTAACCATTATCACCCATAGATGTAGTTTGCCAATCTTAGTCTAGATATAATGATCAAACATTATGCCTTGACTCTGAATGATAAGTGCTAAGTTCAATTTTGCCTTACTACTATTACTTCCATCTTTTCATTGGACTGATACAATGTAGTGACCTCAACATAACTATTATGTATAAATCTAGAGACTATGTTCAATCAAGTACCTAAGGTAAAATACAATTAACCTTTGGTGGCAAGGAAGACCTATAGGATTTAGTGTCTCTTCATAGCTGTCCTTACTGTTATCTTGATTGGCAGCAAAAACTTGGTTCTGGGACTGTTACTTCCAAATAATTATGACAATCTTCATTATAATTAGAATTGGGATCTTAACTAGATGTTGTTTCAGTTCCATAACAACCTTTATCACTCAAAATTTAGTGAGTTACCTTGAGGGCAACCAAATTTGAGATTCATCTTGTAAGGCCCTGATGTCACAAGACATGCATTGACAGTGAGATGGAATACTTTAAAACCTTGTGAAGATGCATTGATAAATATGTGATTGTGAGGACTTATTATGGCAGTCTTCATGAACTTGAACAAATCTAGTCTCAAGTTTAATATGGCCATTGGAATCACTGGGGTAACTACACCTTCATTGTCTAAGATCTTCCACGAATGCAAAATAGTGATAACAGTCTTTTGACAATAAGCTTTCATATAGGAGCATACTTTATAAGTCTGTTCAAGATAAGGGAAGTAACTCTGATGGTGGACAACTCAATGGACCCAAGTGCATGATAACAATCATAAGCATCATGAAAATATAACATGCTTAAGATGAGTCTATGACTGACCGTGCAGTTCATAATAGTACCAAGGCAAATTTAAGAATTGCTCATGGGTCTGATAATGAATTTGACGGTCCTAAGCTTATGAGAGACCTTTTTCTAAGGATGAATGAAAGCATAATTCCTTGTTATGATCCCAAATGCCTTCTCTAAAGACGAACCAGATTTTTTGCAAAACTTATCAAATACAAATTATCTCCTAAGATTGAAGCTTGAGGTAAGAACATATTTGTTCTATCCCTTTAAGATCAAATCATCATGCTTAACCTATAACACATATGATTTATCCCACACCCATAGAAACAATAACGATACACGGATCAACCTCGGAGCTTACAAATTGACCTAGTAAATCTATTAGATGATTTCTTCCAAGAGTCTCCTTTTAAGTTCAATACCTATCATGCTACGGCAAAGTTGACCTATGCTAAGTTATATTATGGGCCCATAACCCACAAACCCCAAGATCATTCTCCATGTTATCTGATCGTCATTCAGTCATTATTCTACACATCTACAACTTGCCCAATGATCAAGGTCTCACTTGAGATCCAAATTTCTCTCCATATAATCAATTACTCCCCAAGAACAGGACTCTTCTCCACATTGAGGTCAATAACATATCAAAATAAGTCGAAATTCTTGATCATCCAAACCCAAAATTGCTTGAGGACAAGCAATCTTGAGTCGGGAGGACTCTCATATCCCCTATATTGCATTGCATTATATATTATGAATTACACATATTTGAGTATATGCTTTTGATTTATGTGAGCATACCTTACGACTCACTGATGATTTACATGTATTCATGTGTATGCATGAATTTATCTTGTGAAATTATTCATACCTTAAACAAATATATATATATATATATATATATATATATATATATATATATATATATATATATATATATATATATATATATATAAACCTAGAAGCAATTATTATAATATCAAACAAGATATTAATATAAATTTAAATATTATTATATTATATAAAATAGATATTAAATAACATATATTAAATAAAACCAAAGGAGCAATATCTTCTAACTCCCGAAAGGCCATGGAAGGGCCGATAATATACAAAATGACATCACTAAATAAGCAGGGACTAAAGGTTGCGAACCATATGTATTAAACAAGTCAGCGGTTCATAATAGGAAATGACTTAAAGGCTATTGGATGCGATCCTTATAAGGAGCGCTTGCTATTGAAAGACAAAGGGAATCGAATTAGGAGATATCACCGGTTGATACAAGTTATGATTAATACAAGTTACACAAACTTATTATTTATTCCAAACAATGATTATAAAAATGAAGAGTGGCAATCATCATAGCAACGTCTCTTGGTAAAGAAGTAACTCTCCGCCGAATATAAAGTATTGATGGATAAATCAACAAATGACAAGGAACAACCATCAAATAAGTAATATACATCAAATCAGATAATTTCATCAAATCATACCATCTTAGCAGCAGTCTTCAAGTATCCAATTTGACAGATATTCTATTAGAGGTATGGTTCATCACAATATATGAATCCATCGATCAATCATTGTAAATTATAGCATTCATAATCAGAAACAACAGGTATAAAATCAGAACTTAGTAATAAAATTCAGATTTGTACAAAAGGTAATAAAGGTAACAAAAAGTAATGATGTATTTAATTTCATGTTATTAGGATGAATGTCATATGTTAAGTAATGAGAAGATTACCCTTATATATATATATATTATTAATTTGCTATCAACACATTAGTAAGAACAAGAGTATCATATAATGGCATTTTAATTATGATGTATTTAATTTCATGTTATTAGGATAAATGTCATATGTTAAGCAATGAGAAGATTACCCTTAGATATATATATGTATATTATTAATTTTCTATCAACACATTAGTAAGAACAAGGATATCATATAATGGCATTTTAATTGGAGATATAAATATCTCTATTCATGCACTATGATGATAAATGGTATAATATAATTCCATCTATAGTACAAGGGGATATTGAATCAGAGATCATATCTCCGTAACCCTTATTACTTCATCCAATGAGGAATGGTGGGTATTGTAGGGAAAGACAGAGTAATTCTATCCCCTGTATAGACCCCAATGGTTGGGACATAGTTTCCCGAAGCCAAGTTAGAGATCTCGTATCGATCCCAATGGCTGAGACATAGTTTGCTGAAGCCGGATCAGAGATTCCATGTATAGACCCCAAGGACTGGGACATAGTGCCCGAAGTCGGGTCGGAGATGGTTTCAGCATGCCCTAGTCATGTAAAGCCTAATTCCTTGATGAATAATAAGAGGGGAAGATATGGATCTAAATTATGTTTAATATCCGCCCTAATGTACTCATGGAATATATTATAGAATAGTCATCAATAGTGAATGACAAGAAGGAAATGAATAATCCTTTGATAAGAATGAAATATTTATATTATCTTTGATCTTATTAGATATTATCACTAAAATTTATTGATCTCTAAGTTTTTAATGTATCTTTGAGAATCACTTTGAATGTAGTTTTAGTGTTTAAGTGTTTACCCTAGAAAGGGGACATTACAATTGACTTCATGGAATCAAAAGTCTTAAATATATGTTGTCAAGCTTTAAAGAAGAGGAGAAAATGTTGGTGATGGGTAATTAAGAACATACACGCATGAAGGGTGGGGAGTATTTGAGGGTTTTGCATAGAGGAGTTTTTTTGGAGAACAAATGAAAGTTGGGCAAGAAAATAGAAATTAGTAAGTGTGGAGACAAAGTGGAACTATGGTTGCAAGGGGACAATGTGAAGCAAGCTTGGGTTGTGGAAACCTTATTATGAAATTCTTGTTTATTTACATGTGCTAGTTTCAAATGAATATAGATGGTTCAAAAAAGAGAGGAAACTCTTTTAATTGTTTTTTATTATATCTAAACATTGTTTCTTCTTTATATCCATGCTTAGTTGATTTGGGAATTTTTCTTTTGAACCTTGCTCTACTATATATGTTGCTTTTAGGGAATTTGTAATGACTGAACAATCAGTCCTATTAGCATCAACAATATTGGTCTGTAACTGATGAAACCCACTCTTGCCTTACGAGAAGCATGGATAGTGCATTTTGAACATTGTGTTGCTAGTAATAAGAATATATTGAAATTGTAATAGAATCATTGTTTTCATTATAATGGGGACTTTATTCAATGATAAGGGTATTTTGACCATTCCTTTATGAAATTTATGTTTATCCTTTTATAAGGATCATGATTACCTTAGGACAAGCTTTGTGAATATTTGTTTATGAGGTCTATTTTTTGTACTTTTATAAGGACTGTGATTACCTGTTTACAAGGTTTGCAACCATTCCTTTGTGAGGTCTATGTTTGTTCTTTTATAAGGAATGGGGTTACCTCTTTATAAGGTCTATACTACTCATTTATGAGGTTTGTGTTTATCCTTTCATGAGAACTACGATTCCCTCTTTATAAGGTTTGTGTTTGTCCTTTTATTAGACCTTAACATTTTATAAGGACTACATGACCATCCCTTTGTGAGGACTATGATTATCCCTTAATGAGGAAATCAATTATCTCCTTATGAAGTCTATGATTATCTCTCTATGAGGGTTGTGATTATCTCTTTGTGAGGACTATGATACTCTCTTATAAGGATTGTGGTCTTGTCTATGATTTGTCATGAAAATGAAATGAGTGCTACCTACCATGAATTAATTAGTTTGTTGGGTAAAGCTTAGTACAATCATCTTGATTTAAATTATGTTTTGATTTTTTAGACATTCCAAGTTTCATGAATTATAAAGTCTGTATTCTAAAAATTGCTAAAAGTATATGTTTTAGCCCTAGAGGCCACACTTTTCCTTATATAGACTAAATACAAATCTTATTTAATACTAGCTTATGAGAATCCAGAATGGACCAAATATTTAGTTTGATTTAAGTTTTGTTACCTGTGTATTCAAGCTACATGTGGTCGAGTTTTTAGCAATGAGTACACTGAGGTCCTTTGGGACCCACTCTTTCTCACATGTTGTTAAGACTTCCATGTACATGTTAATAATTCTTACTTCGAGTCCCATAAAAGATGTTACAAGGATTGTCTTTTCAGGGACCATTATTGCCATCTCCACATGGTAGGTGAGCATGTGCCTTAATCCTTACAAGTGTATAATTAGTGTCGTACATTTGTGTAGATGTCCTACATTGTAGTAAGAGTCTCAATTTTGAGTTATCTTATGTGCCTTGGAGATGAGTGGTACAATTGTACAACATACTTGGAATCCTTGGTCAAGGTTTTGTTGTACATTATTATTTCCTAAGTCCTCTGCCCTAGTTGCCTCTACCTTCTCAAGAACAATGATTTCAATATACTTTAAGAAATCAAAGACAAAGTGTAAAGATATATGAATGTACTTGCGTGGTGTATAGATCATCTAATTTTTGATACTTGCATCATGATTGATTTTCTTAGAATGATTATGAAAGAAAGTTTGATATAAAAATGCTCTTACTGATAATTTGATATGAAAGAATAGCATAATTATTTTGTTGCTAGATGTAACTATTTTTGCTTATATATCTAAATGGTTATTTTGTGATTACTAAATACTTTAATTAGTTCGTATTGCATGGAATTTGGAAGTACTTTACACCAAGTTGATAATCATAGGCCAGGGATTGACAAAGCAAACACTTATCATGTACAACATAAACTATAGTGCACAACCAACCTAATTAAACCATCAAATGATTAGAAATCTAGTAATTTATCTATCGTTTCTTGTAGCCCCCATAATGGGTTGTGACATGCTAACACCTTACCATTCTATGCTTATTCACATTATACTAACTACAATGAAATCTTATGTTACCATATTTATGATGATCATGTTTTTCTAGTAAGTTTATCATGATGATATCTCACACTTGTCTGTGCTTACATGATCTTTGATCTAGCATTCATGGCTACTTTCATAGTCCTATTTGGGGTATTATTAGGTGCATCTTGCTACCTATCATTATATGTTCTTCCATGAGCATACATTTAGTATCTTTTTATGGTATCATATGATGTTATCTATATGTTCCTATATGGTTACTGAGTTTTCCAAGGTTATGTCATTTTACATTATCTTTTCTAGTCTCCTCCAACTCAATTGCATTCTTTGCATGCAACTAATTGGAGGGGGGCATATAAGGTTACATCATTTTACATTATCCTTTAGTAACATTTTGTATATGCTTCCATGAGCATATGTTTAGTATCTTGTATGGTATCACATGATGTTATCTTTACATTCCTATATGGTTATTGAGCTTTCCAAGGTTATATCATTTTGCATTATCTTTTCTACTCTCCTCCAACTTAATTGCATTCTTTGCATGCAAGTAATTGGAAGGGGCGTACAAGGTCACTGGCATTCCTTTCTTGAGTATGCTTGTAGTGACTACCACATGACAAATGACATTAGAGATGGCATCACATTACTTCCGTTGTCCTTTAAAAGGTGATCCCACAAAACTGAGTCCCAAACTTGGGACATCCTGATTTTTGTTTGAAATCACATATTTTTTAGAAAAAATAATGGTTTAACCCTTGAGGCATTCCATCTAAAAGAGTTTAATTGAAGGGGGTTAGATAAAACGCCCTTAGATCATACCCTTTTGGAAAGAACCCCCTAGTCTTAAATCAAAACCTCGATGGAGCCTCCTCTACACCTATCAAAATGCTAACAAAAATCCAATTTTGCTTCACCTTTTGGGGGATCAAATGAAGTCATTTAGAAATTCGATTTTGTAAACATGTAGCCCTTAGTATAAGATTTCCAAAAAGTATGATTTTGAATATATTTATTTGATTATTATTTTATTTTTTATTTTCTAGTGAACATAAGTTTTTCTTCAAACATCAAGGTCTTTATTCCACACGCGGAAAAATTAAAAATAGAGAAAAAAATTCTGAAAAATATCTGCACACTAGGTATTGATGTCCTTGTTTCAACAAATAATAATAATTTAATTTGGATACATACAAAAAAAGTTATGTTGTATGGTATAAACCTATGTCTGAATTATAATTAATTTCACATCAAAAATTAATTAAAAAAAAATATACAACAAAAAATTATGAAAAAATATCTGCACATTAGAGTTACAAATCTACGTTTAAAATTTTATATTTGATCATTTCTATAAAAAATGCTATGTTGTATGGTATAAACGTCACTTTTAAAAAATATTGTTAACTATAAAAATAAATGATTAAAAGTTACATAAAAATTTCACAAATTATTTCTTAATTTTTTTTTAAAAATATGTTTAGAATCTACATAAAAAATCTCAAAAATCACTAATTCATATCATCTCCTAATTCTTAATGGTTTAATTGCTATAGGCGGTAAAAAGTGAAAAATTTGGTTTAAAATGTTGATTTCAATGTCCTACTTTGACCAAAAAATGTGAAACAATATTGTGGGACCATTCCTAAGACAATATTTATTAGTTTGCTTCCCTTAATGATATCCTTGATTTTGATCACAAGTGGATTATCTCTCAACCCTCTCCTCCTTTTCTTTTTCTTTTGATTTAGAAGACACATTCTCTTTTTAGATGCCTATATGATGTTATTCATTGAATTCCTGTTTTTGTTTTGTAGGTTTACAAGGTGGGACACTCATTACAAGGGAAAATAAATAACATTCACATCCTTATTTGTATCCTTTTTATGTGTGTGAATACATTCTCACGGTAGTTCGCATGCAATTCAAAGTGGGGGCAAAATGTAATATTGAAAATTATGTACATTGAACTTTTCTTCTTCATTTGGGACTCACTTTGACCCATTTATTTCTTATGCAACAACAAATGTACAAGTAGCATAGTTTTTTTGAAAGACACATAACCCAAACCATATCTATTCCCATCTATACTCATCTAGAACCTTAGTTTTATCCATTTCTCACCTAGGGTTATATCCACAATTTGTGCAAATGATCTAGGCAAGATGCACAACTTGTGGAAATTGCCCTTGATTTTTAGATTTCAAATTCAAATTTAGGGCCAACCTAGTGCCAACTCAATGCATGCAACATTTCATTTATGTCATTTGGAGTTGTATTAAAGGGCTAATCTCAGTTCATTTTTACACACCTAGATAGACCTAGAGATCATCAATTAATACTTTGCACAATCATTCAAAAAACATTGTCAAAGCATTCTATACCACATGATCTGCTTGCATCATCATCTAGGACATCTCTTGCATTCTTGCTTGTTGTCTTCGATCATTTTCATTTTAACTCAATATCCTTAGGGGTTTGACCACAAGGATACATATTCTTGGCCACTAGCAAACTCTCAACCACACAATCAATTTTTTTATGCAGAAACATATATAGGCATTCAAGGTAGATTGAGAATGAAATATTAGAAGATCTATAAAAATCAAATCTATGCAGGGGAGATGAGATATGAGTGCATGATTGATCTCGTACCTTGACTTGTGGTGACAAACATTTTTTTTTACAAATTATAAAGTGTTTGTCTAAACATCATTGAATTTCCAACATATTTCATCCCTCTATCACACCAAATCAACATCGATTTTCCAACTAAATACTTTGTTTTGTTTTATTTATTTAATTTTCTACTTATTGCGATAGTTACGAGTGATTAATTAATATTTTTACCAAATCAATATCGATTTTCCAACTAAATACTTTGTTTTGTTTTATTTATTTAATTTTCTACTTAGAGCCAAGGTCTGAGAGGTATCCATTCCGCCTCGAGGCACGATCCTGGCCTTATCCCTTATAGGTGTCGGGGCCTTGCACTCAACAAGACTTGATCCCTGGTGGTCTCATTCAGAACAAAATCTGCTCGAGACACGATCCCGACCTCATCCCTTATAGGTGTTGGGGCCTTGCACTCAACAAGACTTGATCCTTGGTGGGCTCATTCAGAACAAAATCCGCTCGAGGCACGATCCCGGCCTCATCCCTTATAGGTGTCGGGGCCTTGCACTCAACAAGACTTGATCCCTGGTGGGCTCATTCAGAACAAAATCCCCTCGAGGCACAATTCCGGCCTCATCCCTTATAGGTGTCGGGGCCTTGCATTCAACAAGACTTGATCCCTGGTGGGCTCATTTAAAACCTTTCAACTTCCCCAGTAGACCAAAGGCCCGTTGACAATGATTAATTATTTTATCCTAAGAGCTTTATTTAAAAATAGTTCTTAGTTCTTACTTCTTTTTCCCACTAATAGTGTCTACAAAATCCATGGTCATATGTAATGTAACAAAACCGAAACAAATCCCACTCTTTCTATGGCAGTCAGGGTTTCAAAGAAGGGTTTGCAATTTACAGTCCTCCAGTGGCAGAAACACTTGGCGCAATATCGTCATCGACGATGGCTGAACGACGGTCCAGACACCATAGAAGAGCTTCTCGACCGCCACGTCGAAAAACCCCAAAAAAGGAAAGAAGAAGACGAAGGTTTGGCCCTCCAGCGGCTCACGAGCACAAGGCGAGAAGCCCTAGCTCTTTACAGAGAAATATTTAGGGCAACGCGGTTTTTCGTGTGGCCGAACGAGAAGGGCGTTCTTTGGAGAGATATTTTGAGGGCAAATGCGAGGCAGGAGTTTGAGGATGCAAGATATGAGAAGGATCCCGAGATCATTGCGAGGCTGCTCGTCGGAGGTCGGGATGCTGTTCACGCGGCTATTGATAAAGCCGTTGAAAAATACAGGGGGATTGTGGAGAAGCAGAAATCGGGTGATAATAACAGGTCTGTTCAATTCCAAAAGGAAAGAGAAAAAGTATTTTCCAAGTATTTCTATGGGTGCAGTGGTCTATATCGTCAATTTATTGATTTTTTAAAAAACAAATCCAGCAAAAGTTCGATTTGGTGATCTTCACCGATTATTTATTTATTTTTTTTTTAATATACAAAATTCTCGACAATTACATATGGTCGTGTGTTAGTGGATTCGAATGGCATCGATGATGTCTGATGTTGTGAATGATGAAATGTAAAATTAGAAGGTTATATTTAAAACTAAAATAAAAATTGCTTCGCGTCTCCAGATAATTTTTGCAAGAGAATTGACAAAAAAAATGGGATTTTTGCCCCCTCTCTTCAGTCGTTTAGCGATGGATTTTTATGTGTCTTACAACGATTCGGACCCAGGCTAGACCTTGTCCCGAGGGCGTGGGTGCAGTATCGCTTTCTGCCCACGCGGTATGCATTATCATGGCCTGTAGGTGTATTATCACACTCTATGCACAGTATCTTGAACTGTGGGTGTGTTATAAGGCTCTTTCTGCGTTCTTGGGACTTGCATTATCAGTGGGTGAATTATCATGGTTTGGACATGCTTGGGATTCGCATTCTCTTGACCTGCAGGTTGTGATGCTCTCTATCCATCTGTTTAAATTCTTTATTTATTTATTAAACCAGAATTATGCCCTAACAATAACAACAATATACTTACTAAGTAAACCCTAACAATAACACTGGAGCTGTATTTTATTGATAAAATCTGCTGGAATACATCAATAGAGGAATAATAATATTATTTGCCAGAATACCTCAACAGAATAATAATAGTATGGAACTAATTAGAAATCAAGCAACTGGAGGGAGATCTTTCCCTGAAGTAGAACTGATGCTGCTCCAGCCATCACCCAAATCAGTTTGCCAATAGAAAAAAAAATGATTTTAGTTCGGTGCAATCCTTGGATGAGATTGCCCACAGGCACAATTAAGGGATATGTCACCCCCTCTCCCCTGGTACGCGTATCGCCGTATCAGAGATGGATACTCATAGGATACGGCTCAGATACGTCTTGGATATTGTATCTGGCTGTATCAAAAAAACCCTATTTTTTCCCATGCGAGATATGTGCAGATACAACATTCTCATGATATTTGTGCCGTCTCCCAAGAATATTAACCCTAGAACGTTAAAAATTGCTACAAGCAACCGCTCCATGACCTGGCATGTTGATTTCTTGTTGTAGGGAGCTACTCTAGACCAGCATGCACACAATCAGAAATATGTCTTTCTACGTGATCGTATTTACTCGAATAATCACGTTCATTCTAAAGTTGGAGAAATTGTGTTAAAAAGCAATGGAGGAAGAGGCAAATTTTATTAATTGGTGATACTTTTTATAATTTTTGACTTTTTTGTTTTACTTTACATTGAAAACATTGATTTATTTATTAAGTTTAATACATTTAACTCTTAATTAAGTTTAATTTATTAAAATTTTATTAAGTTTAATATTGCTTATTATTAGATTGCAATTTTCTTAATTAAGTTTATTGTTTATTAAGTTTAATTTATTAATATATAATATATTTGTTAGATATATATTATATATATTAAAATTAAAATTATATTATTTATAAATTTTAATTATTTAATATTATTTATTGTTGATTTTGTAAATATATATGTCGTATCTAGCCGTATCCATATTAGGGGTCTTGAAAAATAGAAGTATCTGTATCCGATACCATATCCATATCTGATACCGTATCCGTGTCCATGCAACTCTGCCCACAGGAAACCAGAAGGATTCCATGATCTAGTCTCTAGATTCAAGGGATTTTCGTCTATGAATCGGTAGAGGAGGTGTTGCCTGAGGTAGTCACCCTCTCTAGGTCTTAAATATGTTAAATGAGCATAGAGTGAATCTCTCAATGTTGGCCAGCCTCTATTTATTCATCGACATGCTCCAAACCCTAGGTATCTAGTCCAAGTGTCAATAGAAATTAATAAAGATTTATCTTCTACTTCATATGACACTAATATCACTTAGAATATGTCAATTTTAATGTTAAATCAAGTACCACATAGCATGGCACTAGTGTTGTAACATAAATTGCCCAAGTAGCCAATAAACCATGAACCCTCATCAATAAATCAATCATAGCACGAGAAGTGCTAACCAAAAACACTTGAGATAAAACATTATTAACATTTGACTCTAACATGTTGCATGACATGGTCTTGTCCTAGGTAGCCCATCGGAAGCCCCTAAGAAATAGGAACAAGTTTTCCCTAGGGCACTTAAAATGGACATGTACACTTAAAAATATCCAAGGGCATGAACGAAGTCAACAATAAAGAGGTCTCCTTAGGGTAAATCCCCCACGAGGAGACTAATGATGAGGGTCCTACCTCCAATTGACCTCCTAAATTTAGGAAATGCCCCTAAAATAGAGGAAATGATCCAAAACTCATAAAAAACACTAGGGACGAAATGAATGAAACCAATCCTCACTAGTATAAACTTCTCTAGCAATCACCCTTGCCCATTAGGAAGATTATAAATGGGCTGGTGGGTCCCACATGTGTTGACTTAGGGAAAGGGGACATTACATAGGAGCATTATCATGCTACAGTCCTATGCTTGACAAGCCATGGTTGCATTATAAGTTGTTGAATTTACAGAATTACATGTCAATTCTGGGTATGAAACATCCTGGAATCAGATTCACTCCAGAATCTTCTGCGGATTCGTCTAGGGTTTTGCATTTTTGAGGTTGAAACATTTATGCCAAAAGGCCCTTGAACCTGCATGATTCTTATTGTGATGTGGCACACTTCCGTCGTGATTTTTTGTTGACTTTTCGCATGCAAAAAACCCAACACGATGATGTCTCTTTGACTTTAAAAAAGCCTTCGACACGGTTCCCCGCGACAAACTTTGGAATAGGATGAAGGAGCTGGGAGTGCCGGATGGGCTTAGAGCTATCGTCCATAGACTGTATGAGCAAGTCAATGCTAAAATCAGAACAAGTGATGGAATGTCAAAGTGTTTTGGCAGCAATATTGGTGTCAAGCAAGGCTGTCCGCTTTCCCCAACTTTATTTGGGCTTTACATTGATAAATTAGAAGAGTGGATATATAAAGCTAGTGGGGAGGGGATTCAGCTAGGTAAATATGTTATAAAATTGCTTCTCTATGCAGATGATCTTATATTAATCACCAAAACTGCCAATAGCTTGAGAGAACAGTTGAGGGCACTTGAAACTTTTTGTCAGGAGCTTGGGATGCAGGTGAACACTAGCAAAACCAAAGTGATAATCTTCTCTCTGAAGAGAAAAAAGAGGCAATTTAACTTTACTTTTGAAGGCAGCCTGTTGGAAATAGTGGATAAGTACAAGTACCTTGAGCTTGATTTCCACTACAAACTCAGTTGGGAAACGTATAGAGCAAAAAGAATTCAAGGAGGTTGGAAAGCATTGTACTCTCTTCAAAATAGATGTAGGATTGGAAAACCAAGAGAACTCTCTTTGGTTTGCTAGTTACTTCAGTGATTCTATATGGTTGTGAAATTTGGGGCAGTAGTATGTTAGATAAAAAATGGAAGCACATAGAAAGAATCCATAAGCACTTCATCATTAGCAGTCTCAAAGTTAAGAATGCTGTTCCGTATGAGATCTTATTAGCTGAAACAAGATCTTTCCCCTTGGAGGCATCGGCGATGGTTCAGTTGTTAAGCTACTTCAAGAAGATTCAAAATATGGAGAACCACCAGTGGCCTAGGCTAATTATGGAGGAAGAGTTAACTAGAAGAAAGAACACTTGGAGGAAGCAAAATGACAAATGGATAAAGAAATGGGACATTAGTATGCAAGATTGCCCAAATGCTAATGAAGAAATAAAAAAAATATGTAAGAGAAAAATTCAGGTATGTCATGTGGACAAAACAAATGGGCCGTAAAAAGGCTTACTATATCAAAGAATTTAACCCCATGGGTGATCATGAAGGAAAAGCCTACATCGGAGTGGATATTAAGTGGCAAGCGAAAATGTTGATAGCTCAACTTAGGACAAACTTGCACCATCTTAGATTGGAAACAGGTAGATGACCGATTCCTAAAGAGGAGTGGGAAAAGAGAATATGCCTCTTTTGCAATAAAGACGTGGTGGAAACGGAGCGACACTTCCTCTTGGAGTGCGATGCATATAGCGACATTCGTTCCAGTTATGGTGACACTTTGAAAATCACCAACTTAGGCACCTTGTTTTAAGAGGTAAGGTTGTTCAGAACTGCGAACCTCTTGATCAAAATGCACAACAGAAGGGAGGATCTCAAGAAGTATTTACAGGCATCTTAGGGAGTGTTTGTTCCATTTTGACAGGACAGTGTGCGGTTTTTGGGTCCCATAGGCTATTGTGGCCTCGTGGACGTTATTAAAATTCTTTCATTGCTTTTATATGCCAATTTAACTTATTTTAGGCAATGCTGCAACGGGAAAAGGCACACGAATACCTAACTGAACAGAGACGCAAATTCATACTGTTTGTTTGTTGCTCGAATAGCGAATACTTTGTGTTGCCTGGATATACGATTTTAAATTGCACACATACAACCAACGACCACCAACTATTTTTGGCTCATGTTTTGACTGGGCAACACATAAATCACAAAATCTCAAATGATAAATCGCTTTATAATGTTTAAAATACCTTATAAATATCAATAAACACATTAATAAATTTGCATTACCATTGCTGTTTACAGTTTTATTATTTATAATGTAAATTTGTGTTTTATAATGTTTAAATTTTGTGTTTTACAATGTAAATCAAATAAATTTAATATTAATTATAATGTAAATTTAATATCTATTATACTTAATAATTTTAAATTTTATAAAATATCAAATAATAATTAATAAAATAGTATATAGATTTACGATTTTAAAATTTTAAAGTTTTTAATCATAAATGTTAAATATACGTTTTTAAATTATATATAAATGTTAAAATATATATATATATATATATATATTTACATATATGAATTTTATATTTTTTTTGTACGAACGTACCTAGAAGTACCCATCCTCCCCGCCCCCCCCAAAAAAAATTTGACATTCTGACATATCATACCTACGTACTTGTACCCGATTCAGCAACTTAGGCATTTTCATGCTCTCCCCTTGTGAGTGGGATCTTGCCTTATTGTGAGTTGTGTATGCATTGTCATGCTTTGCCCTCGTGCTTGGGACTGACATTATCATGGCATGTGGTTACATTATGATGTCACGTCTGCATGCTTGGGACTTAGAGTATCACGGGTTATGAGTGTTTATCATGCTCTGCCCCTGTGCTTGTGACACTTTATCACGGGTTATGAGTGTTTATTATGCCCTGCCCCTAAGCTTGTGACACATTATCATGGGTTGTGTGTGTGTTATAATGCTTAGACACTGCCCTTGAGAATTGGATTATCATGGGTTGTGGGTGAATTATGATGCTTTGTTCTATGCTTGGGGCTCACATTATTATGACACACGGGTGCATTTATCATGTTGTGGTCACATATATGGAACTCACATTATTGCATGCTTGAGCCTCAACTTATGATGGACCATGTGTTTTATCATGCTCTGCTCATGTGCATGGGCCTTACTTCTTAACTGCTGTACCTGTTTCGGTTCGGTTTTGGTATGAGTTATGGGTTGGAACGTTGGGGGTTCGGCTCGGGCACCCCGAGTTCCTGGGTGAACCCGGGCATGCCCGTGGCAAAGACACCAAAAAAGACATCAATTTTAACAATTTTTTACCTTTTTAACACTTATTCAACTAAAAAAAACCCTAAAACACTAATTTGCCCTAAAGGTGAAACTCATAACATCTTTTGCCTCCATTCATCAAAACAAAAGAGTAAAACTTCATTTTTTCCCTCCAAGCTGCCATTGTTGATTGTTGAAGGTTGTTGCATTTTTCTTCGAAGGTGAAGGCTATGAGAGTGAAAGAGGTACACCAACAGGAGAGGAAAAGCTGCACAAGGAAGATTTATCTATAAAGGTGAGTGAATCTTGTAATTTTTTTCAAGTTTTCATGAATTTTTTAAAGATTTTTCAAATTAAAAAAAAAATGTTTTAAATATATTTTTTAAAGCTTATATACATAATACAGGGGTTATGATGCCAATTCTTTTTTATTTTATTTATAAGTTGTAGGGTTGTAAATTTGTAATGTTTTTTTTGTTTTGTTGTATTCATATAGAATGGCTTGTAGTTCTAGTTTAGTTGGTCCACTTGTAGAGAGCTCGTTTAAAATTGATGTAATGTCACCTCTTTGGTGACATTAACATACAACCATGATCGAACAAATACTTGGTGGTGTGGGTTATCGTTGGCATTGTAGCCAATGTTTGAAAGAATATAAGAGTGAAAGCTCACTTTTGCGCTGTTCCCGGCTTAGGAATAAGAGTAGCTCACTTTTGCACTATTCTTGGCTTACGAATAAGAGTATCTCTAGGGTCGAATAAAAAAAGGTTGCCAAAGCAACAAATACTGAGATATATCAAGGAATAAGAGGATGCCGACATGGTAAGTAGTAGAGCAAAGGAAAGAGTACATCCTCTTTCCAAGAGAGGATCGTAGAAATCTACTGTTGGCTTAACAGAACCGGTTGGCCCACATCCTTTCATGCCACCACCATCTTCTGGAGAAGACACTACTCATTCCCGTAAAAGATGCTAAGTGGAAAATGCCTTCAAGAATAAGGCAAGGGAGCTTGTAGATGAAAGCATTGCTCGTTGCATTTATGGCAATGGGTGTCATGCACCCGCTTTTTTAATCGCCCCAAGAAGGATCGTAGCCCTTAATAACACGGGCTTTGCAATCCCAGCAAACATTGAAGGCATTTAAAACATTAAACTATGTTTAACAAAGGTGGCTGTTATAAAAGTAGTTAAGTAAAATCAAGAATTAAATAAATTAAATCCAAATGTGGAAAAGACAAAGGATGGATAAGACAAATTAACTAATTAAATATAAAGGCAGAAAAAGACAAAGGACGGATAAGACAAATTAATTAATTAAATCCAAAGGCAGGGAAAGACAAAGGATGGACAAAAGACAAATTAATTAAATCCTCATAAAGGCAGTGATCATCCCTTAACAAAAGGTCATGCCTTTCTAAAAGGATATTACTCTCAAGGCGGTCAACTGTTTGGGCATTCAAGTTGCAGCAGTTTTCTGGCGGAATTTCCTAGCTGCACCACTGTTGATCCTCATAGTGCGCTGTGGTTTGGTCCAGGGTAGATTTCATATCATTAGGAGCTACAATTTGCATATATACTTCATTCCTAGTGGGTGCCACCACTGGAGATTATACACTCATCATTATCACAGTTGGATATTGAAGTTTGTGAAGCCAAAGTGCAGGGATTGGTTGCTATTAATTTAAGACAAAACCATTATCATTTGATTGTGATTTTAGTGCAAGTTAGGTCGCTGCTATCCACCATTGTATTGCAGGAATCAAGGGCAGAAAATATACTAATTGAAGGATGCCAACAACTGGTAATTATCATTTGCTGATCGCCTCCATTCCTTTGCTGATTGCCACACATTTCGAGGGTCAAATCTATCTTTCTGCCATCCCAGCATCACAATGCACCATTTGTGGAGGTTAGTAACGAGTTGACAGTCTATACCACTGTGCCAAGTATATTAGACCTTGTATCAATGATCCAAGGCATACATCATCATCTTATCCTCTAGGGGGTCAATAGAAATACCAGTTGTACGTGAGTAGGACTGTGAATTGTAATTCTGGAACTCAAACATATTTTTGATAGTAAATTCAGATTGGATTTCTCTTGAAAATGATGTAATCAAAGTGGTGAATTTTGTGTATGTATTTGGCTGTTCATGAAATCTCAGTTGTACTGTTCATAACCAACATTATTATTAGTCTCACTTTGCTGTTTTGTTGGCATATTTTGGGTTCAATCACTCAGAAAATACCAAAAAAAATCATAAAACCTAAAAGTCTGTAAGTGGGACATTACAGTGGTATCAGAGCATAGTCCCTGCTTGCCCGCGGGTTAAGTTAATGATTGCATGCAGCTCGGTCAAAGGGATCTGAGAGCTTTAGAAAGAGAAAGGCAAAAGTGGGAGGCATCATAACAGGCATATGTGTGGATTCAGGAATAAGAGGCAAAGGTAAGAAACACATGATAGACGGTGACAACAAGTTCAACACTTTTATCAAGAAACAGGAGTAGATAAATCAATTGTTAGCCCATATGATGCAACAAATGCAGAGAATGAATGCTGCTTTGTATTCCACCAAGCCAGTTTAGACTCCCACAGGTGAGGGAAGCACTTCAAATAATAATGGCCCATTCAATCACAAACAATACCAGGGTTTTAGTTGGATCAACAGCTAGGCCATTTCAGTTGACATTCTTCCCCAGAGTAGAGGCACCACCAGAAGAAGAGGAGCAGAATCTAGCAACATATGGCATCAATGTTTGTATGGATGAATACCTAGGTCTTGATCCAGACATTAGAAATTAGATTACATTTGCAAACTAATGCAATTTCAAGACAAGGAACGGGCCAAGAATTGTGAGAAGACCTCCTACACTTCAACCCCATAAAGATTTGCAACATAGGTTGAGTAAGTTGACTCTTCTTCCATTTGATGGTTTATGAAAAGGTATGACACGTGCTTGGGTCCATAAGTTGAACACATATCTTTCACTTAGCCCAATGTGGGACGAAGAAGCCATCAAATTCACCACCCTTCATTTGGAAGGCATAGCCCATGAGTGGTGGTACCATGGGTTGATTACATAAGGGCATATCTATATTGTTACCTATGCTGATTTTACACAGAGGCTCATGGATAGGTTTGACAAGAAGGACCTTGAGATCCATTTTAGGGAGCTAGCACAGTTGAGGCAAGAGGGCATAGTAGAGCAATATGTGGCAGAATTTTAGAGGTTATTGGTGATGGTACTGGATGTGATGAAGAAGAGACTCATTGTGCTATTTGTGGAGGGTCTAACCGAACCTCTCAAGGGTTTAGTTAAGGCCTTTGATCCACAATCATTATTAGATGCCATCAGGAGAGCCCTAACCTTGGAGAGTTCGATTCCTAAGAGCAAGGCACCACCTCCAGCACCGCAGAAAAAGCCACTATAGAAGGAAGTCCCTCCGCAAAACAGGCTGAAAATTATCAACAAAGAAGAAGCCACAAGGAATTGAGCTTAGGAGGAAGAAATTGTGTTTTCCTTGCAAGGAGCCATGGGGATTGGATCATTGATGCCTTGGCCATGGATAGGTACATTACATAGAGGAACTCTCAGATGAAGTGGTGGAAAAAAAAGGGCAAGAACTAGAGGTCGAAGAGGATGAGATTCAGGAGGGCTTCCTTGCTTCACTTTTAGGCATGCCCAAGTATCATCCATTCAGAGTTTGCGGGGTTTTGCATGGGCAAAGGATCATAGTATTGATTGATAGTGGAGCCACCCATAACTTCATAAATGAGGACTTGGTATCCAGGAGAGGATTAGACACATAAGACTTTGAAGGATTCAATGTCATAGTTGTAGGCGACTTCACCATTCCTTGCACGAAGAAGATACATCAGCTTGACATCACATTGGGAGAACATAAGATGTGTGGTGATTTCTATATTGTTTGATTGGGAGAGACTAACATGGTTTTGGGTGTACAGTGGCATCATTCCCTTAGGGAATCCACCCAAAACTATTAGACTATGGAGCTGAAATTCAAATCGGAAGGGGAAGAAGTAGTGCTTCGAGGCATCGAGGATGGAGCTCCAAGAATAGTCATGGTCATAAGGATGGAACATCAAATGATGACAACCACAACTTCATCCGTAGGTGAGATATTTTTTTGTGGCGATATTTTGTAATGTCCCTCTTCGCTTGATGGTAAATTATGAAGAATTTTTCTGACCTTTTTATTCTCCGAGATTAGAAGTAAATAAACAACAAGGGAATAATGAGAATAATTAAATAAGAGTCCAAAAAGCTATGGTTGCAGTTTAATTATTGAAGATGATTATTATGGGGCCACTTTTAAGTGAAGACTTCTTTATTACTAGGCAATTCTTCAAGGTGATCAATAAATTAATGCCCAAGTCTATTACTATTGCAAAAGGCAATTTATTAATATGGAAATAAGATCTTTTTAAGGGATTCGGTGGCTTTTTGTGAAGAAGCGGATTGGCATTGTAGAGAAGATAAAAGGCATCGATTGGGTTGGAAAAAGACATTGACAACTCATTTGATATTTTCTTTCTATCAAGCTATGAGGAAGATCTTGTCCAGGACGTAACACCTGGTCTTGAGGTGAACGGGACGGAAACCCCAGTTCATCTGACGATTGCAGCATTTACTGTGCAGAATACAGATTTAAGGAATCGTGGTAATCATATATTGAAGTCTGCCGTATGAATCGCACCTTATATAAGGTATCGTGATATTTAAAAGTCTTGACCTGTCGCATGCGGTGCCTTCATCATCAGTATTATCACCCGAGAGTGGAGCGCATAAGGAGACTTGCATGGCATATTGAACAAGGACCGTGGGTAAAGAAGACAACTGAATATCATCTGAAAGGCAGCGACTGAATTGAATTAGAGGATTCCATTCCAGTTTGTGAAGGACGGCATCACTGAAGGAGCTTTATACTGAATCGTGTCATTGAAAGGACCTGAGGCTCATCACTAGACTCTAAGGAGATTCACGATGCAAGTCATATCTAACTGGTGTTGACAGTGGATGTCTGAAGTTGTAGAACTCCTATAAGGATGGTATGTCTACATTATGCATATCTCTGATTTGAGTAACTGTAGAGAGATTGATATCATAGATCTCAAACAGTTGTATCTGAGATAATTATTGCCATTATATCGCCTATTGGTATATCTACTAGTGTTTTGTATCTAATTCTTACAACAACAGATCATATTTGTAGCTGTCATAAGATTGTTGATCTAATAAATCTGATTTCCTATCATTGAAATGAGAATATGATCTTTCATTCAAATCTTTAATTTGAATGATTATATATCTACAAGCTATAGGCGAATCAGAAAACTAAGTTTGTTTGATCAGTATCTTAGCTATATCTAAAAAGGATATTTCATATTTGATCTATTTTGGATCAACATGGTATGGTGTTTGATGTTGTACATCTAAGATGGCCACTATTAGAGAATATCATCAAAGGATTTTTAGTCATTGTATGGTTGTTCCCAACTTTTGTGTTGCTGATTTTTGCAAGGGATTTTCAGTATTACAGCTGCTGTACCATTTTTGCACTGCTGATTCTTAGGGTTACTGATTTTAATTGTTATCCGTCATATTTAGCCATTAGTTCATAGATTTTTGGAAAAATTTCATGTATCATGCTATTTGAGAAGGGTTTCAGTTGTTGGAGTTGCAGAAAACAATTGTTTCAGCTACTACTATTGTTTTGGATGAGGTTTCGAATGAATTATGGCTGTTGCAACTTTGCCCTAGCTTGTATACAAGCTGATTGGTCAAAATTCATGAGGGTTTCAGCCTACAGTACAGTGGTAAAATCTATTGGAACTCAAGGGAGTTATCATCATGCTCATTTTGAGAACAAAGTGGCACAACAAAAACGTGGTGGTAAATTCATAGGGCAGCTTTTGGTCTTGTGGGAGCTTGAAGATATCCGCAAGAATGGGGAAGCATCATCAATGGTCACGTCAAAGAGGAGCATGTTGTGGGTTGGTTGCTTTCGTTGCTTGATCCAAGTCAAAGGTGGGGAAGTATAATCATGCATCTCATGATGGGTCTCCCAAAGGAGTTGTTCCACTTGACAGAAACAAGATCCAGATGCTATAGCATGATTCATAGTGTTGGCACAATGATATTTAAGCATTTGAGTTTGCTTGGTGTTTTTTGGCAGAAGTTGTTTCATTTGATAGGCATAGGATTTATAGGCTCTATGAACATTACAACATGATTCATCATTTGGGTTTGCAATTGCTTGTGGGCAAGCAATTCTAGGAAGGGCGGATTGTCATGTCCCCTTTTTTGGATTAAAATAATTAGTAATATTATTAAAGTTGGGCCTGGTAATTTTTAATTTTAGGGGCAACTTAATAATATTATTATAATTAAAATAAAATGTGTTTTTAAACACTAGAACTAAAATAAGTATTTTTAAATACTTAAAATAAAATAAAATAAAAATTAAAAGTATTTTTAAATACTTGGAGGGAAATTTAGGACCCAAAGGCCTGATTTGAATGGGTCTATCAATAAGGTGCCAATCTTCATTTGGGCATCAGATTTCATTTTGGCATTTCTTCATTTTGAGTTTAGGCTTGCATCTTGCATTCAAGGACGAAACCCCTTGGCTGCAATTCAGCGGACTTGGAGGACGAAAACCCTCTTGGCTTGCCCAATTCAAGAGGTTAGGATGCAAACCCTACCCTCTTGCTTGACAATTCTACACAGGGATTGCAAGGACTAAATTTGGAAAACTGTTCATGTTTCAAGGTTTGGGCAATTCAGATCTGCATGCAATTCTGCATTGCCAAACCCTAGCATTGAACATTGGGCTACTGCTGTCCATTCGGAAGCTTATTATGGGGATATCCACAATCAGTTTGGAGATAGGAAGGATCACATCCAACATCGTTCCAGCGCAGCATACAGAAGAGGCGATTGTGATAAAAGAGAAAATTTGGATATGTTGGTGGCGCCTAGTTCGGTAAGGAGATCACAATGATTGCTGAGTTTATATCTACCACCACCTTGAAGGAGGTTCTGTTACATGAGCATAGCGGAAACATATATATTTGATACACTAGTCGCAGCCCAGCCACAGTCAATAGGAGGCCCGATTTCATATTATACCAATCGCTGGCGGTCCAATTCAAGCATTGACGAATTATAGTTGTAATTCTTTCCGCCCAGGCATACACGAATTCACCAATCTGGTTGCTGTGGGTCATTCAACAGTGAATTACCATTTGCGTAGTAAATCTAAGTGATTCATACATCTAGTTGGAGTTGAAGGTCACCGCGAGTTACATCGATTTCATTGTCTATTGAAGGCGCACACTGGCAGGCAACACTAATTCATTATCTGGCTGCAAAATTACTGCTTGACAGCCAACTTACTCTCAGGGTGGTCAACTGTTTGGGCATTCCAGTTGCAGCAGTTTTCTGGCCGAATTTCCCAGCTGCACCCCTGTTGATCCTCACAGTACATTGTGGTTTGGTCCAGGGCAGATTTCATATCATTTGGAGCTAGGATATTATCCACCCATCATTATCACAACTGGATATTGAAGTTTGTGAAGCCAAAGTGCAGGGGTTGATCGCTGTTAAGTTAAGACAGAATCATTTTCATTTGACTACGATTTTGGTGCAAGTCACGGTGCTGCTATCCACCATTGTATCGTAGGAATCAAGAGCAGAAAATATACTAATTGGAGGGTGCCAACAACTGGTAATAATCATTTGCTGATCGCCTCCATTCCTTTGCTGATTGCCACATATTTCGAGGGTCAAATGAAGCTGTCTGCCATCCCAGCATCACAGTGCACCATTTGTGGAGGTTAGTAACAAGTTGACAGTTGTATACCACTGTGCCAAGTATATCAGACCTTGTATCAGTGATCCAAGGCAAAGTTTGATCATACATTGCTCCATCAAAGCATACATCAGCGTCTTATTCTCTAGGGGGCCAACAGAATACCAGTTGTATGTGAGTAGTAGGGCTGTGAATTGTAATTCTGAAACTCAACTTATTTTGGACAGTAAATTCAGATTGGACTTCTCTTGAAAATGATGTAATCAAAGTGGTGAATTCTGTATGTATTTGGCTGTTCATGAAATCTCAGTTGTACTCTTCATAACCAGCATTATTGTTAGTCTCAGTTTGCTGTTTTGTTTGCATATTTTGGGTTCAATCACTTGGAAAACACAAAAAAAAAAAAACCATAAAACCATAAAACCCAGAAAATCCGTAAGTGGGACATTACACTTGTCATGGGACATTACACTTATCAAGGTATTTCTAACATCGGGGTTAAGACACTGGAGATGAGACATTGTTTTGGGATGGAAATTTGTTTTGTATGTTGAGCAAATCGTATTTTTAGTTATTTACTTATATATTGGTGCTTGTATACTATGTTACCGAATTTCGTCTATGAAGTTTGAAATTTGGCGGACAAATTCGTTGCTGTTCGCCCTCTTATTCGTATGGATAAGGGCTTTAATAAAATATATTATAGCATAGCATTTTATTAAGGTTTTTCGGACTGATGGCGTTGTCATTTTCTGAATCCCTGAGGTGAAATTTGCCCGGTTCTGGAAGTGCATTTTCTGGCTGTGAGGATGAGTCGTGACTAGATTTGGTGCTGGCTCATGAGGGTGAGTTGCGACTGTTTGGTGCTTGTTTGTGAGGGTGAATGGCGATTGAATGGGGTACAACAACGGGCGAGTGAACAGGTGTAGCGGCAATAGGCTGTTCTTTCAAGCCCTGCACTTTAGTTTTTAGGTTTTGTTTTATGTTTTTCTTTTTGTTTCTTTTAATAAAATTTAATAAATTTTAGTTTTATTTTATTTTTGTTTTTTCATAAAATTTAATATATTTTTATTTTGTTTTTTAAAGTTAAACAATGTTTGATAGTATTCTTGTATTTTTATTTTCTTTTTATTTAATATATTAAAATTTAATATTTTAAAATATTTAAATTGGATTTTTAATTATAATATATTTATTATATAAACTTTAACATATATTTAACAATGTTAAACCATTTTGACAATTTTGTGGATTTATTATTTATATTTGAAAAAAAAAATTCAAATTTATATTCGGCCAATTTAATCACAAATTTGTTTTTCCTTGCTGAACTTCATCTGAATTTATCGTTGTTGAATACGCACACGAACACGAACCTTGTGACATAGCTTGTATATAAGTCAAACTTTGAAGCTATTTAAGATAATATTATTACCATGGAAGGAAGTAATACGTTGCATGAGACATTGTTTGTGGATGGAAATTTGTGTTGCAAGTAGGGCAACTGTATTTTTAGTTCTACTTTATTTTGCTGCTTCTATATAGGTCAATCTTTCAAGTTTTTAAAGATATTTATTAGTATGGAAAGAAGTAGTAAAATTTGCAGACAGTCCGAAGGATTGTGCTATAAAAAGTGCATTCGTAAAGAGAGTGACCCAAGCTAAAATGAATCTACCACAATAAGATTGACGTGTAGTAATATATCCAGTACTGGGGCCTGTTCCTCCTAAGAAAGAATACGTCATTTAGAGAAAGGAGCGTTGTCATAAGTGCCCAAATTAATTAAGTAGATCCCAATTAACTATTTTTAATGTGCTAGTTCATAATAGTGTATGCATTAGACTCTAGTGTGTTGTAACTTTGAATGTATGAAAATTCTCAGACATTAGTTAACTACATGGTTATTAAAAAATTATTACAATTCCAATTCTCAACAACATGTTCTATGGTTGCTACTGTTTTACGTTTTGATGTATCTCATGCAATATCTTTTTCAGAATTTTGAATCTATTTTAACTGTGGGATAGTTTAAGCAAGAATGCAGATGTGATAAGTCCTGTACTATTGTACTATATTGACATTTTGTGAATTGGGTTTTGTAGTTTCTTGATATTATATTCGACCACAACATCCCTTAGCTGGTTCTTTGGAGTTCAAACATGCTACATGTTCAGTGTTTCCTTTCTAATAAGTTTGACTATTTTTCTTGTATACAACATTTCAGGTAATGATGGGCTGTTCTTGAAGATGGAGTGTCATTTTACATGGTATTCTGGATTGTATCTGGACAGAAAATTTGTAAGATATTTGCCCTTTGTTTATTAGAAGTTGCTCTTCCAATCTGTTATTGACACTTGCTTGATGTCTATTAATTTTTTGTCACGTGCAGATTTGATTCTACACAGTTTCTAAAAATGAACTAGATATCACCTCTGCTCAATGTAATAATATAGTAATCTTCTTCATCTATAATATCAATATTAATACCTCTTGGTCGTGTTGTCTTTTGTTTCTTTCAGATGCAGATGCACATTTGTTTATCAGATGATAGTCAATAGCTTTGTATGGTTTATTGAATGGTTGAGCAAAGGTCAAATGTGTTATACTCAAGATGTTTACCAGGCGGGACTGATTTTGTATATGCAACTGGCACACAGTTTCTCTTAAATATATTTCAAATTTGATGGGCACGTAAGGATGGGTTTAGCAAAATAAGAGATTGCAAAAATCTCAATGTATAGAGATCTTTTCTACAGGGTGTGGGCTTCTTGACCGGATGGCAACATGTGCTGTATTTTTACCAAGTATGAGAAGCTCAAGAGAGGAATAATATTTATGTCGTATGCACTGTGTAGATGCTGGGATTTACTGGATTGTCTGAATCAAGCATCACATGGTGCCCGGCACAAGTTTTAGCTGGCATTTGTATTACTTTCTTGACAATTGTTTGGTTTCCAAGCAACAGATGAATTTGCGTATCTTTCTAGTTCTATATTTTGGTCCATATTTGTGTATTGGCTATAGTCAACATTTGTAGGTTTAGGTTCACAACAATGGTATTAGAGCATTGTTCCTGCCAACATGAACTCATTTGGCCAACATAATGAAGAAGACCAAGAACGAGTAAGCACAACTATTTGTTGAGAGTGTATGTGAAGGTGAACAACTAAAGGTGGAGAGTGCAAGAGAGATGTCCCAACCAATTCAGGAATTGTTTACAATATATGGTCATGTTTCTCACGAAGTTGAATCACGTCATAGGTTTTAGCCCATATTTCCTCCATCCCCTCACCAAAACTTGCAAAGGCTAGCCCATGATGCATATCCTCCACCATGTTGGAACCCTCAACGGGAAGCTTGAGACTTAAACGATGACACCATTAGAAGGTTCTAGAGTGCCTATATGGTCAACAATAAAGACTTTTGGGCAGAATATGATTTCAATGCTTACAGGGCACTAAGAAATGGTGGACAAGACTACACCAAGACGTGTCCACAACATTGCATGCCAAAAATAAAGTTCCAAATTTTGATGGTATGTTGAAAATTCTTCTAGAAGTAGTCACTGTATAAATTAGAAGTGTATTTTTGAATGCGCCCCATGTCTAATTTGGAAATGAGTCAATTTACTTCACTTCTTATTGAAGGGGATGCCTATGAATGGTGGCATGACTAGGACTTAGACATGTAGGATGGTGATTGTGATGAATTATTCACTTCCAAAAGGGATTTATTGAATTGATTATTGATGCTTTTAACAAAAAGACAGCAGATGAGAAGTTTTTGGAACTTCATTAATTGCATGAAAGATAACATGAGTTTGTGGATGAATATAGTACAACATTCTAAAGATTATGCACACGAGTTTAAGGAATGTCCACTCCACAACAAGCTTCCTTATTTGTTGATGGATTGCAAGAACAATGAAAAGGTCATGTAGAAGCTCTTAGAACCAAGGACCTTGATGAAGCCACATCACATTCAATGTCAATCAAAAATGTTTAAAAGATGGAGCAAAGGGAAGGCATCACTTTCTACTCCAACAAGACAACATAATCTTCTTAAGACAATCACCACAAATGAGGTTAAACTTTCTATAGATAGTAGCCTCAATGCAAATGAGGTTGCTCGAGAAGAGTTGCGTAAGCAAAGATGTTGCTACTCATGAAAGGAGCCATGGTCTTGTGACCATAAATTTTCCAACAATATGCCCTAATATGCCCTTGTTAGAAGATGTATTTGAAAGAGACAATCTTGAACAACCCATCACATCATTAGCAAGCATAAGAGGTGTATCCATTCACTCTACATTACGAGTGGAGGGCTTTATCAAAAGAATAAAAGTTGTAGTTTTGATTGACTCTAGAAGTACTCATAACTTCTTATATTAAAAGTTATGCACAACCCTAGGTTTATCAAGTACACATTGTCCTCCCTTTAACATTAGTATTTTTTATGGGTCCCAACTTCAATATTATACATGCATTAAAGGGCTTATCCTATGCATAAGGACTTAATTTGTGAAATATGATTTTATATTGTGCCATTAGGTGGTGCTGATGTAATATTAGGGATCTAATGTTTAAGGCTACTTGATGACATTGACATGAATTTTTAGGAGTTGTCTATGTTGTTTATATAGTGTTGAGAATAACAAATACATGAGTTTTGACCTCCATAAAGTAAGTTGTTTTCAAAACATGAATTGAAGAAAGTTGAAAAGGAATGGCCTTGGTTATGTGGTTAATACAACACCCTTAAGGGACTACACCAATCCAACAAATAAAAAAAAATATTGAGTACACATAGCTTGCATATGACTTATTGCAATAGTTTTTAGATGCATTTGGATAACTCCCCAAATGCTTACCACTAGATAGGGGTCACAACCACATTATAAAATTGGAGGGCACCAAGTCAATCATAACCCAACCCTACCAAAACACAAAAGTGTTCCAAGGATGAAATTTAAAAAGTGGTTTAGGAGCTTTTACAAATGGGACATATTAGGCCAAGTATAAGCCTATTTGTTGCTTCCATGGTGTTAGTGTTGATGCTCCAAAATGACACACCCAACTAGGGGTCGAATTCGCCAATTCTGGGACAACGACGTTGTATGCTCACATGCACAACTCAAACTTGTAAGCAACTTCTATAGAAGGGTGATTCTTATCTAAGATAAAAATTTTAGGGAAAAGGGACATGAGACAAAGAGTTATAGGGAAACGGTGATAAAATGAGGCTATTTGCCAAAATAATTGACTAATTGGATCTCCTCTTCAACATTCAACTATCTATTTATCCTAAATATAATGACTATAGTTGGAGCTAGTTCAACCTACTTTCGCTTGAAAATTATAAGTAGACATCCATTACAAACAAAACAACAAGACAAAGGACACTCTTTAAGGCAAGTTGTTAAGCAACAAAAATAGAAACAAGACATTGATTAACACATGCAAAGATCATTTACAAAGAGAGAAAACCTTATATTTATGGATTACTCAAAAGAGAAAGACAATCTTAACGATTGATCGAATAGGTGAATTTGATAGATGAGATTAAATATGATGCTAACCTAAAATGGGCCGCCTTAGTAGATTAATTGCTGACACTTCTCATATGGGAGAGGGTTAGTATTACATTAAATTTAAAGGTCGTCGCTACAAATAGTAGTCTTAACATGTTATGTTATCCAAAGGATTTTAGTAAAAGGGGAATTTTATTAAATTTGGAATGTAGTGAAATATTCACTACAATTAGTCTACATGAAAGATGGGTTATTTCACATGTGTATCAACTATTTTGCTCTTAACAAGCTTTTTGATTTCTTGAGTTGAAGAGTTGATTGACAAGTTGCATGACAATTATCTTCTCCAAAATTGATTTAACGCCACACTACCATCTAATTTGCATGTAGGCAAAAGATATGTAGAAGATTGATTCCCAAACATGTCATGGTCATTATGAATTCTGAGTCATTCCATTTGGCTTGACGAATGCACCTACCACTTTCCAATCTACCATGAATGAGGCATTCCAACCTACCATGAATGAATTATTCCAACCTTACGTAGGTTTGTGCTTTTTAAAATTATATTTTGGTTCATAATAGAAGTCTACAAGAGCACATGCAACTGATGTGTATTATCTTTAGTACCTTGGAAGCCAACAACTTTGCAAAAGAGAGAAAATGCCCCTTTGTACTAATGAATTATTGTATCTTAGGCATATCATTAACAAAGAGGGAGTCAATGGAGATGCGGTCTTGATGGTAGGGGATAGGCCCTGGAAACAATTATTGGATTATGAGGGAATACCTTTCAAATGTAGAAAATGTTTTGCTACTGGTCATTTGGCTTCGAGTTGTCCCCTTACGCGCCGCAAATGCGTTGCAACTTGGTGGAAAGATGCTCTCCCGGATCACTTGACTATCAGTGCTTCCGCGGAGGACAGTTCGTCTCAGGGGGATGGGTTCTCTGAGGAGGGTGAGCTCCTTGGCGGGGTTGTTCCGAAGGCTACTTCGACTCCCTCGTGTTCGCCGGTTTCTCCCGATTGTTCCTCTGCTCCTTTGTCTGCCCTGCCAGTTTCGGATAGGATAGCTGCCCGTCTTGTTCCGGTTTCCTCTGCTTCGGCTCTGCCTTCTTCGGGTTCAACTTCTCTGCACGTGGACTCTCTAGCTTTGGCGACTACTATGGGTCTTGCGTCCTCAGTGGTGGTGGCTTTGGGAGAGGATACCCTCTCTCCACGATCTGTTGATTTGTATTCTGAGCCCTCTTGGACTATGGTTCATCGTAAGAAAAAAGGTCTTCCTCGTTCTGTGGCTGCTCTGCACCCTAGAGTTTCGGGTGTTAGATTTGTTGGGTCGGGTTCTGGAGTTGTGTAATTGTTTGGTTTTATTGCTGGGCTACTGAGCTTGTGCTGTCAGTCTGTTGTTTCTATTATGTCTGGTTCGGCCTTTTGGCTGTCTTTGATAGGCGTGTTGTTCTGCCCTTGGGGCCTTGTTTGTAAAGGGTTCAGCCCCTTGTTAAGCTGCTTATCTTTATCAAAAACAAAGAGGGAGTCAATATTGATGACACAAAGATCCAAACCATATGAGACTAGCTAAAACCAAGGAATCTAACACATCTCCAAATTTTCTTAGATTTTGCAACCATTATCGGAGGTTCAACGAAGGATTTCACACTTAGTTGTTGCTCTTATAGATGTGACAAAGAAATAATGATTTGCTTGGAGTGAAGTTATTATAACATCTTTTAGGGAGTTGAAAGGGGTAATATGCAATTGTTTGATTCTTGTTGTACTTGATTTCCAATCCCTTTTGTCATTGAATGTGATGCTTTAGGTGTAAGAAATGGTGTTAATGCATCAAGGAAAGCCAATAGCCTTTGAAAATAGGAAATTGAATTAGAACGAGAGGCTCCTCTCCATCTACAAGAAGGAAATGCTTGCAATTATGTATCCCTTGTCAAAATTCAAACAATATTTTATTTGTGGGAGATTTATTTAAGATTGATTGTAACATCCTGTGATATTTTCTTTCCTAACATGATCTTAATGAACATCAAGTAAAATGGGTAAGCAAGATTCAAGTATATGGTTTTGATATCTAATATTGTAGGGGTTAAAAGAATGTAGTGGCTAATATTGTTTCCCAAATTCTAGGCCTAAATATTATCTCCATGGTCTTAGTTGATTGGTATTATGAGATTGAAGTAGAGTATGTAAAAGATGATGAATTGACTACATTATTAGAAGATCCACAAGAAACACACAAGGAAAATTAGTATACATTTCAAAATGAATTGAACTTTTATGTGTAAGGTAAAAAATTGCCTACTCTAGAATTTTGATCTTATGTTTGTGCACTTATTTTTGGCATTCATTCTCTAGTGATGTTTTAAGGATCAATTTGACTTTATTAGTATGAAAACCAATCTCTAGCATGCTCTCTAAACATGATTCCAATCTCAAAGTCTTAGGTCTTGATTTTTTAAGGACATTAGCACCCCCAAATGTTGGTGTCCAATTCAAATTTCAAAATTTACCTCCCTTTGAAACCCCAAAACCCTACCTTTAGATACCTTGAACTAAAACACTCTATTTAGGCATCTAAAAACCCTAATTTCATCCCTCTTGCTCATTCTCACTCTTATTCTTACACCCTCTCATCCAAAAACTTCATCTAAGGTGTTGATAGAAAGTTTTTAGATTTCCCTCATCTTCTTATAGTTAGGCATGGTTGCAAATATGCAAATCCTCCATTGTTGATGCCTCTTTTTGATCTTCGTCTTTTTTCCTCACCTTACAAATCATAACCCACTCCAAAATGCCCTCCTACACTTACTAGGTTTTCTCCCTCAAGTCTCCAACATAAGTCCTCCATTGTAAATATTGCCTCACTCAAACCCTTGTTCTAGATCTAAAACTCTCGATAGGTTTAGCCCATTGGCATACTAGAGATTTTCATCTCCCTAGCTCCTCCATTGCACAAGTACACACCACTTTAGCACTAAACATCCTCCTAGGGTTATTTGGTCATTGCAAAACCTTGCACACACCATAAACACCCACACCTAGGAATTATAATCCCAAATTTTGTGTGCTACTATGGAGGCAGAAATATGCCAAATAGGAGATTGATTGAGGTAGTTTCCTGATAGCATTAACCAATTTTTTTGCCCTCATAATTTTGTAAGTTTGATTTCTTCACGTATAAGTATCATCAAGATTTTGCACAAACTATAGAGCTTAAAAGAGTATGGTGAGCAACTCCCAGAAGTTACAAAACAATTAGAGCAAAAGACACTAGCATATGAGAAGGTTATTGTCACCCCAACACAGGACAAGAGCACAAACATGAGCACCCAATGAGGATAGGAGCATGGACATTAGTGCCCATATTTAGTGCTATTGTTCAAACACATCATAATTTTCTGAAACTTTCCAAGGGCCATTTTCTATCCTTCTAGAGATCATTTCCAACTTCAGGTTTCTCTCTAGAAATGTTCTTCTAACCTTATCCTCTATTTTTGAATAGCTTAATTTAATTTTAATTTTATCCTAGCTCTAGTATTATTTGCAATAAATTTAGATAAAAAATGTCTATTGTTATTATGTATTTCATTTGAATAGATAGATTCGATTTGTTTAATACGATACTATAATAAAAAAGTTTAACTAAACACAAAACCCTAGCTAATAGGAAGTTTATTTTTATCTTTCACTATGATAATAGAAAATTCCTTAGCTCTAGCTCAAAACTCAAATATAAAGTCATGTTTGAAAACCATTCTACACTATCAACAAGACGTAGGATTCTTCAAACCTTACGTAAGTGTCAGAAAGGCATAAAAATGGAAGGGTTTAAAGGGAGATGCATGAGTATTCAATCCATCATGTGAATAGTACAAATAAAACAAGGATGAAATTTTATGTAACCTCGGACTACTTCAACTCCTCCTTATTCCAAGTGAAAAATGGGAGTCCATTAGTATGGATTTCATTATTGGTTTAACACAACACATTGGTAAGGATTATATTTATATTTTAGTCGATAGACTAAGCAAATACTCTCACTTCATTGTCATTGATTCTACTTACAATGCAAATCAACTAGCAGTTATTTTTATGTCAAGCAATTACAAATTGAGTGGGTTACTAAGAACCATTGTTAGTGATCATTACGTTAACTTTACTAACAATTTATGGAGGGAAGTATTTGAGTTTAACCAAACCAACTTATCCTTTAGCAACCGTTATCATCCTCAAACTGATGGTCAAATAGAGATTATCAATAAGACTCATGAAGGCCATCTTTGCAACTATGTAGTTGATTTGCAAAGTGCCTACCTCAAATGGATGCACCTAGCAAAAAATTAGTACTGCACCATCTACCAAATGTCCATAGGCACAACACAATTTAAGACATTCTACAATTATGACCCACCCTCCTTGATTAATTGGGACCTACAAGAAACCAAGGTACCAACATTGTGAGATTTCATCTTTGACAACCAACAAATTAGTCTATCAAAGAAAATGTGCAAACAAAACAAGATCATATGAAGATTGGCAAGCATATTGACATTGTTTTGACAAAGAATTTGAGTCGAGAGACCATATTACTCAAACTTCAAACATACACGTAGACTTCTCTCAAGAAAAGAGCTTCTATAAAAATATTATGAACCCTTCATAATTCTTTGAGAGTTGGTCTTGTATCCTACACACTCTAGTTACCTCCATCAACCAAAATCCATAATACATACCATGTTTGTAGGTTGAAGAAGGTGATTGGATAATGACTACAAGCTTCTCTATCGTTAATCCCATTGAATGATGAAGGGAAACTAATATTAATTCTTGATCGATTCTTGCCACTTGAGATAAATGTTTGTGAAACAAAGTCATGACTAAATACTTGATTTAGAAGAAAGATGTCTACAAAGGATGGCTCATGGGAAAAACATGATATCTTGAAGCACCTAACATTACAATATATGATTGGGGACCAATCAAATTTAGAAGGGTGGACTTGTAACAACCAATAGTCAGTCAAAGTCAATAGTGAACTAACTTCAATTTCCTAAAATCAAAGACAATTGTATTGAATTAGAATTTTAATTAGGATTTGTGCACTTAGTTAAATATAAATAGATTGAGTTCCTAATAAAGGGATAGCACATAGTTAAGAGTTCCTAAAATAAAAGACATGTAGCAACTATTTAGAAATATATTTAGGAATTGTTGCACAACCTTAACTAAATAAATCAAGGATGATTGATCAATTAGTCATAAATTGAGGTTGAATTCTCATATAGGGAAGATTACAACTAGTAGACTAACTCTTATATCCTCTACCATTCCCCATTATAAGTTGTATAATCATTTCTAAAGGGTATTTTGAAATGAAGGTTTCCCTTAGAATTGTAAGGGAGGAATTGGTGGATCTCCACATGAAGGTGGCTCACTAAAGAGCTTGGGTTGTTCTATGTATTGGTGATACTAGAACACATTTAATTGTTGTTGTCTTTACAAGTACTTTCAATAAGGAAAATATATTTGTAGATTTATATTTGGGTACACGTTTGTGTACTAGCTATAGTTAACATTTTCACGTTCATAATCACAATAGGGGATCCTATACATTCTCTTTGCTTTTAAAGATAAAATCTTTAGGTTTGTTGTGTATGGAGTTAAACACATATGCTTACATAAGTTGATGGTCCTTGTTGCTCCTTTGCTAATTATGGTTTTGGAAGTGTAAACAAATCCTTCCACGTAATACCCCATCACTCATAAGACATAATTTGGCCATAGTTCATGAAGGATTACATACACTCATAATCAAACAAGTGTAGGATTTGTCATTTATTTAGTGGGTTTGATCCCAAAATGCAATAATTTAATATGATAGCATTTTTGTAGAATCTTAATATATCTTGAAATATTTTTCCCTAGCTTGCCTCCTTTACAAAGGAGACTATGATATACTCTTTTAGTGATGATATGGTCCCATTATGTGCATACGTTTTTCAATGTTTATTTGTCTATTTATATAAATCTTCCATATAGGTCTAAACGCTAGGAAAGTGACAAATCAAAACCTCTAGTGGCTAGATAGAAAATGTTGTCTTTTATTTTAATAAAAGTTTAAAATAGTATATTATCAACAAAATACATCAAGTTCCACAAGTACATTATGGGACATGTAACAAATGTTTAGTATTTACAAGAAAGAAAGAAACCAATTTTTAATAAAAACAATAAAAAGGATTATTTTTTATTATGATAAGCGGCTAGACAAGGGAGCCGAACCCTATTACAGAACTGCCTAGAGGGGCAAAGAAATGAACAAGGCCACAAGGGCAGACAATACAGACCAGTAGCACACCTGAAAGAAACCAACAGCCTAAAAGGCAACCCAAACAGTGCACATGACGCACACTGACAGTAGAAAAACCAAACAGGGGATCTAAACAATCACAGATCCTGAACCAACAAACCTAACACCCTTAGCCCTAGGGCGTAGCTCCCCAACAGATTTGGGGAGCCCTTTCTTTCTACGTTGGACCATAGTCCAAGAAACCTCTGAGTCAAAGTCCTTAGAGCAAGGCGAGGGGGGATCCTCTCGAGCAACAATAGCCATGGAAGGCGCAAACGAAGCCAACCCAGAAGAAGGCACAACTAGAAGAGTGACCAGAGTAAAGGAAGAAGGAGCGAGGATAGAAGCCCCCAAGTGCGGAACCACCAAGTTCAAATTAGGCATAGCCGAAGAATTAACAGTAGCTGGAGCAGAAGTAATCCGGTCCAGAGCAACAGGGGCCGAGGTGGGAGTCAAAGGAGGAACAAAAGAATCCAACAAAATCATGGGATTTGCAGCAGCCGCCACCTCTCCCACCAGAACAGTCTCAAGAGGGGACTCGTCCTCCTGAGAGGAATCATCACCACAGGACGAACCAACTTCTTGGGAGGCACTGATAGTCAAATGATCCACAAGAGCATCCTTCCACCAAGTTGCAGCACTTTTGTGGCGCGATAGAGGACAACCAGCGAGCATATGACCAATAGCAAAACAACACTGACATCTGAAGGGGATACCCTCATAGTCCACCAATTGTTTCCAAGGCCGATCCCCAACCATCAAAACAACATCTCCAAAATGGGGTTTGGAGATGTCAATATCCACCAGAATTCGAGGAACCGTGGAGTGACAATAAAAAGGATTGTTAACTAAAAGCACATATCTATGTTCTTGATATTTTTGTAATGGATGAAATTTATGTGGTTGAATTTCTAATTTTGTTATATTTTTATGATCAATGCACACTTTTATAATTAAATGCAAGCAATTCCTTGCATGAAGTTAAGTTGATTATATTTTTTGAAACATTTTGAGTAGGTTTACATGTTAAGCTCTTTTGAAGCACTTCTACCAATAGATTGTCATGCTCTCTCTTTTCCTTTGCCTAGTGTCTATAGGTTTATTTTCACTAATAAATTACATATTGTTTTGGATCTTTCTACCTTTTCACTTGGATTAGATTCATCTTTCTCAAATATTTGATCTTTGATTGAATTCCTAAATTCTTTCTATCCTTCGTCATTCTCAACGTGTTTAATCTACCTAGTCAGACCTCCTTCATGCATGAATAGCTCTAGATCCAAGATTTCTTCAAAGGATTCTTTAAATTCATATTCTTCTAGAAGATCCTTTTCTTCAAATCTATTTTTTTAGATCTTTAGGGTTGATTTTTCCTTGGTGACCCTTGGATTCTCCTAAGACCTCTTCTTTCTTTGTTCTTGCTTGTTGCATTCTTCTCGTTTCACTCATATCATCTTTAATAATATTTTTTCAATTTCTAGAAATAATTAGCTTCCTCTATTTCTAATCCCTTTGCATGTGGTTACATCATTTTTGTAGCTTTCATCTATTCATGAAACATGTAGTCATAATCAAGACAAATCTTGCAATGGAATGGAATACATTTGCAGTTGAAGTAGGGCTTTTGGGTAGATGCTAATACAATTTATTCCAAACATTTGCTACCATTTTTTTTTGATCGGGCTACTTTGCCAAAAGATAAAGCAATATGGATGTAATTCCCATGAAATTCACCAAACATTTTAAATAGAAACTATGATCATATTTCATGTGAAAGGGCATTTAGTCACATCCATATTGGGGATTTGAATGTGTTGGTGCCTTGTAAAAACATCCCTAATTTATGGTAAAATCAGTGAACTCCTTATTTTTTGTCCTCTTAATCCTTAATCTTTTATAACAGTCTTAACATGAGGAACTTTGTTGTGTTTTTTGGTACTAACTAGTTTGGCTTTGTTTTCTGTGGGGTCCTTATTGATATTTGATCCAAGAAATCTTATTAGGATCATATTTCATGTGAAAGGGCATTTAGTCACATCCATATTGGGGATTTGAATGTGTTGGTGCCTTGCAAAAACATCCCTAATTTATGGTAAAATCAGTGAACTCCTTAGTTTTTGTCCTCTTAATCCTTAATCTTTTATAACAGTCTTAACATGAGGAACTTTGTTGTGTTTTTTGGTACTAACTAGTTTGGCTTTGTTTTCTATGGGGTCCTTATTGATATTTGATCTAAGAAATCTTATTAGTCTTATGGTTATTTTAGACTTAGTGTCTATGCCCTACCCCTTTTATGTGCCTTTTTGCTTTGCCTTTGATGTTTAGATTTCATCCCTTAAGAGGTCTAGTCAAAGTTGGTGAAACTAAAAAAAATGAGTTGATCACTCAAATTTGTGATGTTCAAGTCTTAAGTGACCTTGTTGTGGGCCTACATTTAAAAAATGGGGGAATTCTAAGTCAATATGTACTATGTTATACTTGGGTGGGAGTTTGATACTTTCCCTACCTTAGTACCTTTTCCTTTGATATCCCCATTCCCTAATCCCTAGCCTTGGGTTATCCATTGGACTTTTAGGCTTGCTCATGCCAACTTGACCAGGTGCCTTTTCCTTCCAAGTCCCCATGCCCTTGATTTCCTTAAGTCCTAATCTTAGACTTTTGGGATTTTCTTTGCCTATTTATTCCTTTCCCTTGTTTCCTAATTCACTAGTTTCCTCACATTTTCAGGGTTTCAACCTTTTCTTTGTTAACATTCCTTTCCTCTACGACATTCTTTTCCTCCATTTATCATACTCCCACTTCCCCACTTCTTTCTTGTAGACTTTCAGAGTTATCCTTCTTGCTTTACTCTTTGGTACTAGAATACATGATCTTCTCGACCCTCAAGTCTCAATCTCTATTATACAACAGGATAGTAAACTTTTCCCTATTGCCAGAATCCCAAACCCTGAACCCTTGTGGGCTTTTGCATTTCTCTTTTCCCTTAGCACTATGGTATCAAGTATTCCTAGACTCATCCTCACTTGTAGAAGACATCCCTAATGTTCGATCCTTGTTGGTATTGGGTATTCCCAATCCCTGATCCCCTCTTATCCTTTTGAAGCTATTTGCATAATTTCAAGATTTCTTCTCCCTCACATCCTTGGCATCTTGTTTCTCGATAACCTGACTCTCAGTATTTAAAACCCCATGTCCTTGACTTCTTTCTCTTTAGTCTCTCATGGGCCTTTAGATTTTTCCTTACCATCCTACCTTTTGCAACATTGTTTGCATGAGGTACCTCAATCTCTCGATTCCCACTACTTTGCTATTTCTTCTGCCTAGACTTTCAAACTTTCTCCTCCCTTGTCCTTTAAAAGCCGACTTGCCACTTGTCCCCTCACACACTCAACTACTTAAAGCAAGTAGGAAACATGTCTTTCACACAATTAAATTTGACAGGCTGCCTACTAAATAAATGCCATTCTTGTGCACATTTAGGGCATTCACATGGCAATTTTGTCTGTCCAAGTGCCTATTTGACCTACCCCCTACATATGGCCTTGATTTTTTAGATATGCAAACCTTGTAGCTACCTAATTCATGAATTTTAAAGGATTTTTATGCTTTCAAAGCATGATTAAACATGGATGTGTTTGATGATTTTGTGGATTTGACTCTTGGTTTGCCATTTATGCAAGATTTGATGGTGTGTATCACCTGTTCTCACAAATGGATGATTGGACAAATGAAGAATTACATGAAGATGTCATTCATGGTACCCTAAAGATCTCAAACACAACAAAGAGGAATATCATCACATTAATCATTTGGCTCGACCCAACAACCTTTTGATCGACCACCAACTTGTAATAGGATATGATTGGTACTTCCTCAAGAATGAATCTATGTTCTCCATGCTCATTCTTGCCAAATTCAAACTGCCAAATCAAGAGATGTGAACATGGGCCAATACTTGTAAAATTCAAAATGACCCATGAAATGTTTATTATTTTTTGGGTTCCTTGTAATACACAATGTAATTAATGAAGGAACTCCTTTCATTGTAAGGGATGGAAAAATTTGAGAATGTAGATCATTGTTAGGCATAGAAAAGTAGTTTTAGAAATAACTGTGTAATTTGTTTTTAATCTTAGGCTAGAATTATTAGTGGAGCCTTGTTGCCTCAAGGAACATTTTCTTATGCTTTTTGATGGAATAAACCTATATTACATATGAATAAAAATTAAAATCTTGTGAGATCTTATCAATTTCTAGTTTTCAAGCCTTATTACTATGCATGTGTATGGTGTCTGATGGTCTTGGACTTTTGCAATTGAGTTTTTCCTTTAAAGATAACACCACTTCTTGTTCCAATTATGCAACTATAGATTGGGGAGGAGATTTGTTAACTGTTTGTTCATCTTGTAGCACAATACTCATCCTTGGGGTCACTAAGGCTTAATCTCTTAAAGCCTTATTCTTTTGTGGATTTTTTAATCAATAATTAGAGTAGAATATAGTTTAGTTTGTTGTAAATAGTTTGTCTTTACCCTACATTGTATTTCATTATTCATCTATTCATACATTGTAACTCAACAACTACCCGTTCAAACTGAGCTTGAACTTGACCATTTCAAAAAAATTTAGAGAATTCTTATTAGGCCCCATTGTTAGACAAAATTTTATCTCCCTTGAATCATCCTGTAAAACTAAGAACCATTACCCTAGAGACCTTGGGGGGATCATTAATCTTCTTTTAAGAGAAATCAATCCTTTGATTCCTGAGTGTTGGGTTCATGCCATTTTGTGACCCAACAATTCTAGTTCAGAAGGAGGGTAGGATGGGATCCTCTTCTATCTTTCTTAGGTCAATTTCTAAGAGTTCACTTAAATCTTTAGACTTAAATCCTCATATCAATAACTCTCTTGATATTGGACAAACACCTTTTGATCCTACAAATATCTTTGTTGACTTGCAAAACACTTTAGATGGTCAAACTTTAAACCCATTTGCAACATCTTTGGTGGCCAGTACTGCTTCAATATTGATAAATCATCCTTTAGGTTAGATTGCAATAAACCCACAACAGAACATGGCTACAAATCCACTTGGTTGGATTGGCATAAACAATCCTCTCAATGTCCTTGGTCTAATACATAATCTTCCCAAGAATCCTAACAAGGTCATACCCAAGTTTCAATTTAATGGGGGAAGAACAACTAAACAACACATTTATGCTTACAAAGATGCCTTGATTCACTCATAGACTCATGAAGATATAACATGCCAAATGTTTCTTGACACTATTGATAAGGCTACTTACAATTGGTATTTAGCTTTGCCTGCAATGTTAATCAATCCATGGAATGATCTTGAAATGCCTTTATAAATCATTTAGGCTTCCCATTGATTCCATTGTGGTTCACCATCAATTTACAACTTGTAGGAAGAAATCAATGAGCCTTTAAGCACGTACAACACAAGGTTTCACTGAATTTACACGAGGTTAATAGATCCCTACAAGCCTGCATAGGCTACTATTGTTCAAATGTATCTTGTAGCCCTTGATCCTCTTATTTCAATGTTTGTGAGAGGTCTTCTCCCCACAATGGCCACTTTGTCAATTGCATACACAAAAGCTATGATTGTAGAAAGACAACTCATTCCACAAGGGTATGGGGTAGGACCGCTCCCTTCTCTAAGATAACTATAAACATACAACCAAGTATCCATGCTTAATTAGGTTCTTACTCAAGACAAACCACTCCTCAATTCAATTCTTACGGTCACTAATCAATTTCAACAACCATAAAACCAAATTGTTAGAAATGAAGGCAACAACTACCCAAACAAAAATTTGATTACAATATGTTTATGATATTAAAACAGTGTAATATGAACATATATACTGCAAACAGAAATAAAATCACAACATAGGAATAAACACCATAGAAGAATAAACCATATGAACACCAGATATAACATGGAGAAAAACCTTTCAGGTAAAAAACTCCACCAAGAAAAGAGGCTTCAAGTTGTATTATCTTCAAATCTAAAATACATAATACATGCACTTCCTCTGTCTCTCCAACCTTCAATCTGACAGAACCTATTTACAAGAAAACTATATTTCTAAACATGCATAACACATAGAAGGCATTGTATTTATCGAGGTATTTCACTCCCCAAACTAGGCGTCCACTTTATCTCGCCTTGAAAACTCCAACATGCAATATTAAATGACCTCTTACATGCTCATGCCACATGTCAATAGTCAACAATGCGAACTTGGATGCCCATGTACAATAATAAGCACTTATGGGGTAATAAATGGTGTCATAATCATCATATATTTCATCATAACACCCCCCGAATAGTATCTTTCCAATATGGATGCCTAGAGCTAAGTATACCAACTTACAAGCAATAAGTATCCGTCATAAGCTGTCGTATTGTCATAGAATCTTATGACAACTTACAATTGTCATAGATTCTCTTACAACCACTTACCAGCTTTATGACGGGTGTCATACAAGCCGAATATAGTATATTCCTCTAAGGTGGCGCCTACCCTCAATTACTTTTGATTTTTATAGTTACTATTAGTAAATGTTACTCCATAACTACCGCTAGTAACTCCGGAATTTAATGATGTAGTAACTCCGTGATTACCGTCCCTGGTAAATAATTTTTACCATTGCTGGTGAAACTTGTACATCTCTTATGGGTGATTTACAAATAATATTGGGAATAATAATTACAAGGATTTACAAGGTTAATGGCACTTAAATCCTAACATTCTCCCACTTGACATTATACATTGTAAATTCCCATAAGAAAGCATAAAACAACTAAGTACAAGAAACAAGGCCCATGGCCTCCCTGCACCAAGTAAACTTCTCTGTGATCATAGGTTTGGTCAAAGCATCCGCAACATTCTCCTGAGTGTCTACCTTCTTCAGCTTAATCTGACCACTTGCAACCATTTCTCGAACAAAATGATACTGTACATCAACATGTTTAGTCCGAGCATGATACATAGGATTCGAGGCCAAACGAATAGCACTCTGGCTATCACAACCAATCTGAATGACACTGCAATCAAAACCTTGATACCTATACACAATCTCCTCAACCAAAGTGCCTCCTTAGAGACATGGGTAGCAACCATATACTTTGCTTCAATGGTGGACAAAGTAACCATGAGCTACCTTTTGCTCATCCAACTTACTGCTCCTCCAAATAAAGTAAACACATAGCCACTAGTGGACCTTAGACTATCTAAGTCACCTGCCCAATCTGCATCAACAAAACCATGTATGTCCAATGTCTTTTCCACACTATGAGTACTAGAATAAATCAAACAGTAATAAGAAGTACCAGCTAAATATCTAAATACTCTCTTCACATAATTCCAATGCTATCTACCAAGGTTAGACATAAACTCGCTCAAAACTCCCACTACTTGGGCAACATCTATCCTAGTACAAACCATTGCATATGTCAAACTCCATACAACACTAGCATATGACACATTAGTCATATATTCAAAATCATCCTCATTCTTTGGACACACGTCTAATGAAAGCTTAGTACCAATGGGCAAAGGAATTCTAACTGAGTTACAATCCTGTATGCTAAATTTTTGCAAAATGGTATTCACATACTCTGAGATAACCAAAGATTTTTGTTACCTCTATCCTTTCTGATCTCCATATGCAGAATATACCACGCTACTGCAAGATCCTTCATATCGAATGCACTTGAAAGTTGGGCTTTCAATTCACTGTTCATACCCTTGGTATTGCTAAAAAATATAACATGTCATCAATATACAATGCAATGATCAGTATATAATCATCAATACAACTAATGTACACACAATGATCCTCCTCACTTCTAACAAAAACCAATTTCAAAATAAATGAATGAAACTTATGGTAGCACATTTTGGGGGACTGTTTCAGACCATAAAGAGATCTCTTCAACCTACAAACCCAATATTCTTTCTCTTTTACCTCAAACCCTGTAGGCTGTTGCATGTAAATTTTCTCCTCAATCTCCATGTAAGAACGCAGTTTTAACATCCATTTGTTCAACGTCAAAATCAAAAGCTACAATGGATAAGAGAAATCTAATAGAAGATAATTTAGCAACAGGAGAGAATATTTCACTGAAATCAACTCCCTCTCTCTAGGAGTAGCCCTTGGCTACCAGTCTAGCCTTGTACTTCTCCAATGAACCGTCTGCTCCAAACTTCTTGAAAACCCACTTGCAACCTTTATTCCTTTGGGCAAACAAACAAGATCCTAGGTGTTGCAAGAGTCTAAAGCCATCATCTCCTCTTGCATGGCTAACTGGCAAGACTCACTATCATTTGTATGAATAGCTTCCCTGTAGGATCTATGCTCATCGTCAGTACTCAATAAAGAAAATACACAACGGAAATATGGTGGGATATACTTGTCAACTGGGTTCCGTTGTCTTTTGGAACTCCTCAAGGATGGAGTAAGAGACTCTTTTGGTTCTTTTGGATGCTCAACTTCTTCTGTAACAACAAAGTCTTCCTCATCAGAACTATTCCCGCTTGAATGTTCTTCTTCTTCTTCACTCCCCAATCCATCATTCTGTTCTTCTAGCTGTGCATTTTCTTGCTGTAAATCAAAATGCACTACCTTTGACCTTTCTTGCTCTTTTGGTTGTTTAGGTTCATAAATAGCTCTAAGTTCTTTGAAAATAACATCTCTAGAGAAAACAATTTTTTTGATTAAAGGATCCTAAAGCTTATAACCTTTAACATTCTCACCATATCCAATGAAGATGTATTTCTACGCTTTTGGATCCAACTTAGATCACTTTTCTTTAGGCACATGAATAAAAGCCTCACAACCAAAAACCCTTAAACATGAAACATAAGGTTTCTTACTTGTCCACACTTCATAAGGTGTTGAATCAAGAGCCTTACAAGGAGTTCTGTTAATCAAGTAACAATAAGTACACACAATCTCTGCCCAAAAGCATTTCTCCAACTGTAAATCACTCAACATACTTTTGGCTCTTTCCATGATTGTTCAGTTCATCCTTTCTGCAACACCATTCTGCTGTGGTGTATACCGAGTTGTCTTTTGTATGATTATACATTCATGCTACAAAACTCATCAAATTCGTTAGAGCAATATTTTTCTCCATTGTTAGATCTTAATATTTTTATCTTTAATCTTGATTGGTTTTCAACTAAGACTTTAAAATCCTTAAACTTAGTGAAAACTTCAGATTTATGTTTTATAAAATAAATCCATGTAAATCTAGATGTACATCATCAATGAAGGCAACAAAATAATGAGATTTTTCGATAGAGTCATTATCCACAGGTCCAAACGCATTTGAATGAATAATCTCTAACTTCTCTTTTGCTTTATTACTTCTTAAAGGAAATGATGTTATGTTTTGTTTACCAAACACACAACGCTCACATAAATCAAAGTTCTCATCAAAATAAGAGAAACCATTCAACAATTCTTTATTCTTGATTGTTTTTAAAACATTATTACTAGTGTGACCCAATCTATGGTGCCACAACATACAAATGTTTTTTGAAGCCTAAAAGATTTAAGAGGAATTACAAACTATAGTGACATCTAGCCTAAACAAGGTTCCCAATCTTTTCCCCTTCGTTACCACCAAGTTTCCTCTCACCAATCTACAACCATGCTTATCAAATGTTACATGCATTCCCAAATTATTCAACTTCAAAACTAAAATTAGATTTCTAGCCAATCTAGGAACATGCAAAACACCAGGGAGGATTTTAATTCTCCCGTCACTGGAACACAACATTACCTTGCCTTTCCTAACTATCAGATATGTAGAGTTGTCCCTAAGGTACACTTTACCTCCATCATACTCTTCGTTTGTGAAAAACCATTATTTATGCAGTGTCATATGATATGAGCATCCTGAGTCAACCAACCAATGATCATTAGAAACAACATTGCATGCATAAAGTATAACATGTTCACCTACATTCAAGGACTTATTAGTAGCGGAATCCCACTATTTCTTCTTGTTTCTGCATTCCTTCTTCACATGCCCTCTTTTACCGCAGTTCCAACACTTAATTCTATTCTTCTTCCCGGGAGACTTAGACCGACCCTTAGATTTGTCTTTAGACCCCTTCCAATCTCCTTTCGGTCCTCTTTCCTTGGATCTTTGCCTCACATTAAGAGCCTCAGTGTTATCCTCAAAACTCTTCTTCCTCATCTCCTCTGCCAACAAAGTTGCAACAAGGCAATCTAGCTTCAGATCTTCACGATTATCAGTAATAGAAAGGATAACATTCTCCCAAGGTTCAAGTAAATAACAAAGTAGAAGTATACATTTATCTTCCTTTTCAACTGTAGCATCTATAGAATGAAGTTGACTCAAAAGTAAATTAAAATTATTTAAAAGCTCTGCAATGGAATCACCCTCTTTCATTTTAACTGAAAATAATTTCCGCTTTAAATAAAGCTTATTTACTATTCTCTTGGCTTGATAGATCTCACCCAATCTCTTCAAGGGTTTGAAGGTAGTCTCTTCCTTTGGGACATTCAACAAGACAGAATGTGTAAGACACGGTTGGATGGTTCCCCATGCCTTCTTATCCAACATTTCCCATTCTTCCGCACTCACTTCATTAGGATTCTTCTATTTCGTAACAACCAATCGCTAGTTTATTTCCTCAAGCAAATCCTCCATCTTCAACTTCCATAATTCATACCCCATACTGTTGAACTTATCAATGTCCAAATGAGAGGTTGAAGCAGCGGATTGAGCCATGAATACTACACAAGATTTGCAAAACAAAACAACCAAATCTGCCACTACAGTTAAACAACCTTCACACTATCACCCAAGAATGAAAACTAGCCAGGCGCTGATACCAAATGTTAGAAATGAAGGCAACAACTACCCAAATGGAAATTTGATTATAATATGTTTATGATCTTAAAGCAGTGTAATATGAACAAAGATTGCAAACGGAAATGAAATCACAACACAGGAATAAACACCATAGAAGAATAAACCATATGTACACCAGATATAACATGGAGAAAACCCTTTCGGGTAAAAAACTCCAAGAAAGAGGCTTCAAGTTGTATTATCTTCAAATCTAAAATACATAATACATGCACTTCCTCTGTCTCTTCAACCTTCAATCTGACAGAACTTGTGTACAAGAAAACTATATTTCTAAGACATGCATAATACAAACAAGGCATTGAATTTATAGAGGTATTTCACTCCCCAAACTAGGCGTCCACTTTGTCTCACCTTAAAAACTCCAACATGCAACATTAAATGACCTCTTACATGCTCATGCCACATGTCAATAGTCAACAATGCAAACTTGGACACCCATGGACAATAATAGGCACTTATGGGGTAATAAATGGTGTCATAATCATCATAGATTTCATCATAACACCCCCCGAATAGTATCTTTCCAATATGGATGCCTAGAGCTAAGTATACCAACTTACAAGCAATAAGTATCCGTCATAAGCTATCATATTGTCATAGAATCTTATGACAACTTACAATTGTCATAGATTCTCTTACAACGACTTACCAAATTTATGATGGGTGTCATACAAGCCAAATATAGTATATTCCTCAAAGGTGGCACCTACCCTCAATTACTCTTGAGTTTTACAATTACCATCAGTAAATGTTACTCCATAACTACCGCAGATAACTTCAGAACTTACCGATGTAGTAACTCTGTAATTACCGTCCCCGGTAAATAACTTTTACCACTGCCGGTGAAACTTGTACATCCCTAATGGGTGATTTACAAACAATATGAGGAATAATAATTACAAATATTTACAAGGTTAATGGCACCTAAATCCTAACACAAATTTAGATCTTCAATCCCAATTAGGCGATGAACTTCCCTCCAATTAGCGAAGCTATGTCAACTCCACAATTGACTATACCTACCTATTCAAACAATTAATTCCATCAAGTCAATGCAACTAATCAAGCTAACCTCATGGGAATCAATCTAGTGTTCCATTGTACTTGAAAAATCAAACACCTATTAACAATTCTCAAACTCAAATCCATGTGATGCCACAAAATTAACCTTCCACATCAAATGTGAACATAAACAAAATTTAAAGGATGGTCTAGCAATTGAACAATGATGTTATAAGACTTTGAAGCGGGAATGTAACAAATTAGGGAAGTGGAGGTTACGAACTAGGGGTGAGCAATCACTGACAACTTCTGCCCCCACCAAATGTTCTTGACACTCCACCCAACCCTAATCCAAGTCATAAATTAGCTCCACCAAAAGGACCAAATGCATCCCAACAACCCAAAAGCAATCCAAAACTATCCAAGTCTAATAATATTTCAAACCAAGGAAAAATAGGATATAACAACATTGATGATTTAAAGTGACTTAGAGCCAATATTTTAATGTTTGATGTGGTTCAACTCTCATAATAGAAAGAAATCCCAATCAAAGCACTAATCAACCCTTAAAAACATCTAAATCTTGGGCCAAACTTTGAGTGCAAACCTTTCAACATTCAAGGAAAAGATTGAATCACCTCCCTTCTTGCTAACAATTAGGATCTTTGGAAAGAATTTACATAATTTCCTTTTAGATTCAGACACATCTACAAACACAATTCCATATGCAATTTACAAACAACTTGGTCTTACACCCACTAAATCAACTCGAAAAGTTGTGTCATTAGACAAAATTAAAGTTAACATTTTCAGAGAGTTGAACAACATTCACATGCAACTTGCTTCTAATCTCCACATCCAATAATATAGATAAATTCAAGTGGTGGATGTTCCTAATGCATTTGGCATGGTCTTATGCTGTGACTAGTCCAAGACTCATAATGGTTACATGGCTATTGATTTCTCACATATGTGGCTACCACGGGTAGGAATCCCAAATAAGATCTGAATAGAAAGATAATCTCACATGAAACACCTTATAATGGATTACATCATGCCTAATGAAATCATGTTTGTCTAACCTAAATTGGGAGTCTACACATTGGAAGTCAAAAAATATGATGAGGTAAGCTCTCCCACATGTCCCAATTAACTAAAATCTAAACAAAACATAATGTGGAAGCTTAAATTTGATGGTTCTAAGTCCAAACAAGGTGCTAGAGTAGGAATAAAACCTATAGACATGAGTGGGAAAAGTCATTTGGCTACATTTAGAGTATAATTTAAATGCATAACCAATGTTGTAGAATTTGAAGGATTGATCTCAGGGTTGTAGTTAGCATAGAAAATAAGGTAATAGCATTACAAGATTTTGGTGACTCCAAGTTGATTGTCAAGATAATCTATTCCCAATACTCTTTTCATGATAAGAAGTTGTCCTATTACCATTCTCATGCTTGGAATTTAATTTAGGACTAATGCATTCAACATTCAATTAATCTCAAGGAAAGACAACTACATGGCTAATGCACTTGCTATTACAAGTTCCCTAGAACCAATCAACGACATTGGACTTAGGAATTTCATGGTTGAACTTGTCCCCACCCCATCTATCCCATATAACATTAACAACTTTCAAGTTTTTTAGGATGACAAGAACATCATTGACTTCATGACCAAATTTGGGATATTTGAGAGTCAAATAATTGAGGAGAACCTAAAAATAGGGGAATTAGATGAATATGGAATCCAAGAATTAAAGACTAATGCAATCCCCAAATGAATGGTCACACTTGAGTTCTTGTATGATCATGATTTCCAACAGAAACAAGAAAAGACAACTCTCATATTAGATCAAATTGTCAGTCCTTTCAACCTATGAAACATGGGAAATCCAAAGGAAGCTCTTATTGGAAATGAGTGTGCTCTAGAAGAGAAATTAGGAATGACTGAATCTTTAAAGGATCATGTTGATGTAATTGCTTGGTCTTATGAGGACTTTTAAGTGTTCCCTCCTTCCATGATCATGCATACTATTCCTCTGAAGCCAAACATTAAACCCTTCCACAAAAAGTAAAGACCTGTAAATGCACTCTTGGAGCCTTTGATTTTTAAAGAAGTGCATAAGTTATTAGATGCTTGCATACTTTTCCCTATTTGACACTCCATGTGGGTAGCTAATGTGGTCGTCATATGCAAGAAGAATGGAGAAATCAAACTTTGTGTGGACTTTCAAAATCTTAATCGACCCTCTAAAAAGGACAATTATCTAGTACCTTCTTTGGATGAGATTTTGAAAATTCTTAATGATTCTCCGATGTTCTCTCTCCTAGATGGTTACTTGGGTTATAACCAAATCTTAGTGGAACACCAAGAAAATATAAGATAGCATTCACTATAAAATGGGGAACCTTTTCCTATTTTATGATGCCTTTTGAGCTCATCAATATTATAGCCACATTTCAAAGAGCCACGGACGAAACATTCAAAGGATTGATTGGAAAGTGCATAATCATTTGTTTTGACGATCTTATGGTCTTTTCCAAAAACTATGGTGATCAAGTAGAGGATTTGAGGAAAGTGTTGTAATGCTATAGAGAACATGGGATATCACTCAAACCATGGAAATGTTTATTTAGAGTTATGGAAGGAAAACTCCTGAGAGGAATTGTTGTTAATCCCAAAATGGTGAAAGTGTCTCTAAAAATCCCATTTCCTAGAAGTAAGAAGGAGCTCAAGTCATACTTTAGGAAAATTAACTTCATGTGAAAGTTCATATATGGTTTTGTAAATATTGTAAGATTGCTTAATGTCATGCTTAAGAAAGATCAAATATCTTGGTCTTTTGAAGCCCATGCATCATCCAAAGAAATCAAAGAGACAATTTCCAAGACCCTTATTCTTACTGTCCCTAAATATACATTGACATTCATGATCTAGACTTTTGCTTGAGACCACTCCATTGTAGTGGTCATTACACAAAGAAAGGAAATAGGGGAAGAATGACCTATATCTTTTATGAGTTCCCCACTTTATGGAGTCAAGATTAGATACCCCTTTATTGATTCTCCTTACCATCGACCCATCTTCATACCCCCTCCTTGAACCTTGCGCCCATGGTAAATGAAAACTATTCTCAAATGTTCATTGTTTTTGAGAGTGACTCTCAACCCCCTCCCACCCAAGAAGATCTTTGAAATATTCACTTTCCCAATTCATTATCTACTCTTCCCCATACCATGATCTCTCTTAATGGCTTTTCTTCCAATCACCTCACTTCCCTACCAATACCAATTAACATCGTTGACTCAAATGCTTTTCCTATTCACCATTCTCCTCCCATTTCCTCCTCTCCATACTCTATGATGAATTCCTCTCACCATAATGCTTGTGGCTCATACCCTCCCCCTCCTTTATCTAACCCCATCGAGATTCAACCCATAAATTCCTTTCCCCATTTTGTAATCTTTTTCCAAATTCCCTTGCAATTGACACTACTGTCAACCTTCGAACCACCCCTTGTCGCAATCCCAAGTTATTGACCTCTAAATTTATTTATGATTGGGAACACAAACTAGTTGTCAATATTTGAAACCTTAATATTGAACCTCTCTCCCTTAGATTCCTAAAAAGAGGCTTTGGTTTTAGTATCACCCCTGCCTCCATTCCTAAAGTTGAACCTCTTATTGAAATAAAAAATGTTTTTCAATCGTTACTTGATACTATGGTTGTTGAAGTTAGGCAAGATTGTGTTGTTTCCCTTAGGCATGGCAAACCCCCAAACATAATGTCCCTAAAGATGAGTGTATTTCTTTCAAGGGACTTGTTAAAAATAAAGACATTGTCATCATTAAAGTGGATAAGGGGAACACCACTGCTATCGTGAACATGCTTGAGAACCTAAGCAATAGTGATGTCTAGCTATAAGATCCTTTCTTGTAATTTGATTTCCAAAATATTTAAACAAGTGAGAAATACTATAGCCTAATCACCTTTTTATGATTGCACTAAAAAGTCTCCCATGCCCAATAAATAAATCACACCACACATCTATGGTGTGCCTAAAATTCACAAGTATAATATTCCTATGAGGCCTATTGTTGACACCACCAATTACCCAACTTACAAAATTGCTGCCTATGTGGCCAAGTTAGTTTCTCCTCTAATAGAAAAGTCTTCATCCTTCATCAAAGACTACTCATTTTGTTGATTTCATCAAAGATAAAAAGGTTGATGATGATGACATTCTAGTTAGCTTTGATGTGATATCACTCTTTACCAAAATCCCTTTACAAGACTCCATTTTGTTGGTTAGGTATAAAACCAATAAATAAATTGTCCCTGGTTGAACTATGCTTAAATTCCACGTTCTTCATCATTTATGACATAGTTTATGAGCAATATGACAAGTTGCCATGGGATCTTCATTATCCCTAGTCATAGCTAACATGTTCATGGAGCATTTTGAAGAGCTTACCTTGAACTCATTCCCTCTTAAACCGAAATGGTGGAAGCACTATGTGGATGACACCAACATATATTGGCCCCATGGCTCTCAGCAACTTAAAATATTCCATGCTTACCTTAACAACATTGCCCCCTACATCAAGTTCACTAAAGAACTTGAAACTGATAACCAACTCCTGTTGACATCATTCTCATCAAGAAAGGAGATGGTTCCCTTCATCATCGTGTCTACAAGAAATCTACCCACATAGACCACTACCTTCTCGCTTCCTCACACCACCACCATGCCCAAAAGGAAAGTGTCCTAAAGGCTCTAGCCACCAAGGCCTTCTATATTTGTGATAATGATCACATAAACCAAGAGCTTTCCCACCTTACTAAATAAGCACATAATGAGAGCTTTTAAGCAAGCCCAAACTTGCCTAAATTCTAAACCAAAAATAAAGACTCTGATGTTGTTTGTGGCACCACCCTCCCCTACATTGAAGGCTATTGAATGCACAAGACAACTGAGATGGGGTGGGGTGAATCAGTTGTAACAAAACTTCAAACCCTTACAAACATTCATATCCACATTAACCTTTAAGTATGTTATGATGATTAAACATGAAAAGAAAATAACTGAAACTAAATTATAACAACACCACACATAAGAGAACACCCATTTTTTACATGGAAAACCCTAAAAGGAAAAAACCACCATGAGGATTAGCTCGCAATATAATGTAGTAGCAATACCGAATTACAGAGACTCATTGCAGATGGCTCACTGCCCAAAAGAGAGAATGCTCCCTATAGGTGGACTCACTGGCCAAGTGGACTCACTGCCCATTGAGAAAGAAAGAAAGAAGAGAAGAATGGCTTACTACCAGACTTTGAACTGATATAGTTGCATCTAACCTATACATGGAGTTTAGTTCCAATGAAGCTCAATATCCATCACAACACAAACATCTTCGCAACATCACTGAAAATAGTAGATACCTTCTGCTCACTGCATCCGGTAGCCTAACACATGAAAGCTCTCACTGTACTGATGTGTAGCCTAACACATGAAAGCTCTCACTGTACTGATCAAATTCACATCACAAACATCATATCCCTCGTGCACCCCCCACATTCATGAATTCTTGACATTTATTTATACCATCATCATCTTTGTAAACATTCTCCAAGGTCGGCAACATAACTTAACCCATAAAATTCAAATTAGGTCTGGAGCTAAACATTCCCGCGGAGGAACAGAATGAATGCAGACCACATCATACTTTAGCATAGACCTAAATCCACTCTTACACACTTCATAGCGCTTTCACATTCACTAAAGCATAACTGCAAATAGTGTAAACAACCAAGTCGACCATCTTTGTGTTAACACCATGAAATTTTAAATGCACGCTTCCTGAAAATCACACGACAACATACATATCACACACCTAAATTGAACATGATCTAGAAACATCCACAAGCACTTGAAGACCAACAAATTCCTTTACAACATCTTTCACCTGAAGAAACTTCACACCGTAGTACTTAACTAGCTATATCAAACTCTGTCATCATCTGCAACTTAAGAAATGTACTTGTAGAGCACCAAACCATGAACCACTTGAGTTGAAGGGAGATATAGAATTTTCAAGCACACATCCAGAACCGCAACATTTGAAACCATTCTGCAGAGAAATATGGAGCAAAATACTTTCTCCTAGACACACTGCAAACATTGCTCTGAAACTGGTGAACACAACTTCCACTACACAACGATCCGGAGCACCAAATTCTAGATTTAGCATCATCAAACACTTCTAAACAACATATCCAAACTGCACACTCATATATTCAATTAGGAAGAAATGCAGAGAAAAACTCAATTATAACTCTGTTAAGCCAGAACACATCTTCAACACACTGTTTCCTTTGTTAATCAATTTTTTTCAAAAGCACTTGGAAACCAAGCAACAAGAGCATATTCTCAACATTTTGAGCACCTCCTTAAACCAATCAAATCACTTTAACACAACAACTCAATCAAACAACAACAACCTCATCAGAAGATACAGTTGACACCAATGACAACACAAGCTTGTTGACATCAATGACAACACCGATTAGCACATACTTGCAACAATCTCCCCCTTTGTCATTGATGACAACACGTGATGTGAAAAACCATCAAGACACACCTCTGCACCAATCTTCTTTACTTTCTTACTCTCCCCCTTTCTTTTGCACATCTTATTCTCTCTCTTTGATCACTGCTTGTTCTTTCTCCCCCTTTGTTTTTCACATGAACTCTCTCCCCCTTTGACATCAATGGCAAAGGGTGTCACAACTTTCCCTTTTCATGATACTGCACATACTTGCAGTGTTTACTACTGCTCTACAACATCTTTTTATTTCACTGCTCTGAATACTTCCCCTGACTGTAACAATTATCATGACTACTACCTGCTCCCCCTGAGAGGTAGCCTCCAATCATCAGTCCAGAAAAGAATGAATCTTGAAATCTACTGGACTGATGCATCTCCTTATGCATCTAGTTCAGGGAAGGAGGGGCAATAACCCCTAACTTCTTCCAAAGATACTCAAATGTATCCTTAGGAAGAGCTTTCTTCAACCTATAGACCATATCTGGCTTATCTGACAACTGAAATCCTTCTGGTTGCTCTATGTACACTTCCTCTTCCAGTTCCCCATTCAAGAAAGTAGACTTCACATATATTGAAATTCTTATGTGCTACAAAAGCCAAAAACATCCTAATGGCCTCCATTATTGCCACCAAAGCATATGTTTCCTCATAGTCTATTCCTTCCACTTTTGAATAGCCTTTACATACAAGTCTTGCCTTATTTCTTACCACTTCTCCATTCTCATTCAATTTGTTCCTGAATACCCACTTAGTTCCAATCACATTTTTGTTCTCTAGTCTTGGGACAAGTTCCCAGGTCTAATTTTTTCAACCTACATTAGTTCTTCTTCCATAGCCTTAATCCAATTCTCATCCTTGCATACCTGAACCACTGTTTTAGGTTCAACTTTAGAAAGTAAACACAAATTTACCTGTTCTTCAGTAGCTCTACTTCTTGTCAATACACCTTTGCTCTTATCACCAATAATTTGGTCTTCAATGTGATGCTTCTGCACATACTTGGGAGTTTTAGGGATTCTTTCTGGGGCTTTTTGTTCTTCAACCTGTACTTCTTTTTCTTTAGCTTCTTCTTCTTCACTGGTAGAAGACTTATCTGATTCATAATCATTAATCTCTAAGATCTTTTGTATGTCTTCATCAACCTTAACATTCACACTTTCAACAATCATTCTTAGCCTCTTGTTGTAGCACCGGTAAGCTTTGCTTCTGTTAGAGTACCCAAGGAAAATACCTTCATCACACCTTGCATCAAACTTTCCTAGTTTTTCATCTCTTCTGATATAACATTTGCTTCCAAAAACTTTAAAATATTTAATAGTGGGAATCCTTCCATACCATAGCTCATATGGAGTCTTTGTGTCATTTGCCCTTACTTGTACTCTATTCTATATGTAGATAGCAGTATGAATTGATTCTCTCCAATAGATTTCCGGTAGGTCTGCTTCTTTGATCATTGTCCTTGCAACTTCTTGAATAGTCATGTACTTTCTTTCAACCACTCTATTTTGCTAAGGAGTCCTAGGGGTAGATAAATGCCTCTTTATCCCATGATTCTCACAAAACATGTTAAACTCATTAGAGGTAAATTATCCACCTCTATCAGACCTTAAACATTTGATCTTCATATCCATTTCATTTTCAACCATTGCTTTAAAGGCTTTAAACTTATCTAGGGCATTTGATTTTTCCTTAAGAAAAGTGACCCATGTCATTCTAGAGCAATCATCAATAAATAACATAAAATAACTATCACCTTGAAAACTCCTTACTCTGGTAGGACCACAAAGATCTATATGTACCAATTCCAACAGTTCAATAGATGACTGATCCTTGACTTTAAGGCTTCTTCTTGTTTGCCTTCCAATCTAACATTCCTTACATATATCATTGATGGGCTTTGTGATCTTTGGCAGATCTCTCATAGCTTGAACTGAACTTATTCTTATCAGGCTATCAAAATTGATGTGACACAATCTCCTATGCCATAGCCAACTCTCACTGATTTGAGTCATAAGGCAATAACTAACACCACCTTTGAGATGATAAACATTTCCACCCGTCCTCTTTCTAACAACAATTATTGTTCTGGAGCTTTTTATGATCTCACAACCATCAACCTAAAACATAAGATTGTAACCCTTGCTACACATCTATCCAACACTCAAAGTATTATGCTTTAAACTTTTGACATAAAGAACATCATCCGTGTTATGCTTTCCATCAAAACTGATTGAACCTTTTCAACAAATCTTAGTAGCTTCATCACCACCAAACCTAACTACCCCACCATCATATTTTTCAAGTTTAACAAACTTACTCTTATCATCTATCATATGATTTGAGCATCCATTGTCAATGATCCAGTCATCTTTTTCTTTCTTAGCATGAAAAGTAGACATTACAGTGCCTTCAAGGTTAGTACTTGCTTTCGGACCCTTTTCCTTCACACAGTTTCCAGAGTTAGCAGAAATAGTTTCATCTCTTAGGGCTATGAATAAGCATTCATTATCATTATCATCCTCATAATCAGATTCATCATCAGATATACTTGCATATTCTCTAACATAGTAACTTTTCTTAATAAGCTTACCTCTGTTTTTTGTATTTTGAATTCTCAGAGTTCTGTCTACACATCTTGAAGCATAAATACCTATTTTTCCACAATTGAAACATTTAAAAGACAACTTACCACTAAACTTTCCAGTACCCTTTTTCATCCTTCTCACAAATTTAGCTTCCACTTCATCAAGGTCTTCCGAATATGATTCCACAATCTTCTCTGATTTGCTAGCCTTAAAAGCAGTCTCATTCTTTGTAGATCCACTAGTTGTGCTAAACTTTCTTATTTCAAAAGCAGTTAGGGTGCCAAGCAACCGATCTTTGGTAAACTGATTCAAATTATGTAATTCTTCAATATCAAAAACCTTATTACTGTAAGCCTTAGGAAGAGTTCTGAGTACCTTCAATATCATTTCTTTATCATCTATACTTCTGCCAAGACCTTTGATGCCATTGACAACTTCATCCATCTTCTAAAAGTAGCCTGTAATGTTTTCTTCCTCAAACACTCGCATGGTCTCAAAAGTGAGCTTCAAATTATGCATTTTAGCTTGTTTGACATTGTCATCTCCTTCATAAACACTTTCCAACTTTTTCCAAATTGCATTAGCAGTCTTCAAATTCACAACTTTCACCAACTTAGAATTAGTAACTCCACTTAAGAAAGTTTTGCCTTACCATCTATTTCAGCAACTTTGATATCATCTTTAGTACTTATACCATTCTAAGGTACAATGTAATTAGAGTTGACTGATTTCTAGACCTCATAACCAAGAGCAATTATAAAGGATTCCATCCTTACCTTCCAGAGTGCATAGTTTGCTCCATTAAACAAGGGAATCCGTTTCTTGTGCGCCATCCTGAATCTACCTCAAACTGTTAAGATTTCTTCAAAGGAATCTTGCTCTGATACCAATTGTTGAATGCACAAGACAACTGAGAGGGGGGGTAAATCAATTGTAACAAAACTTCAAACCCTTACAAACATTTAAATCCACATTAACCTTTAAGTATGTTATGATTAAGCATGAAAATCAAATAACTGAAACTAAATCATAACAACACCATACACAAGAGAACATCAAATTTTTACGTGGAAAACCCTAAAAGGAAAAAACCACACAGTGATGATTAGCTCACAATATAATGTAGTAGCAATACCAAATTACAAAGGCTCACTACCAGAGGGCTCATTGCCCAAAAGAGAGAATGGTCATTGCAGGTGGACTCACTATCCAAGTGGACTCACTGCCCACCAAGAAAGAAAGAAAGAAGAGAAGAATGGCTCACTACTAGGTTTTGAACTGATATAGTTGCATCCAACCTATGCATGGAGTTTAGTTCCAATGAAGTTCAATATCCATCACAACACAAACAACATCTTCGCAACATCACTGAAAATAGTAGACACCTTCTGCTCACTGCATCGAGGAGCTTAACACATGAAAGCTCTCACTACCTTGATCAAATTTACATCACAAACATCATATCCCTCACACATCCCCCACATTCACGAATTCTTGACATTATTTATACCATCATCATCCTTGAAAACATTTTCCAAGGTGGGCAACATAACTTAACACAAAAAATTTAAATTAGGTCTGGACCTAAACATTCCCATGCAGGAAGGGAATGAATGCAAACCACAACATACTTTAGCACAAACCTAAATCCACTCTTACACACTTCATCACACTTTCACATTCACCAAAGCACAACCACAAATAGTGTAAACAACCAAGTTGGCCATCGTTGTGTTAACACCATGAACTTTTAAATGCACGCTTCCTCAAAATCACACGACAACATGCGGATCATGCACCAAGCTTGAACATGATCTAGAAACATCCAAAAGCACCTGAAGACCAACAAATTCCTTTACAACATCTTTCACATGAAGAAACTTCACACCGGAGTACTTAACGAGCTATATCAAACTCTATCATCATCTGCAACTTAAGAAATGTACTTGCGGAGCACCAAACCACAAACCACTTGAGTTGAAGGAAGATATAGAATTTGCAAGCACACATCTAGAATCGCAACATCTAAAACCATTCTGCAAAGAAATGCAGAGCAAAATACTTTCTCCCAGACACACTGCAAACATTGTCAAACACTATTCTCAAACTGGTGAACACAACTTCCATTGCACAACAATCTGGAGCACCAAATTCAAGATTTAGCATCTTCAAACAGTTCTAAACAACATATCCAAACTACACACTTAGATACTTAATTAAGAAGAAATGCAGAGCATAACTCAATCATAACTCTGTTAAGCCAGAACAAATCTTCAACACACTGTTTCCTTTGTTAATCAATTTTTCTCAAAAGCACTTGGAAACCAAGCAACAAGAACATATTCTCAACATTTTTAGCACCTCCTCAAACCAATCAAATCACTTTAACATAGAAACTCAATCAAACAACAACCTCATCAGAAGACACAGTTGACACGAATGACAACCCAAGCTTGTTGACATCAATGACAACACCGATTAGCACATACTTGCAACAAAGGCATCTCTAATAAGATCACCAAAATAATTCATAGAAAAGAGCTTAAATATGCCTTCAAACCCTATTCTCCCATCAAAAACCTGATCCCATCTACCAAAGACTCTAATGACATTCTTCTAAACTAAGGTGTCCATAAAACCAATTGCTCATGTGGAACCCCTTACATTGGTCAGATAGGTCGATCTATCTGCATGAGAATTAAAGAGCATGGTGTGGACATCAAGCATGAAAGGGTCACAAAATTGTCCCTTATAGAACACTCCTCTTGCACCAAGCACCATATTCACCTGGAGGATACACATGTCCTATCCAAGGAAGATAACTTCTTCAAGATAAAGCTCAAAGAATCTATTTTTATCAGAAATAACCCCACCAACCTAAATTGTGATAGGTAGAACTTGAGACATTGGAATCCTTTATTAAATTCCTTTCAAGATTACCCCCACCGTTTTGATATACCTTTGATCTCTCCCTCTTCTCTCCCTTGGATCTATCTCTACTAGTATTCTCCTCTCTCCCTATCTCCCCATTCCTTCTTTCTTCTTCCCTTGACCTCTAATTCTTCTCCATACCTCTCCTCACACCCCCAACCATTCCTCTAGGTCTCACCCTTATCCCAGTCTCCCCACATCCCTCCACCTTATTCTTCCTCTTCCTTGCCATCCCTTCTCTCCTTCCCTATTCCCCTTGTCCCCAATCCTTCCTCAGATTATCTTGAACATCTGGTAGCTCCTTTTATGTTCTCTAGGTTATGTCTAGGTTGCTCCTTTTCTTTTGGGCTTAGGTCTTCCTAATTTTTATTTTTATTTATTTTATTTCAATTTATTTTATTCATTCATTCATTATTATTATTATTTTATTGTATAATTTTTAATGTATTTATATTTTATTATTTTTGAATTAATTTTTTCCCCTTTCATACGCTTCTTTGATCCTTCTCTTTTTTCATGTTTATTATTATAATTTTAGTCTAATTTATTTTATTCAACATGGGTAAACACTTTTGACCGGAGCTATGAATTAGGTACAATAGAATACTTGCAATTCATAGATAGCATGTCTTCGGGGAGTTTTGAACCTCAATCTCCATCATGATAACCAAGTGGCCTTAATCACTTGACCACACCCCATACACTTTAGTCTCTAATTTATTATTATGACTATAATTCCTTATTATTTTTCTACGATTAATAATTTATTCATTCATTTTACTCTATTTTATTTTATATTTATTTCCTTATTTTTTTTTTGTTTTTCATCATTTTGTCTTTTTCCTTACATATTATTTTTATTTTTTTCTCTTTATTATTTGTAAATTTTACTTTAATCATTTCCTTTCTTGATCTCTTTCTTGCATCAATTGTTCCTATTAGGTTTCTATCTCTTTGTAAGTTTAAAACCAGTTTTGTATTTAGTTGTCTCTTTTTTCTATGCCTACTTGTGTTCCCTTCACCATATGTCCACTCTTGCACTCCATGTCAATCCATTCTCTATGTCTATCTATGTCTCTGTCTCTCTCTTTAAGGAACTTGCTTCATAATTTTACTTCATTTTCATTCTCTTCGAATGGATCACAGTGTGATCCGAAACGTCTTTATATGAGGCAAAAAATCTATATACAGTTGTTTACCAGAAGCTTTACAATTTTACCCCTTTATTGATAAGCAAGCTTCTATATTGGTCAAAACCATCAAAACAATTTGTCACTACCTATTACACAACAATATGCATGCCACAGTCCTGTTAATGGGATTGGTGGTGTTGACACCCTCAAAAAAAGAAGTGAGACCAAGTGGACTCTGCTAGTGAAGGGTTGGGTTAAGCTAAATTTCGATGGAGCATTGAAAGGCAATCCTAGAGAATCAGGAGTTGGTTATTGGGTTCATAACTGGAAGGGAGAAATCCTTGGCAAGGCATCTAAGAAGATAGTGCAAGAATCAAATAACAAAGTGGATCTTCAAGCACTCATCTTGGGTCTCAATTTGTGCCACCAGCTCAAAGTTTCAAAGGTGGAAGTCGAGGGAAATTCCTTAATCATTATCAATGTGATTAGAAAAGGGGAGATCTCAAATTGGAAACTCAATATCCTTTTGAGGGAGGCCTTGCATTTGTTAAAAGGCTTAGAGAGAGCAGTTATCAATCATGTGTATAGGGAGGGAAATAGGGATGCTAACGCGTTGGCCAACTTGGCCATTATATCACCACATGCTTTGATTTACGAAGTGAAGCCGAATGATTCGGCTAACCCAGCTATCTGACATGCCGTCTTGTCCTCATGGTGTGATGGTGCTGGCGAGGCGTGTGGGAGGTCTTTTATTTAACAGAGTCTTGAGTTTTGGGGAAATGCATTGGAGCTGGTGGAAGTTGTCTTGGGTTCTCATTCTGGTAGTGATGGATACACCTATTCAGTTGATCTATAGCAAACACCAAATGCCATTTCTTGGGAAATTTTTTGATAAAAGGATGAAACAGGTGTTTAATCTGAGGAGCGACATTGTGTTATTTGCAATTGAATGGGTTCTTGGGGAAGAGTATATGGTTAGTTCAAATAGGTATCGGGTGAATACAGACTTGGCTTCAATGTTTCTTGCAGTGATGCTGGACCTAAACGAAAACAAACAAGTGATTCAGACGTTGATAGAGGCGTATGTGGAGGCTAAGTTTTATGGAGGTTGGAAGGAGGTTGTTGGCATAGATCGCTATGATCTTGGCGTCCTACTCCTTGGTGAATCCCATACCTTAGGGTTAATTTTGTAGGAGATGTTGTCACCTGGTGGCCATTCATGATGGAAGCTGGAGAGGCAAAGATCACTGGGCGTAGATGCCGAGCTGCATGTGGTTTAGCCTTCCTAAAGAAGCTAGCTGGGCTAGATGTTGACAATGACTAGATGCAAGAGATCCTAGAGCAATACTATGCTGAAGATGCAAATGCCCGAGGTAGAGCTTTGATATTATGAAATATAGCTTGTATATATAGATATAGATTTTAATTTTATGCAAGAAATGCATACAGACTAGTGAATGTAATAGGAGTAGATAGGAGATAGAAAGGGTTTTGTTTCAACCCTATGAATGTTATATTGGTAGTTCTCTTGCTGGACTATGTTCAAATTTTGGTTTATTTTAATATAAAATGGAGTAGACACCTAGTCCGTAATTTACCGATAAAAAAACAATATGTATGCCACAGTCCTTGACCCTACAGTAAAATACATGCTGATATAAGGTGAATTAGGTAAACATAGGGCTAAGTGTATTATTGTCCTATAATAATTTGACCTATAAATCAAGCCTATGAAGATAGTACGTGGCCAAGGACTTAGTCAAATCATTTCCTAATCCGATATGTAGGTTGTTTAGCATCAATACACTACTAAGCGAGTTATAAATGATGAATGGTATGAAGAGATAGTCTTCTATCTCATTCATGGCTAATGTGCAAATTATTTGAACCCCATAGAAGGATATGGATTGAGACTTAAAGCCACACGACTTGATCAAATTTGGGATTCTTTACAAGAAAAACCATGAAGGCCTTACCTGAGATGTGTAAACAACAAGAGGCCACTAAAATTATGACTAGCTTCCATGATAGGCTTAGAACTATGCACAGTTCTAGAAAGTCATGGATCATCAAATCCTATAGGTAGGATATTGTTGGCCTCAAATCTTCAAAGACTCACATGCCTACATAAGAAATTGTCACAAGTGCCAAACTACATCCATCCAAGAAATTCACACAACTATGCCTTTGCAACCTATATTGACCTATGCATCCCTTTGTTTGATGGGGATTAGATTTCATTGGTATGATAAACCCAATTTCCTTAGTTGGGAATAAGTTCATTCTCATTGCCACTAATTATTGCACACATTGGTTTGAGGCCCAAGCTCTTAAAATTGGAAAACAAACACAATCATCCAATTCCTTGAAGAGTGTATCACCACTTAGTTTGGATATCCCTCTATCTTGGTATATATTCAAGATTATCTAAATGGGAGCACAATCATGGGATAGTTCTAAAATTTTCATCTAATTATTACCCTCAAGGAAAATGAGTGGTTGAATCGACAAACAAGAGCCTTCTCACAATGATAAGAAATCGAACATGGACAATAACCCTTAGGACTGGCATAACCAATTGAAATATTCTTTATGGGATGATCGTGTTTGCATAAAAGATTTATTAGGTATATTGCCCTATCATTTAGTCTATGGCCAACACTCTATATTGTCTATAAAATTGAAATTGTTCGCACTGTAATTTATCAGAGACTATGTAGAGGAAAGTGGCGTGATTGAAACCTGTTGGTAAACAAATTTGTCACTGCAATTATATCTCCAAAAATAACTCTATTTTTCTTGAAGAGCAGTGATAATCATACCAATGGTTGGAGAGATCACTATTGGGTTAGTGATCTTCCTTTGTGTTTAGAGGGGCTGCTCCCTCCTATGATAAAATTTGGGGTTTTTGTGGTATTTTAACCAGAAATGCTGAAAGGTAAAAGGGAAAAACTGATGGAAATGACTCACATAAACCTTATCTATAGACACATGAATACTAATGGGGTTTCACAAACTTATTTAAAACTAAGAGGTTTCATCCTAAAATAAGAATGTACATTCTCAAATTTATATAATGAAAGAAACAATAATAGATATGATATTGTGACAACAATGAGCAAATGACATGCAAAACCACACACTGTGAGATAGGCTATATCAATGCACTCAAACCAAGACACCAAGATTATGATTACATTTATTTATACATGTTGCACAGTTTGTAAACTTTCCAGAAGATGACCAATAGTTCTCACAATAACACAAAGGGATTACTGATCTTAACATAGGAAAAATTAGTAATGATAATACATAAAACACTCAAAACATAAGAATCAAATATTTCTTCTAATATTTAATTAAAGTTACACAACTTTAGAAAAACCTTTTGTACAAAGTGTGAATCCAGAAGCCCTTTGTTTTCTCCCAATCCTGCTCAAAATAGAAAAACAACCAAAAGAACTAGAACCTCTTTACATTCAAAAGCATTGCCTCTATAGTTTTCTAGCCCATAACTAACTTGTAACTGACTCACTACTAGTTTTTTTATACTTATAAAACATTTAAAATATTACAATGTCATTTTAATGAACATGCATCTTCAACTCATTAAAAGATGTTTTATAAACTTTAATAAAACTGATTTTATAAAAAACAAGTTGAGTCCTCGTGCAAATTTGAGGGTCATATGCTTGTTAAGACATTATGTCGAACAATTTGCATATACTAGTTGTAGGTGCTCAAGGTCCAAGGTAAGTTACAGTGTATGATGTGTGAAGGTAGAGCTTCTTAACCCAAGATATATAATCTTCAATAACGAAGGTACGACAAAACACTGGGTATTGAATGGAAGTTCACATTGAGGTGATATAATGATCAACTACATGCAAATGTAATAGACATTACATGACTCTTGCATGGGTTGTATAAGATCTGTGAATATTTTGGTAACCCTGCAAAGTGTTTTGAAAATCCTTGTAGATCATATAAACCCTAAGACTCATGTGGAGGTCTGTATGACTATTGAAAAATTGTCTTAAGCATTGAGAGATATGCAGGGGTACAGAGGTGATGGTTTTTAGAAACAAAAGATTGGGAAGGTGCCTAAACGTTTGTTGAAACAATGTTAGAGATCTTTTATAACCTTGCAGAGCTTATGGAGTAGTGTAAAACCTTGAGAATACCTATAAATCCTATATAAACCCTATTCAAAACCCTTCCTACATAGATCTCATCTATGGAGTTCGATCAAGAGGCCTATAATGAAGACAAAGGGTTTGAAGCCATTAAAAGTTCATTTAAATGGTTTTGAAGATCTTCCCAAGACAAAAGAAACCTTCACAACCACTCAGTCATTGAGGGCAATGATGGGGTCTGCTACAATTTTAAAGCCTTCACACTGTAGAACAGTGGTTTGCTTAGTCATTGAGGACAGTCACAAAGGTCTTATCTAAGTCAAGGATAGTAAACAAACCCCCACAGGCATAACATATTTCTTATACTTGATCATGGTCTAAAGAGTAGTTACATATTCCCAATGGTCATATACCTTCTCATAGAGTCATTGTCTTATTCTACAATGGCCTTTAAGCTCTGTCTTAGTCATAAACTTGCATGTGGTAAGAAAGGACCTGTTAATGTCTTTGATGCCATAGGATAAAAGGGATTGTTTAAGACATGGTGATCTCCATAGATTTTTATGAGATGCCACTAAAATTCTTGTGACTTATTCAAGATGTATCAAGAAAGGGCAGATGTTGTTTTGGAGAAGGTAACATGCTCATAGTTAGTTCAGGGACTGGTAACAGTGGTAAATAGTGTGATGAGTGAAATAGTGAAGGGAAGTAGTTGATAAGAAAGGTTCTTCCATGAGAATAGTATCTATACGTACCCTATTCTTATGCATGGGTCAAGAGAGAAGGTGTATACTGCTAAGAATAGTGGAAAAGAGGCATGGAAGCATACAGTGCAAAGACATGACAATGGACATAGTGTTGACGAGAGTATGCATAAATCTGAGACAGTGAGGTCTCATGAAAAACCTTGTCAAGTATGTTAGGGTTTTCATAATCCAAGGAAGCACTGCATATATATCTTGTATAGACTTGTGAAAATTCATGTTAAGGGTTTGAAATGACTATAAAGAGCCATGGTGAGATCCCATACATTTAAAAGCTTTCAATTAGTATATAGGGTTGTTAGGATTTCCAAATCTTGCACAAGTATGTTGGAGGTATATCAAACTATGTAAACATCTGTTAGATATCTACAACACTTCCAAACATGTTTAGAAGGTATGCAGAGGTGGAGAGATCTAAAATGAAAAGTTTCCTCATTATACATAGATAAGAGATCCAGGAGCATGGACTGCTTGGTAGTGGACAATTTTCACAAAAGAGATAGTCATGATAAAAGAACATACATAAGGTCTTGTAAGGATCATGAAGGCCAAATATCACTCCAAATATTTCATAGTATGGTAAGAGCTCAATTTAAAGATCCAAAAGCAAAATATCATGGAGCAGACTGTATGCATGTGTCATAGTAATGGTAATGGTAAAGAAAGAGTTAAAATCTAACACTGTTAAAGTTAAGGAACTCCATACAAGAAGGAAAGTATGAACACTACCCTACAAGTCTAATTGACCATTCAAGACTAAGACAAAAGAATGGTGGAACAATGGTAAAGATCCTCAGACCTAGTGAAGTCTATTCATTGTTGGAAAATGTGACTCAAATTTACTAGCTTGATCTTCTCCCTGCAAGTTATGTTTAACTCCTTCACCGGTCTGGCATTTACATTTCGGTGGGTCATAGTTTATTGTCTCCTCGATCATAACCTAAGTTGTGGGGTTCCAAGTTTTCCTAACCTAAGTCACATGGTTCTAAAGTTTCATAACCACCTGACCTCTCGACTTAGCCTCTTTATTGTCAACCAGTCGGGGGTTTTCAAAACTTCATAACCTCCAACCACAGGTTCTCAAGTTCAGATTTTTGGTGACTTTGTGACTTTGAAGCTTTTCTCATTTTTTGAGGTGCTCTCTTCTCATTAAATGCATTGCACGTGATACATCAAGTGGAAGCAGGGGATGGTGGTAACCGTCAACTTTGGACATGGCAGAAGGATAGAAAAGCATGTGCTGAGTTTACAACATGCATATTACAAATGTATTTGATCCAATGGCGCCCGCTGCCTGTGCCTTTTGTGGTGGGTCCCAAATAGACCCCAAGGGGGAGCGGGGATTAGCTGAGTGTTGACCGATAGTGGCTGATAGGATGACTTGGCAGGTAACACGGTTGTCAAGAAGAATTTGAGAGTTCAGAGAGAGTGCAGTTGGTGTCTCTTCGATGGTTCAAAAGTCTTTGACAGTTAAACTATATTGTGACCATTGTCTGTGGAAGTTGAACCGAACCGTTTCCTGTTGGAATGTAAACGAATGCAGAATTGTTTGAGTGAATAGAAGAAGGTTGTTTAGAGAGTCGAAGAATGATCAAGAGGGAAATGTAATGCTGTCAGATTTTCTCTAGAGATGGAACAAGATGTAAATCTCCAGTAAGGCTATGAGCCCAATATTGTATTGTAACTTGTATGCTTGTTGCTGAATAATACAATGGCTCTATATTTTGGAGCGTGGTGTTTTTTACCCGAAAGGATTTTTCCCATGTAAGTCTTTGTGTTCTTGTCTTTTGCTCTATCTTTCATGTTTAGTGATTCTATTTATTGAATCTATTTAATGCATGTTGTTGAAACTGGTTTAAATTGTAATCACTTTCCTATAAGGGTTAATGTGGGAAATGAACTATGTCTGATTCTGTTTTATGGCATAGTAGTATGTGTTTTGAGGCAATCAGAGAGAATGATTGTTACTGCAGACACTTACTAATTGCAGATGCTCATTCTAGAATGAACTGTATTTTCCCTTCAATTGGTATCAGAGCTTGGTTTCTGGTTCTAGGTATTCCTTCTGTGAGGATTTCTTAGTCTGGCAAGCTTGAGGAAATATGAAGGAATCGAATGAAGATTGATCCTTTGTTGAGTGAAAGTTGTTTGCTCTTTTTGTGTTAGTTTCAAGAGACAACATGCAGTTTGAAGGATGGTGAAGACGGAGAAAATGGAGTTGGTCACTTTGTAATGATGTTGATCTGGAGCTCCTAATAGGTAATGGAATAATTTTGATGCATGGGGTGGGATTTTTTGCTCTGTGGTTGTACTGTAGCAAAGCTTTCATATTGGTGTCTATGTGAGAGGTTCCCTGGTGATATGTAGAAGCTTGTGTTGTTTTTTTAGTTTTGAAATAATGTGCTTATGCTGGCTATTTATTCTTGATATTGGAAGGCACTATTTTTTGTTACCCCAATTGCATATAGGCTATGGAGTTGATCATTGGATGATCTGGAATTTTCTGTAATAGCCTGTCTCCCTCGGATGCATGTGCATGTTGGTGGTTGTGGAGTTGGCCTACAAGTGGGCATAGAGTTCCTGGACCTCTACATCCTTATGGTTGGTTGTACTTGTATGTCTCAGTTTCATATTGATTATGATATGAGGGTTTTTGTAGATTTTTCATTCGAAATCTATGGTTATGCTTATCTATGTTATTCCATTCTTCTAGTATAGCTGTTATGGTAATTTTTCAGACTTGTGGGTCTTCCAGATGATAAGTGGATATGGATTTGGATGTATGTCAGTGACATGGTGGTTTTGCAGGTTTTACATGTCTAATCAAAACTTGTGGAGTTGTAGATCTGCAGATAAACTATTTTTTAGATTATGATTCCTTGGGGGTGCTCTAGATGTAAGATAGTTGCAGGTTTGCATGTATGCTTCGTGCATGGTGTGAGGAGGTTTGTAGCTTTATCAGTGTGGAGATGTTGGTATGTGATTAGTCACTCATAATTTCTACAGTATTTGCTTGATGAGTTCCTTGACTATGGTTACTCATATGTGGACTGGTTTGGCAAATCAAATATGTGGTTGATTTAATGTTTGAGTCTTGTGGTCTACATGTTATCTTCTTGTTATCTCAGTTTACAGGTTACTAATGTGATGATGAGTTTTCATGTTTCATGATTTGGATGTACGAGTTATGTAATTTTGTGGGCTGATCACCTATTTGATTGCAGTGGGATGACTTGGATGTGGACTGTCTTTATCTATGACATTGATTCAGTGTTTAATGCAGACTTTGTTAGTTGGCCTTGTCTGTGGTCATTTGTGCATTGGTATGTTGCATTGGGATGAGAGGATGGATGATTAGAGTGCTTGGATAGCTGGTTATTGGGACTTGTAGCATGTTTATCACGATGTCATGAATAGCTTGTGATAGCCTTGATGCCCTTAGATATAGTTTGGTCTTGTAGGTACATAGACTATTAGATAATGTTAGAACTAAAATTTACACATATAAGGAACATTTGTTGCCCCAATGATGCCATAGAAACACTCCACAAACACATCATATGAAATGGACTGACAATGCCTCATTCTACTATCTACCAGCTTCTAGGACGTTAATCCTAGAGATTTTAAGTCCTCGCAGAAATGAGAGCTTAAGATAAATCAAGATAAAAGACACATATATGATAACACACAAGCCAACAAGCAAGCATGCACAAATGATTTTAAAAAAAAGTAACTGAAAATTAAATCAATAACCTAGATCAAACAGTCACACAATAGAGTAAGGAAAAAATGAAATCAAAACAACTATTGCAAATATCAATAAAACCTAAAATAAATTTCACCATAATAAAACTCCATTGTTCTCCTCTATTTCACCTTGGGAGAAATGTCTTGCATGATGAAGCTTGCTCTTAGATTTTTTTGGATGCACAATTCATATGAAAATTTCGAGTAGAGTTTCTTCACATGCTCTGAGGTGTTCTCTAAAAAAACAAAATGATGGGTTTATATAGACTTTTGTTGGAAGAGAAGTGGGAAAGTTGCCATTATGCAATTAGGAGATAAATTGAAGTTAACTTATGAAGATTGGAGAAAGTTTCCAAAATCAAGAGATAGAAGATAGAGATGCTAAAAGGAGAGAGAGAAAAGCGGGAGATCAATATGGTAAGTGCCTTTTTAATTAATTAAAACAAAATTTAATTAATTTGTGGCATATGAATAATTAAATAAATAATAAATATTTATTTAATTATAGATTGAAAAGTTTGATTTAATTTGGAGGAAAGATTAAGATAAGGATAATTAAATAAATATTACTATTTATTTAATTTGGAGGAAAGATTAAGATAAGGATAATTAAATAAATATAACTATTGATTTAATTTGGAGGAAAGATTCTAAGGCAATTTTTAGTGTCTACAACTTGGTTACATAGTTTAGTGTGAGCTTTTGACAATGATGGTTTTATCTTCTTGACTTGGAGATCTTGGTTCTACTTTATTCTTTTATACTGCTAATATTGCAAGGGAAGTATTTAATTGTGTTAGAGCCATGGATTATCTTCATTGAGAGGATGGTTATCATGATGCCTTGATAAGCTCGATATCACAGTTTTAGTGGGAGATTTGGCAATGATGTGAATTCATCATTTGGTGATGGATGATCTTATTTAGTGTGGCAGATGTTACTAGGAGGAGCTCTTAGATCCTATTGCTACAGAAGGGTTCTTTCACATTTGCATGGACACTACTTGGAGATGGGTCATCTTCATGATATTGAAGATGTGTAACATCTTGCAGCCATGGAGGACTCATGGAGTCTTTGGTTGAGGTGTCAGTGGTGCTTGACAGATGATGTTGCTTTAGGGTTTGTTTGTTTTATGTCTTGATATACTATTATTTATGCATTAGAGTTTTGGCATGATACATTGCTCTTTAGACCATGCTATGTTCACTTGGAGCATGGAATCTCGTAAGGGGGATGGTAAGATCATGATGTCATGAAAAGTTTCTGATTCAGATGATTGGACCTTTGACAGTGGTCTAGTGATTCTTTGTGTTTTGGGTGCATTGGTCATATGCTTGAGAACTTCGTGATGGTGCAGTGATGCATTTGGAGTTTAGAATTAGATGATTGTTTACAGGTGCTCATGGATACATGGAGAATGAGGTGAGGCTGTATTTCTCTTAAGATGAGAGAAGTGTTGTTGAGATGGTTACTCTTGAGGAGATTTCAACAAAAAGTCTGAAGAGCCTACACCTTGGTTGGACGTGAGTTCAACAGAGACCTATGAGGAGATTGCTTTTGGAGGATTCATGATGGATTGAATATCTTGGAGGAGCATTCTCATTCCCCACTCTTGGTTTGTTCGACATTTTATTATTTGAGAGGTATTTGCCCATTATATCTTTCAGATGTGTTATATTTCGTGCTTTGATTCTCATGGGACTAAGTTGATTCATGGTGATTAATTATGGAGACTCATTTGAGGATGGTTTAGCATGAGTCTATACATTGTATCTTTCATAGATATGGATCTTGAGCTATGTAGTTGGTTCTGGAGGATTCATTTGAGGGATGTTTGGAATGGTTATCTCCTTGTGCATTTGAGTATGAGATATCATTCATTGATGAGGACTGTTAGAAGATGGTTTATGGGCTGATTTCTTGAGATGGGAAATGGAGTAGTTTGACCTTCTTTGAGAAGCTTACATCCATGTAGTTACATGATACATATGTTATGTTTGATCCCTTGAGATTGAATGATTTTGGGTGTTGTTATGCTGTTCTCTTTGGGGTTTTATGGAGGAGATCATACTTGACATGGTTGGCACTTAGAGGTGTATGTAGGAGGATTTTCTACAAGTATATGATGTGCAGAGTTTCTATCTTTGTCTCAATTATCTTCTTGGATGGTTGGTTTCACATTACATTGGTTTGAGGTTTTGTTGGAGCTATTGTGATCACTGGCTTGTGGTCATGTGTTTTCACTTATGTTCTTGGGTGATGACATTGAGGTTCCTTTATCTTTTTCCTTTGTTGGGTGTGGAGAACTTGGGAGAGCTATGGAGGCTTGTGGTGAAAATTGTTCTTACAGGTTATTGATTTATAGGTTTTGCATATCATTGTGGATGGTTCCTTGGTACTACATGTTGTTTACACTGTCTATATGATGCCATTGGTTGACTTGGTATGCCTTGATTTTTTTCAGATTTGCATTACCCATGCAGTGGCATCTCTTGGATGTGTATGTCATTCTTTGACAGGTTTGCACATGGAGTTTATGATTGCAGTTTATAGGTGTGTATATATATTTATGACATGAGTTTACTATGTTTTGTATACCTTGGAGGTATGGGTGATTGGATGGATTGGCACTTGTTGTGTGTGCTATTTTCAGTCGCGTGGGTTAATCAATAGGATGAGAATAGTCAGTTTCCTGGTTGTTGTTCTAGTTGATGTTCTATCTTGTTTTCTAGAGGATGTCTTCACGGTTGTGTTCAGTTTGAATCTTTGAAGTTGATGTTATTGATGCTTTTATACAACTTGTAAGCACAGTGGAGTGGTGGCAGTATTATGTAGCCTTTGCTATCAGTTGGATTTGATACTTGTGTTCTTTAGACTGGTGCTTAAATGCCTTGGCTTGTTCCTTTTCCTTTGGTGGATGGCTGGAACTATTGCTTGAGATGGTGGACATCTTGGATGTTGTTGCAGGTGGTGCATATATGCCTTGGCTCATTCCTTTTCCTTTGGTGGATGGCTGGAACTGTTCCCTGAGATGGTGGACATCTTGGTTGGAGCACATAAGCATTGTTTAAGATTCTTGAGATTGCATGTATGGCTGTGATGATGTGATTTAGTGACTTCAAGCATTGGAAGGAGCTAGTAAGTTCTTCGTCAAGTGGGAGTATGTTGGAAAATGTGACTCAAATTTACTAGCTTGATCTTCTTCCTGCAGGTTATGTTTAACTCCTTCATCGGTCTAACATTTACATTTCAGTGGGTCATAGTTTATTGTCTCCTTGATCATAACCTAACTTGCGGGGTTCCAAGTTTTCCTAACCTAATTCACGTGGTTCTAAAGTTTCATAACCTCTTGACCTCCCGACTTAGTCTCTTTATTATCAGTCACTTGAGGGTTTTCAAAACTTCATAACCTCTGACTAGAGGTTCTCAAGTTCAGATTTTTGGTGACTTTGCGACTTTGAAGCTTTTCCCATTTTTTGAGGTGCTCTCTTCTCATTAAATGCGTTGCACGACACATCAAGTGGAAGCGGGGGATGGTGGTAACTATCAACTTTGGACGTGGCAGAAGGACAGAAAAGCTTGTGCTGAGTTGGCAATGCATATCACAAATGTATTTGATCCAACGACGCCCGCTAGCTCATGCCTTTTGTGGTGAGTCCCGAATAGACCCCAAGGGGGAGCGGGGTTTGGCTGAGTGTTAACCGATGGTGGCTGACATGATGACTTGGCAAGTAATGCGGTTGTTGAGAGGACTTTGAGAGTTTAGAGAGAGTGTAGTTGGTGTCTCTTCAATGGTTCGAAAGTCTTTGACAATTAAACTATATTGTGACCGTTGTTTGTGGAAGTTGAACCAAACTATTTCCTATTGGAATGTAAATAAATGCAGCATTGTTCGATTGAATAGAATAAGGTTGTTCAGAGAGTCGAAGAATGATCAAGAGGGAAATGTAATGCTGCTGGATTTTCTCCAGAGATGGAACAAGATGTAAATCTCCAGTAAAGGCTATGAGTCTAATATTGTATTGTAACTTGTATGCTTGTTGCTGAATAATATAATGGCTCTATGTTTTGGAGTGTGGGGTTTTTTACCCGAAAGGGTTTTCCCCATGTAAGTCTTTGTGTTCTTGTCTTCTACTCTATCTTTCATGTTTAGTGATTCTATTTATTGAATCTGTTTAATGCATGTTGTTGAAACTAGTTTAAATTGTAATCACTTTCCTATAAGGATTAATGTGGGAAATGAACTATGTCTAATTTCACTTTATGGCATAGTAATATGTGTTTTGAGGCAATCAGAGAGAATGATTGTTATTGTAGACTCTTAATGATCTCAGATGCTCATTCTGGGATGAACCATATTTTCCCTTCATTCATAACCTTATAAAGGGGCTATCAAACATCTTCAGGCTCTAATAAATCATCATGAAGTAGTCCTAGGGCAAACCATAATAGTACTAAGAGTATGCAGGATAGTGGCAAGACCAAGACAAAAGAATGGAAGTTTCATGAAGGAAAAAAAGAGTCCAAATGCTGCTCAAATGCCTTAGTGACCTAGTGTTGAAATACACAATGTGTATTTCAACCTGGGCAATGATAGAGAAAAGGAGATTCCTCCATTACTCTAGTGACGCAAACAAACTCTATAATGACATATTCAGACCTGAGAGACATATCATGACACCTATAGGGGTGTTCATGTAGACCAAATGATTGTTTAAGGCATGAAATGGTTATCAATAAGGCAATTTGAGAGTCTAGATGACTCAGAACATCTTCTCTATGCCCTCAAGGAGTCATGATAAACACATAAACACATGTCCTATAAACATGTAAGGTGGAGTTGGAGAAATTATGAGGACTCTAAAGGTCGTTTGACCTTCTTGCAAGCACTAGGAGGTTGAGGAGCTGATTCAGGAGCATGCAAAGGAGAAAGAGTTGGACAAGTGAAGGACTTATTACCTCAATGCCATGTTGGAGCATTTCAAGGAAGCCAAACCAAGAAACAAGTCTCTAAGTGCCCCAAAAGGAGTTGACCAAATAGTTAAGGCAAATAAAATGTATTTACTTCTGAAAGACATGCCTTATATTCTCTCAAGATGTTGGATAGGCAAAAAAGGATACCTAGGAAGGATTAGGATTTTAATTATTACAAGTTTTTCTAAGTATGGTAAGACATTTTTTCTAAAAGAAACACTGTAATCTCTAGTTTTTTGAGAAAAATACATTGTACAAGACTTGTATCACAACTGTGTACCTTTTTTTGATCAATAAAATCCATATTTTTGCCTTCTCAAAGCTGTGTATTGTGTGATATTATTGAATGATTGATACTCTCTTGCGATGATATTGTTTATCCTTGAGTTTAGTCTCAGTTTTTATTGCATTTATGTAGAAATACATTCATATTGTAGGTCATAGGTTATGTTTTGATAATTTAAGCAATTTTCAGCTATGAGATTGTTGTCATTTGAACTTGTAGAAGGTCATTTGTCATTCCTCCTGGATATTGTCATGAAATTTAAACTTTCCTATGAAATACTTGTGAAAAAATGTCACATCTTGGGTTGTGTATGTGTGTTGGCATCATTGATCATATTGTGTATAATTAGAAAGTACATGTCTTCAAATATTTCTAGTGTATCACCACATTTTCAAGTTTTAGGTTCAGTTTTATGCTAGTTTCTTTCCCTTTTCCTTGTGAACATTAGTATAATAAGTTAATTTAGGTGTTACACTAGGGGATCTAACCCTCTCTAGAGATTCACTCCGAGATTTAGGGCACCCACAACCTATGAGTGTTTCCATTGTGTTAATTGAAAGGGGAGGTTATCACGCCACTCTCCAAAGGGTGAAATTTTAGTTTGACAATAATACCAATCCATTATTTAGGGTTCATTTTTTAGATAGAGTCACCAAACTTCATTCCAGGGGATGTACCTTCAAGTTTCCAAGGAACAAAACACACCAACACTTCGTTTCCCTAGTAGAGTCACCAAAAATCTGTTGGTAAACATATTTGTCATTACGATTATATCTCCAAAAATAACTCTGTTTTTCTTGAAGAGCAACGATAATCATCCTAATAGTTAGAGAGATCACTATTGGGTTAGCAATCTTCGTTTGTATTTAGAGGGGAAGCTCCCTCGTATGATAAAATTTGGGGTTTTTGTGGTATTTTAACCAAAAATGCTGAAAGGTAAAAGGGAAAATATAATAGAAAATGACTCATAGAAACCCGAGTTGTAGACACATGATTACTAACTGGGGTTCACAAACTTATTTAAAACTAAGAGGGTTCATCATAAAATTAGAATATACATTCTTAGATTTATATGATGAAAGAAAATGATAATAGACATGATATTATGACAACCATGAGAAAATGACATGAAAACCCACACACTGTGAGATAGGCTATATCAATGCACTCAAACCAAGACACCAAGATTATGACTACATTTCTTTATACATGTTGCATAGTTTGTAAATGTTCCAGCAAATGACCAATAGTTCTCACAATAACACAAAGGGATTATTGATCTTAACACAAGCAGAATTAGTAATGATAATATAGAAAACACCCAAAACGTAAGAATCAAATGTTTCTTATATTATTTAATTGAAGCTACACAACTTCAGAAAACCCTTTTATATTATTTAATTAAAGTTACACAACTTCAAAAAATCCTTTTGAACAAAAATATTTAGCATTCATTAAATCTACCACTTACATTTACCATATATAAGCATATATCTATCACTGCATCCATACACAAAATCATCACTATCATCTAATCATGCATATCATAATCATGTCAAATCTATACATATCAACATCAAGTTCATCATCTCATCACACCATCTAATCTATCCATACATCATCACATCATAAACCATGCATAACATATCCATCCATGTCCATCTACACCATATACATGTGTGTCTTATCAATTATCATCATATAAATAAAAATAAACATATGCACCCATAACCATCACATATATAATCAATAAATCCATCATATATGCATCCATAATCATCACATAGAATCATTGAAATCCATCATCACATAGCATGGATACATCACATCATATCCATATATAAGCATCACATACATCATCAAAATAAAACTTTAAAACATGGTATAACTATCATCTCATCATATATCATCATATAAAATGAGGTACATCAAGCTCTGTAGAGGATATATGAAATGTTAAAATTCACATCACAAAAATGATACATCATATATATGTACATGATAAAAAATCCATCAAAATAGAGCTAGGCCTAGCTCATGTTGTCTCTATGTGACCCTGAAGCTACCCTTGGACCCCCAGGTGGTGGCAGAGGAGGTGGCCCTACATACCCACTGACACTAATCTACTTGATCTTGTTGACCTACTCTATGTGTGCTCTACAAAAGAGGGTGATCTTTGATCTGCTAGCACTACCTACTCATAAAAAGAGTGATAGTACATTTCCTCCTTCCTATCTCATCCTACCTCTACTATTGCTCTATTTTCATCTACCACCACCTATGCTCACTTTCACCTATGCTTGATCTCACTCCTATTTGAGTCTCTATGCATTGGCCTGCATCCTCTATGGCTATGCTTGCAACCCATCCCTCTCCACCACCACACTATCCCTCTCAGCCTAGAGGCTATCCCATTCCACCTACAATGTATCTCTCTTAGCCCTAGCCTAATCTCACTTTAAATGTACAACGTTGTGCTCTAATAATGCTACCCCCAGTTTGACCATGAGATCATTAGTATCATCCTATCCCTCCATGTATGGACCCTACATCTCAGAGGCATCCACATTCATAGCCTCCTAATCCTCTCCCTATCTATCTCCTCTTAGAGGAGGTCCCTGTCATGCCTATCCTTGTTGTGGGGGCTGCACTGTTGGTACCTATCCTCCCTATCTTTGTCCTTTGCCTCCTTGAGGTGGTACCTACTAAGGAGATTGATATGGTATTGGTTGTACTAGTGGTGTTGACCTCTATCTTTTCCCTATCCTGGCATGTTGGTAGCATCCCATATAGACCATTATTGCTCTATGGATCTATGCTTGTAAGTTTTCCTTACATAAAATATTCAATCATACTATCCTCCTCACATCCCATCAGGTCCTGTAGTCTTGAGTAACACCCACATTCTCCACACCTAGCCTGGGATGTTAGGGCACCCCTGCCAACTATAGCCAATCTAGCCTCCCCTATATGTGATCAATTTTGGGCCCCCATTTTCCCCCCTCATGTACTACTCATGAGAACACGTGTACACCCTCTATTAGCACCCCCTAATGAAATTTGAAATGTCATGAGATCCTTTCTAGTCTATATCTCTCTATAATGTGGTGGTGGCACCTGATAATATACACTGTAGTCTACACAAACTATATAACTCACGCATCCTCCTCCCACTACTCACACTATAGGTAGGGTCACCAGATGACTCTCTCCATGTCATCAAAGATGTGTTGCTAATGCAGTGTATCCCCCACATGTTTGTACCTCCTCGTACCTCCCAAAAAGAATGCATATGGCTCTCTAGGCTATCAAGCATCCCTATCTCTAATGGGCTAGAGCACTACGATATACTTCCGTGCCCAAATCTGTAAAATTATCATTGATGTTATGCTTCTCTTATGCATGTAGGTAATAAGGTCCAAATCCCTGTAGAGATGTGCAAGCACACAACCTCCCCATGCGAACATGTGCTCATCCATGTGCATGCCATTGACACACTCTAGCATCTCAATCGAGAAGAATCTATTGGCCTTGTTAGGTAGAAAAAATCCACTAACAAGATTTGCCATGATGAGTGATAGCTCCTCCACATGCCCTCACACACATCTAAATCAAGGCAGAGTCCCTACCTCGATAAATTATCCCTGCCAAATAATCTAATCAATGATACATCTACATTTGATCCATGTAATAAACTCAACATCCACTCATTAGGATCCTTAGGATCTACCACACATCCTTTAGCGTGACGATAATCTCACTTGCTAGTAGGTGAAATGTACTCATTTCAATGTGCCATCTCTCTACTAGGGCCATTAGCATGGTCCAATGAGCTCAGATCATAGGCATTTGAACAATATACCATAAATTGACCCATGCAAGGTATCCCTAGCCATATTCCTCCTAATGCTCTATGAATCAAAGCACCCTTGATCTCCTCTCCTATGTCACCAAGGGCAATAGTCACTCCTAAATCCATTCAAAATCCATTCAGACCTTGCCAATCTTCTTTGCTAAACACATGCACCATTTTTTTAGCACGTGCACACCACTTTTCCATGTATGTGTCACTTTGTGATGCATACGCCACAACACCCTACCCATACGCTAATCCATGAAAGAAATGCTAAAACATAGAAACAAATAGATTTTCATGCATGCACCACTTTATTATACACATGCTGATCTATCCCATGTACATGCCATAATGTTCTAAATGCATCGATTCATTTTACATACATGCTATTTCATACTACACATGCGTTGAGTTGTGACTTTCATGAATTGGTGCACGTGTCCCCGCTTTTCTTCCCCCATCCTAACTAGCAATATATGCACCTAAAATGACCTGAAGCTAGGAGAGAGCCTACATAATACAACCCCTACACCCATCAGTCGCCTGTACATCCTCACTCATTCTACTCAATGCTGGTGGATAGGTATGTTTTCCATCTTCTTTGCGCTCCTTCTCTTCTAAGCTCCAAATTTTTGTAAGGTTGAGAGACAACCATATATGTGATTTTTTGATTCTCTTATGTTCCCAAGTTGATTTCTTGTGCTTGTTCAATCAGGATGGTAGAACGCTCTTGCCAATGTGAAGGTATTGTGTGTAGGTTGAGTTCCTCATCCATTGACACCTTAGAGATGTTTTCATCGATAGACTCATCTTTATTTCTTTCTATTATGTCTGTAGTGCCTCAAAGAGGTTTTCAGTAGCAAGAATTTATTTTTTGATTTTTTTGTTTGATTTTTTAGATTTTTTCTTAGTAACTCTTCTTGTTCCTCAAAATAGGTAGTGGTATCAAGGTTGATATCAAATCCTATTTTGTGATCTCTTATAGGAACACCATCATAGATCCCTAAGAATTTTGTGATTGCCTCATCATTCTAAAACGTGTCTAAAGACATGAGATCTTGTTGGTCCCAATCGATAAGGTTGGGGTATTGAAGGGGTAAGTCAATGACAAGGATAACATTTTATTGAAAAAGGCTAGAGATATTAAGGTCTTTGACAGAGACAATGATGGTTCCACCCACAATGCTTTAGATAACATCAAAGGTTTCTTTTTCACTCACAAAAGTTGCATAGGTTTGTTAGATTTTAGATCAAGTGACATGTATCCTAGTCCATGATGATCAACATAGTATTATACCTAAAGTATCCCAATGATGTCTTGCTCATGGAGGCCAAGGCCCTTACCCTTTTAGTTCATGCTTTCATAAATATGAAGTGGTATAGGGTAATTATGTTTCAGGTAGCCAAGTGTAGACTCTCCTTAATATGATTCATCTTTGTATAACTATGAGTCAATGGAGCCCTAGATCTATTCTTCAACCAAAGACTTTGTGGACTTGAAGGTGGTGGGCCCAAATTGTTAGATTTTTGGTGTCTTTGGAGGAGGTCACTGTTGAGTATGATGATAGGATTGTGGAGATAGAGGCAATTTTCCAACATGAAAGGTGTTGTGTATCTTATATTCTTGATATCTAGTGTTGATGATCTTGATCTTAGTGGATTTGGGATTTTGGGAAGGAGATGATGTGGAAGGAGGGTCTCAAGATCAATGTATGAGGATGAGGCCTTGACCTTGTCATGATTAGTAATGTCATGATGAGGCCTTGACTTTGTGGTAGGAAGCTTCCATGGCTTTACAACACTTGAATGGTGGGGAATAACATGAATAGTGACTTCCACACCATTACGGGGAAATTTCAAGAATTAACGATATGTAGATGGAACGAATTACATGGCATGAAGCCATGGGCAACTAAGGAGAATGTTGCGATGGAGAAGATTAACAACATGATGTATTATTTGTTGTAGGATGGGTCCCACCTATATAGGAAGGAAAATAGTTCCTTCAGATTCTCATTTTGAATTGGTATAGGCCTTGATGGTGATGACATGTGGCTCCTAGTTAGCTGTAGAGTATCCTAATTGTTTTATGAACCTCAAATTGCATAGATTTAAGCTAGACCCATTATCTAAGAGGAATCTTTTAAACTTATGCTTAGCGATAATGACTTCGTTATGAAGGGATTTATTATGAGATGGATTGATGGGAGGCATATTGTTTTGGCTAAAAGTGAGTTGATAGGTGGATGAAAAGTGGCCCACAAGGGCTTGGAATTGGTTAGTGTCAATGTAGTTAGGGACTCAAGATTCTTGTAAGGGCCAATCCAATATATCTCTATGGACATGCAATGTTTTGAGGAGCTCCAGGATGGATATTTATTTTGTCCAGTCTTGCTAAGATCTTCTAAGAGATTGTATCAAATGGCCTATGTAGAAGATGAGAAGGCCTCTTAACGATGACCCTACCACACCTCATGGTGATGACGTAGTAAGAGGATATGGATTTGATTTTGATGGTAGAAACTCATGTGTAGAATTGTAGGATGGGGAGGATTTATTGGAATGGATTTTATTAGTACGATTATTATGGGAATGACATTGATTAGATGTGAATGGTTGGGATTGGTCATGTTTTAGAAGGGGATCCTGATATATACCCAATTGGTCATTCAACCAATCTTGCCGCAGTCAATAAGATCTTGGATATAGTTTTTAAGCTTCATGCACTTACTAGTAGAGTGGGATTTAATGTAGTGGTATTCACAATATTCATTTATTTATACCATGTATGTTTTATTTTTGTGTCATTGAATGGTCTAGTCATAGGGAATGTGACCATGTTTGCTTGGACTAGTTTTTGGAATACGACCTCCATGGGTTCCCCCAAAGAGGTGTACTTGCATTTTAGATTTTGGGATTGCTTTGGTTGTCCTTGAGGAATGCAAATGTTTCTTGGCTTTTGGATGGTTTAAACTATTTTGTTTGCTTGTGTGGTTTTCACACATTTAGAGTCAGTGATCCCATCACTAATGACATTCTTGTTCTTTGCCCAAAGTTTAGGTTTTTCATTGGATTGGTTATTATCTTTGTCTTTGTTGTAAATCTTGACCAAACCTTTTGAGATAAAGGAATTTTCAATGGTGATTCCATTTTAAATGATTTTGTCAAAGGTAGATACATAATGGACTTGAAGGTGGAATACCATCTCTTGATTGAGGTTTTGGATGAAAATATTGACAAGTTACTTTTTGGGGATCGACCAAGGGAATCAACTTGCAAGACACTTCCACCATTATAGATAGGCAACAAAGATCTCACCAGTACATTGTTTAGCATTACATGGATCCAACATGGTAAGCTCATGCTCAACATTGTAGGGAAAATTTGCAACGAACTTTTTAGATAAGTTGGCAAATGTAGTGATAGACCTAGGAGATAGTGCATGAACCATTCCAAGGCTTGTCATCGTAAAATTTAGGGAAAGAGTTGTAACATTTACATGTCAATATATGCGACCTCTTTAGAGGCCATGAAAAACTCTTTAATGTGATCTTAGGGGTTTCCCTTTCCCTTGTATTTGTTGAATTTTGGAGATTTGAAGTGAGGCAGAAAAGGTACCATTGGATTTCACAATCAAAGAGATAGGGACAAAGATATTAGGATTTATATTTTTTTGAATTGTGTCCCACTTTAGAGTCTCTTGAGGGTGTTCTTCATTTAATTCCACTCTTATTCAACGGGGGTTCCAAGAGGTGGATTAGGAAGTTGGTAATTGATTGAGAAAAATAGTGGAGGTTGCATGATATTGTGATGAATGAGTTTTGATTATGGGAAAGGTTGTTGTGGCCTTGTTTGATGTGAAGTGAGTGGTATCACCATGGTTTGATAAGATGTCATTGGATAGGTGGGTGTTGGATGGGTTTGGTATGTTGATGGATTTGGTTGATAGGATTGACATTGGGGATATGAAGTTAGTTGATAATTTGATGTGGTTTGATATGAGGTTGGTTGATGTGAAATATATGGTGGTAGCATGGATTGAATATGACTGGTTTGTTGTGGAATGGATAAGGGTGGAAGTGACTGGATGAGACTTGTCAAGGTAAGATATGAGGATTGTTGCAAATTGGAAAGTGTGGGGATGTATTAATGGGACATCTAGAAGGAATGGTGACTTGTGAGGATTGTGATGAGGGTTGACCTTGGTGTGTTTATTGTTTTGGATGAGATGATGAGGCATAGTTGTGATAATGTGGAGGAGGAAGTACAATACCACCTTTTTGTTGATTGACATGATAATTGGTGAAGTCTTGGCATGATAGTTTGGGAGGGTGACCCCATGGATTATCGAATGTGTGGGATCATGGTGAGTCAAGGAGAATGAGGTTATTAAGTTTATCCATGTCATACTAGTGGGGAATCTTGGCCCCTAAATCGATGAGGTGCTCAAGAAAATCATCCTTGTGGTTATCCATGAAATTGTCAAATTTAGAGTGCAACCTTTTATCATTAAGGAAGTCTACAAACTACAATGAGTATGGAGGTTGATTAGGAGGATTTTCGGGTTTGTCATATTTGGGTTGATTGACAAGGATTCTAGGGTCTCTTGCACTACTAGAAAATACATGAGGTGAAGAGGGCCACACTTGTGTTTCAATGTGTCTAAAATCGGAGCCAAAAGAGGTTTTTGCTACAAGGATCCATGTTATTTTTAGCTTGAGATCTAGTTTTTTGGGGCTTTAAATGATGGTGTGATTTTGAATGATGTGGATTGGTGTGAATTTGATTATATAAGATTTGGAAGGATTTATATGGTGATTGAAAGTGAGGTTGATTATGAATTTAATTTGGGAGAGTGATATGGGATTTGGATGGGGATTGATTGATTCTTGATTAAAATTGATTAGGGGTTATAAGATAAATTGATGTGTGATGATGTGGTTTATGAAATTCTAGATCAAGTGACTTGATTTATGTGATGGGTGATTAGGATCAAAGACCTTAGGGGATGATTTGGTTTGATGAGTGGGTTTGGTTTCTATACTTAAGATAGACAGAGTTTTTAATCAAGAGTTTATTGGATTTTATTTATGGATTAAGGTGCAAATACATTAGACTAGGGATTGATTGGGTTGGATAACTATGCTTAGGATAGGCTAAGATCCTAAGAAAGTTTGGATTAAGGACATTTGATGGGTTCTATTTAAGGTCTTGATCTTTGATTTAAGGTTGGATTAAAATGGATGAAGGGTGGATTAGTATTTAATGATTTGGATGATGAGTGGACTTGAGCATTTTAGGATTGGATGATGATTAGATTTGATGTTTGAATATGAGGTATGATTGGAGTTTAGCACTAATCAAGTTTCAAAATCAAATGGGGTGCTTTTATTGGGGGTTGAAATGGATGAATGTGTGATGTTTTAGGACTATGGTTAGATTAGGATTGAAGTGGGGTTTTGATTTGAGGGTGAAATTTAGATGGATGATGTTGGATTATAATTTTGGTGAGTGCTAGGATGGATGCACCAAAACATGATAAATATGCCAAAGAAGGACATAAGCACTAGTTTGTGAATGGAAGCACCAAAAGGTGTTAGGGAAATTATTGACAACCTAGGATAGAGGCAATGAAATTTAACACATGTGAGACTATATAAACATAGGTGTTAAAACAAGGATGAAAATGTTGATTTATGTTAATTTTGAGGTGAATGAATTGAAGGATTTTGCGGTGAAATTTTGGATGTTTGAAGAATGATTTTGACTTGGAAAATGGATGAATGATAAGGTGAAGGTGTAAGATCTCTAGATTTAGAATTTGGATTTCCAATATTTCAACCTTTGGTAGAAAGATTTCATGGTGTTTGCAAAGTTGGATTCAATCTTGATGTTTTCAAAGGTTTGCAAATGTTTTGATGTTTTGGATTTAAGGACATTCATGGGTTTCTCATAAGAAAACACACCAAGTACATGAACAAGCCTATGCTATTCAAGTAGGTGTGTATATGCACGTAGGCCCACCATTATGCCTTGTCTACTCATGGAGTGTAAAGCCCATGATGAGGCATTGACCATTTTTATCACCCAAGATTGCTCTATCAAAGGGAGAGCATACACAACATAAAAAAAATCAATTCTATGGGCACAAGATGAGTAGATTCTTGGTGCTAACCACTGACCAATGTACCTAATACATATACAATTGATGGTATTAGCTAGGATTTACAAGTTGTTAAGGGATGTCCTCAATATACCCAAGGGTACGAGAGGCCTTAATCTGTAAACTAGAGTATCTCTACAAGCATGTGGTCATGTGGGTTGAATCAATTTCCACTTCACCTCGTCTCCTCATATAGATAACGAGGTTGTGACAAACATGAGAATACTCTATTGAGATACATCTTTTAATCTCCCCCCTTTGTATACCCTGATAGAATGTGCGATTTAGGTCATCACCCAAGGTGATGAGGTCCTTGGGTAGGCCCGCTATGAGGCAAGAAGTCTAAGTGTTTTTGTGTAAGGTGCGGAAAAATACATACTAAACATAGTATTCCAAAAAGCATTGCTTAATCCAAAAATGGAAAATAAATCATTTATAATTTCCTAATATCTATAACTATATAAAATAGCAAGATTCCATTAAATGAAGTATAAATTTCCATACACTAAGAAGTGTTACAATTCCATTACATACACCAATCTGGTGTTACAAACATCTGTTTCAATGTTACAAGTGATAATACATCAATGAGAGTAATTTACAAATTGGCTATGCAAGCCATACAAATAATACAATGAAATAAATATCCATATAACATAAGAATCTCTGAACTCGATCGCCTTGATCCTCCGATCTTCCACAAACCGAGACCAAGAGTGTGGTTAAGGCGCTTTTTCTATCCAACCATGAAGTACTGGACTTCCCTGGGTTTCTTCCTAACTTGAAGAAAATATTGACCTTGCACAAGGACCCTAGCAACCTATAACAGTGTAAGCAGGAGGGAATCTCTTGATGCATGCTTGTTGCCTGTATGCATCCTATCTTAGAATGACATAAACTCTTGCAAGCAGGATGTGACAGAGACATATATAACATAAATCTAGTCTTTTTCCAATTCCATCTATTTCAATGGTACAGTAGCTTGGCCAAGCAATAAAACAAAAGTGATAGTTTTAGAAAAAGTAAAATTATCGTCTCTGGGAGCCCACATTCGGCATCCTGTCCCAAAAGTACATTACTTTACCCAAATACATGCAATGAATAGTTTTCTAAGATTAATTATCCATGATAAAAAAATATCCATTCCGTAAAACAATTACAATTTTCATCATCCAATTCATTCCTCTAGTTTGTTAGTTGTCTAAGTTTACAATTTTCCATTGGTTTATATCAATTTTCATGATAAGATATTTTCTAGATGTGATGGGTAATATTAGTTTGATAATAAAAAATGAATCTATCAATTTACTATATTACCATTTCTTTCTCAATTCAATGGTTCTGATATATTGCTAGTTTTGACAAAAATAGTCTCAATACAACATTTATCTCCATATAAGAAACTCTTAATCAATAAGTTTAAATTATGGTTTTATCATCAATTGAGTAAAATAAAATAAAATGTAACATCGTTTGTTGCCTTCCATTCTATATATATAGGTGGAAAATTGGATTTGTTAATGTTTTAGTGTTTTGATGTTTAAATCCGCCTTTCCACTTAACATTCAAGGATCTAGGATCGAGTGGTTAGCACTATCATACCCTAGGTTGCTGTGAGATGTAGGGAAACTTGGATTAGGGAATTTAATTATCAATTTTCTTTCTCCTATGCTCAATTGACCATTAAAACCTTAATTATGCAAATATGACAACAAATTGACGAATAACAGAAAATGCTCTTATAGATGGAAGTAAAATAGCAAATCACAGAATACCTATTTTCGAGGATCCAAGGTAGAACAGTTAGGGACACTAGAGTGGGCACCCTAGTCCAAGGTACTAGTTTCTTTACGGGATCCGGAGCTCCTTCTAACATTGATCAGCCCTGTAACTTCTATTTCCTGAAACTCAGCTGCGGAGGACACTATAGCAAGCGCCCAAGTCCTAGAAATGCTCTGGTGTCCTACTTTTTTCAAATCCTGAATCCTTGATGCCTGCCAATCCTTCCTGTAACTCCACTTTTTTTGAATACGACACCTATAACTTGCAATCACAAGACTTGGTTTAGGGGTTGTGGTGTTTAGAGGCTTGCCTCAGTCAAGCCTTGGAAGACACTTAAGTCTCCGAACACCATTGTTAGATAAATAGTGCGTGCCCTTGTGAGGCAGAGGCAAAAACTAAAGGAACCAATGATGAAAACACAATATTATGTCACCTTGTAGTGAAGCTCTCATGGGAGGAAGATGCTCTTCATTCCATGAGGAAATTGATGCTCAAATCTACAAATATCAACACAAAAAACACACAAGTCTGCTCTTGCAACATAATGAAAGCCTTGAATCACCTTGAGAACACAATAGCTTGCTAGTAATAATCTAGTTTACAAATGAATGCCTAAACATGCTTTTATATGCAACTACAAACACTCCCACCAAGATTTTCGTAATTCAAACTTACTGTGTCGGCAAAGGGACCAAATAACGGTCACAAACTGACACCTAGAAATTAGGGCTGCCCCAAAATAGGGCAGGACTAGGGCATAGGCGCCCAAGTCCTCCCCCCCTATTTTGGGCAGGGCACAACTCAAGGGGTCCACCTAGGTCCAATTTGTCATGGAACCTAGGTTTCATTCCATCGGGATGTCAAAATATGAACTAAGATGTCCTAAATACATGCTAAAGACTCAGGAGCTAAACCTTATGAGGGAAAAGACCCCAAGGGGACATTTTACGACGTTACTATATATATATATATATTTTACAACAAATAAAATCTCACAGCAGTAACTTCATGTACAGAGAAAACTAATTATTGTAGTGTTGTTACAACATATCCACACATTCTACAGCGAACACATACACAATATATATATATATATATATATATTCATTATCAAGACAAATACACGGTAATGTATTTACTATTAAAGCAGTAGATAATATTCACCACGCTACAATATGTATAAAATACAGAAAACCACATCTTTCCACAAGGAAATTTAGAGGGTTGTCCACACAATATTAATCACACACAATTTGAGAATATAGATTTGCATAAAAACCTAGAGTTTCACTCTCCAATCACTCGAATGCTTCAAACCTTCTGTTTCCCAATAGCTTCCTTTGTTCCAGATCTTCAACCTCTTGCCAAAGCCTTCTTTCCAGTATCAATAAAACTTGCATTTTTTTTGTTTTCAAAATTGAGAGATAAGAATGAAAGTTGTGAATGAATTTTCTGTGTTAAGAGAATGAGATTTTATTCCTCTTTTATTATTTTCTTCTCCATTCTTGCTTTGCTTTATTTTGTGTTTTATTTCATAAAAAAAATAAGTTTTCTTTTCTATATTTTTATTGTTTTTTTGGTTTCTTTCTTTTGTTTTGTTTTCTAAATCTTGTTTTATTTTCTAATTTTATTCTCTAATTTATCACAGCTAATATTTAAATAACAAGCATGATTATCTCAATTATCTATAAAACAATTAATAATTATATTTTCATTCTCAAATAAAAATCAAATAAATAAGTTAAACCATTTAATCTATTCTCAATGAGCATATATTATTAAATGACAATTAATTAAATAATCTAACTGTAACATAATAAAATAAGAACTATATAATAAAACCAATTAAATGCAATTCTAATGCATCTACATGATTCTAAGTGATGTGTGTGAGAGAAATGCCTCCATATTAACCCTGTCAGGTTGCTAACCTTCTTTACCTTAACCACACCCTTGTCTTCGACAACTTGCAACTCTTGATAAACTCAAATTTCTCATTAATAGGTTAGTAACCCAATAGTCGAAGCATAGCTGAAACATCAAAATTAATAACATGAAAATAATATTCATTTCATATCATCTTTCCCATATTAAAATAATAATTCATCTTCCAAAATAACATATTATTTATCTAACCACACATAATTGTTCATGAAATATTTCCATATAAAGTAGTTCTAGAAAGCATCAAAGTCTGAGACGTGACATTTTGATTCCCAAGATCACCTTGTGGCGTGAGGGAAGAGCATACACAACTTGGGTTCTTCAAATGAAAGAAATAAAATAAGAACAAAGATGTGTTTTTGATCTCTAAGATCACCCAAGGGTGTAAGGAGAGAGCATACACACAATCTTATCCTCACAAACACAACATACAAATGTTCATTCCCATTAGCATGTTTAGTGCAACTACTCTAGTGATAAAAAGATAAAACATTTGATTAGTGATGCTACATAAAACAAGTTAATAGTTGCATGATTAGGCCTTGGACAAGCAAAAAAATTACACAAATAGAATGTTAGTGGTAGAAAACAACAAATTGTGATTAGTTCCAAAAGCACAAATTTCAAGAAAATGGTGATATTCTACTATAGAAATAGATGCACTGAAATAAACATGGTAACACTATTTTAAAATAGAAATGCCAAAACTAGTCTTACATGCACTAAAACATGAAGTTTAGTTATTACCTACACTTACCATTGAGGCGCTAATTCATGGAATGCAAGCACTAATTTAGAAATGTAAGTGTTGATTCATGTTGCAGGTGTTGAAATGTGAGACTTGCATAGAAAAATGGCCAAGGTTAGGGAAAATTTGATAAAAAATAATAATCAACATAGGAAACAAGCAATGATTAAGAAATTTTATAGCATAATGTCCTATAAAATTAGAAAAATGTACAAAACCAAGAGTTAAATTAATCAAAATGATAGATTTAAAGATTTTAGGGCCAGGGACGGATGCGCCAATTTACAAATAGATGCAAGTTATAGATTTAAAAACATGCCAAAACTAGTGTTGGACATGTTGAAATGTGATAGGGGCCAAAAAGCCAAGTTGAATCAACAAAAATATGTTCAACCCTACATGCACAAAGGGTTAGACAACATAAAAAATGATTGTATCACAAAACCCTATAAAAAAGTCAACAACCCTAAGAACCTGCAAAATGATTAAAAATAAGTTAAAATGCCATTAGGTATGAGGTTACACAAAAGAACAACAAACACACTAAAGCTCAAATGTACACGCTAAAGTGTAACACATATGTACTAAAAATCTACACATGCCAAGCTATGAAATTGCAACATAAAGAGCTAACAAAAGCTACAAAAATTATTAGTTAGGGATGTGGGTCCCACCGGGTGTGTCAAAATGTATGTTAGTAAAAATAAATCTATACAAACAAGCTAAGCTAAGCATAATCTATTCAATTTACAAAAACAAGAAACAACATGACAAAGCAAAGGATTAGCACGGTTAACAAAAGCATAAATAAAATCTCTCACCAAGACCAATCCTTGTTGCACCTAAGTGATTGTGCTCAAAAGTATTGTTGTTGTTGAGAGGAGAATGTCAAGTGCTCAAAATGGTGGCATAACATTACATTCAAGAGTTGTTAACATGGCTTGTGAGGGGTTCAATTTATAGATTTTTTGATGGGTGGATGAAGGGCTAGGATTGACTGGTGAGATTAATGGTTGAGGATTCTTGAGAGGATTGAAGGCATGAGGGACCTCCAAGTGGCACCTTGTGATAGGTGCACAAATGCAGGTTTAAAAAGTAGATTTTTGGAGTGTTGTGTAGATCTTTCCCATGCCCATGTACAAATCAATATTCAAGTCTTTGACCCATGTACACTTTTGAACCTTGTGCAAGATTTACCTTGATTAATCATGCTTTAGAATGTGCAAATGATTAGTTGGGTTAATGGTTGCATTTAGTTAACTAATGATTAGATGGATAAAAATAGGAATTAAATAAATAGGGAATATTTATTTAATTTTTTGAATGGGGATGATGAACCTAGTTAAATAAATATTTGAATTTATTTAACTAAGGTTGGAATATAGATGAAGGATGAAAAGATAATTAAATAAATAGTCTCGATTTCTTTACTTAATACTGGAGGAATAGTGGATTTATTAATTAAATAATAAAAGAATATTTAATTAATGTTGGTAGGAAAATTAGAATAACTAATTAAATAAATGGAATTTATTTAATTAAATATAGAAGAATGATTGAGTGACGAACTAGTGATGACAAAAATGGCGATGAGGCAATTTTAGGTGTCTACACTAGGCATTTGATGATATTTGGATAATCTTCTTGTCCTTTAGTTCACTTCTTTTGATGATAATTTTATGTTGAAAGATTAAAAGGGAATATGATGAAAAGTTTAAAAAATGTGGAGTGCCTTCATTCCTTGACTAATACTCTAGTGCTTGATGGATTTGATATACATGTTTTAATAATTATATTTAGTTTTTAAATATATTTGGAAGAGGAATGACAAATGCAAATATTCAGATCTTGGTCAACTATGTTAACAATGAAAAAATATAGTCACTATGAATAACATTTTGATATTTGCATGAGTTCAAAGGACTGAATTTTAAATTCAAAGGTTTGGGGAGATTATTGGATAGAACTAGAAGCATCTTAGGTGAAAGTTTATATATTAAGTCTACATCCAAAAAACTTAAAGCTATGAATTCATAAAAAATAGCAAACCTAAGCTCATTTGGTCAATCTATTGCATTTGCTTCCTTGTGTCTAGAGAACCTTCCACATTGTCCAAAGCACAAGTAATAGTTGATAGAGCTTTCCATGTGTTTACCCTTGGTCTCCTATTGATTCCCTTGGGCCACAGTCCATATCACTACCAAGCCACATGTCAAATCTTGATTGACCCAAGCAGCACCTTACAATTATGGACTTGAGAGTACAAAGGGTTCTAAGGAAATGAGACAAGTGAATATTGGAAAAGCCTTATAGAGTTCACTTAGTAAAAGTCTATTTCAAGTCTAGAAGGTTTAGATGTCTACGAAACCAAACTTTAAATTATTTATGTTTATCAAGATTTTCTCGTCTAGTCATGTCTTGCATTTTCTTCAAAAGAATCGAGCACTTGTATAAATCATGGCTCACTAGATATCTCAATTTCATGGTGGCTAGTTTGTTTGATGTCTAGAGGTGCCCATAGGCTCAAAATTTTATTTTGAAGGATCTGACAAAATGTCTAGTATTGCAGCTGGTGGGGGGCTCAAGATTTAAGGTCCAAAGGAGTTGACATTAGACATGTGGTTTTGTAGACCAAATTTCATTGGTCCTTCAGACCAATATGTGGGATTGTAATGGCAACAACACACTTCAACTCCTTCTTATATGACTTTTGTATAGTGCATTACATTAAACAAGAAATAAAAATTTATGTTTCTTTAGATTTATGTGGTTGTAAATTGCATTGTACTAAATGAAAGTACATATTGACGTGCCTATTACACATGAAGTGTGATTATTAGTGTCATTCCTTTTATCTTATCCCATAACAACTTGCCACGTGACATGGGCAAATTGGGTTGGTTCTTTTTTCCTCCTTCACACTAAAAATGTGCTAGACCAACTAGTAGAGTGACTTGGTTGCTCTTTATTCTTCTTTCCTTTTCTATCTTTGTTACATTTTTGACTAATTTATCCCAGATTCCCTATATTGTCAACCAAGGATAGAAAAAGTTAATGTATATCTGATTAGCTTTAGTTAGTTGTTCTCCACAAAATAAAAATATACTAATAGGGGACAACCCATATAATGAGTGACCTCGGTGTTCTTAAATTTATTTTCTTTTCTTTTCTTTTCCTTAGAATCTTGTTATGTGAGGGTACGAAATGTTATAGTACATGTACTTCATATTTTTTATTTTTCTTTCAGTTGTTTTGGATCCACTAAAGGACTGACATAGATAACGAGAAGACTAAGCTTCTCCCCTAATCTTAACTTTTTTTAAGACATCTTTTCCTTTTCTTTTCTTTCACTATCTTATCAAATTCTATTATATCTGAATTGTATGTTTACTTTTTCCTATCCCAATAAATGATTGATTATTTTATTCCCTTCCATTTTCTTTCTCATCTTTTCTTTTTCCTTCTTTTCTCATCTTGTTAAAGAATTAAAGTTATCATGCACGAATTGTATATTTGTTAACTTTTTCTATATATATTTCCCTTTTTCTTCTCTTTTCCATCTTGTCAAATAATTGAATGTACTAGATGCAATTGTGTAGGAATTGCACATTTGCTAGTATTTTCCATAAAATTAACAACACTATTTAAACCTACACACATTTTGTTTTGTATTGTTTTTTAGTCATATCCCTTTGATAGATTAGTTAACTCATATTCAAGAGTTACAAATAATGTGAGAAAGGTCAAGAGCCAATGGATTTTGATTTAACTAATTTTTAATTAAAATTTAATAAGGTAATTTCAGTCTATGAGTATCTATACATTTTTATGAAAATAATAAATAATTATTTTCATTAAAAATGTATGGATAGCCACATGCTAAGATTACCTTGAGGTAGTGATTTCACTTTGAATTTAAGAGGCGTGGTCCTTATATAATATAAGGTTTTATGTATTTTTTTTAAATTAAAAAGTGCAAAAGATTCTAAAAATGTTAACTAAATAGGGAGAGAAATGTGGGAGAATTTCAAGAAAATAAATGCAGAAAGTTTTCCCTTCAAGAATTGATTTGGAAATTGGAACAATAATATGGTATATACATATTTTTTAAAAGACAAACTTAAAAATTCACTTTCCATCAAATTTACTTGTACATGCAAGTCACCCAAAGTTCACCATTCAAACTTTCATAAAGATCAAAATATCATAAATGTAAGAATGACTGATGCAAATAATAGTCAAATCTTCTAACATAAAGCAAAATACATTTATGTTAAGAAGCGGCCATACCCATCTCAATAAAAGGAAACAAATGGTATTTCTCATAAAATTCCAATACATTCTATTAACAAATAATTGATGAAGACATACAAGTCTACTATAAAGAGACAAAAAATACAATTTTCAATGGCTTAGAGAGGAACCCTTTTTCAATCATCTTTTCCCTTTTGTAACATCAATTATTGTGTGCATGCCTAAAATCCTCTATACAAGCAAAGCATGGGAACCCCCACCTTTTATGTAGGAAGACATAAGCATCCAATTGAGTTCTTTAGTTATCCTCCCTCAAATTACTAACATGGAGTGCATAACGAAACAATGTCTTTTATGTTTTAGAATAGTGACTCAAGTCATCTGCTTGCTCTCGCTCACCTTTCTATATTAATAGGGAATGTGAGTGCTCTCCCCTATATTTAAATGTTAATTCTTCCTTTCTTAGGGATTCATATTACATACATGTAATAACAATTTATTTCGAGAGGGTCAGACCATGAGTATTTAAATGAGTACCTAACGGCGCTCGATCTATGATAGGAGGGGCATAGGTTGAATGATGCCACCATTATTAAATATATGTGATACAACCAGTCCTCCATCTATTAGAAATGTGATATTATTCATTAGTTGTATCATGTATATAATGGAATGTTCTTGGTTGCTTTCATTTCTATTCATGAGTGTCATGCTATAATATCAACTGATAATTTTGGAAGAAGAAGGTGAATGTGAGGACTACTACTTAAATAGTCATACCATCTAGTGGGTTGCAATCAACCATGCAATTTAAGTTCAATTTTGTGAGTTTGATCCAATTGATCACATAGTCCTCCTACTATAGATAAACTTCTTCCCCCTCTAGGCCCATTGTAGAGGACAGGAGAGGGGCACTAGTCCTATCTTCTCTACTAACTATCTATAATAGGTTCACTTGGGATGTCAAATTGGACTCAATTGTACTCGTTTCTAATAGCTAAATTACTTGAGTGAAAAGTGGTTAGGTTGCACATTTTGTTCACTAGGCCATTTAAATGAAAAACATCTCAACTCTCTAATCAAAGGAGAAGTGTAAGATCGATTATAGAAAATGAAAAATCAAACTAATAGATTGATATTTTTTTAAAACTAGAATTTATGCAACTAACCAACCAAGTAAGGTAATTATATATGTAACATGAAGATATGCACACACACATTAGGTATATAGTAAGGTTAGCACGTTAGGTTAGTAATCAATCAATAGAGTGAGGGCCAACTTTTCTGCCCTTTCTATATAATTGAAGGCCTATCTATAGTAGGGGGAAGCTCATTTGCTAGTTTATATTGTAGAGGCTATCAATAGTTTTCCATTGTTGGCAAATCATCCTTTTTTGCCCTACTTTTTTTAAACCCATTTAGGAATAGTTGCTTTCCTCATATCGTTGACCTTAGTAATTAAATGGTTTCGAGGGAAACCTATATGGGAGACCTTTAATATGTGGAATGCTTGTCTACCCTTTATTTTTCAAAACTTGAGCTTATGCCTCTCCCTCTATTATTCCAATCCATCGTGAACTAATGATTTATGTGTGCAATCCAAAACTAGTCCAAATCATTTCATTCTTTTTAGTTTTACTTTGATCTAATGGTTTTTGTCATTGCCACTCTGGATTGTTTGAGAGAATGACAAAGTGGTCGATTTTAATGGAAGGGTAGAGAGGTGGTGAAGTGATCAAGTAAGAGAAATAATGAGATTTGTTGTTGAGCTTACAACTCAATTTTGGTTTGCTAAAATCTAGTAGCTCACAAAATTTATCACTCAGCTCTTAGCGTATGCCTCTCCCTCATTAATTATAGAAGAGCTTATGTCGATCTCTCCCTTGTTGGGAAAGTGACTAAACCCCTTGGCACGGGCAAACTACTCAAACAAAGCTTAGCATAACATACTAAAATTGAGGGCCACTATCCAAATTATCTATAATAAGGATGGTAAGGATGGGAATGATAGGACACTCTAATAGGAGGTTGTTTTGTTACAAGAAATTGAGGGCCATTATCCAAATTATCTATAATAAGAATGGCAAGGATGAGGGAATGATAGGACACTCTAATAAGAGGTTATTTTGTTACAAGCTTCTCCCTCCTCTTTTCTTAATGCTCAGCTATATTAAGTATTTGGACCTCTCTATCTATATAAAAAATAGAAAATACTAAAATATAATCAATGTTTTATTATTTTTATTATATCTTTTGAAATCATAAATTATTAAAATACAAACAAAACAACTACTACAATGACTTGACCTAATGTTTGAAAGCTGTTTTTTTTTTTCATTTCCCCGCACATTCTGTCTTTCCTCATCAGATTCCCTATCATATCAAATAAGTGAGTACGGATTGTAATTTATATCTGCTATTTTTTTTTAATTATTGTAATTTATTCCCCTTTTCTTTCATATATTTTCTAAAAACGTTTTTATTCCTCTTCGCTTTGACGTCACTAGATGTCATTATACGGTTACTGCATATTTCCTAATTTTGTCTTGGAAAAAAATGAGAGGAGAGAGAGTTGCACAAAGATGGCCCTTAACGTTATATCTTTTTTCTCCTCTTTCTTGCCATCTTCTTCCTTTCTTTTCGTTGATTATCTTGTCAAACAAAGTGGGTATCAAATGCTATTATATAGAGAAATATCATATCTGATGTGCTTAGATTCAGTATGTTGTGACGAATGGTATGCTATACGCTATCAGTCACCGTGTAGTTGTTGAGTACGCAGCGTTCTTTAATCTAAAATACCCCCTTTTTCTTTGATATCTTTTCCCAAAAACGTTTTTCTTTTCCTTCGCCATCATCTCTAGAAATTGAGGTCTCTATATGCCATTTTCTATGAAAAGGGACAGAACAAATAAAGTTGCACGGTGCAGAGCCTATCAGTAAGTTTTTTAATTTCTTAGGTGTGGAATTTGATGTTATTTATAAAAAGAACAATAGGTATAGTGGAATCCAATGTCAGCTATGAAAAAAAGACAAAACAGATAAAAGTGTACCTGTGCAGGGCCCATCGGTAAGTTTTTTAAGCTCTTCTTAATAGAATTCAATTTCAGTTATAAAAGACAAAACAGATAAAATTGCCCTGTACAGAACCCATTAGTAAGTTTTTAAAATTCTTTCAGCTATAAAAAAGACAAAACAAATAAAGTTGCACTGTGCAGTCCATTAGTAATTTTTTTATCCTCTTTTCAATGGTATCTATATCAACTTTAAAAAAGGACAAAATTGCACTGTCAAAACCCATTAGTAAATTTTTTAAGCTCTTCCCAATAAAATCTGATGTCAATTATAAAAAGGACAGAAAGATAAAATTACATTGTGGAGAGTCCATTAGTAAGTTTTTTTTACTGTTATCTTTTGTAATTATTGCATTTCTTCAATATAAAAAAAAAGTTTTTTAATAAACTCTTCCTAATAGAATCTGATGTCACCTATAAAAAGTTCAGAAGAGATTTCTTACATAACTAAGAACAATTTTTTGAAACATAATTTGTTGAAACATCACTAGAAACTTCCATCACTTATGAAACTTGAATATCAAAATGTGTAAGGTATAGATTCATTCCAAAGAGCTTGGAGTACCTTACATATGGAAATTTGAGCCACTTTAAACAATTCTCTACCTGATTAGATTCGCAATCTTGCAGTACATGGCAATAAGTGCCTCTCTCGCCCCAAAACATGGGTATATACAAAAATATCAAAATGTTTCCATAGCTTAATGGGGGCATACTTTTTCAGAAACCAACATTTGCAGTAATGGTGTTCGGTTAATGGGGCATACCTTTTAAAGGTTGGAAGTGAAAGGATACATCAAGGCATTTCGGAAAAGATAGTTTAGATTGCGAGTGAAAAATTGTTGAAATGGTGTAATCATAGAAATGACATTTTGGAGTAATCTAGTGTCCTAGGGTATGTTTTAAAATGTGATAACTTAAGACTTTAATTTGGACAATTAATTAATTAAAGAAACTTGTTACAGATGACCAGATTAAAAAAATAAATACTAGAGAGGAAAAAGAGAAAGACAGAGCATCCAATTGATAATTTGGATGCAGCTGTTTCACACTGCTTTCATGACGGTGCCGAGCTTTTTAGTTTAATCGAAGAGGTAGTTTTATAAAGCGATTGGAGCTTTTCATATAAGAAATGGTTTAGTAAAGCATCGGTGGAGCATTTAAAAAAGAAGTTTTTATGCGCTTATGTAGCTTTTCATAAGAAACCTTATCTGTATAATGACATCCTTTTTCTTATTTCAAATTTATGCTTTACATCTATAATGGCACTGTGGTAGATTCTGCAGTAAGATTTATTACGTATAGCAATCCAGATGGAGGGCTTCCATGAAACCAAGCAATAGATTATATTCATACGAATGCATTTTTAACCAAAAAAAAATTATAGTATCTAGCTTTTCATAAGACAAACCTAAAAGGATTGATATATTAGGCTATTGGATGACAGGTGTACAATATTATGTTAGATGGTCAATATAATACTTAGTGTTATTTTCAACCATTAAAAAACATTTTAATTGAAATTAAATTTGCATTTCGTCACTCAAATAAATTATCCACTTCTTTTACAATTTTTTATAAAAATGTTGTCCTGCATATTTGAAATAATTCTTTGAATTGAGAACATATTGCTTCCACCCAGGGTTTAAATTTGACAGTCCACCTTGCCTGTCAAACAATTTTTTTATGACAGTTATCTATTAAATGGCGCCTTTCAAATATTATGACATGTCTTAGTATAAGTAAATCATATAAAAATCAAATATATATATCATTATAATCCTATATAAATTTTGACAGTTTGTCCAAAATCTCTCCTTTCATATGACATAATCATTTTAAAATTTTGATTGTATTTTACAGCAAAAATGCTTAAATACAGCTATACAACTGTCAAATTTAAGCCCTGCTTCCACCCAAAATACATAAAAATGGGTTAATATTTTCTAAATTACAACTACATGCAAGAAATATTAAATATTCTGCATTTCTATAAGAATGTAGTGTGGAATATAATCTATACAAATTATTTTTTCGGTCTAAATCTGTGTTGGAAATAAGCCACGCTCAGACCAACAATGGACTGACCATAAAGGGGCCAATAGCCCATTTCATACAACACTCTAGTAGCAAATGGAAGGTCCTAGGTTTGAGTCCTAACTAGTCTATATGGGTTGTAGCTCAATAATTGGTATCATAGCCAAGCTAGGAGCCCCAAGCACCTATAGTGTGGCTTAAGGGGTGTTGAAAATAAGCCACACCCAAATTGACGATGGACTAACCACAAAGGGGCCAGTAGCTTAGTTGGTAGAGCACTCCAAGAACAAATGGATGGTCCTAGGTTTGAGTCCTAATTGGTCCATATGAGTTGTAGCTCAACAATTGATGAAGTGGCCACTTTGTTTCTCAACCAAGGCCTACATTCACTTGGAAAATGACCATACTTGTGATAGTAAAAATAGTGCATATTAGTTTTGTCTTCCCTTGAGATTTGACCCTATTGTCATTGTAATTGTCTTCCCTTGAGATTTGACCCTATCGTCATTATAATAGAAGAGGCTAAGGACCTGACCAAGATGCCAGTTGATGATTTGATGGGTTTTGAATAAATCCACTCCTTCCCTACAGCAAGCCTTCAAGGTTTAAAGTAGTGTGAGAGGCAGGGGATGAGAAAAAAATAGTAGAGATAAAGGTCAAAGAGGTAGAGGAAGAGGCTACTCTAGAAGAAAGAGTTCAAGCAACCAAGAGGAAGCAAGAAACTCACAAACAACCTTCCAAGGCAAGAAGAAGGGTAGAAGCTCAAATCAAAGGTATGCTAAAACTAAGGTGCAATGTTATTACTGTCACAAGTATGGTCATTTTGCAAGTGATTGTAGGAAGAGGTAGTGTGACCAAGGAAAGAAAAATGTAAATGTAGCCAATGAAAGTATGGTTGAAAATAAACACTTGTTCATTATGTGTAACATTGCTAAGAAAAGTAATACTGAGGTTTGGTATCTGGACAGTGCATGTAGTAGGCACATTAGTGTAATGTAAATTTGTTTGCCTTTATTGACAAAAACATCAAGTTTGAGATCAAGATGGGGAACAACAAAAATGTTCTAGTCATGGGAAGAGGCACAGTCATCATTCAAACCACACATGGTAATAAAAGACCAATACGGGACGTCTATTATGTCCCAAACATAAAACACAACCTTTTTGAGAATTGGACATCTAGTCCAAAAAAGGTATAGAGTCCTGATGGAAAATGGAGAGTGCATAATATTTGACAAAGATATCAACAAGAACATGATTGCAACAATGCAAATGATGATAAATAGAATGTTTCCTCTTAGGATGCAAATTGAGTCTTCAGTGCTATTCGGAGCTGCACCCTCCAAGCGTGCATGAAGGCTCCAAAGTACTTTGGTATCAACCACATGACGTCTACAGTAGTGGCATAGCAGTATGCCTTCAATATAGTCATTAAAGAGCCATCTAAGATTTGACATTTAAGTTATGGGCACTTATGTTATTCAAGTTTGAATCTTCTATTTAAGAAAGATATGGTTAGGGGGCTACCTACAATTGTAGATCCCAATAGGAAATATAAATCTTGCATACTAGGAAAGTAACACATGCATCCATTTCAATTAGGGATGTCTAGGAAGGCAAAAGCACCATTGGAGTTGGTGCACTTAGATTTATATGGTCATATGAAAACTCCAACCATATCCCAAAACATATATTTCATGATCTTCATAGATGAATACAACAGAAAAACTTGGGTTTATTTCTTGAAGAATAAATATAAAGCATTTGAGAAGTTTAAGCTATTCAAGGCCTTGGTTGAGAAACAAAATGGCCGATTCATCAAGGTCCCTACAACAAATAGAGGGGGAGAGTACATCTCCAAGGAATTTCTGAGTTTCTACAAGGATGAAGGCATTGAGAAATAGTTCACCACAAGGTACACTCCATAGAAAAATGGATTTGATGAGAGGAAGAACAAAACCATCCAAGATATGGTTGCAAGCATGTTGAAAGCAAAGGGACTGTCAAAAGAATTTTGGGGTGAGGTTGTAGAAACAACAATATACCTAGATCTTTTCCATTATAAATAAGCTTTCACAACATGTTATAACCTTTTCCATAATGACTAGCCAACTTAGATAAGGATAATCATTCTTCATAACAATGGATAATTTTAGACCCATGAGTTGTTCACCTTCATTAGAATGAAAGTCTATATGAGAACATGAATGTGACATAGTGTGTAAGTCAAGATCACATTTGGGCAAATGGGAAGCTTGGTTGTCATCTTCCTTTTGTGTCTCAAAATATAAGGATCCCTAAAAATACTTAGGTTAGGCATGAGTTATAAGATGAGAAAGTCCGTACAAGACACTATGTGCATGATTAGTTTCATTGGAGAGATCAATATGTTATCTTTTTCAACTATTTGATAATATTTAAATGTGCCACTATCAACTATTATCACACATTGCCTATTTTGATGAATAAACTTTAGTGCGTTGTAACATGCCTTCTCATATTACTCGAATTAACTCAAGAATTTACAAGAAAGCAAATAAACATGGTAAACATGATTTTTTTTAATATCATTTGCATAATTACAAGGAAATAAATACATATCTTTTCTGAATATTCTTCAACCTAGAAGGTCAATATATTCAAAGATAAATCTTCGTGAGAAATATTTCACTTTACAATTACAATACATAATTTGCACTTGGAAATGATAATAATTTTACATCAATACATAAAGAATACTGCATCTAGAATCTTGACATCTATCACTCAAGTCTTGGTGAGTCTTCTGCTACAAAGGGAGAGCATCATCTGAGTGCTTTGTACCTCTAACCACCGATTGGTGGTCCCCCTCACACCTTCCTTCTTGGAAGTGGCCCTGCCCTTCACGGAGAGTATAGAAATAAGGAACCAATAGGTTTTCCATCTAAGTCCTAGTGTTGTGTCCTACATAACACAATCAACCATACAACTCTAGACCATCTTCTAGCTAAGTATGATCCTACTAATAGGTTACGCCATCTAGACACTGTGAACTGACTAATGCATGTAGAGACAAATGCATTACTTTGGTCAAATTTTTTATATAGATAAATGCATATAATAAATGTAGTCATGAGTTCACACATCTCTAACTCAACTTGGGAACTATCTCACCCTACAGTTGATTTATTTTGACTAAAACACTAGTCATGAAATGTCTTGACTAAGTTTAACTCCTAGCCCATCTAACTTAGAATTTATTCCTAGATTCTAGGATATAAATACAATGAATAGGTTTTAACAAACTTAATCTTTTGAAAAGTCTATTGCATTCTTGCAAACATCAAAGTCTATGACTTCCTATCATTCTACTCATCGACTCTAAAGCTAAGTATTCTTATGCTTGATGTTGAATATCAACTCTAACATTTTAACAAAAACTTATTAAACTTCTCCTAAGGTATTCTTGTCTTGATCTATGGATTCTTGACTATTCACTGTCAACCATAAATATACTAAGTTCAATCAATGCCATAACTATATTGAGAGTTTACTAGACTCATCTGGGTCAAACTTAGGGATTTATCCTCTCTTAACCTAATATACTAAATACTATCAAAAACTCTTGTTATACAATGATAATAATATTACATGAGTATATTAACCTCTAGTCTTCTCTAGACCACTTAGGCTCTACTCAACTTCACGTTTCTCATATAATAACAATAAAACATGGGTTTTTAATTTTATGTAAATAAACTCTAATAAATTTATTCTCCATAACGTAAATACTATCAACAAAGTTTGTTCTCCAAAATAGATTATGAGTCTATAGAGAATAATAAACAAGGTTCAATCAAATAGTCTCCTTTCATCCACTAACTCTGGATATAGTTCAAGGTTAAATACCTATGCACATCATCCTTGCACATAAGATATATATATTTGTTTTATGAGCATATATAATACTAATGTCATACCTTGATGTTCCAATGATATTGAATATCATTCTTGTTTTCTTAGAATAAAAGAGACCTTACACTAACTCTTAGGATGAAAACTAAACAACTTGAGTGTAATAAAAGATAAATAGGATTCATCACTATCCTATTCACTGATCTTAACTCCTATATCTCATTAGAGTTCTCTAGTGGCTCGGTTGGGTTACAGACAAATATAAACATCTTAGTTATATAATAAAAATAAGATAGAACTATCATCTTGGCCTACTATAGAGATACATCTCTTCGGCCTGTTATAAGTATACATCTCTTTGGCATGTTATAAGTATACACAGTGAGCACTAAAAGAAGTCTTTGAGTTTCCCTTTCAAGGAAAAAGGTGAGATAATACAATCTTCGACAGGATAAACAAAGATAAACTTACTCTCATCATACTTAATAGACTGCAAAACTAGCTATTGTCTATCTCAATACAAACAAACATGTCTAAATGTGTTCTTAAGTTACACAGGCTTTAACAAGCTATCAGCCTCGAACTTGCACAATGATAAGGTAAGATATCAGCCTAAAATATTTATCTTTTAACTAGACTTATCTACTTATATCAACTCACAAAAGTATGCATTCATTATCAGTTAAACAAACTCAGTTACATTCTAGGAATGACGACCATTATTACTCAAAAATAGTCAAAGACTTTCAACTAACAAGAACATAGAAGTATCTAAACTATTTACAAAGAAAATCTCAAAGATAAACTAAGATGATCGATTTAATATCTCTCATAGATAATCAAAGGTTATCGGTCAAGGAAACAGGAGAATTTTACTTCTATCAACCATAAAACACATTAAGGTTTGGCCATATATCATAAAGAGTATCGGCCTTATAAAGATACAGGATATCAACTAAAATCATGTATAAAGCATCGACTATATATATATAGAATCAACTATAAACATATGTAGAGCATCAACTAAAAACATATGCAGAGCATCGACTATTAAACATATGCAGAGCATCGGCATAAATATGATTCATAAACTATTCATATAACTTTCAACACAAGAAAATAACCTATTTGAGATCATCTAATAGTCTTCCCTCTCCCGAGTTCGATTCCATCTCTCTTATTGTCCAAAAGATTCTAGATCCCGTCATTTTTTCACTCCTTTCTTATCTTTGTTATCTCTGTGTCTTCTTTAATAAAACACTCCCATGGTGTTTAATAGCCCAAAATCATAGCCACGTTCATTTATCCTCATCTTTAGAGCCTATAAAGATTCCTCGTAGGCATGCAATTAGAGGAAGTGATGGTCATAAAAGACCACTCTTCATGTCAGTTTAAGAGCTCCTCTTTACTCTCTTAATCAATTAGGGAGTGAAGGAGTTGAGCCACTTATACAACTACTTGCAATATCATGGGATCTTAGCCATGTTATAAGAAGTCTAATGACCACCTCAAAGGTTTAGCTTCTTAAAATCATATTAAAATATGTAAATATATGAACATAACCACAAGTGAAGAAAAACACCCAATAATTATGTTGTCACAAACATCCATAAGGATACAAGAATGGGGTCAAGGTTTCTCCCCCTCTGTATCTCGCAAGAACACTAGAGAAAGGGTAAGTTAACTTTGCAAATTACTTATCAAAAATCACTGACAATAAAAATATTATAAAATAACCTCTAATAGAATAGTTAACATAAATATAATCATAGCGAAAAAGGAAAATAGTGACTATCAACCTTATCTCATCGAGAGTCATTTTATACTGACTCAGTTTTTTGACAAAACCTAAGCCAATGATTTTTGACGTCAAATTGATGATTATCGAGTCAAAACCCAAAACTCTAACCAAATAGGTCTAACACAACTTACCACTTACGACGAGGTTCACTAGACATTAAAAGCACAAAACATAGGTGCAACAACCTGTCCAAGTTCCATACATCTATTCACTTCTCTCTAATGATGCTCTCCCTCTCTTTCTCAGAGGGGTGAAAATCTATTTCCTGGGTATAACTCATAATCATCAAACTGAGATTAGTGTATCATTAGTTAAGCTATATACATCATGAATAAATAATCACAATAACATATAATCACATGTCTAAATTCTATGCATTTAATCATAAACTCATAAAATCATTGATTTATCTTGACATTTTCACTTAACGTCAAATCATTAAATCATGCAAAATTAACTACTAATTACATTCAAGTACAAGTAAAACATAGTCAAAATTAGGGATGTGACATGTGTGATGTAATGTGGTTGAAACAACACCCATTGTATGAATCCATGGATACCACTAAAGAATATTATACACTAATATTTTAGGCATAACATGGAACTTAGTTTCAAGAGTAATGGGTCCCAAAGTAATAGGCAAAATAACATATCTAAGGGACTCCTATATAAAATCGTCAAATCCTTTGATAGTTACCTCAAATTTTGTATTTGATTAGAGTAACTAAATTAGATCACATCTAGAAAGTGTGTACTACATATGTATAGTCCAAATCTATTGTCAACTAATGTGCACTTGACTCTAATATCTCCATATTTAATAAAAATATATAATGTTATATACTCATGAATAACATGTGGAAAAGGTAACTTATAGAGTGCAAAGGATATAATGGTTTCACATGAATGATTGTGAGAACCATATCTCATACGGTTATGTCTAGAAGTAAATAAGGCATACAAAATAGGCTTAGGGTTAGATGTAAAACAAGGAGGTATAAACCATATAAGTGTTAACTATGTCACTACGTAGACTCTTATCATAAGATAGATTGGTCATAGAAAAAGAGGGTTCAATTCTATCATCTCTAATATATGTAATTGTATAACTAGTGGTAGAGAAAATGTAATCAACATAAGGTTCATCACTAAGATAGTCATCATTAAGAGGTAGAGATAAGAATCTATAATCACTAAATGAGATGTAGAAAAATGTTCATCACTAGATATAGGTTCATCACTAAGATAGTCATCATTGATAGCTAGATATAAGAAATCATAGTCATGCATAATCACCAAATGAGATGTAGTATAATGATAATCACTATACTTATAATCATGTATAGAAGAAGGTAAATCATACAAGCATATTAATCTATGTACATAAGGCTAAAATGACATGTAGAAGACATATCATCACAAGTTACACTAATGTCATGTATAGGTGAGCTACATGATAGATCCTTTCTTAGTATATGCTCATCATTGTACAAGCCATAGGAACATTATAAAATGTATGGAGAAAGGTACAAAGCATTTATAGTAGCATAGGTTTTACACTAATCAAATCTATTTAGGATAGGAATGATGAAACATGTTAGAACAAACCCTCCATAAAATATACATCCATGTCCTTATAAAAATTTCTCTTGAGAATAGTAAGGATAGAGGGATGTTGTGGAAGGCAAAATAAGAATCTATCAAAATCTAAAATGTATGTATGATTATTAGACAAGGAACAAGATATAAGAGGATCCATAATGTAGATTGTCTTAAGGTGGGATGGTGCATTAAAAGATAAATCACAATGTATACCCCAACCTTAATCCAAAAAGTATAAAGAATATGAATATCAAACCCTAGGTAAATTTAAAATGATAAAGACTGGATTTAAAATAAATGAATTAGAAGCCCTAAAGCCAACATAAGGTTGTGTATGATCAATTAGGTTCACCAAAAATATGAAGGGAAATGAACAATCCCTAGGGTTAATCTAAGTTAATATAGTGAAATAAGTGAGTGTGATGAACATATCATATTTCAAGGTGTAATAACCCACTAAAACATGAACATTTCCACATTTCCCTTTACAAGCTAGTGTTGAAAGTGGATGTCATGTAAGGCCAAGCTAGGTTGGGTAGGATAGGTGAGGACAGGCTCATGGAAACAAGTATGAAATCCAAAAGTAAATATCTATTAGTGAATCATATGAACAAGTATTGGCCTAGTTCAAATCTAAAAATAAGATGTAATCAGAAATAAATGCAAATATGAAGAACCCTAAATCCATAGAGGCAAACAAGGTTGTGTAGGATCGAGTTCACCAAAATGAAAAAAGGAAAACACACTCCCTTATGGTTAGTCTAAGGTAATCAACAAAATACATACACATAAGAACAATTAACCCAAAGAGTGGATGGGTAGATTGGATGGGATCATAAACAATTAGGCAATCATATAATTTTCTATAAATAGAAATAAATAGGAAGATATCACTTAGCTTTGTGACCAAAGAATTGATGCCAAGTGGATAAAGACTTTGAAATCAACGTGTCTTAGGATTTGAGAAACTTCATAATAGTCATATGTTTGGATCAGAATTACAATAATGATCAAGATTTGCTCTACTCTAGGTTAAGTTTGTTGGTATGGGTCTAAGTTTGAACCACAAACTTGTTCTTCTATTGGAAACTTCAATTCTAACATCTACCTTATGTGTAATTTGAAGACGGGTTGTTGAAACTCAAACTAGAAAAATGACTTAGTATAGTTTTTGGTTTGCAATTGATGGAATGCCACTATTTTATGTTGTGTAGCCAAATAAAGATGACAATTTAATGACTTTGACAAATGATTGAAGACAACAAATAGTTTTCCTAGAAAATAGATTTATTACTATCATATGACAATAAACTACATAAACTTGTATATACTCGACTCTAGGTAGGAAAGATGTAGGGGTCAATTGGCCAAATTTGAATTTAGGTGAGTCAATTTTGTACTTGCAAGGACAACCTTGTGACTGCAAACTTGACTTGGGATCAAACAAATGGAACGGATCATGACAAACATAAACAATCTAGGGGTCAATGTGAGGATTAGTATGGGTAATGAGATAGATATATCAAATGTATGGGAACATGTGTTCATAGAAGCAAGGCATGTCACTAAACATAGGACCATGTGCAGATAAGGGTGAGGTAGAAGCTAAGTAAATAGACCCAACTTTACACTAGAGCATGTCATTTGTCATCATGTACACATGTATCATAACATTACAAATCATTATCAAAATACATTTTTCACCCTTACTATTATATAGAAATATAAATCAAGCCATTATTTTTTATATATTTATAATTCAAACTGTTAAAAATTCACTTAATTCAAATTTAAATCTTACAATTGTGTATCTTCACTTGAAGTGCTCTACCTACATTCGGGACTCCACCCAAGTAGATTTGATGGCTAAAACTACTTCTCCTTATCCTTATACAGTTATACTCCCCTTTCTCCCTTATTTTCGCTCACGTCACACAAGTGAGATCAATAACATGTAAACTCAGCAACACTTCTGAGAAAGCCATTTACTCTTTCGGGTAGCAGACCAGCTGATAAAGTACTCACAAAATCAATATGTTTTAATCCAAATGTCAAATAAATGCTTCAATGCTTGGATGTTTGCCTTTGCTCGACTACATTTTCTCCACAATCTGATATTCAACTCTGGTCCCAACCATTAAAACACGAATCCTTCTTCAAACAATAAGTGAGTGCCTGCAAACTATGGGATGAACGGAGCAGCAAGGGGACAGCAACGACTTTTCAACATAAGCAAAGATGCCATTAACATCAACCATTCAATAATTCAATTTTCCAACCATGCAAAAATGCCATTACCATCAACCATTCGAATTTCCAAGCTTCAATTTCTTAATAGTGCAAAGCGATTACTGTCATGGAAGCTTCAGTTGACATTTGTGACAAATTTCCAAATCATGTTCATTTACTATTAATGACTTGCCCTCCATTTAAGACCTTTTAACAAGCTACATATAGATTGCCACGTTGCAGAAACGTAAAAATTAATTTAGTTTAAACATGTCAGCCTACTTAAATTGCTATCTAGAGCTTCTGGCAGGAGGCAGAGATTAGTGAATCGGACAGGAGCGATTCCTCAAGACTAACAGTGTGTATCCTTCTTGGAAATCATTTGCGTGTTTGAAGGTTTGAGAAGCAATGGCATTTAACGTAAGTGACGAGGTGATGATGTTTGTAGGCGTAGTTGTCCTGGCAATGTGCATAAGCTTCGATGTATATAAGGCATACCAAAGAGGGGCTAAATGGCTTCCTGGGCAGGCCGTTGTTATCTATGCTCTCTGCCTCCAATTGGTTGGATACTTAGATGCGCAGAATGTTACAATTGCAAGTAGACACAAAGACCACCAGTTGGAAGTACTGATTGCTAATCAACTGTCAATCGATTCTTCCAGGCTGGTCCTCTTGGTATTTGTAGGGTATTTAGTGCCCGGTTTAGCCTCTACTCAAGGTCTTTGGCCCAATCTAGCGGCCTTGTGTACTAGTTTGTCCACTCATATTGCCATTGAATTGTATGTTGCCCTTCACTCTCGTCTTAGTGAGGAGGACAAAGTAGTTAAGGGCCAAAGTGGGATTTGGCTAATTGTATCAGGTTATGCTATGTTAGAATCAATTTTATTTTTTGCGTGGGTTATAGTGGGTGCAATTAGCCGTGGTCGATTCATCCGTGACAATCTGGGCAGCAGGATTCCTTTAGCCCTCTCAAGAGATGATAATAATGAGAGTCCTGAGAATAATAGGGAGACCATCTCGTGGGAGACCTGTAAATCTGAGATGCTGAAATCATGGATTGTAGCACGTGTTTCCCAGCCCGAATATGTGTTTTGCGGGGGAATTTCTAATGGTTTTGTGGGACATGTTGTAACATTTTATGTTGCGTTCTTTGGAACCAAGGTCATTTTTCTGAGATCTCAATTGCATGGAGCATTCCCATTGTTTACCCTTCAGTGCATTTTCATTACCCTAGGATGGTTTGTTGTATTCTATAGATCCTTCTTTCGGCACAGAAAGGTAAAGCGTTATCCTTTCCGAGACAGTCTTAGGCCTCCACGTTTTCAAGATGGTTTGTCGATAATCCGGTCCTGGTCGCTATTTATGTTTTTAGTTCGTAAGACAATCAAACGTGTCAAGTGTCCAGTGGTTCGAACTCTGGTAGAAATCGGACTATACTTGTTTGCATTAATCTTTTTAGCCTTACCGCTGTTTTGCATAGTAGTACCATGGTATATGGGAGCCACCATCATACTCTGTGTGTACGTTCCGATTGTTTGCTTTCAGAATTTTGTGGGTTGGTTGGGAAAAAAGTTTTACTCGGCGCCTTCAGAAGATAAAGATGAAGATTTCGAAAGATACAGGCAAGCTTTGGAGTGGGTTCGCATGCCGAGAGACGACACAAAGAATTTATGGGTAGCGAATAAAAGGTCTTTCAATCATCTCAAGCAAGTTATGCAGCAGGCTTATCAGAAAGGCCAAGATTGCGAAAAATTGGAGAAGGTAATTGGAAGCAGGCTTGGAGAAAATAGTCCTCCAAGCGAAACTGTAAAGGAATTACTTGAGCCGTTGGAGAGTGTGAAAAGGTATTTTCCGTTGCTGAAGGATTCCTTCCGGAGTATTACAGCCTTCACCTTACTACGTATGGGGCGCCTCATGGATGACTTCGTCTGTGGAGAGCAGCACTTTATGGGGGATGCAGCACTAGAAACAGCTTATGAGGAAGCACGGGAGCTGATGGATTTTCTCGACTGTCCTGATAACGTAGGGATCTCTGTGGATACCTTCAACATATCGAATTTGGAAGCTTTTGCATTGAGCACTGCCGCACTGAAACCATGGAAATATAGGGACTTTGCTTACAGAGAGCAGCCCACAGTTGCCAACCCTCTTAAGTCCGTTAAAGAGTTGTATGACAACGCAGAGGAGGAACTCAAAGGCTGTAACCTGGTGGGAGAATTCAACTCAGAAGCTGTTGATACAAATTGGAAAAGCGCAGCACAACCCTATGCCATGTACAAGGTATGCAAAATAATCCTCGATCCTCCTAGACCTATCAATGTAGAGCTGCAGAATGATCTATTCAACATGTTTGCCGATATAATAGCTAGCTGCGTCAGAGATTCGCCCAAGATTCTCGTGGAGCATTCGAGGAAATGGGCTGCAGAATTCAGAGAAGATAAGATAGCTGCAGCAATTAAGTTAGCAGGGTTCGCATGTGGAGTTATAGATAAAGCAAAAATGCAGCTTCGAACTACCAGGATAGATAGGGCCGGGATGTTTATTTATGCTTAGTTAGATGCTGTTATTTTAATCAATTTAAATTAAATATTAAGTTGAGAATGTTTTGATCATAATCAAAATGTTTGTAACATTTTTATTGTCCGCTTGAAGATTAAAAGAGACGGTTTAGGCTCTATTTAAACATCATCCTCAAGTAGTCAATAACAATTTTACACCTCATTTACAACAAAAAGTGGTAAATATTTGTCTTTTGACTATTGAAGTGGATGATGTTTAAAAACAACCATCCAAACCCACACTCTTGAAGTGGTGTGGTTTGGTGGTTAAGTCGCTCAATTGTAGTGATGGCCACCAGGCTTCAAACCCCCGTTGGGTCAAAGAGCTTGCAGGCTTGTGCTTTCGCTGGGATAACGTGCTCACAGGTCTTGCGCCTTCATTGGGCTATTGTGCTCATAGGCTATGGGCCTTCGTTGGGCCAACGAGCTCGCGGGTTTGAACCTCTAGCGTTGATGCAAGCGTTCATGCCAGGTGTTAATGACAAGGGATGAGGTCCACAACATCGGTTCATAGCTCCGGTCAAAAGTGTTTAACGATTAAAAAAAATTAAGAATATTGTTTTAGTTAAAAATTTTATTGTAAAATACAAATAATTTAAAATATGTACAAGATAGATATTTTTTCATATAATTATATGTTTTTAGATTTTAACAAATTTATTTTCTAAATTGTTTATTTAATAACTTTTCTTTAATTATAATAATAAAGGTTAGAATATTTTGTTTGTGTACAAGTTTTAAAGTTTTTATATTTCTACTTACATTACATAATTTTTAGTTAAAAAATATAATTTTTGATCTTTAGTTTTGATTAGGATAAGGTGGTTTTGAAGGGACCATAAATCCTTTACAAATTATAGCCAAAACATAGCCATCAAGATGTAGCGACAACCAAAGAGCCACCAAGTAGTGAAACAAAGAAAAAAGAGTAGGAAAACAATAGTAAAATAAGAGAAGAACACAACAACCAAGGGCCAAAAGGCCTTTAGATTATGAAGTATTTCCATTGCTTCTAGCTCCATGGTAAAAAAACCTTCCTTAAAGAGATCACTAGTTTTGCCACTCACACCTTTGTTAGTATTGCTAGGGTTGTTATATCTTTTTCTCTATTGTGTAGTAGGACCACCCTTATTCCCCTTTTTCGAGCCTTCCCCACCCCCTTCCTATTCAAGATAGCTTTCAACTCCTTAACCTACTTCAAGCAACAACAATCTGGTATTCAATTTATCCTTCTCTGTGTTTAAAGAAAAAATCTCCTGCATGGAATTTCAATACTTGAAGGACAACTTGTCCTCTCTTCCTCCAGGACCAGAATTTTCTAATCATACTTATGAGCCAGAGTAGCAATTTTGATGTACAGATAGGTAATCTCCATAAAGAACCATTTGGAAAGCTGGTGATGAATGTGTTTTCTGCACAATTCCTTCTAGCTGGTTCACTAGCTGGTTAAGAACATTAATGGCTCCCTCCAAAGTGGTATTGTCACACTAATTAACCCAGTTTTCTCCATAAAGATGAGGGCATGGGCTAGTAGTGTCAATCTTTAGTTAAAAATATAATTTTTAAAGTATTATTATACAACATAACATTTACCATATATGAATAAACTATATGCAATTTGTAGATTTATGTAGAGATTTTATAGTCCAATATTATATAATGCATGGTGAGATTTGTATATCCATTCCAATTACCATTTAATTTTGTCTTCATTTTGAGAGAATGGCTAAATGCAATAAAATATTGACATCTGGCACACTATTGTGCCAAGTTGAGCTCTTTCACCTAGGTTACTCATCCATTTACACATTCCCACTTATTTTATCTATATCTAATCCATATTTGCACTCATTTTGATACATTTGTCATATTCAATTGTTTATCATTCCCATGCATATACTTATTTCAAGGCATTCCCATCATACCTAGAGTCGACTAAATATATGTTTGTGTGATTATTATTTTGTGTTGGTATTTGAAGGCATTTATTTATATTTTTAGATTCAGTGCATACAATACTTGGCCAACAAGGCTATAAATATTTGTCTCTATCAGTCATCTAATAGCACCTATATGTGCTATTATTAGTTTCTAAGAATTTCATGGGTGTGATAATTTAATATTTCTTTTATGATTTTATAAAATGAAGTGACTTTGAAGGTATAAAAATATCAATATTGATGATTATTTCTAAAGAAACCCAACAATGATACAATTTTAAAATTTCTTTTAAGGCATTTATCTTACCAATAGAAGGTATAAAAATATCAATATTGATGATTATTTCTAAAGAAACCCAACAATGATACAATTTTAAAATTTTCTTTTAACACATTCATCTTACCAATAGCACTATAATTGTTTCAAAACAATGAATGCATATTGAAAAACTTAACCAATGTGAAGACAACATTGTTATTATCCATGAAGTAAATTATCACAAACTCCTCCAATCTCTCTTCAATTGCTATAATCTATTTCACATCACCTCTAAACATATTTATATTTTAACATCTCATTTATTGTAGACATGATATTTCCACAGTCCATAATATGAGTATATAGCTTCTGGAGATAGAAAAAAGCAATACACGGTGTCTCCATAAGCTATATACTCATCTCATTTATTGTCAAATAACTATTACACAAAGTTTGAATAAATGGGAAATTATATGATTATATTTTTGTTTGGTTGTGTCTATGCGTGTTGACATACCACATATACATTTTGACCAAATGATGCACGGTAATCAAGATCTCCAATTTTGCATACTTATTTTTTGAGCAAATGTGTAACCCTCCAAACAGTAAGAAACTATAAGGAGGTGTGCTACACAACCCTTGTAAGCACAAGGGTTTGAACTTGTGTAGCACTAAAAGGAAATCTTATGATATACTATTGATTAATTAAACCACAACACATAGTATTAATTACACATATATGAATCCAATATCCTTTTTATATGTCTTGGTGCTTACTTTCATGCATTTTTGTGAGTGCTCATATACTTTTATACACATGATCATTTTAGGATTCATTTTTTTATGCACCTCAAAGTGGTGACAAAATGCAATAGTGAAATTTGCATAACATTGTCAACTCCCATTAGTTTTGGGTTCATTTTAAGATAATGTCTTGATGCAATTACATATCAACAAATGACACAATCTTGTGCAAATTTGGGCTCATTCCCTTAGCCTTCACCTATCCATATTTAGACATATTCCCCCATATTTAACTATACTTTATCCATTCCAACATATTATCCCATATTGTTTACACTTATGGCATCATCTATATCTAAATATTCATTCCCTATAGAAACATTATTGCTTCCTAATCCTAGGTCAATCTTGCAGGTACAAGACCAATATTGTGTCCATAGATTTGACCCCTTAAATTCTAAAGTTCAAATTCAAATGCGGTTGATTCTCACTCATTTTACTAGTTGTTATGAGCTGACTAAACACATGTTTGTGTGATTATTGTTATGTACTTGTATTTAAACACATTCATTTGGAATGCATAGATTTACATCCTAGAATCATTCTCATTTCTAAAGAATTCAAGGGGACATTGATTCACATCCTAGAATTATTATCATTCCTAAAACATTCAAGGATCATTTATTAGAGGAACACTTCAATTAATGCACTAGAAGCAACAACATTTACTTCATAATTATCATCTAAAGCATTTGCATGCTTACTTGTTGCTTGTAGTGTTTATCATTATTATAAAGCCAATCTCTCCTAAAAGTTGACCTAAAAGAGTTTGTCTCCTAGTAATTTGGAAACGTCATTAAGATATTTTTAAAATTAAGATATTTCAAAGGCAAAGGAATAGAAGTGCCTACAACATTTGAATGCCAATGGTGTAGACAGTAGAACAAACTCTAAAATTAAAACGTGCAATTTATCTTTGTGGATCCGGTATGAAGCTATATAGGGTGCCCTAAAACAAGCAATGAAACGGACTAGGTGGGATCTTCACTTTCATAATGTTGTTATTCTCACTTTTAGAAAATTGTAGAAAATCCAAAAGATGTGAGAATTATAGCCCCAAGTAAGTTGACGAAATTAATGCATTTTGTTTAAAAAGAAAATAGCTTGTAAGGAAGATCTGGTCTAAAGTTTTAGTAGTTCCTTTGTGATTGGTGGGAGAATATAATTCTCAACTTGTAAGGTATGCAACAAATTGGAATGAAATACTCATTGGAAAGTATAGAGTTTATGGCTTTGATTACACTTAATTGACATCCTTTTACCCAATTTCCCCAATTCCCCTCAACTATTTCACTTTATTGAATTTCCTTTTTAAAAGAAATTATGCCCATTCATTTATTATAATATATAGTTTGTGTAATGGTCAAAATTTATATCATGTTAGATTTGTATATTCATGCCACTTTTTATTTAGTTTTGTATCATTTTTGCTAAAAATATTCTAATGAAAATGACTATTATACATAAGTACCATTTTATTAAAATAATTTTTTTTGTTGTGATTAAAAACATAATTATTATGTCAAATCTTCTATTAATATTTTTCTACTAATTAATTTAACTATACAAGTAATTTATTTTCTTCTAGATGATTAAAAACATCCATACGAGTGCATATAGATGTTTGGTCATCCCTAGAGCTATTCACCTATAAAGCAATACCTCATCATGCGCATGCATATTGGACGTTTTTTATTACCAAAATGTGACCCAATATATCACTTCAGTATTCAAGGGAAAGAGGATAATTTAATTTATGTGACACAAGTAGGTATTTGGGGTTAGGATCATCCACAAAAGGGGTTGTGGTGTTTATAAGTGGCATTCCAAATCCTTTACAAATCTCTTTGCATGGGTCAATCAAAGGAAATGTCATTCACTATTTTGGTCTTGTTAGGATCGTGAAGCTATTTTTTTCAACACCACATATTTTTGTATTGTGTCAGAGCCTCATTAATCAAGGGAAGCTACTTAATCCTAACTTTAATGTAGTTAACAAAGAAAACAATGATAACACTAAAGTCATGTAGGTTCAGTACATCCTACGCAATTTTCTTAAAACTAGTTATTTGACACTTTCTAGGAATGTCATGACCTTATCTAGAAGAATCACTTAGAACACACACACACACACACACACAATAATTGAGATATTTGTTATTAGGGGAATTCATTATTAGAGATGGTGTGGCAAGGGTTTGGGGGTTGAGATGTATAAGTGATTTTAAATCAAAGCTTTCTATAGGATGACATATTTGCCATAGCTCATCTAGATGTTTTTTTCTTGAGGCTTCAATGTATGAGATATCAATAAAAACTAGTTTTGAATTAGATGTAGGTGTAGGTAATTCCCTTCATTGATAGAGTATAAAATAGGGCATATAAAAATGTAACCAAAAAATTAGGTGCATAAGATACTTGGTGTAAACAGGGAGGTATTATAACTATAGTAGTGTATGTAGAGGGGTATAAAATATAAGTTTAAGAAAATGAAATTAGAGGTGTTTATTAGTAACCCCATTGCTTCCTCCCTATATACCAATTAAAATGGTGTATATCTAGTTAAACATTTGCATGTAGTTTTTCAACCCATAAGATGAATGAAACATATTCATCCTGATCTTTCCTCTCAACATCACATATCTTGACTAGAATATTCCCTAGAATCTTGTTAAAAGCTCTTTGATTGTGCCATTCACCTAAGGATGATATGGCATGCTCTTATGATAGAGATTCATAAACCTTGCATAGTAATTTAGCTAAATTATTTGCAAAATGAAAGGTATTCCTTGGTCACTAGTGAGATTGAAAGGACATTTTTAAATCTATCTATAATATTCTGAAGGATGAAATGAGAAATTTTCTCTACTATGTAATCCTTTGTTGTGAAAGGAAAGTTAGATGAAACTTTCTACTATTAATCTATGAGGGCAAAAGTGTAGTAAGGAAAACTATAAAACTTTTATGTAAAAAATAATATTACATAGGGTTTACCTTGGGAAAACCAGGTTTCAAAAAAACATAGCCTCCAAATATTGTACCAATTATATTATCAATAATTGTAATGGTTACAATCTAATGAAGTCAAGTATTCATAGAAGATCACACACAATTTAGTTATTTTGGAGATATTTAGACAACATCATCGTACCTATAATACAATATCTTAATATCTCTAACTTCAGCACTCGATATATAGAAAAAACTCAAACCACAAACTATTAATAGTTTCTAAAGCCATGAACTATTAAATTAGGTGCTCAAATCCATGCAAAATTCTAACATGCAAAAGAAATCTAAGTTAACCAATAGTAAATTAGTAATTGCCATCACTATCTTGGAAATTAAAATTGGTTTGATCCTCCATTTTTAGAAACATGCTCATGAGAATCTTAGTTAACTAAAAGATCTTCCCTAATTTTCTCCAAGTCCATTTTTAACTCCCTTTTTTCATGTTCTCTGACTTGTCAGACTAAGTGGATAGTATCACATTCACCATTTTAGTCCTCCTAACATTAGGAAATTGGGGCAAAGCATTCCCAAAAACTTCATGATACAAACAATCCAAGAATCCATCATATCATGAGCCTTCCCATGTTGATTTACATCCTCCATTTGGATATCCATCCTATCAAACTCATCATCAAACTTATGAAAGCATATTTAAGATCAACATTTATCATTTCCTCCTCATCCACATCATTCAGAGTATCCAAATACAAGTTGTCATCATTCTTTTCACTATTATGAGGAGTTGGACAAATCAAGCATTAGGATCTGGCTTTATTGAGAAAGTCATCTTCATTTTCCCTATCAACAATGGTATACAAATTACTTACCTCATGCTTATCATCAAGACTTGACATGTCATCATAGATAATATTTTCCTCACTGTCTAATGACTAATTCACCTCTATTGAAGGGATAAAATCAATATTTTTAACCTCTAGAATAGTAGTACCTTCAACTAATTTATCACGACAACTATCAAGTGGCTTGTTCATCATACATCTAGCCTCATTATTGTGTTCATTTTGACAACTAATTTGAGAAGTTTCATGATTACCCATGTTCTCATTACCTTGTTGGCCTTAATTGACAACTGATTTGAACCGACTTCACACTTGTCTTCATAGGCCGATTCAATTGACTTTTCCTCTCCAATGTTGAAATCAAGGCTATCATAAAATTGTAACATGTCTAATTTATCATCATGAATGTCCTTGTGTGGCTGATTACTTAGAAGAGGCTTGACATCACTAGTTTGCACCCTAATCATTACATGTATTTCATCATGTGCATGCTCTCTAATTCAAGTTTACAATAGTTTCCAATAAGTTTCCAATGATTTTGTCAACCCTTACAATGTTCTTTTGTTCTCTATAAGTAGAAACCAACTTTTTACAATGACTCATTTCTAACCATTAAACCATGAGAAAAACATTAAATGTGATAAATACATCAATAATCATGATTAGATCAATCCAATGGTTGAAATTCAATGCTCCTGTGATCTATGAGAACAAAATGAAGATTAAATACTAATCAAATGCAAAATACAACTATTATACCTTCATAATGACCCATAAATCCAAGAGGGAAGGAGTGGCACCCACGAGCTCCTCAGATTTTACCCAAGGATAGAATGTATGTGGATTGCTCAATGCTTTTAACACAATGTAGATGAGATGGGGATTGATAGATTAGATGGAGATGAGGGATAATTTTGACATTATGGTGGTATGATGAGGAGATTGTGGAGAGATTTTGGCAGAGGTTTGATGCATGAAGAAGTCTCTCCAAAATGGCTTGGAGAGGGTCTCATTTATAGATTTTCTGAAAGGAGGATGGAGGGTGAGGATTGAAAGATGAGATCAAAGGCTAGGAATAAAAGTAAATATTTTATTCATTTTGGGAAAAGGGGTGATAAATGAGGTATGGGTGTGAAAGAATGTGAAATGAATTAAAAATTCATTTGGGGAATGGGAAATGAATTAAGAATTCATTTGGGGATAAGAGGTAATGAATGAGGATGGGTGAGGTAAGGGGTGTGTAAGAGAAGTAAATGTGATGTGTGATTTGTTTCAATTTTTAATTTGGGGGATGTGGGGAAGGGTGTTAAACTAGGTTTGACCACCCAAATGAGAGGTTAGGACTAATTAATCAGAGGTTTTGCTTAATTGATCCTAGGGCTAGGATGAGGTAGGTTAGGGTAGGTCAATTAGTAGGCTAGATCAATTAGATAACCATGATTTATCTAATTAATGAGGATTAGGGAAAAGGACAATTTAACTAAATAAATATTGTGAATATTTATTTAATCAAATGAGGATATAGTTGTAAGGTAAAAGTGATAAATTAAATGAATTAATTGATCACAAGGGATAGACAGATGGTTAGGGAAGATACGAGAAAATGATTTGCAGAGCAAGTCAATTTTAGGTGTCTACAACTCCAACTCAAATTCAATCTGGGTGGCAGGTGTAACTCCTAAGGCAATTTACCTTTATCTTTTTGACAAATCTTCTCTAATAAGATTTCCTTAGAAAGAAAAAGTGTTCGAGATCATCCTCATCACAACATTAAATATTTGTAGTAAGTTTTCTATTTTTAGAAAAAGTCTTTCTCTAGAGTCCAAGCATCAATTGTGATAGGTGGTAACATCATCTTCAAGCAATCTTCATGAGTAAATTTTCCCCTCTACACCTAGGTGCATTAGGTATAAGCTTCAAGGCAACAAAATTTGGTTGAGAAATGCATATGATGTTTTATAATTGGTTCCTCCAATCTTATAGTATGCCTTTTTCCACATAATCCAAGCATTTGCAAGCACATACTATCATAATATAGTTGGTTTCATAGTTAATATCTATCCTTGTAACTCTAATTTATAGATCCAAGATCTATTTCTTCACTTTCAACATCAAAACAACTCTCTTGCAAAAATATTATGGTAACAATAAGGTCATCAGATCAACAACTTGTTCTTGATCAACTAGCTTGCATGCTGCATCCTTTTCTTGCATTAGGATCTCCTTAGTTCATCTCATTCTCCCAACTAACATCGTGTTCTAGCCTTCTTTCTTGTAATAAAGGCACACAAGAAGCATCAAATTCTTCATAAAACAAAATATTTTTTTTGGGTGATGCAAGATTGCTCCTACACCTCTAGATGCTCCTGCATCAATTCATGTAACACCTTGATCTGTCATAATTAAAGTCTAGAACTCCCATCAAGGGAGTAATGATACAAACTACAATTTTTATAATGTTTGTGATGGGGATTGAAACTCTTTATGCAACATACATTATCCACATATGGTAATGTTGTAGTACACAAAATACTTAAGGTTTAATGCTAGTAGTGACAATTTATTAGGTGAATGGTCTTTACAAAATAGATTTTTCCAATTTTCTTCTTAAAGATATTGGAAATATTTAAAACTTGTAATGGCTATTGTAAAATGAGTTATAATAGCACCTTTGATTCTAACCCCAATTCAAACCCTAACCCTAATTCTAATTAAATAACATTAACATTAATTCTAACCCTAACCCTAAACCTAACCCTAACCCTAATTCTAAACCTAACATTAATTCTAACCCTCACCCTAATTCCAATCTTATTCCTAACCCTCACCCTAACCCTAACTCTAACTATAACCCTAATTCTAATCCTAAAGGTAACCCTAATTCTAATCATGTAACCCTAGTTCCCTAACATTAACACTAATTCTAACCATAATTGTACCCCTAATTTTAACCCTAACCCTAACACTAGTTCAGACCCTAACTCTAATTCTAACCCTAAACCTAACCCTTATTCTAACCCTAATCCTAATCATACCTTTAACCCTAAATCTAAGCCTAAGCCTAACCTTAACCCTAGTTCTAACTCTAACCCTAATTCTAGCACTAATTCTAACCCTAACCCTAACCCTAATTCTAATCCTAACTATAACCCTAATTCTTGTTGTTATATGGAGCCTAATCAGACTCGAAGGTTAATTTTCCCCACTTTTATCAGTGTGGTTTCCCCCCCAAATTATTTAACGGGGGTTTGGGGGTAGCGCCCCCAAGACTAGGTCAAGGGACAGAGCCCCTTGCGGGGTCCAGGGGCAGCGCCCCTGGCGTGCTCCCTATCACGATAAAGGGCGTGGTCTTGGGGGTAGCACCCCTGAAACCTCAAATGACTTTTATTATTTTATAAAGATGTCGGTAGTTATTTTTCTTTTGGCCAACATAAAAACCCTATTTTGTAACTGACATAAGGCTTGGTAAAAGCAGCTAAGGGTTAGGGTTTCTATTGACATTATATTGTAGCATTTGCAGCAGTATTGAGTTGCAAGGATTGTTGGTTGTAATTAGTTTGATTTGTTGGATAATAATATTGGACTCTCTGTTGGTGGATGTAGCCCAAGTTTGGGTGAACCACGTTAAAAATTGTGTCTCGCTATTATTATTTCTGTGTATTTTTCATTCCTCTGTTTAATCTTTATTTGGATTTAATTGATATCTTCTGCATGCAATTTTTAACAAGTGGTATCAGAGTAGGTTGTGTTCAATTATCGTCTGCAGGAAGGTCTCATGGTTGAGTGGGAGTCTCACGGTTAAGTGGGAGCAATGGCGGATGAGGGTAAATTGAAGGTAGATAAATTCAATGGGCAGAACTATTAGTTATGGAAGATGCAGATGGAGGATTATCTCTATTAGAAGGATTTATGGACACGGTTGGAAGGAATAGCCAAGAAATCGGCAACAATGACTGATGAGGATTAGAATCTTCTAGATAGAAAGGCACTGGAAACCATTCGGTTGTGCCTGGCACCATCTGCGACATTCAATATAACAAAAGCGAAGACAACAGATGAATTGATGAAAGCTTTTGCTAAATTGTATGAAAAACCCTCAGCCTCAAATAAGGTATTTCTCATGAAGCATTTGTTTAATCTGAAAATGATTGAAGGTGGATCTATGACAGATCATTTAAATGAGTTTAATATGATTACCAGTCAGTTAACTGGTGATAAATTTTTACACCATTTCAAAATTTCTTTTCAATATCACTACTGAGAGATTTTCTTAGGCACAAGTTAATGAGTTTATCAAGACACCCATGTGAAGGAGGACACTGCATCATATATTGGAGTCAAAGTTTAGCCATTATGAAGAGACAGAGTCATGTGTATATTAATGGATGACACACTAGCATATAAGAGGTGGGGAAGCAATACAAAGCCACAGTCACAATACAAAGACTCAGCCACATAAGACATGGCGTAGCATATGATGACGAGGATTGGCTCCAAGCATGATGGAAGATGTTGCAACTTTCTAGAAAGGCACCGCCGACACAATATATATCCAAGCATATGATATTTGGCACTGTTAATATTAATACTGCAGCCACATTTACCAAATAAAGGAATCGGCCTGTATGATGAAGCTCGGCTGCACTCTATAGAAGTGCAGTTTATTCCATGAGTTTTGAAGTGAAGACATCACCAAGAGAATATAGCGGTCTTTACCAGTCATGGCACATCAATTAAGATAAAACTTAATGCTATAATTATCCCCAGTTACGAGGAGGAACGACTCCAAGCATGATGTAAGGTGCTGCACTCAATAAAGGAAGGTACATGACATTACAATCAAAGAATCCGCATAAGAATGATAGTGTGTGTCCTCATCAAAGTGGGAGTGTTGCACGATATGGTGATAAAGAGAATGTAGGATGATGCAAGAAACACATCCAAGCATATCATGAAAATAGTGCCTCATAACCAATGACGACATAGAAAACAGGGGTGGCCAATGAAGAAATGAGTTTCAGCATCAGAGATGTAGTGTGATAATGTAATAAGAGAAGGCACGACCTCATGCTCATCGGCCATAATCAAGGAAAGCGCCAGGTTTGCTGAAATTGAATGATGGTGCGGGGCCTCATAAAAGAGGAGTGTAGCACAATACAGGAGGAGGGCGCCATTGATGTTTAAAATAACTCAACATCAATCATTAAATAGGAGGATTGTATTATGCAAAAAGAAGCAAGGAATCAGAGATACAGCAAGTGGCATGGCTTCTAATTACAGGTAATGAAGATTTGACACAAGCCATTCCATATGGCATAGAACCAATGATGGCGCTGGCATATGAAGATCTGGCGACTAACTTCAAATTATAAGCATCGGCATCAAAAGTGGAGCAGCATCTTAATTGCAACGATTAGTCATTCAAAAGACATTCAACTATCATTACGATATGGGCACTAGCAATCAAAGCTATAGCCATATTCATAGGTGCGAGTACCATTGGAAGATGATGCTTAGCAACGAAGACACAGTCCCCATAGAAGCTACGGCTATCAGTCGTATGAAGCCTTGTCTATCATTATGGCAGCTGCCAGTGAGTTTGAAGGCACAGCTGATAGAAGAAATGATGTGTGGTTTCCACAATGGTGCTGATAAAGTAAAGCAGACTCTTGAAAGAGGAAGGTGTTCTTTGTCATTAAATAGAGGCACAATGCGGGCACAAAGAGAATCAGCTCAAAGGAATTTCAAACCACCATTACAAAGCAAATGCAGCAGCTTCACAACCGTCCAATGCAAAAGGATCAGTGGCTCGCGGATTCAAGAGAGAGGCTCGCTCAGGATGTAGTGGAGACCGACAAGTGGTAGCACTACAGAGACTGAAAGAAGCACCGGATGGAACCACGTGGGAGCTGCCCAAGGAAAGTTTCTCTCAAAACAAAAGGAAGCCACCACGTGGCTCAAGCAGAAGGAAGAAAAAAAAAATTATTTCATTTTTTTTATAAACTCATTAAAATGCATCAAAAGTGGTGGGGCCTGTCATATAAAGCTAATGCTTTATTTAATCAAAGGAAAAGAGCCTCCTAGATTTTAAAGAGCCACGGGAAGTAAGAAGAGAAAATTAGTTTAAAATAAAGATTAAAATCTTTATTAAAATTGAAACATATGAAACTAGTGGGTCCCTCCAAGATTATAAAGTGAAACTTTATTAAGTAACTTTTAATGACTCTTAGGGCTCACATAAAGGAAAACGAGGCAGCCCTAAACTTTTCATGCAGTCTTCATTTTTTACGGTAGCCAAAGAGGGAGGCGGGAATTATTTTCTCACGCAGGCCAAAGAGGATGGAGGCGAAGATTTTCAGCCATGGTAGAAATAGAACACCTAGTTACCAGTTTGATTGTAGTTACCAGATGTCGTTAGTGCCAGATTTTGTGGCAGATTTTGTGGGGACAGTTGAGAAAGATTTTTCAAAGATCACAAATGGGTTTTATTTCTCTTGGCTATATATACAGATCCAAGTTCCACATACAGAGAGTTCTTCATGGTTCTTTAGATCATATTTTTTGAGCAGCGGACCAGAGATATTCTTCACCTTAGCACTGCCTCTTTCATAAGGATGTAATATTTTACTTTGTGCAAATCAAAAAGCCTCTATAAATTTGTTATTCATTCAAATAAAGAGTCAATGTTCTGTGTATATCTGAGTATACTTTCTGTTCTTGTTTCTGATTTCTCTATTTCTTTTGCCTCTGTTAAATCTGCTTATTAAATTGGGTATCAATCATGCATTTATGCTCTTTGGTTTCTTAGTTCATCTTTAAGGGTTTGACACTGTGCTATTGGTTGAGTTTTAAATCTGGTGTATCACCTTAGATCTAGGCATTTATTTCTACAAAATCTAGTTTCTTTTGACCTTTTTCCAAAACCCCCTTTGAAAAATGGAAGAGCCAGCTTCCTTAAAATATGGAGGTCACTTCAGGGGTCAGTCCCACGTCTTTGAAGTTTCCCATGTTGTTGCTGGATTAGACCCACAAATTTATGCTTCAACATTAACTTCTGTAAAAGCAAAATTTGATGGAGAGGTGAGGGCTCTCTTGGTTTTATGTTCTTTGCTAGAAAGCTAGAATAGCTTGGTAATGGTTGTAAGTCTATCTCTAGTTCAAATACTTTGAAATTTGATGATGTTGTTGGTGTTATCCTTAGCGAAGAAATGCGACGGAAAAGCTTAGGAGTGTCCACATCAGGTAGTGTTTTGAATATAGAAAACATGGGCAGATCAAAGGAGAGAGGAAAAGGTTCTGGAGGTCATGGGAAGTCATGAGGAAAAACAAAGGACAAGAGGTCCCAATCTAGAGGACAGAAGGATTGTTGGTACTGTGGGAAACCAGGTCATTTGAAGAAAGATTGTTGGTCTCGGAAGAATAAAGGAGACAAACAAGAAGGCAATAAGGAGGCAAATGTGGTAAGTAATAAATATGAAGATGATGCTTTGATTCTTTCCCTAGATAATGTTGACGATTCATGGGTTTTAGATTCAGGGGCCTCATTTCATGCTACGCCCAATAGAAGTTATTTTCTTGATTATGTCCAAGGGGATTTTGGGTTGGCTTATTTGGTAGATAATGAACCTTGTCAGATTGTTGGAAAGGGAAGAATTAAGATTAAGTTGCAGAATGGGAATCATTGGCTACTACAAGAGGTAAGGCACATTCCAAGGTTGAGTAGGAATTTAATTTTAGTAGGGCAGATAGCTGATGAATGTTGCATAGTTACTTTCAGTGATAAAAATTGGAAGGTTTCAAGAGGTGCCTTAATAGTAGAAAAAGGTATGAAAGTAGGCACCTTATATATTTGTATAGGTCATATTGTTCCTTCTACTTTAGTTGTTGTAGAGAAAAACCAAACAGGTTTAGGAACAGTTGTTGCGGGTTCGTAGGAAGAGACTGAAATAGTTGCTACAGGTTCTGAGACAACACTATGGCATAATAGACTTGGGCATATGAGTGAAAAAGGTATGAAGGTACTTCATTCTAAGAAAGTTTTACCAGGTCTGAAATGTATTAATATGAATTTATGTGAAAGTTGTTTATGGTAAACAAAAGAGAGTTAGTTTTCACAAGGATGGGAAGTAAAAGAAAGATGAAAAGTTGGAGCTTGTGCATACAGATGTATGGGGACCAACTCAGCTATCTTCTCTCGGTGGCTCTCAGTATTATGTTACATTCATAGATGATGCAACTAGGAAGGTTTGGATTTATTTTCTTAGGCAGAAATCTGATGTATTTGAAATATTTAAGAAATGGAGAAGCTTGGTTGAGAATGAGATGGGTAAAAGATTAAAATGTCTCAGATCTGATAATGGTGGTGAGTATTGCAACAAAGAATTTGAGGATTATTGTTCCTTTAATGGAATTCGTAGGCAGAAAATAGTTCCAAGGACTCCACAAGAAAATGGAGTGGCTGAGTGCATGAATAGGACAATAATGGAGCATGCAAGGAGCATGAGATTATATGTTGGGATGCCTTTAAACATGTGGGCAGAGGCTATCAATACCGTTGTATATTTAATTGATAAAGGTCCTTCAGTTCCTTTGGGTTGTGGTATTCCAGAGGAAGCATGGATAGGTAAGAAGGTGAGTTACTCTTTTCTCAAAACCTTCGGATGTGAAGCATTTGCACATGTAGATTCTGAAAATAGAACCAAGCTAGATGCAAAATCAAAAAAGTGTATCTTTGTTGGATATAGCATTGATGAATTTGGTTATAGGCTTTGGGATGTTGAAAATCTAAAAATTGTGAGTAGTAGGGATGTTGTGTTCAATGAGAAGGTGTTGTACAAAGATCAGTTGCAACAACATGAGAAGAAAGAAAAGGATTATGTGGTGCTAGATGATACTTCAGATAAGGATGTTCCAATGGTTCCTCATGCTCTGCAACAACAACAAGAAATACCACAAACTCCAGTGAATGTTAGATAGTCAACCAGGCTAAGTAGACCTCTGAAAGGTTTTCTCCCTCTTTGTATTCTATTTTGTTAACAGATGCTAGTGAACCAGAAGGGTATGCTAAAGCTATGCAGGTGGATACAAAGGTTTAGTGGGAGCTTACAATGAAAGAAGAAATGGACTCCTTACTGAAAAATTAGACTTGGGAATTATGTAAGTTATCTGCAGGTAAAAAGGCTTTACCAAACAAATGAATTTATAGGATGAAAGAGGAAGATGGAGGTAAGAAAAGATTTAAAGCCAGGTTAGTTGTAAAAGGATTTGCATAGAAAAAGGGCATTGATTTTGATGATATTTTATCTCTCATTGTTAAGATGACTTCTATTCGTATTGTTTTAAGTATTGTGGCTACTGAAAATTTGCATTTGGAATAGATAGATGTGAAAACTGCCTTTCTCCATGGTGATTTGGAGGAGGAGATATATATGGAACAACCATAAGGATTTGAGGTCAAAGGTAAGGAGAAACTAGTGTGTAGATTGAAGAAGAGTTTGTATGGATTGAAACAAGCACCTCGGTAATGGTATTTAAAATTTGATAGTTTTATGGCTGAGCAAGGATACAATCAGTGAAGTTCTGACCATTGTGTTTATTTTAAGAGGTTGGATAATGATAGCTACATTATTTTATGTTTATATATTGATGACATGCTTGTAGTAGGGTCTAACATGGATCACATAAGAGAGCTAAAACAATAGTTATCACAATCATTTGCTATGAAGGATTTGGGGGCAATAAAATAAATCCTTGGTATGAAAATTTGTAGAGATAGGAAGAACAGAAAATTAACTCTATCTCAAGCTGATTATGTTGAAAAGGTGTTGCAGAGATTCCATATGGAGAATGCAAAAGCTGTCAGCACACCTTTGCCCAGTCATTCAAAATTGACTAAGGAGATGTGTCCAAAGACACAAGAGGAGGAAGATAAAATGTCCAAGGTACCATATGCTTCAGCTGTAGGAAGTTCAATGTATGCTATGGTATGCACGAGACTGAATATTGCACATGTTGTAGGAGTCGTAAGCAGGTATATGAGTAATCCTGAATTGGAGCATTATAATGCAGTAAAATAGATTCTCAGGTATTTGAGAGGTACATCCAATAAACACTTATGTTTTGGGGGCTCTAATACTGATTTAGCAGGTTATGTAGACTCAGATTTGGCAGGGGATATTGATACTAGGCGGAGTACTACAGGTTATGTCTTTACTGTAGGTGGGATAGCAGTGAGTTGCATCTCATGGTTGCAAAAGGTGGTTGCTTTATCCACCATGGAGGTAGAGTATGTAGCTGCAACAAAGGCAAGCAAGGAGATGATATGGCTGTAATCTTTCATGGAAGAATTAGGCAAACAATAGGCTAGCAGTTATTTGTTTACGAACAACTAGAGTGTCATACATCTTGCAAAGAATTTTGCCTTGTATTCAAAGACCAAACACATACAACTAAGGTATCACTTCATCCGGTCAGTGTTGGATGATGGACAGTTACGGCTGTAAAAGATACATACAGATAAAAATCCAACAGATATGTTTACAAAGGCAGTGAGCTCAGCTTCGATTGGTCTTCAAGACTGAAAACAAAAAATATCAGAACAGCAGGGTCTAGGGTGATTATTTCCAATGGGAGCTATAGGGTCAGTAGTGTTATGATCAGTCTCCAAGTGGGAGATGATATGGTGTGGAGTTCGATCAGTCTCCAAGTGGGAGATTGTTGTTATATGGAGCCTAATCAGACTCAAAGGTTAATTTTCCCCACTTTTATCGGTGCGGTTTCCCCCCCCCCAAATTATTTTATAAAGGCATCGGGAGTTATTTTTCTGTTGGTCGACATAAAAAAACCCTATTTTGTAACCGACATAAGGCTTGATAAAAGTGGCTAAGGGTTAGGGTTTCTGTTGACATTATATTGTAGTATTTGCAGCAGTATTGAGTTGCAAGGATTGTTGGTTGTAATCAGTTTGATTTGCTAGATAATAATATTGGACTCTCTGCTGGTGGATGTAGCCCGAGTTTGGGTGAACCATGTTAAAAATTATCTCTCGCTGTTATTATTTCTGTGTATTTTTCATTCCTCTGTTTAATCTTTATTTACATTTAATTGATATCTTCTGCATGCAATTCCCAACAATTCTAACCCTAATGCTAATTATAACCATATCTGTAACCCTAATTCTAACCCTACCATAAACTTAATTTTAACCTTAACCCTAATTCTAACACTAACACTAACCCTAATTCTAACCCTAACCCTTATTCTAAGTTTAGAGTATTTGGAATAATGAAAAAGATACAAACCCAAATTTAGAATACGTTCAATTTATATGGAGTTACTTCATTTAATTTGACATAATTTTTACATTCTCACAAATAAATTAGGTCTATTTTAGATGAAATAATAGGATTAATCCACATTATTTCAAATAACTCTAATTTATTCAAAATAAATTTCAATCTATTTTGAGCAAAATTTAAAAGTCTAAATTAATTATAAATGTATATTATTCAAAATAATCATTTGTACACATTTATCTCTTAAATTGTCATAAAAATGCTATAATCATCTATATTATTTTGTTGTATATAAATATTGTCCACCAAATTAGTAGTAGATGTTCCTTTATTCTTCTACCTAAAATACTCAACCATTTGTGTTGTACTTGAACTTTCATGTTTTATTTTATGTCTTGGTTTGATTATATTGACTTTACATGAATCTTATATGTTATACCTGGATATAAAAAGGCCCAACAAATTAATATAACTAATTAAAAATACATGATTTCAAAATCTGTGGCCTTTGCAAGATATAAGAGAATATGCTTATTCATTCATACCTATTCACGTGGTGGTAATTATTTCTAAACAATCATTGGTTAGTGGAATTCTTTTCTAAAAAAGATACGAACCCAAATTTACTATAAACAAATGTAAAATTTATAATTTCCATGGCCTCCATCTTTGCTTCCATGTCTCCCACTGTAATCTTCTACTTCTTTGATGCTTCTCTTTTTAATCTATTTTACCATCAATACAACTCATAAATCCCATCTCAAATTACAGTAATGTGGCATTTTAGATGCACTTTTTAATAAAAATTGTTTACATAATTTAATAAATTAATAAATGTAATTATGGAGTTGGAGAATAATATCCTCCCTCTTTAATTAAATTGAAGAGAGGAGAGTAGGAAGAAGTAGGTGACATCAAACACCCCTACTACTACATGATTATTTTAGATAGAAAGTAAAGGAAATATTACATTTCCATTTCAATTTGCCCCTACACCACTCTACAAAGACACTGAATATTTTATTAAAGTCTTGTCCATTAGCATTAGCATTTCCATTTCCAATTTATATTAAAAAAGTTAATTACTATACAAAATGGTATGCATGCACTCCAATACCTCTATAATGAATCTACACCTTGAATACAATGGGTACCCTTAGTGCCCACACCCATCGTTCACCCCAAATGGGTAGTCCATACTTGTGTTTCCATAGAAGGTCCTGCACACTCTGCTTCTTATCACCACACCCACCACTGCCACTACTATAATCTTTCATACATGTGAAAACAACATTGTGGCCATGGCACACACATCTATTCTCTCCCTCTCCACTATGTAAACATCATTATGCAAATTGTTTCTTTTTAATAAAATATGAAAGTGGACACTTGTCGGTCACTTTTTAAATTCCTCTTCTTTTCTTTCCAACTTGCAACACATCAGAATGACACTCATGATTGGAGAATATAGAGCCCATAAAACATAATATAAATTTATGTATAATGAATACAATACCCATATGTAGGAAAATCAATTTGGTCTCTATCATTATACCAATCTTCAACACAGGAAGATATAAAGTAGACTAAGCCCTATCAAACCAATAGGATATACAATAGATTATACACATAAATAAATCTGAATAAACACAATAGATTATACAAAGACTTTGATTTTTAAGCCATGTAAAAGGAGAGCAACCATTAATAGGAAGTTTGTCAATGCCCTTATGACACTTGTTATAAATTGTTGTGTGGAGGAAACATAGGAGATGAAGTTTGCCAACTAAATATGAATCTTCATTGGCTTAAATCAATAATGGGGAATAATAAGAGCATATTTGAGCAACCAAGGCCTCAATGCTTTGATTTGGATCAATAATAAAATCATAGAGTGACTTTTAGGCAGAAGGTGGAATTTGATTTTCCATATTGACATATAAATATAGACCTTTACCTGACCTGAGACAATGGAATGGGCTACCACCATCTAAATGTGATTGTTGTTGATAAGGCCATCCATTTTTACTCTATTGATGATTACTTCCATCTGAATGATAAGAATACACCTCACACTCATATCAAAATCACCAGAAGCTAAACAATACATTTAAAAAGAAGATGAGAGATCATAGTAATTTTTGAAATTTAGAATACAAACAATACATTGACATTTTGAAAATTCAAATATGTTATGCAATATAGGGAAGACCTACTTGACAATGATATATTCAAGGGATTATGCATGAGCAATGTCCATGCTCTCAGTACCATTGCTCTTTTAACTTTGGCACCATTGGATCTTTCAAAGCTGCAACACAAGTCACTCAAACACCAGAAAAATTATTGCAGACAATCCTTCACAAATGGTATATAAGATTTAGAAGTCCATCAGATCAATCTTTGTTCTTCGACAAGCCTCATGAACTTGCTCACATACTCCTACAAATTTATTATACGTGCATATGTAACTAATGATATGCCTTATTTTCTTTTGAGCTCTTATGTTCAACTTCTTTGGATGTAACTAATAATAAGAATCACAATATTTATATGATATTTACAAATCCTATAAAGAATAACCTTACCAAATGAGAATCTTACCAACTACTCATACTATCTAAAAGAAAGCCTAGGTCAATATTAGATGTTTATTTTGTGTTGTGAGCATGCATCAATCATTGAATTTAATCTAGAAGCAAACATGCATATATAATTTTTTTAGTTTAGGAACTTATAAAACCATGGATCATGCAAAGATTTTTAGCTCTCCAACCCCATCTCTATCTCCATCTCGGTCTCCATTTCCATCTCTATCTCTATCTGTGTATGCTAACTATAGTTAGGGTAAAAATTGCAAATCAGGGTAAATGTATAAACAATGATAAAAACCCTAACAATGCACAATAGAGATCAAGACAACATGAAAATCAAAACAATAAACACAAATACAAACTGAAATCTCCGTGCTATTCTTGATTGACCTCTATTGCTCTTCTCCACCTCGCATGAGAATGCAAGATTTTGAAGGTTTGATTGTTGGAGGAATGTTGGGTGCTCACTTCTGTAGCATAACAATGAAGATGAAGATGGAGGATGGAAGATGATCGATGAAGGATGATGGATGAAAGATTGTGGAGGTAATTCGACAGAGGAAGGATACTTGAAATCTCATCCATGCAAATGGCTTGTGAGAGGGTATATTTATAGATTTTCAAGGATGAAGGGAAGAAGATTTGGCTTTGGAGATAAGATTTGATAAGGATTTGATTTTTGCTTTATTTGACAAAAGAGGAAATAAAACAAGATAGGATAAGATTTAAGAAGATAGAAAGATTTGATTTTCTATTTTAAAGGAAATAAATCCTAAAAAAGATGAGAGGGTTAATTGATGAATTATCTAATTAAATAAATTAATTAGATACACATGAGTTGCAATTTTGGAAAGAAAGTAGGAAGATATTTTTAGGATTTTATTAATTAAATAAATATTTGATTTATTTAATTAATGTTAGATTTATGATTTAATTAATTAAATAATATAAATTATTTAATTAACATTAGAAGAAAGAAGAGATTATGAATAGAAAGGGAATAAATGAAAATTAGTCAAATAAATAAGATTTATTTAACTAATTAGGTGATGACATGTGTACCTAGGGCAAAACATACTACAAGATGTCTAAATGATGTAATGTTGTGACAAGGTGTTGTAAGAGGATATTTTTGGGTGTCTAAATTTTGCCCATCTTTCAAATGATGTTCGAGATGATGAGATTTGTGTCGAGTAACATCATTTCAAAGAAGCTAAGGTACAGGTAGAGGAAAAGTGTGGATGATAGAAAGATAGGATGAGGATGCCCCCTCGAGATGATAGGTGGGTTGGACAAACACATGTAGGCTCTCGAAATGGAATGGATTGGTCAAGGAAGAAAGATAAGGAAATGGATAGAAGAAATGAATGATGCGTTATGCTGCAATGAAAGTGAGCAACCATGATGTTTGATATAGCACTGGATGTTATGCACCAAGGTATAAGGATCAAAGTGACGATGTGTCTCATGCCCCAGCGTAATACAACCTTGTCTAGATGTATAAGGAATAAAACTTTAGAGCATTAAAGTCCTAATGCACAAAAGGTATGATGTGACCTTAGATGCAAAGGGTAATCTAAAAAGCTATTCCAACATACACAAGATATGAATATTAGCTAGAATGATACCAATGTGATACAAATGCAAGATAAAAAGATAACACACACAAGCAAGCAAGTAAGCATGCACAAATGATTCAAAAATAAACAAGGTATTGCCCTTGTCAAGATGTAAACCAATGATTAATTGTTGATTGATTGATTGATAGTGATGATGATAGTGTTGTCATGGCGGGGAACGATATATCCCTAGATCAACACAAGGATGTGGGAACGATATATCCCATTGATGATGATGATGATGATGATGATGATGATGAATGATTGATGTGGTTTACAACAAGGCTAGGATCAAGACCACTGAATGTGATTGGATAATTTGGCAAGATTGATTGACTTGATTAGTATGGAGTAAGGATTACTTGCATTTGGATTTATTGCTTGGATGATTGATGATGAGATTGATTGGATGAAGTGATGGAAGAATTGATTTTTAAATGAATTGGATTAATATGGAAGAATGTGATTGATTGGAAGAATTGATTTGAAAGATTGATGAATTTGATGGATTGATTGCTTTGGATGAATGGGATGAATGAATGTGATGAAAGAAGGTGAGATGGATGAGGATGATAGGAAGATGGAACACTAGTAAAATTTGGGCAAATAAATGACTACATGACAAAAAATTTTAGTCACGACAACTAAAAATGACTAAATTCTAATCATTTTTTGCAACATAGCTATAAATGATTAATTTGATTGTTGGGTAAAATCACAACTATAAATGAATAAATAATTAGTCACACGAATAAAAATTAGAAATATGGGCACCAAAAATGAAAAGGATTTTTTTCCAGACCCACTCATCACAAAGGGCTAGGGTTTCCTGGTTTTGGCGTGAAAGGAGCTCCAATATTGATATTGAAGGAGTTTAAAGATTTTTGTCACCACATTGCAGAAGTTCAAGAGAGATTCTTGGACCACGTTGCTGGCTGAGAAGGAGGCATAGATATTGGGAGGTTGAAGGAAGTTATTAGTTTTAGAGGTCCAGGGATTTCAGGCATTCATCAATACTAATGAGTGGTTATCAGGCATCATCCATGGAAGTTGTTTAGGGTTTTCACAGTATGCGCTTTTATCCCTTAGAATAATATGAGGATAAGTTTCAATTTATTTGTTTTTCTGACTTATGGAGTTTAGTTTTTACATTGGAAATGAAATTGTGTCCCACACAAACATTTGCATATAGAGCCAATGCTCGATAATGTTGGAAAGTTGGTGCTTTCGTCTTCTAAAAGGTTGGTGCCGTGTTCAGCGTAGCCTTGGGATTCGTGACATGGACTAACCATCTCCCGTGGATTCATTAACTCTGGTACTTGTATTGTAAATTGAAAGGTCAACCTTTTGGTTTAACGACAATCGTGGGCCAACAATTGGTATCAGAGCGAAAGGTCACGGGTTTGAATCATCTCGGTTGGCGCTAGGGGGAGATTGTTGGAAAGTTGGTGCTTTCATCTTCTGAAAGGTTGGTGTCGTGTTCAGTGCAACCTTGGGATTCGTGACATGGACTAACCACCTCCCGTGGATTCATTAACTCTGGCACTTGTATTGTAAATTGAAAGGTCGACCTTTTGGTTTAACGACAATCACGTGCCAACAGATAATTCTTCATTAATGTATTCAAATCCTCTTTCAAGCCCTTAATTTTTTTGACTCATAATTTAATGACCATTTTTACATGTTATATTCAGAGCCCTTTTGTAGCCCTTAATGATTCCTAATTCCTTTGTGTTCAAAAGGGCAAAGGTTTTCAATTGATTGTAATTCCTTTGTGTTCAAAAGGGAAAAGGGTTTTCAATTGATTCTAATTCATGGCACAGAAGCATGGTTATTTGGTGGTTAATGCTCCCACTGCAAATACTATAGCGGCTCCAGAGCAGAGCATAGCTCTTCTTGTCTCCATGGCACGGAATGTGCCCCAGGCCAGTGCTTCCATGAAACAAGGTTAGTTTTACATTTCTTAATTGCTCTTTTTTGACTTTTCTTTGTTTAACAGAAAGTAGCTTCAGGAAATTGTGTGAAGAAAGATGAATACTTATAACTTGGATGTTCTTTTGTTTACATTAAGACTTTTCAATAAAGCTAATAAAAGTTATTGAAGCTTTGTTGATTGAGATACAGAGCAAGCTGCCTTAGCCAATGAAAATTTGTTAAGAAATTTAACAGAAAATTAAGATTTAGTAATGTTTTAGCGATGCTTTCTTTTGTGTTGAAGTGATGAACTAATGAAAATTTGTTAAGAAATTTAACAGAAACTTAAGATTTAGTAATGTTTTAGAGATTCTTTCTTCCTGTCGAAGTGTTTTGTAGGACTATATAGTCCTTTTAGATTATTATTTTGTCATTTAAGTTCTTTTTCCCTTAGATTTAAAAAAGCAAATTTTGGAGGGAAATTTTTTTACTATTTTGTTTTTGTCCATATGCGACAGATCTCAGTTACAAATTGACAAATCTTGTAGTGCTTGAAGTGAAGTGTTTGGAATTATTTTCTCTAAAAGAAACCAAGCCACAAAATCATTTTGTTTTTAGTTAACTCCTGCTAACATACTTTTGGAATAAATGTTTGAATACATTACTTTGAGTGTGAAGAATTTTATTTTTTGCTTATAATACATTCATTGAGAGTTGTAGTAGAAAGCTTCTTATGTTGAAACCCATCCTATAAACTTGCTTTAAGATACATTTAGGAGGCTTCGTGGATTTTTTGTGATGTATACAGCTTTTGTTTTGATAGTAAATGACATCGGATTCTTTCTAAAATTGAGATGATTTATTAATTATAGTTTAATGATGATCAAATGTTTTATTTAGAAGGGGTTAATATGTGGCATTTTTATGTGTAGGAAGAATAGATTGTGATGCAACATTTGGGTATGGACGGTTTAGGCAAACTTGGATTGCTATCAGTGACATAACCATGTTGGAGAGTACTTTGAGCTAGTCTGAAACACTTTCGAGTGTTTTTTCTTGGAAGCAGAACCTGAGTATAGGAATACAAACGTCGGTGGATAGAGAAAATCATAAATCTATTGGTCCAATTTTGGATCCGATTTGAGGTCATGAATATCGAACAAAGAAAGTTCCTACATTCTAAAGATAAAATCATAAATCTACTGGTCCAATTTGAGATCCAATTTGAGGTCGTGAAGCTTTGACAGAGAAAGTTCCTACATTCTAAAGATAAAATCATAAATCTGCTTGGTCCAATTTGAGGTCCAATTGTAAGGATTTGTCTTTTTAATTATACTTTGTGACATTTGTCTTGATACAAATTGTTACTTTAGAATTATGGTATTGCTTTTCTTCTAATGTTTTCAACCCTCATTTCAGGGAAGAGCTCCGAAGATGGTTCCTTTAGATGGAGACTACACTTTTCCGCTATAGGTTTTATTTAGAAACACCAGAAGCTCAAGTACTGTCATACTCAGAGTAAAAGTAGGAGTCATGCAATAACAAGATACTCATTTTTGGAGCTTTGGTTAAGAACTTTAAATGTTTGGCTATGTGCACAAAGAATGTTCATGGAGTGCAAACTTCCTTACAAAGCAATTACCATAGCAGAGTTTGAGGTGAATTGCACCTGCTATTTTATGTTGATATGGATATGTTCTAACCTGTAGTTAATTGTTGTAGCATAACAGATAGGCTAAATAATTGTTCATATACCATTGTTTCTAATTCAAAATTGCTATACCTTATTCTAGGAGCAAATCATAGGGGGAGTCTATACATAAGACACCATTGTTTCAAATTCAAAATTGTTAGCTCTTTCACAATTGTTTGCTTCATTTATTTGATCTAAGACAACCTACTGTATAGAAGATGCTCTCAGAATCACAGTAAAATCCTTTATTTCGGGAAGACTGTTCAGAATCTTCCCATCATAACAATGAACAAAAGCATTAGCCATTAACCTGAACTTTGCAAGAGTTTCATCAAATTCTACTTTTCCACTCTCTTTTCCATTCTAAATTTCATTCCCAATTTCATCCATGAAGAACTTCCTTAGCTTGTAGATCCTACTGTTAGCCATAACTCTACCAAGTGTCGAGGATAGCTTCAAGTTTTTACCTAAGCAGCGATTGACAAAATTTGGGCTTACCAGATACAATGTGTTGAAAAGCTCTTTAAAGTTATTCTGGAAAAGAGTTCCTGAGAGTATAATGCACAATTTTGAATTAACCTTTTTGCATGAATTCCATTGTATCTGGTATTGACAAAATTTGGCCTTACCAGATATAATGGAATTCATGCAAAAAGGTTAATTCAAAACTACACATTATACTCTCAGGAACTCTTTTCCATAATAACTTCAAAAACTTTTCAACACATTGTATCTGGTAAGCCCGAATTTTGTCAATTGTTGCTTGGGTAAAAACTCGAAGCTATCCTCAACACCTGGTAAAGTTATGGCTAACAACAGGATCTACAGGCTGAGGAAGTTCTTCATGGATGAAATTGGGAATAAAATTTAGAATGGAAAAGAGAGTGGAAAAGTAGAATTTGATGAAACTCTTGCAAAGTTCAAGTTAATGACTGATGCTTTTGTTCATTGTTATGATGGGAAGATTCTGAACAATCTTCCTGAAATGAAGGATTTTACTGTGATTTTGAGAGCATCTTCTATACAGCAGGCTATCTTAGATCAAATAAATGAAGCAAACAATTGTGAAAGAGCCAACAATTTTGAATTTGAAACAATGGTGTCTTATGTATAGACTCCCCCTGTGATTTGCTCCTAGAAGAAGGTATAGCAATTTTGAATTAGAAACAATGGTATATGGACAACTATTTAGCATATCTGTTATGCTACAACAATTAACTACAGGTTAGAACATATCCATATCAGCATAAAATAGCAGGTGCAATTCACCTCAAACTCTGTTGTGGTAATTGCTTTGTAAGGAAGTTTGCACTCCTCCATGAACATTCTCTATGCACATCATTATGTTGGTTATTATCTAGATCTCCTTTGTGATCAAAAGAACAGTGAAGTTCATTGCATAACTCATGACCATTTTGCAATGCTATGATCCAGTGCTCTTTTACTTCTTACTCGTTGTGTTCTCAATCACCATGTGCAAATGACTTAGAGGACAGATCTTTGATTTCAATCGCCTTGCATAGCACTTGAAGAAATTTTCATTCATGCCTTAGCATTTAACAACCATATAGGGCATATAAAACATAGCTTATTGAAATCACTGTTGACACAAAACTCCTAAAGGTCACCACCCTAGACTGCTAGACAACTTCCTCCATTCATGTCACAATGCAAGGTCCCTGGAGGTTGAAGGTATTACCCTTGAAAACATACCACTGTAAAATAATGCCTTGAGGACTAAGGGTCCCACTTGGAGGTAAAGAATAATCTCATATGCATTCATTCTCAAGTTCATATTTCAATTTATTATATTTGTGTGCAGCTTCTAATGAGCTTGGCGAATTGCATTGTGTAACATGAGAAGCTTCTTCAGCCAATTGTGTTGTCTCTTGAAGTTGATGGCATGGAAGAATCTGCAGCACTGTCTTCCAACATTGAAATCATTGACCTTCAAAACAAAGATACTAGAACTGTCCCTTCAACATTTGTGAAGTCGCTACCTTAATCAAATTGGTCACTGTCCTTTCATCATCTTTGTTTGGCATTTTACTGTACTATGACAATCCTCTCACAATGACCACCATATCGTGATTGTGAAAATTCTGAACCCATCACTTGGATAGTCAAAACTTCCACCTCATAGCCACAAGAATAAGATACACTAAGAATGTACAGTCCCAAGTAATTGTATCAGACTCGGCAATCCTTGTTTTTTGTCATATGTTGTAGTTACAAGTGCCTTGCTAGACATACATGAAAATGTGGAAGCATAGACAAGGCAAGCGAACTATTTCAAAAAATGCCTGAAAGAAATGTGATATCATTGATACATGCTCTCCCACAAGCACTTCAAGTCATGCTTGCAGTGATGCGGGGCTTTCCCGCATCACCGCAGGCATGACTTGAAGTGCTTGCGGGAGAGCGGTTGATGCAAGAATTAGATACCCCCACATCACCCACTCTCTTGCAAGCACTTCAAGTCATGCCTGCAGTGATGTGGGAAAGACCCGCATCACCGCAGACATGACTTGAAGTGCTTGCGGGAGAGCGAGTATCCATGATATCATAGGCAGGATGTTGGCAAAGGTTGTCAAATTTGGATTTACACTTGCTAATTGCATTTGCTTGAAAGTTTCTAAAGCCTTTTCAAAAAATCCATTTTGTGCATATCCTGCAATCTCTTTGAGCCATTCCATCAAGCAGTTCACGTGCCTTATCTATACTTCCACATTTTGCATACATGTGTACTGGGCATTTCCAACTATAATATCTGACAAAAATCCCCCTTCCATTATGTTATGATGGATGTCCATACCTTGTTCCAAAGCTCCCATTTTGGCACAGGCAGGGAGGATGTTGGCAAAGGTTGTTGAATTTGGCTTTACACCTACTAATTGCATTTGCTTGAAAGTTTCTAAAGCCTTTTCAAAAAATCCAATTTGTGCATATCCCACAATCATTGCATTCCATGAGATGACATCTCTTTGAGGCATTCTGCCAAACAGTTCACATGCCTTGCCAATGCTTTCACATTTTGCTTACATGTCTACCAGGACAATTGAAACTACAACATCTGACAAAATTCCTCTATCCATTACTTTTTGATCAATGTCCATACCTTGTTCCAATGCTCCCATTTTGGCACAGGTAGGAAGGATGCTGGCAAAGGTTGTGGAATTTAGCTTTACACCTACCAATTGCATTTGCTTGAAAGTTTGTAAAGTCTTTCCAACAAATCCATTTTGTGCATATCCAACAATAATTGCTCTCTCCGCATCCCTGCGCACACATAAAAGTTCCTTTGTGGGGATGCGGGGAGAGCCTGTCATCCCACACCCTCATGCCCTGGATCTTTGCAGGGCTGTGGGGGAGCCTAGACTGCATAGAGATAAGTAGGTGAGGTAGTAATCATGCCAAATGAAATACCCAACAAATGTTTTCCCTAAATTTCTAAGCAGGTTCATCCTGCACAGCTGCATTACTTACACCTCTCTTCATTCTTCTTTCGTCCTTTATATTGCAGTCAATTAGGAGGCTAACAATATGAACACACTACCATTCAAATATTGTACATACCATGAAAGTTTCATGTCGCCTTCTCAATCATATGAGCTCTCTCTAAGAGGTTAAAAGCTCTCTCTAAGCTCTCTCTATATGCAGTCCATGAGACCACATTTTTTCTCTTCTTGCATCTCTGTGCACACACAAAAGATCCTTTGTGGGGATGCGGGGAGAGCCGCCATCCTGCGCCCTCATGTCTTGGCTCCTTGCGGGGCTGCGGGGGAGCAATCATGCCAAATGAAATACCCAACAGATGTCTTCCCTGAATTTCTAAGTAGGTTCATCCTGCACGGTTGCATTACTTACACCTCTTCATTCTTCTTTCCTCCTTTATATTACAGTCGATCAGGAGGCTCTCTATAAGCTCTCTATGCAGTCCATGAGACCACATTTTTTTGAGGCATTCTATCAAATAGTTCATGTGCCTTGTCCATGGTTCCACATTTTGCATACATGTCTACCAGGGCAGTTGCAACTACAACATCTGACAAAATTCCTCTATCCTTCATGCTTTGATGGATGTCCATACCCTGTTCCAAAGCTCCCACTTTGGCATAGGCAAGGAGGATGCTGGCAAAGGTTGTGGAGTCTGGCTTGACACCTGCCAATTGCATTTGCTTGAAAGTTTCTAAAGTCTTCTCAATTAAAAGTTTAATTTTTGCATATCCTGCAATCATTTTGGATGGATGTTGATTTCTATATTAAAGGTGATGATATGATATGATAGTTGTTAATGATAGTGATGTGATAAGTGACAAGACTAATGATGGACTGAGTGAACTTGTAATAGTTTGGTAGATGACATACAGTGCATACCCAGGTAATAGTAGTAGTGATGAACTATTTTCAAGAAATTTGGAAAAGATACAGTGATGTCAAAGGTAGTCAAGGCATTCAATAGAGTGGCAGTGTTCTACGTTGATTGGAGGTAGAGTACAAGTGAAAGCATGCCAAAATAATGAGCTAGGTAGTGGCAGTCATGAGGCATTGTTATTTTATAAAGGGAAAATGCATGACAATAGATTGACAAGTGATTGGACAATGCATTTCAAGAAGCTACAAGTTTGATCAGGACAATGCATAGCCTAGTCATAAGGCAATATTGTTGAATAAAAGTCCATGACAATTGAGGCATCCTACCAAAGATGATAGTCATCAGAGCCATAATCAGAGATAAGGATAGTTTATTGCTACATGTAACAATTCACAGTGGCAGCTTATGAACTAGAGCAAGTTGGGTGCATGAGATAGGATCTCTGCAGAGATGACAATGTGATCTTGAACTAGGACAGTGAGCTTCAATATGGGACAGTCATGGATTTGTGAAGAAGACAACTATGAATGTCTTTATGCTTCTATGCTTAGTGATACTCAGAAAATTAGTTTCTTGCTCATTCTTTGAGTCATGTATTGTAACCATGAAGGTTTTTTTAGCAAAGAGAAAACATTGTAACTTATTTTCAGATCTGTATGTTGTTTCTAAGCATTTTTTATCAATAAAACAAGTTGCTTTTACCTTCTCAAAGTTGTTTCATTGTGCAAGCTTCAAAATATACTACTAAATATACTAATGACTAAATGCAAACTTCAAAATGACTAAATATACTACTAATTGACGTCAATTAATAATTAAATTGACTAACTATACTACCAATTGACAGAAATCAGTGAACAGTGAATAAATATGACTAAATATATGACTAGAATTAAACCAATGAATAAAAATGACTAAATATACTACCAAATTGATCAAAATGATGATTAAAATTAATGACTAAATACACTACTAATGGACAAAAATCAGTGAATAAAAATGACTAAATAAGTGACCAGTTAACAACAATCTTGGCTAAATATAGCAGTAAATAAAAAATGACTAAATAAGTGACCAGATTATAGTAATCAATGACTAAATCAACGACAAAATATACTACCAAATCGATCAGTCAAAACAGCCAATAAATGACTAAAAATGGTTTAGTCATCAATTTGGTTGTGTTATAAATGACTGGCAATAAACTACTAATGGTCATGTGACCATGTTTGGTCATTTATAAGCAGTTTTTAGTAGTTTTTTTAGTAATATATTGTTTTGTTTGTACTAGTGGAAGAAGTATTATCGTCTGTGCCTGAGTCTAGATACTTCCTTCATATTCTAGACTACCTACATACCCTGTAACCATGGGATCAAGGCACTTAATGATAGAGATGATATGTAGTTCTTGCAATGTTTGATTGATGGTGATGATGAAGGTGGATGGATTGATTGGATGTTTAATGATATATGATGTTCTTGATGGGATGATATGGATTAGATTGATGTGATTTTGATTGACAGATAGATTGTCTCAAGATTTGATTGGATTTGTTTTGATTGGATTTGATATGATGGATTGTTTGATAATGATTGACCTTATTGCTTGGATTTTTTGTTGGATATTTGATTTTTTTGGGATTTTGGGAATGTTTTGATTTTTTTGGGATTTTGGGAATGTTTTGATTTTTTTGTGTTTTTGAAATGTTTTGATTTTTTTTGTATTTTTGGAATGTTTTGATTTTTTTGTGTTTTTGAAATGTTTTGTTTTTTTGTCTTTTTCGAATATTTTGATTTTTTTGTGTTTTTGAAATGTTTTGATATTTTTGTGTTTTTGGAATGTTTTGATTTTTTTGTGTTTTTGGAGGTATTTTGGGATGGCATTGGATTGTAATTTGAATAGCCTTTATGCTAGATACCAATGACAAGGGAAAAAACCAAGTCTAGGTAAAATGAGGTAGGTGGAATGGATAACTCATGATAAATGGATGGATAAGGGGATAGGCTATAGTGTATGGGATGAAAGACACATGATATATGGATGGATAAGGGGATAGGTGACAATGGATGTATGTATCTTAAGGGAGCTAGGATGTGATCTCTAAAGACTATGTCGCAAAGGAATAACATGCCCCATTCTAGGTGGAATGCTTAGGATTTGACATGACAAGGCTTATGACCATGAGATGATAGGGTTTGATTTGGTTAATTTGGATAGGATGGCTAAATGGGTAATGTCAAGAGGATAATGATAGTATTTGTTTTGGAAGGATGAGGTGTATGTCAAGAGATATCCAAAGCATGTTTCAACATTTTGCCCCTATGACTTTATCAAGATCAAAAGGAAGAAGGGTAGATGGATGGACGCAATAAGATAGGTATATGTATGATGGATAAGGATGGTAGGATAGGATATGGCAAGATAGGACATGATAGGATGGAAAATGATAGGTTGGAAAATGGTAGGAGGATGAGACAACGTGCCCCCAAGTGTAGGTGACATAGAAGATCAATATACACATGACGCATGTTTGCTAAGTTTTCATCATGGTGCTTATCCAAGGTGCTTGTTTGTCAAGTTTTCACTGTTGGACGAAGGGATTTCTATTTACTTTTTTTTTGGAATATTTGGATGGGATAGGTGGATATGGACAAAAGGGACTCGAATGTCTAGTTCCATGAAAGTGATAGTCCCATTAGATATGGATGTCATCGCATGGACCATGTCAAATGAGCTCATAGATGTTGGTAGGGGATTGCATGAAAGTGAGATGGAGTAGGTAGATGGTGGATTATGATGTAGATTATGGATGGAAGGATAGTGGATTATGATGTGAATTATGTAGGACTTATGCAAGAGGATGGGTTAAAGGCTTATGCAAAAGCATGGACCATAGGGATATGATGGGTGAGACATGTAGGATAATAGTTGAAGGATGGGATGATGGAGGTATGGAAAGGAATCATGACCAACAGTTGCACACACTGTGATAAATGTTGAAGCTTTTGATTTTGAGGTGGTGTAGGAAGCAATGGAGATGTTTGCTTAGGGGATGGTCAATTTAGTGATTTAGGTACCCACATGGACTTAGTATTTTTATGACTTTTGCTTTGCTTGTGGGATTTTTGGATGCAACAGGATTGTTGGGATTTTTGAGAGGTGGATGCCTCTTTTGACGTGATTGCTTTTTTCTTAGGAACCCATACCATGTTAGTTTTTGACTTTTGTTTTGAAGGTAAGGGCTTGGATGGATTTTTCTTTGATTCTTTGTTTTTGTGTCTGAAGGCATGAGGACCCTTACAATTTTTTTCTTTATAGGTAGAGGCATCCAAATTTTTGCTTTTGAATCCCATTGGTATGGTGGAATGAGTGGAAGCTTCATGTTTAGACAATGTGTGCATTGATTGGTCGTGATTAGGATTTTTGGAAGATTTATGGATGGATGGATAATTAGGTGTTGGTAGAAGTGGTTGTAAATTGGATGGAGGGAAATTAGGAGTTGGAAGTAATGGTGGTAGATTTGATGGTGGAAGGTGTACGGTCACATGCTTTTGACATTTGTAAAATGGTGGAGGTGGAATGGCAACATATGTTTTAGGTATATGATAAGCTTTATGGTGAAAAGAGGTGGACTTAGGAGGCATGGAAGAATTACCAACATCTTGAGATTGCTTACCTTGAGGTGTATATCCAAGGCCATATGAGCATGGAGAAGGGACTTTGACATACATGGGCTCCAAAATTCCTTGTTCAAGAAGGCCTAATGTAGTTAGGGTAAAAATTGCAAATAAGGGTAAATATATAAACAATGATAAAAACCCTAACAATGCACAATAGAGAACAAGACAACATGAAAATCAAAACAATAAACACAAATGCAAACCAAAATCTCCATGCTATTCTTGATTGACCTCTATTGCTCTTCTCCACCTCGCATGAGAATGCAAGATTTTGAAGGTTTGATTGTTGAAGGAATGTTGGATGCTCACTTCTACAGCATAACAATAAAGATGAAGACAGAGGATGGAAGATGATCGATGAAGGATGATGGATGAAAGATTGTGGAGGTAATTCGACAAAGTAAGGATACTTGAAAGCTCATCCATGCAAATGGCTTGTGAGAGGGTATATTTATAGATTTTCAAGGATGAAGGGAAGAAGATTTGGTTTTGGAGATAAGATTTGATAAGGATTTGATTTTTTCTTTATTTGACAAAAGATGAAATAAAACAAGATAGGATAAGATTTAAGAAGATAGAAAGATTTGATCTTCTATTTTAAAGGAAATAAATCCTAAAAAAGATGAGAGGGTTAATTGATGAATTATCTAATTAAATAAAATAATTGATACACATGAGTTGGAATTTGGAAAGAAAGCAAGAAGATATTTTTAGGATTTTATTAATTAAATAAATATTTGATTTATTTAATTAATGTTGGATTTATGATTTAATTAATTCAATAATATAAATTATTTAATTAACATTAGAAGAAAGAAGGGACTATGAATAGAAAGGGAATAAATAAAAATTAGTCAAATAAATAAGATTTATTTAACTAATTAGGTGATGACACGTGTACCTAGTGCAAAACATGCTACAAGATGTCTAAATGATGTAATGTTGTGATAAGGTGTTGTAAGAGGACATTTTTGGGCATCTACACTAACCGATATAGAGGAGCACATAGAAGCCATACATAGTTGTTGCAATAGATATAAAAATTAGCATGTACATAATATATAATATAGAGACCATAAAGGACTCTTAGGAATAATATATTTAATAAAAACAATATACTTTAGCAAGCTTATAGGTTCTCCAGCATTCACCACTCTATAAACACACATATGGGAGAAGTTTTGGCATGTAAGATCATAGGCAAAGTAGATCTGTATGACTCCCTCAAAAGGGACTCCCCACGATGCCAGAGGGATCCTTAAAAAGGCATTTGTTATAGTTTCACCAACGTGAAATTTCCATGATTAGGTATAGTCTCCACTCCATTCCTTTGTTCTTTGATATACATGCATGCCCTCTTAAATTGAAGATCAACACTATAAATCTGTGAGCCTCCTAGCAAAGAATTGATATCAAAATTTGACAGGGACATGTATTTCACTATTGACACTCGAATATGTGAAAAGGTCCTTTGGGATGAAACAAAGAATAGTTTACCATTCTATCTAGCTAAAGAAGAGTTGCCACGAAAGCTAATAAGAGATATTGCAATGAAACCGATGCTATCTGCCTCCTCAATGAAATGTTTCTTTTTGGACAATGAAAAAGTTGATTATACATGATTTTTAATTTTTTGGATGAGAAAATAGTTATTTTTTGTCAGACGAAGGACTACCAAATTTTGGACAGATATAATGGCCTATCAGCAAAAAAATTATCCCCATATATTTATTTTAATTTGATGTTTGTGAATGGTGAAGTTTGCATAAGCTTGTGAAGTTTGTATACTCATCCTATTTATTATTTAGTTTTGTGTATGTTTGAGTAAAAATGTTTTAATGAAATTGAATATCATATATAAGGACCATTTTATTAAATTGAAATTCTTTGTGGTTAATAATATACTTATTATGTTAAATCTTTTATTAATTTTTTCTACCAATTAATACCATTGTGTAAGTAATTGTTTTTCTTTCAGGTGATTAAGAACATCCACATAGATGCATAAAGATGTTTGGTCATCCTCTAAGGGATTCATATCTAAATAAATACCTCATTACATACATGCATATTGAGAGTTTTTAATAACCAAAATGTGATAGAATATATCACTTTAGTATTTAAGGTGGTGTTGGGACCCAATCTAAAAATTTCTAAATCTACCTAAGTCCTTGCTTATTTAGTGAAATTTCTTAATTTTTACCTTTTCAATTCCCTCATGATTCTTTAATGTGTTGAGATTTACAAAATCCAAAATTATTGTAAGTCCAGAGGGTCATTCCTTTGTTTTTTCTAGCATTTTTTGTGTTTTGCAAGTTTTCACCCTATTTTAGGATGTCAACCTCCTACAGGATACTGCATATCCTATTCCACCTAGCTTTTCCCTTTTGTGGGAATTTGAATTGCTATTAGATATGGGAGATTGGACCTACTACTACATATCCTACTCTACCTGGCTTTTCCCTTTTATAGGAATTCAACCTATTACTAGATATGGGAGATTCAACCTACTACTACATATCCTATTTTGCCTAATTTTTCCCTTTTGTGAGAATTCATCATGCTACTAGATATGGGAGATTCAACCTACTACTACATATCTTATTCTACCTATTTTTCCCCTTTTACAGGAATTTGAGCTATTATTGGATATGGGAGATTCGACCTACTACTGTACATCTTGTTTTGTCTAGTTTTTCCTGTTTGCAAAAATTTGATTTGCTATTGGATGTGGGAGATTTGACCTGTTATTGCACATCCTATTCTACCCATTTTTTTTATAGAAATTTGACCTTCTACTAGATGTGGTAGATTCAACCTGCTATTGCTTATCCTATTCCAGTTCCCCAATCTAGTTCCACATTATTTTCTCACAGAACTTCCACATCCTATAGGACCTCCTCCTTCCTCCCATATCTTGTAACACATTGAATTTCTACAAATACATTCCAAAACACCACAAAACATGCCAAGCACCTCCTAGGATTCCATTAATGATCATTTTGACTTCTGCAACTACCCATTTTGAGTGGGAAACTTTTTCAATCCTCCTTGCTTGACCTGCACATGGCTCGAGGCAGATTTCATGAGATTCGATGGGTGTGCATTCAATGCTTTGGAGACATAGTACATTGAATTTACACAAGAATGACCTAAGATGTGAAAATGAAAAAGATATAAATACAACTATTTTTATCATTCAAAGGGTTGATCATTGAGCTAGTTTTGGACCTACATGTGCTTCAAGGTGGATCTAGGGAATCAAACATTGTTGGTTTGGTCTATAAAAGGGTGGAATACATCTTGTAAATTAGAGGGACTTAGGTTTTCAACATGTATTTATAGATATGCATCCATGGTAGTTTGTAATGATTCAGGGGAATGTATATTTGTAGCTATGTATTTTCTTTTGCCACATTTACTAGTATAAGTGGCCATTTCATTGAGCTTCAGTAATTGGTCTCTTGCTAGACATCTTTCCATTTTTGAACGGGAGTGTGAGACTCCCTCAAGCCCAAACTTTGAAAAAATACCAAGGGCACAATAACATCGGGCCCCGACAAATCGGGTTGCCACCAAACATCTTTCCATTTGATCATGAGAAACACACACCTCCTGACTCTACGATCCCAAAAGACTTAGGCAAATGTTTACTGTCAGGGATTGGGGATTGGGGCTACCACATAACACATGCCAAGAAAGTAAAGAAAACCAAGAACCAACACCATGATCCTGAAAGACAGAAGTTATGAAATGTCGAGGATCAAGGGTTGGGGTTACCTCAAATCTCATGCCTAAAACATAAGGAGAAATAGAGAAGATCAACACTGCGATCCTAAAAGACTTAGAATATTAAAATATTAGAGATCAGAGATGGGGCGAGCCTCTAAATACATGCCTAAAGTTAAAGGAAAACTAGAAATCCTGACACTGTGATCCCAAAAGACTTAGGAAAATAAATGAGGAACCAACGTAGAGTTTTGGAGCTAATAAGGATGGCATGTACAAGCACGAGTGACCCTGAAACTTCAAAAAGCTAACAAAAGCGTAAAACATAAGGAAAATGCCAGAAATCTCTCAGACTTAGATTTTTATGGATTTTTACTTGCATTTTGACATACTTGAAACCCTTTTCGGATGTTTGAGGTTGGTTATAAATAATGGGTCAAAGTAGACCAAGGAAAACACAAGGAAGGGGCCACACTTTGGGATTTTGAGGATTTTGGGCACAAATTAGAGCTGGAAAATTTGGGCACCAACAAGATCCACTAAGGAATGGATAAGTACTAGAAGGGGAAGAATGAGAATCATAAGTAAAGCACAGTCTCAGACCAATAGTAAAGTAATCTATGAAAGCATATGACAAATCATGGAAGGATGTATAATAAATATGATAGGAAATTAATCATTGTTTAGCTCTATCAACCAAGGTATCATCATATGTGTGCATCAAAGTATTATCATCTAGCATATAAGCATAATATGAAACTAAGAATGATCTTACATGTAACTATCCATCTTCATTACCACTAAATGATTATATCTTAAGTACATTAAAAGGTGTGCATCATACTACAAATAATCATGAAACAAATAGTCAAGAACCTCATCGTGATAAGAGAAAGAAGTAAAACTACACTCCTCACTAAATACATAGGGAAGAAAAGATAGGGAAGAAAGACTAGTTACCTTGTGTGAAGCTATAACATGCATATTGACATCCCTAGTCTCCTCAAGGAAAGATGAGGCAAGAGAGGTACATAGAGGATAATCCATAGAGGTAAAAGAAAAACTATCATGAGATGGAGAAGGAATATGATGTCTAGGTACGACATCAAATGAATCAAGATCCCTAGATGTATCAAATGATCATAGGGTTAAAGAAGTAGCTAAGTCACTATCATTGGCCACAAAAGAGCTATAATAATAAATCATAGTGGCATAGGAATTGAGCTTGGTAAGGAAGGGGAAAAGACATTCATGATAAAACTCTAACAATGGAAGTGCATATGGGAGGGTGGATGGGGTAAGGATTAAAGAGACAAGGAACAATAATAGTCCAAACCCTAATCAAGATAAAATAATGAAGCAAAAATGAGGTTGGATCCAAACCCTAATCAAATTTGATATAAAATTATATGCAATCAAAAAATTAGATCTAAAAACCCTAATAAAGAAGGATTAACCCTAATGTTAAAACCCTAGGTCATATAGGAATGTGAGGTTCACCAAAATGTAAGGGTAAAAATACCACTTACATTAATTATCAAGCTAATTAAATAATTTAAATAATTAACCTCGAAAAATGAGTTGGGATCAATAATTGAAATTATTAAGATTAAATGTGATAAGCTAATAAAATTAAATGTGAGACTTAGCTAGAATCTAAAGATTGGGGAGTGGAGTTGAAGATGCTAGGAATCGATTCACCACAATGCTTGAATTTTAGGATTGATCAAATAGGTGTCTTAGAATTGGCACACTAACTATATGTCACTCTATTTTAGATCTGTGCTTGTGGACTTGATCTTTGTGAGTACAAAAATGATTTGATGTGTGGAACTAGACTATAACTCAAAAAAATCAATTGACATATGATGGATTGTTGGAATTTGTTCACCTTAATTTTTATGTTTAATTGTTAGTAAGGACTACTAGTGTTTAGGAACAAATTTAGGAAATTTGCTAAATTATGAGGGATCATGTTTCCTCAATTAGACCCCTAAGATGATTGATTCAACGACTTTAGAACAATGAGTGAGGGCAACAAGAAAGCATTAAATGGACCTAGGATGTTGTGATGTTGATGTAATATTGTTATGATGCTCTTATAAATGCTCTATAACAATGCTCTTCAATAATCCCAGTATGCTCCTAGATGATATTATTTTAAAATGAATGAAAGGATGTATGTATAGACAACAATAAACCTCTTAAATCAACACAAACATGTGCTAGGTTACCTCACAATAACTAGTGAAAATGTCGATGTAAAATTGAAATTTGAATTTTAAAAGTTCAAGATTTAGATCTGTGATTGCAAAAAGTGACCTAGGTCAAGTCTACACCCTTATATTTGATCCATGGAGATAGATGAGGGATCTAAGTGTAACACCCCAACTGGAATATTAAATATCCTAAAACATAATTAAGAAAAAACTTAAACATTTTTTTTAAATATAAACAAAAGATATTACATCTGTAATTTCAAGTACAATACATGTATTTAGAAGAATGGTCACTTTACATGCGACTAGCAAGATTCCATATATAACAATTGGTCGTATTTCTTACAGCTTACAATTTTACCAATATCATATACAAAAATAAATAACGTGTTCTTGTTCACAAGTCTTCGGCAGTCAACTGTAAGAGAGAGAGAGCATCACGCTGGTGCTTTTCCTCCAACCACAGACTAGCAGTCTCCCACACACCTTCCTTTCTAGAAGTGGCCCTTCCCTTCATGAGGGTAATAGATAATGCGAATCAATTGATTCATTATGCCATATGAGAACCAGTGATGTGTCCTAGCTAATACAATTGGGTTACAACTCTAGTCTAGCTCTAGCTATGTATTAAACCCAGTCTAATTGTTTAGCTTTTTGGTACACCATGAACCGACAATGCAAGCAGTGACTTTTGCATTACTTTGGCCAAAGTTTCTTGTAAATATATAAAGTCGTATGTTCACTCACTCTTTTCTTGACTTGGAGACAACACTCTTATTTCTCAATTTATATCATAATAAATAATTCTTTCGACTTGATTGTACCATACTGGTTCGAAGTTGTAACAATATCCTTATCTACTAGTCATTTTGACAAGTCTAAGGTGAGCATTTAGGTGACTAAGAATCATACATTGAGTCCCTCTTTGCATCCTTGTAATCATGGGTAGATATCACATCCTGTCATCTACTTAATGACATGTCTACCTAATCTCGAGCTAACTATATTCCTCTACATATGCAAGATTCTAATACTTGAATCAAAGGATTTTATGATTAAAGACTATATCTGTCTTAATCTAGAACATAATCATTCAACTCATAATCCATCTAAGATTTAACTATAATTTTATATACTAAAACTTGAATTCACCTTCTCATGAATATCAAAGGATAATATAATATCAAATAATCTATAGAATAATTCTCTAATAACATAGTGAATTTATCCCTTAACAATCTTGTGGCTATCCTTAGCCTAGAATAGGATTGAAGATCATTTTTCTATAAAACCAATTACATATAATTTAAATATCTCTAGAATAGTTTTCTAAAATAACTCATTCTTTGATATATGCAATCACAAGTACGACCTTCACTTGGTCTCTCTCACTCTCTTAAGTTACATTAGGTCCAAATAAAGATTCTAGGTACAATTGTACCTCTCTTAAGCATAGTTGGCCTCCTAAAAGGGCTCGGTCAACCTCTCTCAGTTGACTTCTTCTTAAGATCTCATTTGGCCTAAGAACATTGCATTTAGCCTATGATTAAACATAAGGCTTAATACTAATATACTGGACTTACTGTCAATACATGTGGCCTATCATTAATTGGGCTCGGTCTATGAACCTTACATATGGCCTTTCATTCATGTGTTTAGTCAATAAGCATTAAACTTTGTCGCCCAAAATTATACACAATCAGCCTATTGTAAGCATACTGTCGGCCTATTGTATACATATTGGCGGCCTAGATTGTATACACACAATTAGCCTATTGTATACACACTATCTACTTATTGTACTACATAGTCGGTATACTCTATCATAGTCAGCTTACTAGTAAACACATCGTCTACTATTGTATACACAACCGATATACTCTATCATAGTCAGCTTACTGGTAAACACACAGTCTACTTAATCTCACATTGGTTAACATATAAACATGGTATTCCATTGTATACTATACCATTATTTCATCACAGTATACACAGTGGGTCTGGTAAACAAATTCAACCTCTTTCTCTCTCTCTATATATATATATAAAGGATATAAACACAGTCAGCTAGGAATAACACATAAATAATCTAAGACTGCATCTGATATTATCTTTACTTAGTCATGAAAGATTCAATGGCCAATATACATGGCTCTACGTAGCCTATCGAGATTCTTTATCAATGCAGATATATATATATTCAAGTCACATCTGTAAGGCTCTCTAATGCACATATATAATAGTCTTTTAACTCTTCAAAACATAAACAAATTCATCTATGGATACTAACGACAAGGTATGACTACTACCATATGTAAGATATACACTAATATCTTAGCTCTAATGCTTACTACAATAAATAAACATTATATCACAGACTTTATCAAGTCTTTATGAAATATAGACTCACTTGCTAAAAGTCAGTCTATGCCTATGAATCTCCTACTGTCACATCGTCCCTACAACTACCGAGCTCCTTCTCTTCTTTCACTATGTGTGTTCCCCTCTACTCTCCATCTCTCTCCTAATAATCCCCCTCGCCACATGATGGCTCATAACCAAATAATAATGGCATTATTTATTATTACTCTTCCACTTTGGCAAGTTTAATGAGCATGCTTATTTGGAATTTATGGAGAAAGTGAAATGACTGCTCCTTTCTCCCCACTCTCCAAGTATATAGGGATCTTGACATAAAGGAGTAAAAGAGACTTAAAAGCCTCCAAAAGATAATCTTAACTAACAATAATATTAAAATAATAATATTATCATAATAACAACAACAATAACAATAACAATAATATATATTATATATTATATAATATATGTCCTTATTACGAACTCTCCAACGCTTACCGTGCATAATCACAAATGTATTCATCGACAGAGAATTCTCGCACATCTATTAAGATTTGATGATGAAGAAGGACTAAACCTGACATCTTAATGATGACCTCTAAAGACAAGAATGATATGATCTCTCTACTAAATGTGTGTGTGTGAGTTTCAGATGGCATAAGGATCGTTGCATTCACATGATCTAGCATCCTCTCCATGGTGATACTCTCTCTCCTCTTGTCAAAGGGAAAAAAACAATCCTATTCCTGCATCCACCTCAGTCATAAGATGGTAGTTAGTCTATTACATCAGTTTAATCACATGTTCAATAATGATAGAAACAATTACTTCTAACATATTAATATAAAGAAAAAATGCATTTTTCCATCTTTAATTATAATCATAATATTTTCTCTGACTAACTATCTATCTTCATGAAAATAATGAAAATAAATACATTAGTTTCAAGAATAGGGTGTGACACTAAGGATCAAGATCAATCTTTAAGGATGAGTGATAATGGGATTCAAATATGATGGTATTATGAGCTAAATTTACACAAGAATATGCCATTCATAGATTAGTCATTACATTTAGGACACTGTAATCAAGGCAAGCCCAAAACTTAAGGGAAAATGGCATGGGTATGCAATTTTCACCATTATAGAAAGCTTGAAATAGAGTTTTTAATAACATCCATGAGACCAAAACAATCTGGGGACTAGATAGAGACACAAAATTGAAGAAGTGAGACATTGCTAAGAAAACTAAACAACAGTAAGGCCCTAGCTTGAATCTTTGTTCATTCTCTACTTTTGAAGTTTCATTCTCCTACTATGAATTTTGATCAATAGTTCCCTCCCTTCTCAACATTTCCCTCTTTAAATATGGTAAGTAGCAACCTCCCCTGCAAGTTGCTCTAGTACTTGTCTCAATGTATTCATATGTAGAATAGTGTCATTTCAGCCATGACCGAGGTGCAAAAAACACATATTCTCTCTTTCCAACTTTCTTTTAGAACCTTCCATCTACTCATCTCATATATAAGCTAGTGCAATCATATCCTTTGTTGGGCTATGAGCATCTTCATTTTGCATTTGATTTTTCCCCTATATATATTTTTTGGTCATGTTCATAGGTGGGATTGAACTCAGTCATATAGTATTGCCTTTTCCTCTCAGGTTATTTCATTGACATGTTTATTTTAAGTTTTTAATCTCTTGATTAGTGGTTGGGCACTCTTGTACGTTGATACCCCACTTACTCATACATAAATTGTTTTGTTTCATCCATGTCCTCTTTCATTGTTTCAACTATTAGATCTTATTACAACCTCCTAGCATCTGTTTTCCTCTATGTTCACTATTTTCTTTATATAGCCTAGGAAACAAATCATAGCTATTGCTTCTATAAAAAAAGTACCAATTTCTACTAGAATTATTTCATATATAACGAACACTTTAATCTCAAAGTTTTATGATTAAGCGATTCCAAATTCTTTTTATTTGCCTCCACTTTAGACTTGATGTACCATTGGCCCAAACTTCACATCCATAGAGCACTACTAGCACTATAAGTAGCTCAAACAAGACCTTGTTGGCTTTCCAGTCCTACATATCAACATCTTTACACCTATTTTACAACAAGTATATTGCTATCCACCTACCTTGAATTCTTTCCCAATTAAGCTTGTTAGTGAAATCAAGCCCCAAATATTTGTATTCTATAAATATCTCAAGTGGGTTTCCCTAAAATATGAATCCTATATGTTTCTTATCCTTTTGTTGTGAGAAGATCAAAATCTTTTTTTGTATTGACTTGCGTCTTCAATTCTTTACAAAAGAGCTCTAAGGCTTTCAAATGATCCCTTAAACTTTAGTTTGTTGTTGTGGTCAATAGAAGATCATTTGCATATCAGAGTTTGATAACATAACTAGTTACTTAGACTCCATCTCCCCATGATCTATCTATCCATACTCTAGCTTGTGAATATATAGGCCAAATAGAGTGGGCAATAGTGGGAATCATTGTTTAACCCTTATGTTGCTACTAAAACTCTCTAATAACCCTGTGCGAATTTTAATTTTCACCTTGCCCCACTCATAAAATCTACATATTACAACTCTATACTCTTTTGACACTCCAATTTCTTCCATCCTATTCCATAATTTGTTTCTAGGGACTATCTCAAATGCTAAGACTATGGAGGCAAGACCCTAGTTATTAGAAGTCGTCAATATAGAGTAAAAACAATCTAGAAGAACAAATCTCCTTGTAAACTTCTTCGAGGAAGTATTCATGCACTCAATTGTTCAAGGCTTTGCAATAACAACATCTTAGGCTATCATAAGCATACCTAAACTGAAGGACTTACCACAAGTCTAAAACCACTTTAGAGATGGTAGGTTTTAGATTCTAAAAGTTGGAAAAAAGTACATTTGATTGCTAAATCAGCTCATAGGTTGCAAGAGCACATTTATCCCCTTGAACATTTTTGCAGAATAGTAGGGATGCAATTCAACACTAGCAAGACCAAAATCATGATTTTCTTTAATAGAAGGAAGTAGAGCCAAAATAAATTCTACTTTGAAGGTAATACTCTTGAAGAAGTAACTGAGTACAAATGCCTCGGGATTGATTTCAACAACAAGCTTAGTTGGGAGGGCTGCAAAAAGAAGAGAACTTTGGGAGGGGGGAAAGCATTGTATGCTCTTCAAAATAGATGTAGAGAAGTAGAGTTATGGGATTGGAAAACTACTCATATTCTTTTTGGGCTTTTAGTGCTTTCGGTGGTGCTTTATGGGTGTGAGTTGTGGGCTAGTAGCACCTCAGATTCAAAGTGGAAACAAATTGAGAGAATTCAAAAACACTTGATCACAAGCAAGTTCAAAATAAAAGGTTCGATTCCTTATGAGATTATGCTGAGTGAAACATGGGCAACTCCTCTTGAAACAATTATTATGGTGTGTCTCATAAGATATTTAAAAAGAATTGAACAAATGGAAGTAGGTAGATGGCCTAAGGTTGTTTTTAATGACATCATGAGCGAAAGAAAGAAGACATGGATGAAGCAAAACAACAAATGGATGAGCAAATGAGATATCTAGTTGATTGCATGCCCCACAAATAGCAAAGAAATAAAGGTATTTGTTATGGATAAGTTCCACAAGCGTATATGGGGTAAAGTGCTAAGGAGAAACAAAAAATATTATCTTGAGGAATTCAATCCCACATGTGATAATCAACAAAAAAACATACATAGGGGCTAGTATTTCGTGGAGAGCAAAGATTCTTATTGCTCAATTAAGAACTAACTCTCATCAAATGTGAAACGGGGCGGTGGAAAAAACCTAAAGAAGCATGGGAAGAAAGGGTGTGTATTTTTTGCGCTACTAGGGCAGTGGAATTAGAAAAACACTTTATTATGGAGTGTGATGCCTTCAGGGACATCAAGGGCAAATATGACAGTTGTTTCTTGATACAATTTATTCAGCAAGAGGACTCTTGATTAAATAGGGAGCCCATCATCACCTTGAATAGGAAAAGAATTGAAATGCAGAAAAAAAAAATGCCGGGGCTGGTTGTCCCATAAGCTATTTTTAGCTTCGCAGACTTAAAAGTTATTCAGTCATATGTATATAAAATAAAGATACATTCAATTGTGAATGCGGGGAACAGAAATTTGTTTGAGCATTCCATTGATGATGAAGTAGAATGTATTTATGAAAAGATCAACATATTAAAATGTCTGTTGATTTGATAAACTATGATGAAGAAAAAGATCCTCTTCAACCAGCACAAATTCTCTTCTATATGCGACAGAAAGGTAGGGCCAATTCCCTCAAATGCAGCCTCTTATGTTGCTGGCCAAAATGTGATTTTGCCACGTAAAAATGGTGAGCTAAAGATGGCTCTGGACAGTTTATATCTCAAACACCAGGTTAGTACCGTCGATATGTATAAATCTCTTCTGCAAACATGCATAACCATGAAATCTCTTGCAGAAGGAAGGAGGGTACATACCCACATGATAAAAACTGGATTCGATCGAGGCATTTTTCTGCAAACCAAACTTGTAATAATGTATGCAAAATGTGGCAGTTTGAAGTCTGCACGCAAGGTGTTTGACAAAATGCGCGATCGAACTATTGCGTCTTTTAATGTTTTGATCACAGGATATGCTCAAGCTGGAAGAATTAAGGATGCACGCAGACTGTTTGACGAAATGACTCAGCGAAATGTGGTATCTTGGAGTGCCATGGTGGCGGGGTATGCTCAAAATGGGAAGGTAGAGGAAGCGCGCAAGATGTTTGACGAAATGCCTGAACGAGATGTGGTCTCGTGGAATGCAATGATTGCTGGGTATGCGCAGAAGAAGAGTGTTGAAGAGGTTTTTGAATTGTTTTGTGGAATGCAGCGGGCTGGGGTGGAGCCTAATGTGTTCACATTCACAAGCTTGGTCAGTGCGTGTTGTGGTGCTGAAGGATTGCAGGTTCAGGGTCAAGTGATCAAGTCAGGGTTTGATTCTGATGTCGTTGTGGGCAATGCAGTTGTCACCATGTACGTGAGTTTTGGAAATATGGAGGATGCATGCGTCGTGTTTGACAAATTCTCCAACCGAAATGTGGTGTCCTGGAATGCTATGATATCTGGATACGTGCAAAACCATAAGATGATTGATGCACAGAAAATGTTTGACAAAATGCCTGAAAGAAATGTGTTTAGTTGGACTATAATGGTTGCGGGATATGCTCAGAATGGAAGTATAGAGAAAGCTTTTCAGTTGTTTGACAAAATGCCAGAAAGAAATATCGTCTCATGGACTGCAATGATTACAGGATATACTCAATCTGGGCGTGGGGATGAAGCCCTGGAACTGTTCTTTGAGATGCAGAGGATGGGCACAAGGCCGAACCAAGCCACTTTTTCCAGTGTTCTCAGCGCATGTGCTAGTTGCGCTTCTCTCAAGCAGGGTAAGCTAGTTCATCTTGGCATTGTTAAGTCAGATTTACAATTTGATGTCATCATATGGAGTTCTCTTGTTGACATGTATGCAAAGTGTGGCAGCATATCTGATGCATTGCATGTGTTTCGGAAAATGCCAGAGAGAAATATAGTTTCATGGAATGCAATGATTACAGGGTATGCCCAACATGGGTTTGGGAAAGATGCAGTCCAATTGTTTGAAGAAATGCTACTAATAGGAATGAGGCCAAATAGAGTTACTTTTCTCGGTGTACTCTGTGCATGCAGGCATGCTGGCCTTGTTGACGAAGGATGGCTATATTTTGAATCCATGTGCCGAGATTATTGCGTTGTACCAGGACCTGAACACTATGCCTGTATGGTTGATCTTTTTGGTAGGGCAGGGCATCTAGATGATGCACAAGACTTCATTAACAAAATGCCATTTGAGCCCGATGTGGTAATCTGGGGTGCATTACTTGGTGCTTGCAGAATGCATGGAAATATGAAGCTCGGGGAACGAGCAGCCAAAAAGATGCTGGAATTAGAACCGCATCACACTGGGGCTTTTGTTCTTCTTTCAAACATTTATGCTGCAACAGGCCGGTGGGCTGATGTTGAAAGGGTGAGAACAATTATGAATGATAAAGGGATAAAAAAGAAACCAGGTTGTAGTTGGATTGAGGTCAAGAACTTGCAACATGGATTTCTTGTGGGGGACAAATCACATCCCCAAACCGAAGAGATCTATGCAGCTTTGGACAGGTTGGAAGTGCAAATGAAAGCTGCAGGATATGCACCAGACACCGATGTTGTGCTGCATGATGTGGAAGATGAGCAGAAGGAACAGTTACTTGGCCACCACAGCGAGAAGCTAGCCATTGCCTTTGGACTTATCAACACACCTCCTGGGACACCTCTGCAGATAATCAAGAACCTTCGTGTTTGTGGTGACTGTCATTCTGTCATCAAGCTCATTTCAAAAATTGTGTCACGGGAAATTGTTGTCAGAGATACCAATCGCTTTCACCATTTCAAGGATGGACTTTGTTCCTGTTCTGATTATTGGTAAGATTCATGTCGGATTTTCTTCATCAGCCTTCACTCAGTGTGATTGGGCACTGCCATTACAAAGTGTAGCCAAGTTTGTGATTGGGGACTGCTATTACAAAGATTGCAGAAGGGAAATTATTTTTGGGGTGACTCGGATGGTTTGAGCAAGGTTGTCTCCAAAGAATATTGGGCAAGAAGCTACTTTGAGTGTAAAATTGTTTACAAGTTTAAGGATGGTGCTACAATATCTCAAAGGATAAGATCATCGAAATTCTTGGACGACTGGGGATGCCCAGAAACTTAAGCTTCTGCCATAAGCTCTTTGGTACTAGCATTCTTTGTTTTTCGGTACCATTTTGTGGTTTGACAGTTTGGATAAAGCAAAAATTAACCATATGTTTTGTATGCACAGGCTTGAAGGAGGAAATTCACTCTTTGACGTTGTATTACAAAGCCACCGAGTGAAGTCCATGTTACTACAGGTCGGATGTGGATGAATACAAGGTAAATTTTAAAACAACATCAACAAACTGTGACATTCTTGGCTTTGATACTTGTGTTTCTGTAGAGGTACATCAACTACATTCACCATTTTGTATTTTTTTTGTAAAATTGAAGTATTAGTAGGGTTTGTTCATTGTATATCTGACCTGGCAATGTTTCTTCCGTGTAAAACTAATTTTGATTGGGACCATAAATAACATGACCTTGGCACAGATAGATGCCAAAATATCTGAAAGTGCCTTCTGTTATGTTGAAACTTTGACTCTGTCATCGGTTCCTAAGTCTATTGCTATTGTTCAGTTCCCAGAAGGCAAAAGGTAGGGACATTGAAGTTCAATCCAATTCTTGTTGTCATGATAACTTCTCAAAAAGGTCATACACATTGAAGTGAGTATATGATAAATGGCAATATACTTTTTCTTAATTGGAGGCAACTACTGATACTTGTTTCAAATTTAACCTTTTAAAGTTTAAAACTTCCTCCTTTGGAATATCTACCCACATTTTTATTCTCTATTCCCCTGGAACTCCATTCTTTAGGAAAACCTGCTTTTATTGAGGATACAAGCTGTTCTTGATTTATAAATCTAATCAAGTGACTCTCAGGACCTCATATTTCTTTAATTATCCTAAAACTAGGAGAACTGGAGACACATGTTTCTTTGAGACAGAAATTGAGAATGTGAAGTATTTTTCTCTTCTTAGAATGGAGGGTTTGTCTAAACCTTGTACATTTTTATTCAATGCAACTTTTCATTAATGTAATTGTTCAATTCTGATTGCGATGAATGGGAGGCATTTATCACGTGGACAGATTTCTGTTTACATGAAATTACAACTCAAATTCAAGGAGGTTGCTATCATCATAATTGATCCTTCGAGATATACACTGATTCTTACGAAGGGAATGGCACAATCAAGGAGGAAGTCATACACATGCTTTGTTTACAGCTCTGGAGTTTTGTGAAGATCTTATTTAAAATGTCCATGTTTGACAACAATGTACAAACTGTTAATGGTTTTGGTGGAAATACATTCTTTCATGAATGTACAAACTGGTAATGGGTTTGGTGGAAATACATTCTTTCATGAATGTACAAACTAGTAATGGATGTTTCCGAAAAAAAAAACTCAAATTAGCTAGCAGCTCATGAAGCTTCATTATATAGACATGCACTGACATTGAGGAGTGCAATGTGCCTCTTCTTTGCTGATTTTGCAACTAAGATAATCACTGTATTGACCGCATCTATTGGAGTCGTTCTTTGCAAAAATAATTTGGTATACTTTTATAGAGATTTTAACCATTAGAGTCTGACTGCAGAATTTAATTCTATCCAAATTGAGATCCTGGTTTTCTCACTGACTCGTTGCTATAAACCTTTAAACTGATTGGCGAGTGCAAACAAACAAATATCTTTAGAGACAAATAGAGACAAAGCTTTGGGGAGGATTCTGTAGAGATTTTTTGAATGCTGTCTATTATCAATATAAATGAGAAGACTTTGAAATATTAGAATGAATGATAAGATGACAAAGAGGGAGCTTCTTCTATAAATCAAGCCAATTGTTTCAAGAGAAAACACCAATTAAATAAATTCTTTGGAATCCAGTTGGTAAATCTATCACATGTATGATTTAGTAAGCTTGAAATATTACTTATTTAGAAAAATGCAATTATGTTTATTGAAAATCTTAATAGTATTGTCAAGAAATTTGTTTTGTTGATTGATATAATCCAATCTCAAAAGAATTTGACGTTATAAGCCCAAAACCAAAGTTCTTGAAATGAAATCTGAATCTATGATACCACGCAGTAAGACAAATTATGACAACTCGAAAAACCCACTTTTTAAAATATGAAAATCTGTTTTTTTTAAGATTGGAATCTGAAATCATGAAGAAACATATATCCTATCTGAAAGCAAGAACAGAATTGAATTGAATTATGTAACTTGGTAATTACCAAAAAAAGGTGAAATTTGATTTATTTCATTTGATTTTTTAATTTAGTCTAGGATTTAGATAAGGACATTTAAGCATAAAAGTAGTTTGAACAACACCATATAAACTAAAAACATAGAATAGATCCTCCTTGTTCATGGACATTTCATTGGCCTTTGTTATGTTTATGCACCCAACTTTGTTGCTCATTGGATTGCTTTATGGGATTGGATGAGGGTGTCTCTTCCTCCAGCTGATTGGGTCCTTGGTGATGATTTTAGTATGATTGAGCACCCTTTCCGTCATAGTTGGCCATCTTCCTCTCACCTATGTCAGTTTGAATTTGATTCCCAACTTCTGACTTGAAATTCTTTGGGTGTTTTTGACCCCAATCAAGGTTGCGTTACCTCTCAAGCTCCACATTGGTTTACTTCTAAAGGTATGTGAAAAAGAGCTATTCTAATCTCAACTCGACACTAAGGACTTTGAAAAGAATGATAAAATTCTGTCAAATCTATTTGCAATCAAGGCGACAACAATAACGACCCTAACTTTTATGCAAACTCTAGATTAATATGCTTATCGAATACAACATGACAAGGCTAGACCATAACATACATTGTTATACATTACTAACCAACAAAAGACGTGACATCTTGACCAATGGTGCGTGCATAAATGAATTTTCGGCACGTGGTACAAAACATCGATTCTGCTCGATCTACGACCCTCTCTCTGATGATGCTCTCCCTCCTCAACTGGGAGAGGGATTGAACTTTATCTTGCGTTCACCTCATTACAGATAGTACGGTAGTCAGTCCAATCAAATATAAACACATTTATATGAAATCGATAACCATCTCATATAAATTAGCAACATCATAATATAAAACATGGAATCTCCTTAATCATTTATATTCATTCATGCATGTCATTTATCTATCAACTGTTTCTAATAATGATACCAATCAAAGTTTAAATTTCACAATCATTCTAACATCCAGATCGGATATTAATTTATACATTCACATAAGTGCATGAAAGAACAATCATCACATTATAGCCATTCCTATTAGAAATATTAAAAAAAATGTCTTTTTAAAGCATCATCTAAGTACCATAATTTAAATACTAAAATATGTCTTTCATAGTTGTTCCAAAAATAGGGTCTAACATCTCCCCCTAGAAAAAGTCATCGTCCCCGATGGCTTAGTCCATGCAAATATCAAATATCCACGAGAATAGCAAAAAGGTTGATTAAATTTAGACAAACAAATGAAGAAAGGCTCGATGGAACTCCTTGTGATCCTCTCAAGTGACATTGTCCTCTGAGTACTGGTCCCACTGGACCTTGCACCAGGAGTGACTTCCGTGTTATGCAAGTATAGCTTGCAAACCTCGAGCACTTTGAGAGGCTCGATCATAACCACTTCTGGGTCTAGAACCTGAAGAGCATTCTAATCAAGCACATGAGCAAAATCAAACACATTCTTTAGATATGAAACATGAAAAACATTATGCAACCGAGTAAGAGCATGCGATAAAGCAAGTCTATAAGCAACAGGGTTGACCACTTCTAAGATTTCGAATGGGCCCCCATATCTAGGAGCAAGCTTAGCTGACTTTCCAAACTTGATTGAACTCTTATGGGGTTTTATTCTCAAAAGAACTTTGTCCTTGACAACAAACTGTTGTGGAGTTCATTTTGTATCCGTATAACTCTTCTGCTTGTCGTTGGCCTCAACCAACCTCTATTTAATTAGCTTAACCTGTTCTTCCATCTCTATCAACATCTCTAGTCCTATGCACACTCGATCCTCTAGTCTGTCCCAATTGATAGGTGTTTTACATTGTCAACCATACAATGCCTCGAAAGAAGACATTTTAATAGCAGATTGATAAGAATTGTTATAAGCAAATTCAACAAGAGACCTATATTCCTCCTAGTTATATTGCTGGTCCATGCAATACATAAGTAACAAATCCTCTAAAACTTGGTTTACTCTCTCGATTATATTGAGGTCATTGGCACATCTCTATTTGAGATATCTTTCTAAGAACTCCATGCAAACGAAAGATTTCTTGGACAAATCAGATAACCCAGTTGCTACAGAGGTTTTCAAAGTTGTTCCTAAGGGTAGCCGTCAAATTGGAGCATTTTTAGCCCAAACGGACCTCGCCATTGCACTCAGAAGGCCCAAAAAGTTAAAGATCGATTGTTCAAAAGTTGAATTTGATAAAGTTGACCTCTGAGGCAATTTTTTTTACATTTTGAGTCGTACGACCCCTATTTTGCTTGATTATATACATATATAGCGCTAAGTCTTAAGCATTGACTTAAGCATTGTGTATAAAGTGCTTTAAGAGCTATAAAGTTTAAAGGGCTTCGACCAGGCTAATTATGGGGCTCGACCCTACTAAACGAGTTTAACCCCTGTGTAAAGCCCGTAGGCTTATCAGTCATGGCTTCCTTTTAAGTCACCAACGGCTATTCCAAACTGCCCTGCGGTATATAAAACCCCTCTGCCAAATTAAAAACTACCTCTACCTCAAGTCCGCTAAACTTAGCAGCTTTTCAGCGGTCCACCAAAACTAAGCGTCGCCAACTTAGCGCAAGATTTGGCAAGCAACTAAACTTAGAATTGCCTCTATTTTTTACTAGGTTCTTGCCATTTTTAGCGATGGTCAAAGTTATCTAGTTGTAATTAAATTCAACGGTTCTGCCAAAATTGGAGCTTTTGTGCTAAAATTGGTGGTGATGCAGTGTTAACAATGGTAAGTGGAGTTTAAAATTTTGCCCCCTATTCCATTGAGCTTTTCAGTTTGATAGGCTAACTTCAGAGGGCTCGTTCTCAGCCATACAAAAGCCTATTTTAGCGATTTTTTTTAATTTGGGGTAGAATTTCACGTTCTTTGCCATGGTGAAGTTGGTTTTCTGATTTGATGCTCCAGATTGCCAGAAATTGAAGATTCTTCCAGAGGTTGCTGCATAGTTCTCATTTTGAGACCTTCTGGGAGCGATAACTTGTGTAAACTAACTCAGTTTTTGGTGCCGTTTTTCTCAGAGTTCATATTTTTTTGTGTGCTCCACATTGGTGCTCTCAATTTGATCTGATATTGTACTTGGGCTATAGTTTCAGTGTTTTGGCCATTTTGGGCCTTGTAAGAGTTTGAAAATATGAGATTTGCATTGTAAATTGCACTATTTATAAAGTGCCAACATTGTTATTTTTGGGGGGGTCATTTTAGAAACTAGTAAAAAGGGGGGTGTCTCTTGTGTTTCTTTTTCACACTTCTCTTTCTGCATTTCAGTTACTTTTTTGCACAAATGGATGCTTCAACAATTCATGTTTTAACACCATATACCTATTTTGAATGGAAATCATAGATGATAATCTATCTCAAAAGGCATGGCTATCACAAGGTTACAATGGGACTTGAAACAAAACCTGCACAAGATGCAGAAAAGATAAAATGGTTTAACTAATGTGACGAAGCTTTTGGTACTCTGTGTATGTCAGTTTCTCCTGACTTACTTTTTCATATTGAAACTACTAAAACACCCAATGATGTGTGGACCACATTGGAAAACCTCTTTGGTAAGCAAGATGAATTAAGGGGTCATCAATTGGAGAATGAATTCATATGGTTAAGTCCTGGCAATTTTGACACCATACAAGACTTCTTCACAAAGTTGAAAGCCATTAGATTGCAGTTGAAACAATGTGGAATAGAAAAAGAAGACAAACAACTAATCTTAAGCATTACTTCTAAGCTTGGTCCAAACTATTATGTGTTTCTTTCTACCTTTTATGCCACAAAAGTGCCCTAGGTTCCAACTATAAAAGGCCTTCACTAGATGAGTTTGCTGCAAAACTCACTAAGGAGTAAGATAAACTAGATCACATGGGTACAATTAAACCCTCTAAGTCACATGCCTTGGCTGCAAATCAAGGCACAAAAGAACAACAAGGGTCTCACAAATAGGATAAGAAACAAAAGAACCAAGGAGAGAAGAAGAAATATCAGAAACCTACTGCTTCAAATGCAGTTAATCAAACCTCTTCATCAAAAGACGAACCACCTAAGAAGGAGAAGGTCAAGTGTTCTTATTGTAAAAGGCTTGGACACGATGAGCACAAATGTTTAAAGAAGCAAATTGATCACCTATCACATCTTCTTGAGAAGAACAATATCAAGGTGCCTGACTCTGTCAAACATAGTTCATCAGAAGGGTCTTCTAAGGACACAAACAAGAGTAAGGGGAAAGGAAAGGGCAAGGCCCTAGTTGCAGTTGTTTTACAACCTGATACATGGATCATTGACTTAGGTGTTTTAGACCACATGGCTTCCTCACAAGATGGTTTTGCCTCCTTTGAGCCATGTTCTATGCCTGCCATACTCATGGGTGATGACACTCCTGTTGAAGTGCATGGGAGAGGATCTGTTGACATAGGCGAAGGAACATTTCAAGATGTTCTCTATGTTCCATCTTTGTCAACTAAACTCTTATATGTTTATCAGATCACTCACACAGGCTCTGGCAAGTAGGTTGAGTTCACTCCAGACAAAGTGGTAATCAATGAGTTGCACGATGGGTCTACAGTTGTGGGAAAAATAGATCATCAATCTAGACTGTATCAGTTTTCTCAATTTGTTCCTAACTCTCCTTTGACATTTCTACTCACTCATTTAGTAGCATCAACGGTTTGGTCACTTGAATTACCGCTACTTGCAGCAGCTCAATCAACATGACATGGTTTCAGGGTTGCCTTCCATTTGATTTTCTGATGGAGTTTTCCAGGGATGCCTTATGGTAAGCATCTTGAGGAGAAATATGACAAAGGCAAAGCATGGAGGGCCACACAACTTCCAGAGTTGGTACATAGTGATTTGGTAGGACCATTTCCATAGCCTTCTTTCAGTAGGGCTAGATATGTTTTGACATTCATTGATGATCTTTCTAGATATACTTGGGTATATTTTCTCAAATAGAAGTTTGAGGTCTTTGAGTCTTTTTAGGACTTTAAAGCTTTTTTAGAGAAACAATCAGGGAAGGCCATCAAGATTTTATGTATAGATAATGGGGGGAATATGTCAACCACAGGTTTGAGCAGTTTTGTGCCTCTGAGGGCATTGATCTTAAGCACACAGTTCCCTATAGTCCATAGCAGAATGGTGTCACAGAATGCAAGAACAAGTCTTTGAAAGAGATGGCCAATTGCATGAATCACTCCAAGTCTATGGCACCTTAGCACTTGGCAGAGGCCATCAACTGTGCATGTTACATCCAAAACTATGTTCCTCACAAAGCTGTGAAGGGGCTAACTCCTTTCCAAGCTTGGACCAATCAGAAACCCATAGTTAAGCACTTTCAAGTGTTTGGTTCTCTTGCATGGGCCCACATTCCAACAAAGAAATATAAGGCTACGGATTCGTAAAGCAAGTCTTGCATATTTGTTGGGTACCTAGACAGTGTCAAAGGCTACCGACTTCTCCACTCTACAACTCATGAGTTGTTCATCGAGAGAAGTGTTTGTTTCGAGGAGGACTCTTCTAGTTCTTCTCCTACCACTTCTCCATCCACCATCACATTGGAGACATTGTAGCATGATGATAGTTCTTCAGAGGATCTTATACCTCCTAATCCAGATGAGGAGGCTTCTTCCTCCACTTTAGATGGTGACAGTGATGATGAGGATCCACCCTCTCCTCCTAGTCATCATCCAAATGTTGATGATTCTCCTGCCTCAGGGCCTCTTTGGGCTCATCAGACTTTGCAGTCAACAAATTATTGGGTTGGTGATCCTTTAGATACAAGAAGAACAGGGTCACATTTCAACAGGCTCCACATCTCTTTGTTGCTTCAGCTTCTAATCCACAGACTTTTTGGGAAGCTTATGGTGTTCCCGAGTGGGATGCAACAATGTAGGAAGAGTTCAGTTTCTTTGAAAGGAATCATACATGGGATTTAGTCCCTCTTCCTAAGGGAAGAAAACTTATTCGATGCAAGTGGATCTATCAAATGAAATTTGCAGAAGATGGGTCGGTTGACAAGCATAAGGCCCGCTTGGTCGCTAAAGGATTCTCCCAAGTGCCTGGGATTGACTACTCTGAGACTTTTGCGCCAGTAGCCAAAATGAATTCCATCTGACTTGTACTTGCTATCACTGCGACCCATCATTGGGAAGTTCATCAGATGGATGTGAAGAGTGCTTTTCTTCATGGTGACCTTCAAGGGGAAATCTACATGGAGCAGCCATAGGGGTTTGTTAAGGATCCTTCACTTGTTTTCCATCTTCGGAAGTCTCTCTATAGCCTCAAACAGGCTCCTCAGGCCTGGTATGCCAAGATGGACTCCTTCCTTCTGTCAGTTGGGTTCATTTGATGCCATTCTGATCTAAACGTCTACATTCTACAGCAAGATGATACTCTGACTTTTCTGGTTCTCTATGTCGATGACTTGTTAATCACAGGGAGTCACTCATCCACCATCAAGGCAGTGAAAACTGCTCTACATGATCAATTTCTGATGTCAGACTTGGGTCTTTTGCACTACTTCCTAGGGATTGAGATCACTCAGTCACCTTCAGGCGTCTTCATGGCACAACCCAAGTATGCACTTGACATGCTCTCCAGATTTCGCATGGCTAGCTATAAGCCTGCATCGACTCCATTTCTGTCAAGGGTCAAACTTGAGGCTAAGTGTTCTTCACCATTGGTTGATGGCACTTTATACCGACAGCTTGTTGGGAGTCTCATCTATCTGACTCACACGAGGCCTAACATTTCATATACCATGGGCATGGTCTCTCGGTTCATGTAGGAGCCACATGAGTTGCATTGGAAAGAAGCTAAGTGGATTATCCACTATGTTGAGGGCACTCACAGTTATGGAATTCACTATGCAACGGGTGTGGATTTTGACTTGGTGGGTTACACTGATTCAGATTGGCTAGGCAATTCTCAGGATCGCAAGTCTACTTCAGGGTATTGCTCCTCACTTGGTTCCGGTCCAGTTTGTTGGTCAAGCAAGAAGCAGTCTGGAATTGCTCTTTCACCTTCAGAGGCTGAGTATCGAGAGGCAGTTAATGCCACCACTAAGGCTATCTGGCTTCAGAATATTCTCACTGAGTTTGGCATTTCATTCAAAAAGCCCACGGTCATCTTTTGTGATAATCAGAGTGTAATATAGATCTCAAAGAATCCAGTCCATCACCAGAGGACAAAACATATTGAGATACATATGCACTACATTTGGGAGTTGATTCATGCAAACATCATTGATCTCAAGTTCATTTAGACATTAGATCAGAGCGTAGACATCTTCACCAAACCCTTCACTGAGAGTAAGTTCCTTCATCTGTGAGCTTTGCTAGGGGTGTAGCCAGTGTCTACTTCAGGAGGGGCTTCTTAGTCCTTCGCTTTCACTCTCTGCTTTGGGGGTGTTTTCTCTCTCTATTTAGGGGGGCTATTCCTTTGTGGGATATTTTTTTGTGGGGGGCTTCTTCTCTTTTAGGGGGGAATTCTTTGTACATGGGTACCTCACCAGGCTTCATTTGTCGGGACCCATATCTTTTCACCCACCTAAGCTACACTTAAGGAGGGTGTTAGTGTAGGTTTTTTATTTTTCTTATGGATATTTTTTTTTCCTACACATTATTAAGCTTACTTAGGTTTATTAGATGTGGTTAATATGAGGACACGTGGTGAAATACATCAACTACATGTGTCACTCTCTCCCACACATGGGTAGTTGAGTTACACACCTTCTTTTGTCTTATTGTGCCACCTCTCATAACCATTATTATGTCTTTACCTGAGTAGGTTATGGGGTAGTTGGATTTCTCACCCTCTTTTGGCTTTATGTGCCACTTCCTTTATGTCTTCACTTGAGGAGGATATGCCACATGTTTTGGCATTTACCAAATACGTAAAACTTCTGCCTATTTCAGGTAGTTGGAGTTATTACACCTCTTGGATGTATTTGCCCATATTTTTCTATATATATAACACTCTCCTCTCACCTTAACTAGTTTGAATACCAGTTCAGTAACTAATCAGTGAGAGTAATGTGAGCATTCTCAAATTCTTTTGCAATTTGTCTTTTGATTCTCTCTTTCAGGATTCTCTCTCCATTATGCTATTTTGATCTTCGATCATTTGTCAACTGGAGTATATGTGATCTACAACTGACATCAGATCTTGGCTCAGTTCTCGTTTCTAGCAAAATCTAAAAATTATCTCCCACCTCTTGCTGCCCTGGTATAGCTATCAATTATGTGCCAAAAGTCTCAATTGCTAATTTCTATATTTAAATTAAACACGAATTAGTTCGAACTATTTACAAAATGCAACCATAAAAGACCTAGAAATTGCATAGGATTTACTAGTAGGACTTGAAACACTATATAAGAATTGTGAATTTATCTAGACTCATTAGTGGTAGGACCTATTGTTGCCCCAATTGTGCATATCATCCTGCATATATGTACATGTATATATTTTCAACTTTATGAATTTAAAATTACAAAAATATACTTGAAGTGAATTTAAATATAAATTTAATTTTCAACTACACACCAAGTATGACTCGAGCATAACAGTTGATGCTAGAGGAGCACTCACCATACCTTCTGGTTGGTTCAACTTGGAAGTGTTGTGACCTCCAAGTTGTAAAAATGAATCACATTTTCAAATTATTACATAATTATTAAAATGTATCTAATTTTAAGAAACTAATTAAACATATTTAATGAACTCTAGATGATTAAGGGCAATTTATTGGTTTACCGTATAAGGTGTTAGTATGAAAAGGTGCATTATGTAACTAGTTCTCTTTTGACTAGTAGACCTATTCATACCTTAGCTTAAGTTGACTTAGAGGATAGGGTTCCCTTTTGTCTCACCTCATGTGGACTCAACATGTCTTCACACTTGTCCCAAGTGTTCTACATGTGTCATTCACTTTTGAGGGGTAGTCAAACTTAGAGTCCTACCATCTTACCTCATTGACCTTGCCTTTTTAAGAAAGGCCTCTTTGTACATTTCATCATGCTTGTTGATAGTTATTTGGTTGTGTTTGCCACTAATATTCCTTTGTGGAAGTGTTATTCGATGTTGCATTCATATTGCTTCTCCAACATGGTATTAGAGCAAGGAATTGCAAGTCCCTTCCCGCATTTTTTGTGAATCCAACACTTAGCCCTATCAATAGAGCATCGTGGACCCAAATGAACCTCACCATTGAGTCTAGAAGGCCTGAGATAGTAAAATTACCCTTTTTTTGGCAATTTTTGGTAAAAGTGATTTTTTACAAAAAAAAATTACCCCTCCCTGTACCACTGTATGGTACCATATAGAATTGTACATAATTTTTTTGCGGTTGAAAATGCAAATATTTTTTAGAAAAATTAAATTTTTAGTAGGCTCTAGATAGATATGGCTGGATTTTTTTTAAGCAATTTTGAAGTTTTTGGCACTTTTTTGGTGTTTGACTGGACTCTCGGTATGTTCAAATCCCATCAATTGGTGTCCTTTTTTCATCAGGATTCGGCCTCTCTAATCAAAGATCAGCCTCTCTGATAAAAAAACGACCTCTTTAGAGCCATTATCGGCCTCCACAGATGGCATTGTCTTTTTTGCAGAGTTGTTTTTAGGCATTTGCTACCACTGTCTTCATCGTGTTATTGTTTGCAAGGGTTTCATCCCTGCATCAGGTGCCTTGGCCATGCCTTCATAGATGTCTATTCCTATTGCATAGCCCTTCTCTGCCTAATCCAGGAAAAACAACCACATTTTGGGTCGCTTAAAACCCTTTTTTGGCACTATCTATCATCTCCTTTTTTTCACCAAGTCGAGGTTATTCAACATTTAAGGGTGGCTACATTTTCTAATCTCTTATGGTGTTCACAATGCCCTTGAATCTGCACATCGTTTGGAGATTTAGATCAAGCTCTTCATTACCAAGCCTCTTGAGGGCTCTGTTTGACTTGGCCGCTCATCCTGCTCCAGGTCTCCTTGTCCTGTGCCTCGCTTCTAGCTCCAAGACTCATTTTTGGATCTCCTACCACTCTCCACTCACATAGGGGGCACCACTTCTCTCTAGCCACATTGTAGTTTCGATTTCTTGTTAATTGTTTCCTGTGTTTGGCAATCGGTTGTTTGAAAACCATTCCACTCGAAGAGTTTTTATAACTAGTATTTTATGCTCAAGTTTAAATGTTATAATAACTTTTCACATGGTGGTGACTTTGTGACTATATGTCACCAATCTGTAACAAATTTCATTTCTATTGTAGTGAATGCGTATTTTGTAACATTTAGTATTATGTCAATGCAACATTTAATGTTGCAACAATAATGTCACTACCTCTAAACATTTTATCTTCAAGTTAGCATTTTTTGTAATCTTTGAAGACAACTGCCAAACATCTTTTCTGCCAGTGACAATTGTTAACATTTTATGCCAGAGAGACCGCCAAGGTCTCAAAACTTGCTGAAGGAGGGTATTTTTTTCTTTTTGTGATAACTTTCGCCAACGAAGGCCAATTTTTGCAAATTTATAGTCCACAGAAAGGTCTTTTAGTCCACTTCACATTGGCATCAAGATGTTTTGTAAATTTTGTTGTTTATTACTGATTTTTACACATCAAAGCTCAGATTGTGTTTTAAATTTCACTAGGGAATAACTTTCACCTTGTTTGTCAAAATTTCACACATTTTTTTTGAAAATTATTTGAAAATACAAGGATTTTGGTTATGCATGTATTTTTCATCTTAGGATGGCCATTTTTGTCAAAATTGTAAAAATCATTGTGTTTTATAAACAGTTGATTTCAGCTTTCTGATTGATCAAATTGTAATCAAATCTTGTCTACATTTTTTGGGGGCTTATATTTCAGTATTAATCAAATTTGGGGGGATTGTAAGGAACAATTTAAGTGCCTATTTGTGTCTTCTTCAACAATGGATACTAAAATTGACTTGTTAATGCCACAACTACCACAACTGGAAAGCCAAAGTTAAGAAACTACTTCAATATAAGGGGTTATGAAGAATGTTAGGGGATGAAACACCTGAATTGACAAGGGAATTTAAGCATTTTGTATACACAAACAAATTAGATGAAGCCATGGGCATTATTGGCTTACATGTATTTGATAATCTTCAATTTCATCTCAATAATTGTACAACTCCTAAAAAAATGTGGGAAAAATTATATGAGTTGTTTGGTTTCAACTATAGTTTCATGTTTTGCAACTTGATGTTGAATTAACAACTCTATCGCTTGATGCATTTCCATTAATTGAAGACTTTTTAGTTAAATTCAAGTCTATACTTTCTCTTCTTGATGGTTGTGGTAAATCAAAATCAGACAAGGAATGTGTCTTTTTGATATTGTCAAAATTGAAAGGCCCGTATCAGGTGTTCTCTTCTACCTTCTACTCTACTATGGATGCACTTGGCATAAAATTTAAGATGCCCACTTTTGAGCAGTTTTATGATATACTCATGAGAGAACAATATAAGTTAGTCTCCATGGATGCAATCACCTCCGCTAAAATTCAATCACTAGTGGCTCAAACATCTAAGGGTAAAGGCAAGAACTTTAACAAATCTAAGGCAGATTCCAATTTAGCAAGTGATAATACCTCCACATAGAAACGTAAGTCTAATAAACAAGACACTACATCTTCTAAGTCAAGTGAGAATTCCTCTAAAGGGCCATGTTCTTATTGTGGAAAATCAAGTCATGATATGATTCATTATTTTCAAAGGATGGAAGCCAAGTGGAAGAGGTTATGAAGAAGCACAATATTTCTTTACCCAACTCGACAAAGGACATTCTCTTACAACTAGAGGTTTGGATACATCCAATGATATTTGGATACTTGAATTAGGAGCCTCTCATCACATGACTAAGTCACATGATCTTCTTGAGCATTTTTCTAATAGTTCGACATCTCAAATTACATTGGGTAACTCTACATAGATTCTAGTTTTGGGGTCAGGATCTATTTAGTTGACAAATGGTTGCATTGAGGATGTACTCTATGTTCCTGACATTTCTACCAACCCTCTCTCTATCTACCATATTTGCCATACTAGGGAAGGGAAGACAATAGAGTGTTAGAACCTTGAAAAAGAATATAACCTAGAATCAAATTGAAAGAGCTAGAAGCAATAAACTGTAATGCAAATGAAATGAATAGCATAACAGTACTATGAGAGAATAATGTAACTGCTCCAATGGCATAATAGCATTATGAGAGAACTATAGCTCTAGCCTTCATTACATACTTCTTACCCCTTCTTACCCCCTTAAAAAATGAAGAGACATACTTTTCTTATAAAGACAAGGTTGAGAGATAAGAAGTTGTAGTCATGTAACAAGTGTCATTATCCTATTACATATGACGACTAGAGGGTAAGATGCCAACTAGTTGATGTGTAGGATATGACAACTATAAGACAACTATCAACAACTAGAAACATCTAGAAGGCTCACTAAGTCAACTTAACATGTGAATATGTGTGAATATTATTTAACTAATAAATAGTTAAATAATAGGAATTATCCACACAACAAGGAAAATAACTGGTTGGGTAATATCCCTATTCACACTAACACCCCCCCTTAAGTGCAACTTAGGGAGAAGCAAACTAAAGCAAGAATACAAAATGCAGGAATGGGTCTCGGCATGTAACATCCCGCCCTGCAACCCCAAAGGGTAAGGGCCAAGAGAGGGTAATAATATTTTTTTTTTTTGACATAAATAGATAACATACACATGATATAGTTGCCGATTCGATATGTCGACAACATTCATGGCCAAGTATGGCCGAAAGAAAAACCCAAAGGAGAGGACTAAATCACCCTCCTTGCAAACATTGTTGAAACTATATTCATTTTAAACACCAAATTCAAATATTCCTAATACCCATTTCCAATTATAAACATAAATCCATAATCATCATAGTACAAGCGGGTTTGATACCAACACTGGAAAACTGTAAGCCAAATATAGAACAACAAGCAAAGTAAAAGTAAAACAAGATGAGATTATTGGAATTGAGAATAAATCTTCTATTCGGTTATAAATAACAAAGAATAAATCTCAATTCCAACAATAAAATAAGAAAAATGTGCATAGTTTCAACAATAAATCAAATGTAATCGCAAGAGTTACATGCCAAGAAAATCATCCATGGCTAAACCATTCCAAGCAAGATAACCAAGGTGCTGGTCCACACAAGCAAAGTAAAAGTCCCCAATAATCGAAAAGAAGATTCACAACTTTCAAAATATACACATCACAATAGTACATGACTATCGCTAGTCACCACACGAAGGAGGAAAACAAGTGTGACTGTCTCCGCAGTCCTTCATGTGGGTGCAGCCAACTCACACAACCCTCACATGGAAAGGTATTGTGTCGGAACTCCCAAGTCACATATCTCATGCGGCGCTACCACGCATGGTATACGCCAAGCGGAGAAAGCACACAATGGCCGAATATCGCATGGCAATGTCCTACTCATAGGAACATCCTACATAGTTTGTACCCACGGAGAAGGCACGTGCGGCAACACACCGAGCCAGAGGTGCACATGGCTAGATTCCACTCGCATGCCAACCGATTGGAATCGAGGCACTCTTGAGCGAACCCTCTACTTTGTGCGAGCAACCACTCCTCTTTACACAAGTAGGAACACAACATATATATACTGCTTCTTCACACATCTATGTATGTGGCATTGTGTCCTCGAGTTCGGCTCGCTACAATCAACGACATGACATGATCACCAACACTGTGTCAGAACATTAGTGGGGTGTGGCATCATATCTAAAATAATCACATCAGGGTAAGATCATAGTTGTCACAGGTTCTCATACCACAACTAATATCATCCTCAAGAACTGTGCAGATTAGGCTAACACTGTATAAACCAAGTATCTAGTCCATTACTAAGGAGAAGTAGTAAGTAGTTTCCCGGGAGGTTGAAACGATCACCATCGTTTCGCACCGCCATTATACGTACATCGTGCAATTCCCTCCCAAGGAACTTTGTTGCTGCTACTACCCCTCCACATATTGACTTATCAACAACCCTCGGGTTGGCAGTCAATAGGGTGACAACAGAAAACACATATATGGTATGGTTTTCTCCCATACACATAATCCATACATATCCTCCATGGACGGGTACGCAGTATCACCATCCCATGGGCACATATCTCAAGCACTGGTTAATCACAACACTCAACAGGAATACATCAAAGGATGTTCACATCACGAGGACTACAATCACATTTTCTCTTACCCCGGCAATACCATAGCCCACATATGACTATGCAACATGATGCAAAATATACAACTTTACCCAATAATAAGTACTCTCAAACATCCATACCAATTTTCTCTTTTCACAAGGGCAACTCATTTACCCCTATCATCATAGATTCACTTGCAATGCTTTCAACATAATGCAATAATGCATGAACATGTATAGCATCATCACTATCATCATTACATTCACTTCTATATTCACATAATGATATACATCTCATAATAACACATAATGTGACATCATATCACAAGTCACAATAATTCCATTCCTTCACAAGAAAATGAGAAATAGCAACACAATTAAATGAGTTTGGTAGAGGAACCCTAGTCATTTCTCAACATTCACATCCATACATATAAGCATAAGTAACCTTGGCCATGTCAATGGCATTCAATTGCCCACTCAAAGCAAGATATACAACATTCTTATTACCTTAGCATTCACTATTTTCAGTTTGCATTAAAGTATAAGTGTTCATCTATATGATTTCATTAAAACCACAATGCAATAAAGGAGATCAAATTTCATCAACAAGATATACCCACTAAGCAATTACCATTCTCATGTAAACTCATTAAGTAAGGAGGCATTAATAAACATGTAATCATTCTCAATACATAACCATAACAAGCATAAGATCTTCTTCACTCCTATCTCATTAGATCTTTTACTTATTGCAATTCTAACATACTAATTAAATCCAAATGCCATTATTCTAACATCTTGTCAACTATTGACAACTACGAAGAGGAGAGAAAGATAGATTTCATCTCAAGTCAAGACATTACATGCCATCCAATGTTCATCATACAAACATGCAAATTCTACTAGGGGAAAGTTTAAGGCACCATGGTGCAGGTGCACCTCACCCACAGTGGCCTCCATGAGGCATTTAGTTGTTTTAGGATGGGAGCACTATTCTGTTGGCACCATTGCAGGAGGATATTGAAGCAAAGAAGACAGCAAAGATTATTTTGGTAGGTAAGAAGGAGTTTGTGAAGATGCCTACAGCAGAGTCAAAGGTAGTTGAGGATATCTCAAGGAGAGGAGATCACAGTTTGAAGAAGATTTCAGTTCTGACTGACAGCAATTAGGTGGATCAGCAAAAGGTTAAGAGGCAGGTTTGTACACCGCCACAGGCTGATTGGAAAGACAAGGATGCAATCATCATAGGGACTATTGTTTGTCCCCTAAGAGTTGAAAAGCAAACCCATTCTACTATAGCAGAAAATGAGGTTTCCACTGTCCATGTTCAGACAGAGATGATGGTCAGCAAGAATGATCAGCAAGGTGTGAGAAGAGCCTACAGTGTTAGGCATGAGTATTTGGTTCCATGGCAGCCAGTTGCAGTTCAGAGATCATTGGGTAGACATGGGACAGCCGCAGATACAGGTGGATTCAGTCAAAGACTTAACTCATGGGACATGAGTTCTTTTCAAATTGGGGAGTATGGTGCAGGTGCACCTCACCCACAGTGGCCTCCATGAGGCATTTAGTTGTTTTATGTTTATTTTTATGTTTTCAATAAGGTCCTAAATGACCATTAAATGTATTAAGGTCTGTTTGACCGATGCATGCTATTTCGAGGTTGTTAGTTAAGAGTTTGTTAGTCAGTTAGATCTCCCAGCCGCTTGGAGATAATTTTGTACTACCAAGGGTAATAAGATAAATACCCCTGGAATAGATCGAATGGGGGTAGTATGGTGGTGGTCAGTTGTAGTTCAATTCAGTTGTGAAGTTGTAACAGAACATCTGTGTAGTTGCATTTCTGAAAACATCAATATAAGATCTTGTTGTGTTATTTTCTGGCTATTGAATTTACTGAATAGATCGTTTTGCTGAGGTCGGATAGATTCGTTTATCCATTCCACCGGTTGATTCTCTGAATTGGTGGAATGGTTGTGTACATATTAGTTAGGGTTTATGTTTGTTTTCTGTTTTCCATGTTCATGCATTGCAGGATCAGATACAGTGTTTGTTAAAGGTTCCTAGCATGGGTTTATGCTAGATCGTCAAAGTGCAGAGGGCTACATGATTGAAGGTGAAACAGATCGATTTAATCGCTAAGTGGAAAACAGCTTAGACAGAGATGATGGTCAGCAAGAATGATCAGCAAGGTGTGAGAAGAGCCTACAGTGCTAGGTACACAACCATTCCACCAATTCAGAGAATCAACCAGTGGAATGGATAAACGAATCCATCCGACCTCAACAAAATGATCTATTCAGTAAATTCAATAGCCAGAAAATAACACAATAGGATCTTATATTGATGTTTTCAGAAATGCAATTACACAGATGTTCTGTTACAACTTCACAACTGAATTGAACTACAATTGACCACCACCATACTACTCCCATCCGATCTGTTCTAGGGGTATTTATCTTATTACCCTTGGTTGTACAGAATTATCTCCAAGCGGTTGGGAGATCTAACTGACTAACAAACTATTAACTAACAACCTAAAAATAGCATGCATCGGTCAAACAGACCTTATTACATTTAATGGTCATTTAGGACCTTATTGAAAACATAAAAATAAACATAAAACAACTAAATGCCTCATGGAGACCATTGTGGGTGAGGTGCACCTGCACCATACTCCCCAATTTGAAAAGAACTCATGTCCCATGAGTTAAGTCTTTGACTGAATCCACCTGTATCTGCAGCTGTCCCATGTATGCCCCATGATCTCTGAATTGCAATTGGCTGCCATGGAACCAAATACTCATGCCTAGCACTGTAGGCTCTTCTCACACCTTGCTGATCATTCTTGCTGACCATCATCTCTGTTTGAACATGGACAGTGGAAACCTCATTTACTGCTATAGTAGAATGGGTTTGCTTTTCAACTCTTAGGGGACAAACAATAGTCCCTATGATGATTGCATCTTTGTCTTTCCAATCAGCCTGTGGCGGTGTACAAACCTACCTCTTAACCTTCTGCTGATCCACCTGATTGCTGTCAGTCAAAACTGAAATCTTCTTCAAACTGTGATCTCCTCTCCTTGAGATATCCTCAACTGCCTTTGACTTTGCTGTAGGCATCTTCACAAACTCCTTCTTACCTACCAAAATAATCTTTGTTGTCTTCTTTGCTTCAATATCCTCCTACAATGGTGCCAACAGAATAGTGCTCCCATCCTTCTTGATGGTGTAGGTGTTAGCATACCCATCATACAATGCTCTCCTATCAAATTGCCATGGCCTACCCAATAGTAGGTGACAACATTCCATGGGCAATATGTCACACAAAACTCTATCCTGATATTCTCCAATCTGAAAATCAACATATGCTTGTTCATATACTAAAAGTGATTGACTATCACTTACCCAAGATGCTTTGTAAGGATTTTAATGTGGAATCCTTTCCAATTTCAACTTATCCACCATTTCCTGAGATACCATATTGTCTGTTGAACTAGAATCTATCACCACCTTGCATATGTTGCCTTTGCTTTTGCAAGTAGTTTTGAAAAGAGACTTTCTTTGTGGGGGTTCTCTGTTAGGCACCTTCATAGTGGCCATTGCTCTCCTGATCATCAAAGCTTCTCCTGTCTCAGGATACCCATATCTGACAGTATCATTCACACTCTGATAAGTGTTGGAGCTTGTCGCACTTTGACAATCAGATTCTTGGATCAGATTTGTCCTCCTTTTTCCCATTGAACTTGTTGCTTTTTCTGGACATTTGAAAGATGGATGACCATATTCACCACAAGTATAACACTTTCCTGAGAATGTATTGGAACCTCTTCCACTGCCAAATCTGCCTCTTGTGCCTCTCCATCCACCCTTGAAATCAGACTGCTCTTGTCCTTTACTAGCCTCTTCTTGGTTAGACTCACCACTAGGCCTCTGGTTAGGACTTCTTCCTCCAAAACTACCTCTAAAATTTCTACCACCTCTTCCTCTATTCTGTTGCTCGCCTTTTCTCTTCAGCTTCTCTTCAGCCCTTAAGGCCATTTGGAAACACTTGTTTACTGTTTCTGGTGCTAAAATGTTGATCTCATCTTGGATGTTCATCCTTAGGCCATTCAAGTACCTGGCCACCTTCTCTGACTCTTCTTCCTGTTTCTTTGATCTGAGACTGAGTTTATGAAACTCTTGTGTGTATGCATTCACATCAAGGTCTCGCCGCCTGAGGTTCTGTAACTTCTTATACATTTGCACATCATAGTCTAGGGGTAAAAACTGTGCCTTAAGTTTGGTCTTCATCCTTTCCCAGGAGGTTATCATATTCTTCCCCTCCTTGACTCTCTCTCTCCTTGTTCATAATTCCACCATGCAAGAGTAGAGCCCTGCAATTTTGCCTTTGCCAGCTTAACCTTCTTATCCTTAGGGATTTCTTTGTATTCGAAATGATTGTTCAATGCCTCAATCCAATCAATCACCTCTTCAGCTTCCATACTTCCACTATACACAGGCAACCCATCTATGGTGTCCCTATTAATTGACTTCAATGCATTTAAAAATGCCTTCTGTTCTGCTGGTATCTCCTCTGCCTTTTTACTACTTTTAACAATTTCTGCATTGTCTTCATCATTGTCTTCCTTATCTTTGCTTTTGGTCTGCTTGAACTCTCCCAACTTGGATTCAAGCATCTCCTCGATCAGCTTCTTGATGGCGTCCTGCGACATGCTTTTGGGAGGCATCCTCTCTGCCTCTGTATCACTTTCTTTGTCTGACATAAACATTCACAGACAACACCCAAACGCCACTACTCCTGCAGAATCTCAATTCAATTTTCTGCCGAAATCTTTTGTTGAGCTCTAATACCACTATGATGCAGAGCCAAACCTCTTAGTCTGCACTTCCCTTGTATCCATGTTCTACTTGCCTATTGGCAACATATAATACCATCGGCTTAACAAAATGCTTCCACTCTGATGCCTAACTCTGCCCGACGTAAATCTTCAACTCTCATCGCTAAGACTTCTCCTGTCGGCGTAGCTCCAACCTTTTCCGCTGATGTGCGGATGAACTTCCTTCAGTGACACTTGCCAGTTGTCACCCCGATACAACCAATCGGCGAGAACTCTATCATCGGCTCAACGCAACTCTATTCACCCAATGACTCTTATCACTCCGACGACCCCTTAGCACATACATAATACGACTTGTTGGCGCCAGTTACCTCCACCCTCACTACCAGTTGACCTTTGCATCTAACACTTGCATCTGCGCATTGTATATTCCAAGATACAACCTGATACATACAACCGAATGTGCATATGCGGGATACCCACAAAATTCATCTGCGGGATACCCAAGAAATGTATCTGATACTCACCAGCGATATACTCACGGATTGTATGTCTCTACAAACCTGCGTATTTTCACTGTTTTTGAGCCGTTTTCCACTTAGCGATTAAATCGATCTGTTTCACCTTCAATCATATAGCCCTCTGCACTTCGACGATCTAGCATAAACCCATGCTAGGAACCTTTAACAAACACTGTATCTGATCCTGCAATGCATGAACATGGAAAAGAGAAAACAAACATAAACCCTAACTAATATGTACACAACCATTCCACTGATTTAGAGAATCAACCGGTGGAATGGATAAACGAATCCATCCGACCTCAGCAAAACAATCTATTCAATAAATTCAATAGCCAGAAAATAACACAACAGGATCTTATATTGATGTTTTCAGAAATGCAACTACACAGATGTTCTGTTACAACTTCACAACTGAATCGAACTACAACTAACCACCACCATACTACTCCCATTCGATCTGTTCTAGGGGTATTTATCTTATTACCCTTGGTAGTACAGAATTATCTCCAAGTGGCTGGGAGATCTAACTGACTAACAAACTCTTAACTAACAACCTAAAAATAGCATGCATCGGTCAAATAGACCTTATTACATTTAATGGTCATTTAGGACCTTATTGAAAACATAAAATTAAACATAAAACAACTAAATGCCTCATGAAGGCCACTGTGGGTGAGGTGCACCTGCACCACACCATTAGTATTCCAATGACTTCAATATGTTATCAAGGATGATAAATGGTAGCAACTCAAGCACATTAAGAGGTTATTAAGAAAAATCAGCAATCATCCAACACTTACAAGAGAGCATGGAGCAATCAAACTAATCTGTCCACATCCGCAAACAGCTACATCCTACCATCCTTTACATCTATAATACAAGAAGGAATTACAAGAGCGATTCATGATCAATTAGGGTCATCTCATTCACTAGCAACATAAAGGAAGACACAAGAAGAGCATATCCAAGCAAGGGTAATTAGGCAACCCAAGTCACCTTCAACCCACAACATACAAGGAAGAACATTCCTACCCTCGTCTTATAACATGGGAGAGTGATCACTCTTAACCATGGGAGACTCTCAACCAAGGACAACACTCTAGTCCCATTGAGTAAGGTAAGGTCAAGGAGGCTATTTCCTCCATGATTTCTAAGAATGGGGTTGTAACTTAACCCACTAATGCCATGTTAAGGCATCAAAGCAATCAAGACTATAAAAACAATATAACAAGCTCACACCATACACGCCAAACACAGCGAAACACAAAAGGATCAAGTACGCTAGAGCTCCTAGTGTGTGAACATGGGCTTTAATACCAGATGTAACATCCCGTCCCGCAACCTCGAAGGGTAAGAGCCAAGAGAGGGTAAGAATTTTTTTTTTGGACATAAATAGATAACAAACACATGATACGGTTGTTGATTCAATATGTCAACAACATTCATGGCCAAGTATGGCCGAAAGCACAACCCAAAGGAGAGGACTAAATCACCCTCCTTGCAAACATTTTTGAAACTACATTAATTTTAAACACCAAATTCAAATATTCCTAATACCCATTTCCAATTATAAACATAAATCCATAATCATCATAGTACAAGCAGGTCTGATACTAACACTGGAAAACTGTAAGCCAAATATAGAACAGCATCACATTTCTTCTCATTAAATTACATGATTACATTCATTCTCTCAAAAGAGTACAGCTACATAAAAGAATATACAAGAACAATGGTGTAGCCATGAATATGATACAATAATTGAATGATGAACAACAACTAATAAAGTAACAGAGAGAGAGAGCATCTCCAACTGGTGCTCCAGTAACCTGTTCACCGGTCCCCAATGGCGGTCGCAATGCCTCCCAACCATGTGGACTCATAAAAGACCACCCCACCATGCTCGGAGGTAGTCACAAGGCCCAAATAGAAGTAACAAGGTAAGGGTATACATGATGGCCAACACTCACATCAATCACGGAGCAAACACGAAAAATAATTCATGAAGCCAAAATCATAACTTAGAGATGCTCATCAAATATAATGTCAGGTGCTACTCACGACTACAAAGGTACAAGACACTAGGATGCAGATCGGATGGAGTGTCATCATGCATGCTCGAAGGGATGGCACCACATGGACTCAAGTGCACCTCTCATACAAACGAGGAGACTCAATCATGCCCAAATCAACACCCCGCAGACAGATAACTTGACGCCCTGCAGACGGATCAACCTTCTTGTATGCATCCTTAGCCTTTACGAGTGCTCAAGGCCATGTATGAGGACTCAATATCCTAGACCTAAGCTCATTTCGTTTAACCAAACAAGGCATACAAGACCCATTAAAAAAAATCCAATAAAATAGGTGACATGGTGAGTGTCCCATCTGCATCCCCAAAGTATTTGGAATAGCCACAGAGGGTAGGGAACGTGCCCCAAGGACACCACATCTAACTCAGTAGAAACACAATATGTTTTTAAATATTAAATACAAAATTGCAAAAATGTGATCTATAAGCCAAAAGCTTTCGATGACAGTAAAATTTTATTGAAAACAACCCTTTGTCAGTTAGGTTAGTCGTGTAATAACTCCAGTGATCCCTATTTGATCAGTAATAACTCCAGTTATCCCTATTAGATCACTCTTCACAAAGGAATGCACGGGTAATATAAGAAGAGGCACGACAAATGGTATTACAAGTCTTCTCACAACCTAACCACAAAAAGAGTAAAAACAAGGACTTGCAAAAAGCAGATCTTAATTTTCCTCCTACAGTAGTTCCCTTAGATCCTTGTGTTGCGAGACAGATTTTCCTCATTAGAAATTATGTGACCAAATTTCAATGCACAAACACAGATAAATATATCTAAAGTATATCAGTGCCAAGTCATTCTTTAACCCAAAAATGACGGTTTCCACAAGGCTGGTGATTTAACAGAAACTAACCATAATGACCAAACAGAAGGCCACTCAATCCTCTTAAGAAGAGTTTTAACAAAAATCTCATCAGAGAAGTCATCGTATAACAGAAGGGTTCCATGGAACTTAGATCTCATCAATCTCTATTATTGCGTCCCAGTTTTTTTGTATGGCTGCCCTCATTATATTCTCTAACAGATCGAACCCTCAATTTTTTTCCTAACCATAATAAAATCAGAAATCACATGATCTTTTGAAAACCCTTATCCAAAGAATTAAGGAAATCGTTCTGCATGTTAAAATAAATTCAGGGAAAGAGGCAATGTAAATATCTTGCATTGAAATAAATTTTGGCATATTTTTCTTAAATGACAGCTATGGGGTTTTAGTTTTATGTGGATTGCAACAAACAATTTTCTTTTGCTTTTGGTGCTAGAAAAACAAAGATCTAATGCAAATACCTCTCAAAAAGAAACAAGATTTCCTCCACGGTCATGGGTCGATTCCTCGGAGGGCGATTCTTTTATTTTTCATTCGTACTTCCTTTCAGCTCCTCAAATCTTGCAATTTTATATGTTTGCCTGAGTTATGTGCTACATTTCCTCTGTTTTCTATCTTGTTTTTGTTGTAGAGCCTCCAATGAGGCATTTTTGACTCTGCCTCCTTTCTTTTACCACCGTATGCCAGATCATAGGATACACACAAAATGGATTTGTTAAAAAGGCGTTAGAAACTTTTAAGCACCTGCCTTTGGCTAGCGTAAAGCCAAATTCCTAACCCTTTGCCAGCGTCCTCACTACCGTGGAAGCATAGACAAGGCACGCACACTGTTTGACAGAGTGCCTCAAAGAATGTAGTCTCATGGACTGCAACGATAGTAGGATATGCACTTAAATGGATTTGTTGAAATGGCTTAAAATTTTTTAAGCCAACGCCGTTGGTAGGCATGAAGCCAATTCCTCATCCTTTGCTAGCATCCTCGCTGCCAACTGCAGAGAAAATGGAGGCTACCATCCACCGCTCTCCCCTCTCCTTTTTGCCTTCCCAAACCCTAGCTTCCCCTTTTTCCCCAAATGCAGAGCCCCTTTTCCTAATTCGTGAGTCAATGGAAAATGAATGATCCCCCCCCAACATTTTTCTTTCTCTTCCTTAAGTCAACGAGGACCACCAACCCATTTTGGGTTTTTTTTTTATAACTTAAAAAAAACAACCAAAGGCTTAGAAAATAAACCACCATATGTTAAGAAGTAACCCTTCTCAAGAAATTCATACGGGGAATGACCACAATCCAAACACTGACTCAACGCCAAAATAATAATAATAAATACACGAACATACATAGAGGCAAACCATAAAGAACTGACTCAACACCAACACCACACAGGTCAAACTCACCAAGGATAGAGTAATCGGATGATAATCAGATGGTGTCCGAGGCCAAACACGACATTGGAACTCATCTCTGATGACGACAATGACGAGGATCAAGTGGTTTAGGCTAGTGTGACTATCTCCAGTAACCACCATCGGGGAATAAGAGTACGCTCAGGCCTGTGGGTCTAGGCGGAGTCGATACCCAATACCTACATCACTTTGATCACACATCAAAGCACATATGCATATAACATACATCATAGCCAAAGCAACAATAAGCATGGAATCCATCATAATAACTAATCCTGTCAACATCATAAGAATATCAGAATCCATCAAGGGAAAACAATAACAAAGTACGAACACGGGGGTTGTTACATGACACAAGGCCATGTTAGGTACCCTGTACCCGCAAGGTGCCTCTTTGCATGTCATGTGTCCTGGCAGTCACCGCCATCATCGCTACCGCCCTTTGATGTCGATGGTTTCCTTCTAAACGACGACCATTTTGCAGTCCATGGCAGCAATGATACCGCTGCAGGGAAAAACCATTAGTAGGCGGCCTTCACCATATGATTGAGGATATAACCACATCAGCGGTCATAAGGGTCTTGGCAAGCATCTAAAGTTTAAATCATCAGCATTTAACACCGATGGACTTTCACCTCGTGACGACGTACCCTCTATACTTAGCGGCTACTACAGACGGCCGAAATCCTTCCTAGACGGCTTGTTCAAACTCCCACCGCCCAGTCTACCAAGCAGTCGACAACATTTCATTGGTGGTTATTAAAATTGCCAGTTGATCCATCCTCTCCAACGATGCTCATAGCTCAGTGTATCCCTTCCGGCAACCCCCGCTAACACCGACAATCTTTATCCACCAATGGTCTTTGGCTCGACAACGAATATTTGCCAGTAACTGTATAATTCTGGCAACTTGCAACTAGTTTAAAATCGTTGGTAGATTTGTCAATGCCGAGCATTTTTCAAAAGTCACTGGGTGTTCCTATCAACTTCAAATACAGGCGGTTTCCCTAAAAAATTGGTAGTTTCCCGCCCACAGAAGTAGTTTTCATTGATTATACAACGGTTTTCGATAATTGGATCTGATACCATGTTAGAATCTTGAAAAAGAATATAACCCAGAATCAAATTCAAAGAGCTAGAATCAATAAACTGTAATGCAAATGAAATGAACAGCATAACAATACTATGAGAGAATAATATACATGCTCCAATGGGCATAATAGCATTATGAGAGAGCTATAGCTCCAGCCTTCATTACATACTTCTTACCCCTTCTTACCCCCTTACAAAATGAAGAGACATACCTTGCTTATAAAGACAAGGTTGAGAGGTAAGAAGTTGTAATCATGTGACAAGTGTCATTATCCTATTACATGTGACAACTAGAGGGTAAGATGCCAACTAGTTGATGTGTAGGATATGACAACTATAAGACAACTATAAACAACTATCAACAACTAGAAACATCTAGAAGGCTCACTAAGTCAACTTAACATGTGAATATGTGTGTGAATATTATTTAACTAATAAATAGTTAAATAATATGAATTATCCACACAACAAGGGAAATAACTGGTTATGTAATATCCCTATTCACACTAACATAGAGTTCTCCCCACATGATGTATTTATTAGAGAACATCATCTTGAGAATATTGTTGCTTCAAGAAAAGTTGATCATGGGTCAAGATTGTATAGGTTTCATTCTTTTGAGTCATCTTGTGGATCGTCACACATTTCCCATACAAATTCCTTAAGTCAACTTTGGCATGAGAGGTTTGGACACCTCAATTATAGATATCTTCAGCAGTTGAGTACACATGATATGATACTTGGTCTTCCAAAGGTTTCATGCATGAGTGGAGTAGAGGTTGTGCCCTTGGAAAGCATCATCAAGATCCCTTTCCTGAGGTAAAGGCTCATCATGCCTCTACCTTGCTTGAGTTGGTTCATATGACCTCATGTCATTTCCAAAACTATTTTATTCTGGAGCCAAGTATGTACTCACATTCATTAATGATTAATGTCATTGAACATGGGTGTACTTTCTAAAGTAAAAAAGTGACGTCTTCACTACTTTCAGAACCTTCAAGGTGTTTGTGGAGAAGCAATCAGGTTCTTCTATTCAACAGTTCGTACAGATAATGGGAGGAGTATGTGAACTAGTTTTTTTAGGATTATTAGACTGAGCATGGTATACTTCCTCAATGATTAGTTCCCTACACTCAACAAAATGGTGTTGCTAAAAGAAAGAAGAGATCTCTTAAGGAGATGGAAAATTGTATGCTTCAATCTTGGTCTATGGTTACTTCATTTTGGGTTGAAGCTATCAATTGTGCTAATTATATTCAGAACCGCACACCCCACAAAGTGGTTCATAATATCGCTCCATAGGAGGCTTGGTCCAATATCAAGCCAAATGTTTCCTTCTTCAAGGTATTTGGTAGTGAGGCTTGGGCATTCATGCCATATGGTTGGTGTAAAACAATGGAGAAGAAAAGTCAACCATTCATCTTTGTTGGCTATTGTGAGGATATGAAGGCTTATCAGTTGTTTGATCGAACTACTCGGGATGTCTACTTCAGACGAGATGTCCAATTTGATGAGTCCTTTCATATTGATCCTACATCCACTTCTTAATCATTACCTACTCTGCCTCCTTCATCACATGATGATACCTTAGCACTTGACGATACTTCAAATGATGGTCCTAATATTCCTTCACCACCGCCTCCATCTCCTCCTACTCATGTTTTTTCTAGATGGGCTCACAATACTATTCAGGGGGGTGGATCTTTAGTTGGTGATCCTTTGTGTTCTCATCGCACTCACTCACAAACTTTTTGAAACTAGTCTTTTAAGTCATGCTATATCCACTGATCCATAGAGTTTTTCAAAGGCTTCATGTATTCCAGAGTGGGATAGTGCTATTGAAGATGGGTATTCTTCCTTGATGAAGAATAATACATGGGCTTTATGTACTCTTCCTAAGGGAAGAAATATGGTTCGGTGCAAGTGGGTGTATCGCACCAAGTATGCAATTGATGGTTCTAATGAAAGATACAAGGCACATCTTGTTGCTAAGGGTTTTTCATAGGTTGAGGGTATTGATTACTCTAAGACCTTTTCCCTTGTATCCAAGATGGATTTTGTTCGCCTTGTTCTTTCTATTGTTGCATCTCAGAGATGATAGGTATATTTCAGATGGATGTCAAGAGTGCCTTCTTGCACAATGATCTTCATGAGGAGATCTACATGGAGAAACCTCCAAGATTTGTGCAAGAATCTTCACTTGTATGCAGGCTTCGATGTTCTCTATATGGTCTCAAACAAGTCCCTTGGGCTTGGTATGAGAAGATTGATGGATTCTTGCTTTCATCTAGTTTCACTCATTGCCACTTAGATCACATTGTGTATATTTAACATTATGGAGATGATATTTTGATACTAGTCTTGTATGTAGATGATTTGTTCATCTCTAGTACTTCATCATCCGTGATTTAGGATATTCAACACTATTTGATGGAGCACTTTGACATGACAGATTTGAGGCTTTTGTATTACTTTGTTGGTCTCCAAGCTCTTCAATCTACTGAGGAGATCTCCATTTACAACAGAAGCATGCCATTGACTTGCTTCATCATTTTTGCATGGTTTATTGTAAGCCTGCACCTACACCATTTTAGTTTGGTGTAACCTTGAGTGCCATTTGCACTTCACCCAGTGTTGATGCTACTTTGTATAGGATGTTAGTTAGTAGTCTTTGTGTTTGACTCATACTTGTCCTGATATCACCTTCATTGTTGTGCTTGTCTCACTCTTTTCACATGACCCTCATGAGAGTCATTGGCAAGCAACCAAACATATTTTGAGTTACATTCGGGGCACTACACATTTTGGCATTCAGTATACACCATGAGCTTCTCACATAGTAGGCTTCACTGACTCAGATTGGGTTGGTGATGTTGACTCACGGAAGTCCACTTTTGGGTTTGTTTTTTCCTTGGTTCTAGTCCAATTGCATGGTCTTGCAAGAATCAATCTGTTATTACATTATCATCCACTGAGGTTAAGTATCAAGGTGCAGTATTTGCTATCCAAGAGGTTCTATGGCTTCGACAACTTATGATAAATTTTGGTCGACCACCTGATCATCCTACTATTCTTTGGTGTAATAACCAAAGTTCCATTCATATGTCTCACAATCTAGTTGAGCATCAAAGGATGAAGCACATTGATATACACATGCATTTCATTCAACAGCTCATCCATGATGGTGTTCTCTCCTTAGAGTATTTGTCTACTCAAGATCAGATTGCATACATCTTCACTAAACCTTTGGCATCACCTCACTATCTTCAGTTGCAACATATGCTTGAGGTGAAGTAAGTTGTCCTTGGGGGTCATCTTGAGTCCTCCTTCCTTTGTTCTCTTTTTTGGAGAGGATTTTTTTCCCATTGGGTTTTTTCCTTTTCTCTGTTTATGAGAGACTTTATTGTACATGGGTACCTCATCAGGCCTTGTTGTTAGGACCCATCTTTTTTGTTCTCCCAAAGTATCACTTAAGGGGGGGTGTTAGTGTGAAAAAGTGCATTCTGTAACTAGTTCTCTTTTGACTAGTAGACCTATTCACACCTTAGTTTAAGTTCACTTAGAGAATAAGATTCCCTTTTGTTTCACCTCACGTGGACTCAACGCATGTCTTCACACTTGTCCCAAGTGTTCTACATGTGTCATTCACTTTTGAGGGGTAGTCAGACTTAGAGTCTTGCCGTTATTTGGCTTTGTTTTGCTGCTAGTATTCATTTGTAGAAGTGTTATTTGATGTTGCATTCATATTGTTGCTCCAACATAAGGTGTGCCAAGTTGTATGACTGTCGACACCAAATGATCTAATTGAGATGTTGTGGCCGAGCCAATCATTTGCATCAAACAATATAATATATAAAATTCATTAAATAAATTGATAATTGATATTTTAAAATAGATCTATATTTATTAAATTTAATATGTACATTAGCATGTACATAAAATGTGGCATACCTCTATATGAGCGAATAGTGTAGCTAAGAAAGATTCCTCCTTTGCTGTAGCCCCTACAATGGATGTATGAATATGACCAAAACATGGGTTATTGCAATTCTGACAAAAATGGGGTGTAGATCGCAATGGTGTTTATGTGCATGAGGTGCTAGGAGTGGCACCATCTCCTCCATGCTCTCTAGCATTGACTTCAACATCTAGGTAGGTAGCTTGGTCAATTAAGTTTCTTAAGAGCATACTCAATGCTCCTAATGCTAAGACCACAGCCTGGTGGTGAATGGGTGTAGGAATAGCGAGTGAATAAGGAGCAACAATGGGTGGAGGGGGCACGCATCAATTTGGATCAACACGTGCCCCTATCCTATGTTGTGGCATGCCACCACTAACAACCTAGAATGATTTGATGTCAAAATAATTGGGCTTTAAATCCATTTCAAACTCAACCCATAATTTTCTCAAAAATTATAAAGCACCTCAAAATTTGGATGTGATGACCATCCACCATTGCTCCCAAAATTTTGCTTTTATTTGATGATGTCTACACCATTTAATTGAAATTCTTTTTATTTGGAGCGATGGGTTGGTTTGTTGAAGGGTCGATAAAATACGAGGCTAGAGTATGTTTGAAATATGTAAATCAAGGATCTGTCTATACAACAATCCATTTGAATAGAATTGCCTCCTCTCCTCCCTCCAAAGATGAAATCTATCTAGATCTGCATCAATCGATCTAATAGAATCAACAATGGTTTGCATCGAATATGCAAATTACGCAACATGTGAGGGCATATTTGGTCATTTTGGATAAAATCATTTTTTCTGTAATATTGTTATGTTGTCATTTATAGTTTCTCTCAAGCGAGCCTCATTAGATGGAGGGGGTGGGGGTTTTGCAAGTTCAAGTTTTTTTTTTTTTTTGGGGGTGGGTTGGGAGTGAGGGGCTTTGAGAAGGGTTTTTGGGATGAGGGGCTTTCAAGTGGGAGTTCATTTTGCAAAACTTGTTCTAATAAAAAACTCATACTCTAGTAACTGATCCATGTATGAGTACCTGATAATACATTATATTTAAACATTTAATTACATAACAATACATGTATTTAAAATATATATACATTTAAAATTTGCATATATATAAATACATGGTTTAAAATAATACATAACAATCCTATCTAATTCTAATATTTTCTACCTTTGCATTCTTGAATTCTTGGGCTGCATTCTAATATGGAACTAGACCCCCAATACTTGAACAATTTTGAGAGACAAGGGGAATAATCTTAGGTCCAATCATATCTATAAGGATGTGTATTTTTGACAAAAAATTAAAGATGCAAGAGGAATATAAGTTGGGGTATAAATAACATATCAAAGGTCATTGTTATATTTTAGAAGTCTAGTGGTAACTTGATACATATAGATATGCAAAGTGGAAGAGTATTTAGATCCCATAAGCAAGTTGATGAAAGTATTTGATCCTCTATGGAAGAGTATTTAGATCCCATAAGCAAGATGGTGGAAGTATTTGATCCTCTATATAAACATCCACTACTTCATGAAGTTGAGGTTTATGTTATGCAAGTGTTATGGTGAGCATGATCAAGCCCTTACTTCAATATATTGGCCAAAAAAGCCTATTGTGCAAATGTATGTGACAAAGGATATTATGAAGAAGGGATAATTTGATTATAATGTAACCAAGGAGGAAAATCTCCTAGATTGTGCTACCATTATAGGCACACATTCTTCTTGAGTAATAAAAACTAAGGGAGAAACCCTAAACAACTATTTGGGGATCTTCTCGTACTATCCTCTAAGCTACTCTCAATGTAGCCTATATCTCTACATGACCCTAACTAGATCACAATAGATTCTAGCATTTACAAACTCTTGATTTTGAAACTCAAAATTTATCTTAGCTCTAAGGGATAATAATTATCCTCTCTTATTTACATGGGATCCCACTTGATAGGATTAACATTATTAAAATGATAGGCACTAATTTTAGTTTTTAAACTAGCTTGAATTATCAAATAATTATAGAAAATATGCACTCTATGACTAATGTCCAGGATTTAGGAAGACCCCTAATGTTCTTTGGACCTCAATGCACAAGCCAAATATATTAAAATCTTATAAATTGTGCCTCTATAAAACAACCTATAATGGAAATGAAAGAACAGTTGGTGAGGATTGGCCCCTTAAATTATAATTAAAATCCCTTGGGGTTAAAAAACTCTTAGATGGCCTAAATTGCAATTGACACATGCAAGAAGATCTTAGGATAATTTTATGATAGATTAAAGGTAAACACAAGGGCTAAAAAGATCATGTTTATTATTAAATAAATAGTGAATTAATTGGACTATTAAACCTTGATTCTTGATAGTTGTGTCCTTGACAATTCACATAGGTGTTGTCTTTTCCATTAGACACAATCTCACCATAAAACTATTTTTTGTTGGAATTCATAGTGCTTAGAGGTTGACAAAACTTGGCATCATCGCCCACTATAAGTGACACATTATATCAAAACTCTAAATAACATCTTAATAATGAATTTTTATTTTTTAAAATTGTAATAAAGGATTTCTTTCTTGGAGATGCATACATAATTATCCATCTATAAATTTATTTTTTAAACATTGGATGTACAAAAGACCCTTGGATTTACAAGGTGAATAGCACACCTAATCCTAACATAGGTCAAACAGCTCCTAGGATTTTCTATTTCAAGGAGGTAGTTTTACTCGCATCTTCTCTTCTATAAATGTAACAATATTTTTCAAGCATTTAAGGAGGATGGATTGTTTATATGCTAGTTCAAGCCTTGTCTACTCAGTTTTCTGTCTCCTGTCTTTTTATTTATATATTTAGGGTATCTTTATTTCATGTGTCTAACATCCTTTAAGTCTTTTATAATGTACAAATGTGGAAGATGTGATTATCATTTTTATCCTTCTTCTATATCTATTGATGAATAGTTAAAACTTCTTTACATTATTATAGTCGTACTTGAATCTAAATGATGTCAAGTATTAAACTCCATCCTAAAATCTCTATTGAAATGGAATAGATTGCTTTTTTTTTGGCACATCATCATTTAAATGATTTCTATTTTTAGGTTTTTCTTCCCTTTTGATCCCAACTAGAATTAGGCCAAGTACTAGAATGAAGAAGGAACTAGCCTTTCAATCCTAGTAGGCATCTTGGTTTTTAGGTTTCTTACTTGTAGAACTTCACTTTGCTAATCTCTCCACATGGCATGAATATTGAACACATCTAAAACACTAACATATGTGGTTATATAATATCTAAGTATCAACATAAGGGTTAGAGTAACTATGTTGATTGTAGCCCCATCATTGATTAAGACCCGTTTAATATAGTTGTCATAAACCTAAACTTCTAGGTAGAGGGAGGGATTGGATCATCTAATCATCTCATTATATGAAGTTATTTGTCTAAAAGTGAATGTGAAAAATCTATCCTTAGAAGGAAAATTTAGTGGGTGAAGGTCATGGTTAACATTACTAACATGAGGGGTTGGAATCAACCGTGCTAAGTAGCCTAGAACCATGGGCTCAAGAAAATAATTCCTATGACTAGTAGAGTTCTTAAAAAGGTCCAACATTTAAGGAAAAGTTATATCATTAGGTTCACTATGACTAATGTTGGTTTATTTGGATTCACAATGTCTGGCATAGATTTCCATATCTATGTCAAGTTCTACAAGCCCCAACATGTATCATGTTTGGGGGAATGTGCACATGGTCAAGGTTGATGCGTAGATTCTTTGTATTGTGAGTAAGAGAATAACTAAATAGATTATTGTCATTTACTTTGAATTCTAAGACATTGAATGAACCTTTTATAATCTCTATAGGTGGATGTGCCATTCTCCCTAACCTTATGAAATTTGCAATAGAAGTGAGGACTTTGTTGTGGAGGCAGGATGTTGTGCTTGTTTCTATATTACCTTCACTACTAGTAGGAAAGGGAATTCACTTTGAAGTTTTGGTGACATGAATTTTGCATTTTGAACACATTATGCTTGTTTTATGGGATTTTATTCCAAGTTTCTCTCCATATTAATTTAAAATGAAACCATATGTTTGCTTACCACTTTTAATAGCTACCTAGTCAATGCATGAAGTGATATCCATGGCCTCATGATAAGTTGGTACAGGAATTTTTGAACGCCTTCACAAATGTTTGCATTTAATGAATGGAGTAATAATTCACAAGGTCATCTTACATTTGTGTGGGGAGCAATGAATGAAGTGTAAAGCACATGTACCTCCATTAGGTGATGAATTAGGTAATTGATTCATCAAGCTCTTGTCTAGTGTAGAGAAACTCTCTAATGGTAGTGAGCATTGTTTTTATTTTCTTTTCTTTCATTTTGTTTTATATTTCTAGGGTAAATGAAATTAACCTCTAATTTCTATTGTATCATAAATTAAATTAAATTATTTAAATGAATCACAAGTTCCCTAAACCTTAGAAATATAAATCGACCTATTAATCGATAGATCAATTCATATTTTGAGGGTTTCTATTGTATCATAAATTATATTAAATTAATTATCCAAGTTACAAACCCTAAACCCTAAATTAAGGGTTTGAAATTTATAGTTTTAAGGTCCTAAGGTTTAGAATAGGTTATAGGATTTTCATTTTTAGTGAATATAGTTTGGTTTAGGGTTTTAGGTTTGAAAACTAAATTTAAATTTAGAAACAAGACAAAACTATAAAAAAGACCTACTTGAAAACACAACAATTCGGCTCTTGTAGAGGGACGAGGTAAAAATAGATGCTAGTGAGGTCACCTGATTGATGCAGGGGCATCAGGAGCCCCATAGAAAGAATGGTTGTTATGTCTTGGTTTTAGGTTGATATGGTGTTTTGGAGTCTAATAAGGTCATTTATGACCATGTGGGATCATGTTGATCCATTTTTGGTGTGTTAATAGGGTCTTTGGTTAAAAAGTGTAAAAGTTGTCATGTAACTTTGGCAAAGTGTCAAAAATCAAGAAACGATTACAAACAAATCAAGAAACTATTATTAAACAATTGGAATTGGTTGAAAATGTATAAAAGCACCCTCCAAACTCGATTTCAAGGTGGGAGAGGTGAAATTTGGGAGTTTGATGAATGAAAACTTCAATTTTGTGTGCATTTTCTGAGTCCAACATTATTTTTAGGTTAAAGTTGTGCATTGTATAGCCTGGTATGGCCTCATATCAAGGAATATAATAGATGTATAGAAAGATATTTGTTTCTAGTTTATAATGCCTTTTGTTTCATTAAATTTCATTGAGTTTTGTGTGAGATATGGCCATTTTGGTGAAGGATATTTGTTCTAACAATGTTTTCTAGAATTTGCAGTCTAAAAATGTACTAGTACGGCCATGTATGGTACAATACTGGGATGAAACCAATTGGAATGGATGAATATATATTTCTATCTCTTAATGCTTTTTGTTTGGATCAGTTTCATGGAGATTTGAATAAGTTATGACCATTTTTGTGAGGACAGGTCTGAACCCTAACTAGGGTTCCTAGTTCTATAATAGTCTATTTTTGACCTATTCCGTACAAAGTAACCCTAACCCTAGCCCATTTTGCTATATGTTGAGTTAGGGCCAAAAGGGTAAATTCAGAACAAATTTCATATTTCCATTTGTAGTTCTTTAGGAAAAGTTATGACCAAAAAGGTCTGAATTGCTTCACTTGAAGGGCTACTAGGCTAAGGACAACTAGAAGAGGAAGGTTTGAAGGTTGCAGGTCAAAGGTCTCTTGTTAGTGATTCAAGATTGTTTTAAGCATTTACTTGATAACTCTACATCACTGATGTAGGTATGTGTTTTGGGGATTTCCCAAGTGGCCTCATTATGTGAACAAAGGAGAAAATGAATTCACAGGGCACAAGAAAAATTAATACCTTTTAGAAATGCGTACATGTTCTTAAATGGGTACGCATTCCTAGAAAGTACCCATGTAGGAATGTGATGAGGAGCTACCAGCGGATACCAGAAATTGATGTCCTAATCGCTCACAGTCGACGAACTAACAGGAAAGCTCTCTTTTCAACTCCATCGGCCAAGTCCCTCGGCATTCTCCAATGCCCCGATGGCATCCGCCTTTGCAGGGACACGTTCTATCAATGGTTGCGGAACCCTTGGCCAATCCAAAACGCCGTCACGCGGTTCTCCCTCCTGCAAACCCTAGTACTTGAGGATGCTAGGATCTTCTACTGCACAAAACCCTTAATCCAGATCATCTGCACTATTAAACAAGAAAAACAAAACAAATACTGATACATTGAAGCCATTCCACTGATTTCGATAGAAATCTCACCAGTGGAGTGCTTCATGGCGACATATGGCAACAATGGAAAATATGCAGTGAATGGAAAGCTATAGCTGCGTGATTTACAGTGGTAAGAGATGGAAGTCAGATGAACAAACAGAAAAGCTTTATTTCTCCCGAACACAATGCAATCACTATTGATCTGGTTACATCATAATACTCATTCAGTTCATACTTTTAGGTATTTAGCAATTCGTCCAGAGTAGTACCACACTAGCTCCAAGCGGCTGGAAGACAAATCCAAGCAGCTGGGAGACTACCTTATTTTGGCATTATTACTATTTTTAGAATTATGCTATTACAATTTGACAACTGGAGCTACTAGCGGATACCAGAAATTGATGTCCTAATCTCTCATAGCCGACGAACTAACAGGAAAGCTCTCGTTTCAACTCCATCGACCAAGTCCCTTGGCATTCTCCAATGCCTTGATGGCATTCGCCTCTACAGGGACGCGTTCCATCAATGGTCGTGGAAACCTTGGCCGATCCAAAACGCCGTCGCGCGGTTATCCCTCCTTCGAACCCTAGCATGTGAGGATGCTAGGATCTTCTACTGTGCGAAACCCTCGATCCGGATCATCTGCACTATCAAACAGGAAAAACAAAACAAAGAACAAAACAAATACTGATACATTGAAGCCATTCCACTGATTTCGACAGAAATCTCACCAATGGAATGCTTCACGGCGACATATGGCAACAATGGAAAATATACAGTGAATGGAAAGCTACAGCTGCGTGATTTACAGTGGTAAGAGATGGAAGTTAGATGAACAAATAGAAAAGCTTTATTTCTCCCGAACACAATGCAATCACTATCGATCTGGTTACATCATAATATTCATTCAGTTCATACTTCTGGGTATTTAACAATTCGCCCAGAGCAGTACCACACTAGCTGCAAGCGGCTGAGAGACAAATCCAAGCAGCTGGGAGATTGCCTTATTTTGGCATTATTACTATTTTTAGAATTATGCTATTACAATTTGACAACTATCCCCTAGTCACTTGGGACTTACAAAATAGACCTAGACACAACTGAAATGAAAATGCCTTGGTCAAATCGACCTTATTACAAAAGAAAACATGATTTTCGAGGTGCTCCTGCACCGTACTCCCCGAGTGAAAGTTGTCTCAAGTCCTCTTAGAGACTAACTACTGCAAATCACCACCCTGCTTTTTGATGTCTTCTTCCAACATCCATATAGCTTCTGAGTCGGGAAGTCCTTGCCATTTGACTAGGTGCTCAAAATATGTTTGATTTCTGGTCTTCTTGGCTATCCTGCTATCCAAAATACATTCCATATGTGGTAGTTCCTTAGATGGTAAATGCTGCATCCAGTCTGCATTGTCTTGGACCGAATCTGCTATCCCTTCATCTGTATCAGGACTCCTATATAATGTCAGATCAACAACATTGAATATAGTGTTGATAACTGAGAGGGGGGGGGGTGAATCAGTTATCCTAATTATTTCCCTTATTAAACTTTCCTTTTAATTGAAGCAGCATAAAATCAAACACAAAACATAAACCATGAAATAAGAAACACATGACACAGTATTTTTGACGTGGAAACCCTGTTAAGGGAGAAAACCACGGGGTGATTAACCCAAGAATTATTCTCTGTTAGAAGAATAGGAAATTACAAAAATGGCACTTGCCAATTAGGGCTCACTGCCCGAGCACACTGCTCACAAGAGGCTCACTGCCTACAAGAAGACACACTGTCTTACAAAGTGATTAGAATCACAGTCTTGAACTGATTGGAAGCATCTGCATATGCTGGAGTTCAGTTCCGGTTAGGTTCAGTATACTGATCTGCTGCACTTCATCTTTCCTCTGTTCTTTAGTCTGCTGTCCTTTCACATACCGGATCTTTCTTGTTACTTCTGCTCTACTCTGGACTTGTTCGCATATCCTCACATACATTCACACCTTTTACCACTAAATCCATCCTCTATATATATCCGCACAAGTACTTTCATCATCTTTTTAGTCGGCATCCGGAACAGTCTAGTTTCTTACAAACTTAGTTCTGTCGGCTGAATCCATGCTCACCAAGCAATGCGGATCAAGTGTATACTTGTAGATATCATCAATTATGTCGGCCAAACATGATTCATGCCTCCGCAACCTTTATCATCATCTGTAACACATCCGGAAAGTAGTCTGATACTCTGTCAGTCAGTTCTTCCTCTGTTTTCACTGTCTCTCAGGAATCCGGTACTCAACTATTCATATCTTTTTCCTTGTCCAACTCCGGAGGCTAAATCCTTGGAATATATCACTCAAGATAGTCCTCTTGACTTCCCCAGATCCGCACTGCACCAAGACACTTCCTCTGAGAGAACCGGACCAATCTGTCGGACCTTGCCACATGCTCTGTTCTTGTTCACCGGACCACAACAATCTTCAATCTGACTTCCGGTAGAGACATATCATGACTTGCGGATATGTGGGATGACCTTTGTTGCCATCAATGACAACAACCATGAATCCATATAGTGTCTCTTGCCAACAATCTCCCCCTTTGGCATTGATGGCAACACTTAGTGAAAAATGACTAAGTGTTTACACTATGCTCCCCCTCTGCCGATGCTCTGTCTTTATATACAATTTCCGGAACTCCCCCTGAGTTGGATTCCTCATTTTTCACTGCTCCTCACTCCCCCTTTGACATCAATGGCAAAGGGTAGGGTCCGCACACCAAAATTTTCAAAAATTTTCTATATATAGCCGCATATTTACATACTCACATATACTGCAGAATGTCTGCAAAGGATGTCTGCAGTTGAACCATTTCAGTAGCCCAACTTAGCTTCATTCTGTCCAAGATTGAAATGTGACCACTCAACAAAAATGCAAAAGCTTCTGCCCGCCTGAGATCTGTCGGATCTTTTGTATGGGCGGTGGTCTGGGCATCACTAATGGCCTCATGCATAGTTTCCAACTTAGGGACTATAATCCTTCTAAGTTCTCCCATCCGGTTGGTAATGTTCTTCCTCTCCTTCTCAAGATTCTTTATTTCATTCAAGACTGCAATAGTCTGACATTCTTGATTTATTATAGAGGAAGAGAGAGGATCAAAACTTTGAGATAAGCTTTGAAGCTTGTCCTGTTCCTCTTTTATTTTCTTGTCAATTGCTGCTGTTGCCTTTGACCAAGATATACAAAATTTGTAGATGTCACCGCCATCCTTAAGAGCATTTTCTAAGCTCTTTATTCCAATGCTTACAATCTTCCTATCCTTAGAGATTAAATCTAATATTTCAGAAAATCTCTTATCCAAAAATTCCTTCCGGACCTTGTCTTCAGCTGATTTTTCTAGAGAATTAAAATGTGTATCAATACTGCTGACTAAGGTTTTTAGATTACCGGAAGTGGAGGCTGTCGGATCTATTTGGATTGATGGCATGATCTTTACAAGTACTCCGGAAGCAGCCTCTATCAACTCACAGTCTTCCATATGAGACTTCAGGAGCTTTTCATTTGCCTTGGCATTTGCAAATGAAGCTATCTTCATTGTTTGTACCGGAGAGAGAGAGTCAAAATCAAATGGACCTTTTAGAAGCTCCGGTTCATCAATCTCTAGAGTTTCTTTGCTCAAAAATTGTTGAACAGTTTGTGCAGTGTCTCTTGCCGGAGACAGATGTTTCTTTTCTTCTGCAGTCTTAGAACTGTCAACCTCTTTGTCTGTCACCACTGCTTCCTTCTCCTGCAATTGCTCTTCTTCTTTGGATCCGGAGACTGTAGGGGAAACCGGAGGAGAGATGCTTGCTTGTTCATGGGTCACTTCTTCTGGAGCAGAGGGTCCCAAGTCCTCACTTGTCTGTTCAGGGCTCACTTCTTCCGGAACAGAAGATTCCAAGTCAGCAGCTGTTTCTGCACCTAAGTCCTCTACAACAGGAAGATTGAACCTTTTGAAGGCCTTCCGGAGGATCTCCTCTGTCTCTTGTGCCACTTTGTCAGTCTCACCAAGCATGAGCTGATTCATCCTGGCTTTACTTCTGAACTCATCTCTGCAGTCCTTGAAGATCATGTTCATTGTCTTGGGATCAATTTGAGGATATAGCTGAATAGCTATCTGCTCCCGGATCTCAAGATCTTTGGCATGCGCATTATTCTTTCTTACTTCCATTTCCTTCTCTAGGCTTTTAGGAATGAGAGATATGATCTCAATGAAAGCCTTATTGTATGTGTTCAGATATTTAACTGTGGCTTCCTGCAGAGTCTTTTGGTCTGCCTCACTGAAGTCATCATAGGATTCAGTCATTGGTTGAAGGTTTCCATCCACCGTGACCGACTTGATTATGCTCTCTAGTGACAGAGTGGGCTTTTCAACAGTTACCTCTGCCATTTCCTCCTTGTCTTGGCCTGTGGAGGGCTTACCGGATCCTTTCTTTTTCTGTTTCTTTACTTCTCTTACTCCTTCATCTGATTCTGTCTCCTCTTCATCCTTTTGGCTTTCATAAGCCCTTGATGCTTTTGTCTTGGATCTTTTACCGGATGCCTGGACTTCCGGTTTTGAGCTTTTGGTTGTGGAAGGTGCAGATCTCTTTGATGATCTGGTCCGGGTGGGGGTTTCAACCGGAGCACTTTCTTTGCTTTTCTCTTCTTCCTCAGCCTTTCTCCTCTTTTCCCGGCTGGCATCAAGTGCCTCTTTTGAGATGCCTAGGCCTTGAGCAATGTGCTCTACTTCTTTTCTCACTTTTCTTTTAATCTCAGGTTCCCTGAGTTCTACATGTAATTTCACGCTCAGCTCCTCAAAGGTTCCAAACCTTTCTGCCTTAGGATCTTTGGGCTGACTTAGCATGTGTTGAACATGCAGCTCTACTATCTGTTCATCAACTTCATACCCCATGGGCATGATCCAGACAGTCCTTGGCTCCACTGCCTCCATTAGGCACTGATCAGTGTCAACCATAAAACATACTGAGTCCTTGTATTTCTCAATGAGAGACTGGGGAATTCTCTCTCTTGCTTGCATCATGCTCTGAAAGTTTTTGAAGTATCCCCATAGAGCTGTATTTCTCGCTTTTGCATCCCCAAGTCCATGCAAATAGTCTCTTATCTGGACTGCAACAGGTTTGTCATTCTGCCATACCCATCCACTTGTTCCGGGTAGCTCATTCATGAAGTAAAAGAAGAGACATACAATGAGAGTACCATACTTAAAGGAGTTCTTCTTGTCTTTCTTGATTTTCTGTACATTTTCCATCAATTGGCTTAGTAGTAGTTCACAAAGATCATAATCTGCATTCTTTCTTAGCATTTCATATGCTGTGTATATTGCAGTTCCGGATACAGAATTCTCCCTGCTGGAGTGATAGATCTTGTATCCTATGATCATTGATGCATATTTGATATCCGGATCCGAAATATCTTCAATGGTCATTGCTCTCTTATCATATTTTGATCCGGTGGCTTCAGTTACAACGTTGTTCTTGACAGATTTGAGGATAGGTACCCCCCCGGAAGAGTATAGACCAGTTACTGCTCTAATTGCTTCTTTTGTGATCTTGCAGGGTCTATCTAGCCAAAGGAAGTTGTCATGCATCCTGCTCAGTACATACCGGACCCATTCATCTTCTTCAAAGCTAGGGAAATGAATGAATTGCTCAAATTGTTTCTTCTGGATACCCTTATACTCTGGTTTGAGCTCAAAAGCATTGTCTATCAGTTGCTTGTGATAGAGGTCTCTTAATTTGAATTCCCCAAATTCCTCAATGTTTGCGTGTATGTAAACCCTAATATCTTCAGTATGTAAGACTCCGTGGGGAACACTAGAGAAGGCTCCTAGTGGATCTACCTCCAACGATTTGTAGGGATGTTTCTTGAATGAGGGGCGAGGTCTATCAGAGATCTTAACTATGTTTGGAGTAGCCATTCTTCAAAGATTTGCAGTGAGGCAATGAAAAACGAAGAATACCTTATGCGCCTTCGGTTTGCACGGAGTGGTTGGATTGATTTCTTTATGCAATAGCTTCGGCAGGAGATCCTTGGTGTGCTTGATGATCCTTGTTGCAGAGCTCCACTATTCGCTTCTTCTCAAGTGTAGAATGAGCAGATAACTTTTGAGAAATCCCTTATATTGCTCCGCAAACCCTAATATCTGTCTGCAATAAATGCTTCACCTGCATTATTCCGGTTTACCATGTCTGGACAGCTTGGAGTATCCCGGATTAGTCCTGATCACTGAATATCATCCGGATCTTTAAATCATGAATAAATCTAGGTAACATATTACAAGAACATCCCAAACACTTTGTCCAATCCGCAAGACAAGATCGTGCACTTCCGGATCTCTCCGGACCTTTTTGTAATCCTTTATCATACCGGAGCACCTCCCTGAACAGGTCTAACTTAATCGAACACAGCTTCTTCATAACTCCATGCGGACCTCTGAAAACTTGACTGAAGCATCTCAGGACTTATATCTATAAACCCTTTAATCCGCATCTTGTGCCACATCCGGCACAACTTGTTTGGCTGGGGGAACAGAATCTTCTTTGAGTCTCCCCCTGAGCCTGAGCTCACTTTTTAATTTCCGGAAGAAATATCAGCACCAGAATCTGGTGCGGATCCAACCTCTACATTCTCTGAGCTTTTCTTCACCCAAATCTTGCTCATCTGATTCCTAACTTCATCCGCATTCATCTTTTGTTTACCCTTGTCTTGATTCTGATTATACACCGGACCTCTTTTGTCCTGATTCTTGTTTCTGCAGACTTTAGCATTATGACCGGACCTATTGCAGATTTGACAAATAACATTTCTTTGCATATTTAACTGATATCCCCTTGATCTGCATTGATTAGCCATATGACCTACTCTATTGCATGTAAAGCATCTACCTTTGAATGATTTGTTTACTTGCATAATTCTGCATTCATGGGATTTGTGTCCATACCTTTTGCAGTTGAAGCACTGTCCGGAGAAGGATGAATTAATCTGATTCATTCTCATTCTGCATTGATTAGCTTTGTGACCAAAATGGTTGCAGCTGTGGCAGTATCCATTGAAGGATGGATATTTTTGAGCATTTGGCTGTCTTACCGGAGGTCTTCTAGGCCTGCTCCTTGGATTTTCTGATCCAAGATTCTTCTGACCGGATCCGGAGCTTTCTCCTTTCTCATATCCCAAGCCATACTTGTCATCTGTCCTCTTTTGACTTCCAAGAAGAACTTCAAGTTGAGCAGAACTTATCTTGAATTTCTCTTTATATTCATTTGCTGTTTGAAGGTCTCTTTTGAGAGAGGCAATTTGATCCTCAAGTTTTCCTTCATTATCTTTGGAATCTTCAAGATCAGATTCAAGGTGTCTGATAATCCTGTCCATCTGGTGGCATTCTTCTGATTTTTCCTTAAGAGATTGTTTTAGATTGTCTTCAGCCTTTCTTTTTTCTTCAATCTCTTGAGTGAACTTTATAGTTCCTGATTCCATTTCATGTCTTAACATGATGACTTCTTTTGATAACTTTTCACATAACTTGGTTTGCTCAGTCAATTCTTCATTTGTATTGCTTTCTTCACTTTGTCTTGCCAACTGTTGGAGCAGCTCCTTTCTCTTTTTCATAGAGAGACTTAATTTGTCTTTTAATTCCCTCATGAATTCATCAGCCTGTTTGAGTCTTTCTCTTAATTCACTGACTTCAGAATTTGACTGTTCAAGATCCTCAAGGGCAGTCTTGAGTTGCTCCTTTAAACCATATGCATCCATTTGAAATCCCAGATCTTCCTCAAGCTGTTAGGCTCTATTAGGAGGAACTTGGCTCTGATACCAATTGTTGATAACTGAGAGGGGGGGGGGGTGAATCAGTTATCCTAATTATTTCCCTTATTAAACTTTCCTTTTAATTGAAGCAGCATAAAATCAAACACAAAACATAAACCATGAAATAAGAAACACATGACACAGTATTTTTGACGTGGAAACCCTGTTAAGGGAGAAAACCACGGGGTGATTAACCCAAGAATTATTCTCTGTTAGAAGAATAGGAAATTACAAAAATGGCACTTGCCAATTAGGGCTCACTGCCCGAGCACACTGCTCACAAGAGGCTCACTGCCTACAAGAAGACACACTGTCTTACAAAGTGATTAGAATCACAGTCTTGAACTGATTGGAAGCATCTGCATATGCTGGAGTTCAGTTCCGGTTAGGTTCAGTATACTGATCTGCTGCACTTCATCTTTCCTCTGTTCTTTAGTCTGCTGTCCTTTCACATACCGGATCTTTCTTGTTACTTCTGCTCTACTCTGGACTTGTTCGCATATCCTCACATACATTCACACCTTTTACCACTAAATCCATCCTCTATATATATCCGCACAAGTACTTTCATCATCTTTTTAGTCGGCATCCGGAACAGTCTAGTTTCTTACAAACTTAGTTCTGTCGGCTGAATCCATGCTCACCAAGCAATGCGGATCAAGTGTATACTTGTAGATATCATCAATTATGTCGGCCAAACATGATTCATGCCTCCGCAACCTTTATCATCATCTGTAACACATCCGGAAAGTAGTCTGATACTCTGTCAGTCAGTTCTTCCTCTGTTTTCACTGTCTCTCAGGAATCCGGTACTCAACTATTCATATCTTTTTCCTTGTCCAACTCCGGAGGCTAAATCCTTGGAATATATCACTCAAGATAGTCCTCTTGACTTCCCCAGATCCGCACTGCACCAAGACACTTCCTCTGAGAGAACCGGACCAATCTGTCGGACCTTGCCACATGCTCTGTTCTTGTTCACCGGACCACAACAATCTTCAATCTGACTTCCGGTAGAGACATATCATGACTTGCGGATATGTGGGATGACCTTTGTTGCCATCAATGACAACAACCATGAATCCATATAGTGTCTCTTGCCAACATATAGGTGAAATAGCAATATCATCAGGAAGTTCAATTTTGTAAGCATTAGAACCATATTTCTCCAGGATCTGACAAGGTCCAATTTTTCTCATCATCAACTTGTTGTGGCCTCCCTTGGGTAGTCGGTTCTTATTGAGATGAACCATGACCATATCATTGATTTGGTATTGCACATCCCTTCGTCATTGATCCACTCTAGCCTTGATCTTCTGACTGTTATGTTGTAGAGTATCTCTGACTTGTTGATGGATCTCTATCATAGCCTTTGCAAATGTATCAGCATGTCCACTCCTTTTGTCCAACTCGTGAACATCTCTTAATTCAAAAAATCCTCTAGGATGACTACCATAAACAACTTCAAAAGGACTTAGACTTGTACTTCTATTTGTAGAATCATTATAGGCGCACTCTGCTTGTGGGAGTACCACATCCCAACTACTGCCATGTTCTCTTGTCAAACATCTCAGTAGATTGCCTAATGACCTATTCACAACCTCAGTTTGACCATTAGTCTGAGGATGATAGGCTGAACTAAAAGACAAATTTGTACCCAATCTTTTCCACAAGGTTCTCCAGAAATGTCCCACAAATTTGTTGTCTCTATCAGATACAATGCTCAAAGGCAATCCATGAAACCTGACAATTTCCTTAAAGAACAAACCTGCAATGTAACTAGCATCATTGGTGGCTTTACAAGGAATGAAGTGTGCCATTTTGCTGAACCTGTCTACCACAACTAACACACTATCATAACCTGTCCTTGTCTTGGGCAATCCCATCACAAAATCCATACTCAAACTTTCCCAAGGTCTATGTGGTATGGGCAAAGGTTGGTACAATCCTGCATTGGTTGAGACGCCTTTTGCTTTCTGGCAAATCACACAATTCTCAACAAACTTTCTGATATCAGATTGCATCCTTGGCCAAAAGTAAAACCTTCTGACAAGATCTAAGGTCTTATTGAGCCCGAAATGTCCTCCTAAACCACCACTATGTTTTTCCTTCACTATATTATCCCTCATTGAACATTTAGGGATACATAGTTGACTACCTTTAAACAAAAGTCCATCCTGCAATGTATAATCTGAAAAGTCGTTGTGAAAAGAATTGGCAAACTCACTGCATACTTTGTAAGTCTCCTTAAAATCTTGATCCTCTGCATACAATCCTTTGAGTGACTCAGCACCCATACTTTGTAACTGCACTTCTTGCACTGTCAACACCCTTCTACTTAGAGCATCAGCAACCTTATTGGTTATTCCCTTCTTATTCTTGATGATGAAGGTATAGGCTTGAAGACTTTCGACCCATTTCATGTGTCTATGACTAAGCTTTTCTTGTCCATTTAGAAAACTGAGAGCATGATTATCCGTATACACAATAAATTCTTTAGGAAGCAAGTAGTGCCTCCACTTTTTCAGAGCTTGGACCATAGCATACAACTCTAAATCATAAGAGGAGTATTTCCTCTTGGCTTCATTTAACTTTTCACTGAAAAAGGCTACTGGTCTGCCTTCTTGGCTCAACACTGTTCCTATGGCCAACCCACTTGCATCACATTCAATTGTGAAAATCTTATTGAAATCAGGTAACACTAAAACAGGGAATTTAGCAACTTTTTGTTTCAGATTCTCAAAGCTTCTATCTGCCTCTTGTGTCCACACAAATTTCGTCTTACCTCCACCTTTGATGGTTTCCAACATAGGTGCACAAATGTCACTGTAATTCTTAATGAATTTTCTGTAAAATGTGGCCAGCCCATGGAAACTTCTGACCTCTCCGGCTGTCTTGGGTGTAGGCCAATTCAAAATAGCTTCTACCTTGGAAGGATCCATTTTCAAATCACCCTTAGAGATGACAAAACCCAAGTACACCAATTCTTGTTTCATGAAGTCACACTTTTCCAAATTTATAAGTAATTTCTGATCTTGCAGCTTCTTCAAGACTATCTCCAAATGTTTCAAGTGTTCTTCCTTGCTCTTACTGAACACCAAGATATCATCAAGGTAGACTACCACAAATTTACCTATAAATTCTTGCAACACCTCATTCATCAATCTCATAAATGTGCTAGGGGCGTTTGAAAGACCAAATGGCATCACAAGCCACTCATACAACCCTTCATTGGTCTTGAAAGTTGTCTTCCATTCATCCCCTTCTCTTGTCCTTATCTGATGATACCCACTCTTCAAGTCTATTTTGGAGAAATAAGTAGCACCGCCCAAACAATCCATTAGATCTTCTATTCTAGGAATAGGAAACCTATACCTGATGGTTATCCTATTTATTGCCCTAGAATCAGTACACAGTCTCCATTTTCCATCCTTCTTTGGGGCTAAAACAGTAGGTACTGCACATGGACTAAGACTCTTCCTTATCAGCCCTTTGTTCAATAGTTCTTGAATCTGTTTGGCTATCTCTTCATTCTGCTGTGGTGTCATTTTATATGCTGCCTTATTAGGAAGTATTACTCCTGGTATGAGATCTATCTAATGGCTAATGTCTCTGATTGGTGGTAGGGAATCAGGTATATCCTTTGCAATCACTCCTTTGTAACTCTCAAGTAAATCTCTGACCTCTTTAGGTCCTACTTCTCTCACACTTTCCTTCTTTTCCCCCTTAGGCTTCACAATCAAAGCAAAACCTACTCCATCACCTTCCTTTAATGTGTCCATGAATTCTTTCTCTCCTACCATCATTACACTAGATCCTACATGCTGTGGATTCTCTTCTACCAATGATTGTATCTTATAAGTCACACCATCCTTTTGGAAAGAGTAAGCATTCTTTTCTCCGTCATGATGAGCCTTTCTATCAAACTACCATGGTCTGCCCAATAACAGATGGCAAGCATCCATTGGAAGGATGTCACACAAGATCTTATCTCTATATCCACCAATATTGAATTCTACCCAAGCATGTTCATTTATGAGTATGTGCTGCCCCTTATTCAACCGACTTTATATGGACTGTTGTGGGGTATCTTTTCTAACTTCAACTTATTCATTGCTTCCAAAGATATAATGTTGTCAGTAGAACCAGAGTCAATAATAACTTTACAAACCTTACCTTGGATCTTGCAGTTGATTCTAAACAAAGCCCTTCTTTGAAATGGTTCAGTCTGTACTGGTTCCTTGAGCAGCGTCCTTTTGATCATCAGATTCTCTCCCGTCTCTGATGCTAGACTCACTTCAGGAGAAGTCACACTCCTCGCATCTTCTTGAATCAAGGTGGTTCTCTTCTCACCACCATGAGAAGTTGAGGCCTTCTTTGGACATTTGTATGCCGGGTGCCCTATCTGATTGCAGTTATAACATCTCATATTGGAGAATTTGGATCCTCTACCTGATCCATTTGTCCCACCTCTTCCATTAGGCCTTCTCCCTTGGTAGCCTCCTCTACTACTTGAGTCCCCAACTTGCTCTTCTTGGTTAGACTCACCACTAGGCCTCTGGTTAGGACTTCTTCCCCCAAAACTGCCTCTACCTCTGAAATTCCTTCCACCTCTACCTCTATTATTCTGCTCACTCTTTCTCTTTATCTTCTCTTCAGCCCTTAAGGCCAATTGGAAACACTTGTTCACTGTTTCTGGTGCTAAGATGCTAATCTCATCTTGGATATTCATCCTCAGGCCATTCAAATACCTAGCCACCTTCTCTGACTCTTCTTCTTGTCTCTTTGATCTAAGACTGAGTTTATGGAACTCTTGTGTGTATGCGTTCACATCAAGGTCTCTCTGTCTGAGATTCTGCAATTTCTTATACATCTGCACATTATAATCCAGGGGTAAGAATTGTGCCTTGATTTTGGTCTTCATCCTTTCCCAGGAGGTTATCATATTCTTCCCCTCCTTGATTCTCTCTCCTTGTTCATAATTCCACCATGCAAGAGCAGATCCCTTCAATCTTGCCTTTGCCAACTTAACCTTCTTATCATCAGGAACTTCTTTGTATTCGAAGTGATTGTTCAATGCCTTAATCCAATCAATCACCTCTTCAGCTTCCATACTTCCACTATACATAGGTAACCCATCTATGGTGTCCCTATTGACTGACTGTAGTGCATTTAAAAATGCCTTCTGGTCTGCTGCTATCTCCTCTGTCTTTTTGCTAGTTTCACCAATTTCTGTAGCGTCTTCATCGCTGTCACTGTTAGTTTCCTTATCTTTGTTTTTGGACTGCTTGAACTCTCCCAACCTGGATTCAAGCATCTCCTCAATCAACTTCTTAACGGTGTCTTGCGACATACTTTTGGGAGACATCCTTGCTGCCTCTGTCTCACTTTCTTTGTCTGACATAAACATTCACAAACAACACCCAAACGCCAACACCCCTGCAAGTTCTCAATTCGACTTGCCGCCCAAATCTTTTGCTAGCTCTGATACCAATATTATGAGGAGCTACCAGCGGATACCAGAAATTGATGTCCTAATCGCTCACAGCCGACAAACTAACAGGAAAGCTCTCGTTTCAACTCCATCGACCAAGTCCCTCGGCATTCTCCAATGCCCCGATGGCATCCGCCTCTACAGGGACGCGTTCCGTCAATGGTCGCGGAACCCTTGGCTGATCCAAAATGCTGTCGTGCGGTTCTCCCTCTTGCGAACCCTAGCACGTGAGGATGCTAGGATCTTCTACTGCATGAAACCCTTGATCTGGATCGTCTGCACTATCTAACAGGAAAAACAAAATAAAGAACAAAACAAATACTGATACATTGAAGCCATTCCACTGATTTCGACAGAAATCTCACCAGTGGAATGCTTCACGACGACATATGGCAACAATGGAAAATATACAGTGAATGGAAAGCTACAACTGCGTGATTTACAGTGGTAAGAGATGGAAGTTAGATGAACAAACAAAAAAGCTTTATTTCTCCTGAACACAATGCAATCACTATCGATCTGATTACATCATAATACTCATTCAGTTCATACTTCTGGCTATTTAACAATTCACCCAGAGTAGTACCACACTAGCTCCAAGCGGCCGGGAGACAAATCCAAGCAGCTGGGAGACTGCCTTATTTTGGCATTATTACTATTTTTAGAATTATGCTATTACAATTTGACAACTGTCCCCTAAGTCACTTGGGACTTACAAAATAGACCTAGACACAACTGAAATGAAAATGCCTTGGTCAAATTGACCTTATTACAAAAGAAAACATGATTTTCGAGGTGCTCCTGCACCAGAATGAGATCTTGAACTGTAATGGGTACCCATTCCATACTAGGAGTTTAGGTTCAGGAGCTCGTTCCTTAATGGGTACCTATTTTTTGTGAAACGTGTACCCGTTCCTATAGGGATTTTTTTACCCCACCTAACTTCCACTAAAAGTGGACTTAATTTCTTACATGAACTCAACAACCACAAAAAGAAGCAAAAGGCAAGAAGAGGAAACATGCAAAGGTGGAAACCATCAACATAGAAGAAATCCCTCAATAAGATAATAACCCAATAGAAGAAACCACAAATTTCTTGTTACAAATAAGATTAGAAAAAGAAGGCACAAAGGAAAGGGGCTACCCAAGCATATACATGATGTTTATATCTATGCTTGCGGTAAAGGATGCACATTGTATAAAGAATATATGATATGAATATATGAATAGACCTATCTTATGGTGTCAATGAATGTGTAAAATTATTTGAATCTTTAAGTTATGCATATATTATCTATTGCATTTTTTTGATTTCTTTCTTACTACATCACCCTAGGGTTAACTTATTTGACATAAGTAGTATAGATCTTCGGTTTGCATTTTATTATTAATAATATATATAAGGAAGCATGATATTATTGCTTGCTTTAAACCACAAATAGCATTTCACTTTCAATGTGATATTTAAAATGATTTTAAATATTGAAAATCAAAATCCTAAAAGAGTGGGGGCCATGGTGGGGAGGGATGGGTGAAATGGATAACTAGAACTAGGAGTTCTATCTAAACTTAAAAGAGGACCTAAATCCACCTAGGTATTAACATGAGCATTGATAATTGCAAAGAATGTGACTTGCTCAATCCCAACATTAGTGGGAAGGTTGACAACTTTATTGTATCCTCTAAAGGAATGAGAGAAGATACCATTGAAGCCCTTGCAAAGGACGTGAGCTTCTACTAAGGGACTTCTATACTTACAACTCACATAAAACAATTATTCTTAACCCATGATCACAATTGACGAATCACCTTCCATTTTTAGTTTTTTTTAGTTGACCAAGGTAGTCAAGGAAAGACCTTCAACCACTACCAACTACTTTGCCTCATTATTGGTGTTGGAACTAAGAAAGAAAGACCCTTTTTAACCAACTACCTCTGGGAGTCACATATAACACAATTTACATTGACTAGGCCAAGGTTCCTAATGAAGCTCCATCAAAATTGAGGGTAAGTGCAAGAAGTTGGGTCCACTTTTTGGCTAAAAGGTTGAAGTGTTTTTTTTTTTTTTTCTTGAAAATCAAAGTTTGTCATAGCTGGAGTCAAAATTTGAAGCACTTACACATATAATTTTAAGAAAGTCCAGTAATATGAAATGTAGTATTTTGAGTCTAATTTTCAAATATGTAATTTATTCTAATACCTAGATGATACAAATTAATTTTTCATATGCTTGTACACAAACCACTTTTTAAAAGTCACTTTTTTAGGACCATACCATGCACGTGTACGACCAACATAATTTGACTTTAATAAAAGTATTTTTATAAATCTTTTTGGGGAAAGATGTGTATTATAGTGAAGTTTGATGAGGATATTTTTTTATAATTTTTTTCCAAATATTTTTTTAATTAATTTTTTATTAGCCATAATTGCTTATTTTGAAAACCCCTCATGTACGACCAACATAATTTGAGCTAAATTAATCATAAAATGATTTTTTTCATTGTGTAAAGAATGATGTGTATATTGATGACATATAATTTTAAAAAAAATGTAAAAACTAATAGTTATTAAAAATATTAAAACCTGACATTTATAAGTTTATGGACCAGTTTTCTCATAAATTAATTAATAAATAGAACAAGTTGAATCATAAAAAAAATACGTATTTAAAAATTACACATCGTCATCTATAATGGGTTTTAATTTTGTAAAAAAATTCAGAAAAAAATGTCGTCAACCATATTGGTAAAGTTAGTCTTTTCTTTTGTTGTGAACATGGACTTGTACTTGCAGGTCCAAGGCTAAGGGTTGGCTTACCATGCCTTTCTCGAGCCTAAAACCAAATGAACAATGCGAGTTGTGGTTTCAAACTTTTAGGAATGGGTACCCATTATAAAAATAGAATGGGTACTTGTTTTAAAACAGGTACCCGATCTAAAAACAATAAAAAATAAAACAGGTACCCATTTTAAAATGCATACCTATTTTAAAAACAAAATGGATACCTGTTTGAAAAATCAATAAAAAAAAATGGGTACCCATTCTAAAAAGCAAAACGGGTACCTATTCTGATTCCAAGCTCAAGCATTTGTTCCTAAATGGCTACCCGTTTTTTAAAAATGGGTACCCGTTCCTGTCAGGATTTTTTTTCCCGATGCTCCCCCTATATGTGGACCCAACTTCTTGCTTTTACCCTTGAGCTTGACAAACTTGTCAAAAAAGATTCATCCATTTTTATTTTTTTGAACAACATTGTCAATTATTCCACGAATGGGGAAAGAACTAGTAAACTTCTAATCAACATTAATAAAAAATATCAATTTAATGAATAATAATAAAAACTCAAATTTAAACTTAACTTCTTGTTCAAACTTAGCTTCCCTATACTTCTTCTGGTGTTTTCTCACTTCTTCAATGGGTGATCGCACAATATTGTGTCCCACTTTTTAGCCAAAGTAGGACATTAAAATCAACATTTTAAACCAATTTTTCATTTTTTGACACCTATAACAACTAAACCGTTAAGAATTTGAAGATGATATGAACTAGTGATTTTTGAGATTTTGTGTGTAGATTCTAAATGTATTTTTTTTAAAAAAATAAGCACGCTTTTAACTGGAGCTATGAATCGCGTACAATACCATGTGAGCAGGAGGAGACTGGACCTCGTGACCTCGTGCCTACCACAAGAAGCTCTCACCAATCAAGCCAAGCCCCATGCCCTTAATTTGTGAATCTTTTAACATAACTTTTAATAACTTATTTTTTATAGTTAACAACATTTTTTAAAAGTGATGTTTATACCATACATCATAACTTTTTTTAAAGAAATGATCAAATAATAAAATTTTAAACATATATTTGTAAAAGACATATCAAAATCATTATCAAATATCATAGGATTGTTTATCATTTTCATTATATCCTTTAGTCCTTTGATCCCTAGATGATGTTCAAGTATGAAATAGGTACCTTCATTATGTATTGTTTTCTTATTTGATTCCATATTTCTACATACATAATATCTTTACATCTTTTAGAAAATCCTATGTAAAAGACATAAGTAATTTTATTTACTTGTTTTAGAGTAAATGTTAAAATAATTAGTGTTTATGCATTTTCTTATCTATCTACTTACTGAGTAGTTCTAAAGTAAAATAAAATAACTCTTAAGTAAATAAAATAGCTGAAATTGATATTTCCAAGCATTTTTAGATAGATGTATTTAAGATATCTATAATGTTTATGAATATTAATATTAGGTTTATTATTAAATATTAATTATTTGATGTGTAAATTGCTGTCAAATGGAGTTTTTTGTTTATGTTTACATGGTCACAACATGAGACTACGTGATGTCATTGGAGAATGGCTCTCTTAGATCTATGCTCTTGCTCGACTAGTAGGCTGAGGAGGGAAGGCCAATTGCTCATTTCATCATTCCCCAAGAGACAACCCCCCTAGACTTGGCTACACACTCTCCACTAGACAACCACACTTACCCTTGAATTATAATCACAACCTCCACTGCACCAACCTGAATTGGACCACCGGTGCCCCTACTATAAATAAGTGAAAGCCATACTTCAGTTCATTGACCTATTGGTAGACTTAGAGGTGGACCTCAACTTGATAGTATCTTAGCTATAGGGTTCGTTGTATGAAACCTTCATTTATTTGTCAACGAACTTGGTTGTCTTGAATAAGTGTGTCAAATTTCTCTCTCTGACCCAATAGTACCTAGTAGTTCCCTTTGTTGTCCCTCTTTTAAGAGCTATTTTTATTTACTTAAAAATTATTTTATAATTTTAAATTAAAATATATATATCAATGTGTTAACTTTTATTTACATGGAGATCCCTTGATGCCCTCTAACATAATTAATACACTAAAATTATCCAATTATTATATATCCTATAAGATATTTTTTATTAATAAATTGATACTAATTTCAACGTACCTTATTATACCTATTGATTGCTTAAAATAAAATAAAAAAATGCGTTTTTTAATCAGACACTAATGAACATAATCTACCCAAGCTTTAGCTCTCCCCCTCAAATCAAATACACCTTTAAAAAAAAAAACATATTGTCTTAGAATCATACTCAATGATCCATCATCAAGGAGAGGAGAGTTGAAGACTAGATGGCAGACTTGAGCTTTATCACTGACTATGATCCTAAAGGTTGAAACAAAGACATACACAGAAGCATATCATATTCCATTGCTTTCCTTTCATTGGGAATATAAGATATTGAGCTATAAGCCGCTGTGGCGCCACGTGGACAAAGCACTCTCATCCTCAGATTACAAATGAGAAAAAATTATAACGACCAACAACAAAATAACAATGATAACAAGAAGAGCAAACGAGAGGTAACAGAAATGGCTCAGCCCACTCCGATGAATGGCCTCTCCACACGCAGAACAACTGCAGCGTTGTGCCCGGGGACGTCGCGGGCTCGAATCCCCTCTACCGCCTCTTCATTCTATCCTCTCAATAATAATAATGAAAGCAACGAAAGAGCCGGATTGAAGTTGCAGGGCTCAACTACGAGGCGGTCACCTGTTCGAATCTGCGTCGCCTCGTCTTCCACTGGGGAGGAGGAGCATTCCCATCGTCAATGCGAGGATGCAAATTATGAGGTGAGACTGCAGCTAGTTCCAACTCTTAACACCTTCATATATATATGTGCTTAGTTAGAGGATTACAGTGGAACCTGATTCCTCACTGATGAGATATGCCGAGTGCATTGTAAGCTTTTTATAATTACAAACTTGTATTACATCACAACAACCACAAGTTATAGAAGGTCCCAATAAGAAATAGTGGGAGGGCTTGTATGCAGCTAAACTGCTGGAAACTAGGAGGAGGGACAGTGATTATGCCACTACTGGAATGTAGGAGGAGGATGTATCTGTTTTAGAAATGTGCCCATTTTGGGTGGGACATGTCCCTATGAAACACTGGTTTATTTGCACAAAGGTAGAGTGTTTCAACTATGTGAAGTTCCTCATTACCATTTCTAATAATAATAGGGAGAAAGGTGGATGGGCAGAGTATTTGAATCGTATGATTCTTCTTTGGCTCAAAGATAGGCCAAAAGGACACTTGATCCAATTGGAAAGTTTGACTGAAGAGACCAAAGAAAGCCATCATAAGGGTGCCAAAATCCATCGGAAGTAGCACTTATTGACAAATTTTAGAGTCATGTTTGTATATGCATGTGCTAGTACTTGATTTGGATGTAGATACCACTCCTTGCCTAAAGCATTAACATCAAAATGACCACAATAATTGATCCATAAAGGAGGATAACCCTCATTATTTATCAACTATGTAATTACACTCTTTCTCTTCCACAATATATCTTATACACACATTTTAACCACTTCCAATGGCAATCAACTTAAGATATCATGTGCATTTCAAAGGAAACAACTTCGAAACATCAGAAATACCAAGGAACATGCAATAAAATACCATACAGGATGCAAATGCACAAGTTTTCCTTGGAGAAACTCTTCAATTGGAAAAAACTCCTGCAAGAGTGAGCTATAATCTCCCAGTATCACTGTGTAACAGTTGCTTACAGATGTTTACAATGCCACCCAGGCAGATTTGAGCTCCAACGGTCAACAAGAGACCCTTAGAACACCTGCAACACCTCTGTCACTATGCAAACTCCTGCAACTATGCTTGTTACAGTCACAAGATGGACTAAATCCACCATACAAAAGAGAGCCCACCTATTACACTTCATGTAACAACAACAAATGACATTCCTCTAACCTCCCATCCATGAAAAATGGAAGATCAGGTGACAAATTGGAAAACCAAACAATGAAAACCTTTGTATTCCACATTCTATCTGTGTTTTGGCGAAATCGCCAGTTCCACAATTTTTCAACTGCTAGTTCCATAGTTGCTCAATTGCTTTGGTATTCTTGCATTTGCCATGGTAGATGGAGAGTTCACCATGCTAGAAACAAATTCACTGCCTGACGAAAGAGATGGATTCATAAAAAGTGACTTTCTGCTCATTTTGAAGGTTTGAAATTTGTCTTCAACACTTGCTGAGATGCTCTGGATCACCTCAGTCTTCTCTATGCCATCTTCCCATCCTTCCCTGCTCTGTAACACATCATTTTTATGAACTCTATCTCCTAATCCCCTTGTCAACACTTCCAAGAACATAGAACACCATGACTGCAGTGGTCGAGTGCAGTTTTGACCTGAGTTTTTGGATCAATGCATGCAATTTGAGTAATGAGATAAATTGCTTTAAACAGTACAATTTGGGTGTTCAAGCTAAGCAACAAACCCAGAACAAAGTTCCAAGAGATTGCCAAGATATGCATTCTTTGAGCTGTCCTTGACCAAAGCTTCATTTGCAGGTTGATTTTGTCCATTGGAAGTTGAGTAAAGAGAGGGAAACTTGAAATATACTGTTGGTTTTGATAACTTGATATCTTAGAAAGGAAATTACAATTTTCCAGGATGACCAAGTCAACAAAGATGCAGGCATATAGATCTTTGTCAACAAAGATGAAAGATTGAAGCTTGAGATGGACCAACCAAACAAATAAAGAACATGAGGGCTTTTGAATGTGACCCTAAACAATAATAAGGAGAAACCACTAGGAAACAAGATATTGCACAATGATCCCAAAAGTGCACCACTATAAATTTCTAAGGTCGTCAAAGCCTCAAAAAGCTAATACAGATCCAGTTTGCAAAAGATTTGCTGGTTTTGAACCTGCAGATGTCAAGAGTATTGCAGATTTTACAATTACATCTCTGTGACTACATACTTGGTACCTGTACTCGACTTTGTTTATCAAACATGGGGAATCTTCCTATGACTAAAAGCCAAAATGAATTCCAAGTCATTCCCATCTGGTTAAGGATGTACAAGAGATTGAAGTAGAAAAGGTTTTGTTTATTCAAGGGTAGGTGAGAAACCATTTGGTTCTTATACCAATATCCTGTAATTTGCCCACTGAAACCTCCTTGCTAGCTGACTTTAAACATGTGGTTTTCAAACTGAGGTCTTTAGCATTGTAAGAGACTAATCCTCTGTGTGGGAGAACCAGCATATCCATTTTAGATATAATCAATCTTCCAACTTTCAAACTTTTTGTTGAGACATCTACACAACTATTATTTAAAATTTTAACCTCAAAGAAGATACCTCTGCTTCTCATTCAGCAAGTCTTCATATGATATCAGTGCATACATCTTGGAGGGAGCTTTGAAATCTGATGAAAATCTATTTGATATACTAAGTCAATGAACCTACTTAGATTAACAGTCCTCTTGTTGCCATTGGAGGAGAGTGAACCTCATCGGAAGTAATATTATTCTGGAATGTCTTCATTATGTTCATTGTGTGTGAAGTTCATCCTATGTACACATTTCATTTTCTCTAAAGGTATTTTATGTGAAACAAATTTCCTCCTTTCAGCTTACCCCATGGCCATGTGGTTCTTAACTATTGAAGAGAACGTGTGAATCATAGCCGAGTTAGGTCCCTTCCAAGTTAAGTCACAAAATTTGCAAGTTGTTTTACACCTTTTGTTCTTTTTTCTACCACTTCGGTTATTTTGAGTGTCATTTTCTCCCTAAGTATTACAAACCATTCTTGATGATTTGATTGTTCATTTGATGATTACTTTTATATGACTGTTTATCATATTTACTGGTTTACTAGCATGATCTTCATCTAAATTTATGTCTAAATTCTGGGTTTCTGATGGATGGATTTTCATCTTGCTTCTTTGCTATCAAAAATTGAGTATGTTAATTTTTTTTGTGTTTGGTGTGTTTTCATCTAGTCTTGCTGACTTTTTTAATTCTTGGGTGAATTGATTTTGACTCATTTGTTTGACATGTTTTTCTGAGTGCAACTCTGGTGATTTTGTGTAGCCCAGATTGATATTCTAAGTTCTTCCAATTCTTTGCATTTGATGATTTGAAGATCTTGGATGATGAATCTAATTGAAATTTCTCCTGATCCAAACAAAACAATGGTTTCTCAGCCAATGGCTTAGCCTGGATGTTTTACTCATTCATTTTTCATCCTTCAGCCTTCTGCTAGTTGTCAGAACTATGCATAATATTTTGGTACTGTTGATGAGGTTTTTGTGACTACAACAACATTAGAATAAAACACAGAGTATCCTATCCTCTCTTGAATAAAGCTTCTCAGACGCTGAACTACGTGATCGAATGAGACTGCTCCAAGGTTCCTTTTGTGTCAGGTCTTGACGTGCACAGGGATAGACTCAGTGGAATGATGTGATTTGCTGGTAATCACGCGGGGGACTTACGTAGGCTTACTCCTTCAGGGTCATGAGATTCATTTCTGGGATTCATACTGGGATTTGTGGGTGAATGGAATTCTTTCACAGATGGACAACTGGGATTCTAAAGTTCCATTCTTACAGAGGCGGAAGATTTGGCGATGAAGCTCCGAAAAACTAATCCTAATGAAGATCTAAAAGAAAGTGAAAAAGATAAGGTAAGGGCTCAGGGTTTAACTAATTGATGGAAGAAGATTGCTGCTGAAAATAGAAACTGGAACCAGTCCTCTGCTTCGTCATGAGACAACAGCTGGGCAGGGGCGGTGCTATCTTCTAAGGGGGAATAAGGATTTTCAGACTGCTTCAGTAAGAGACATGGATTTGGTCATACGGAACAGTCGAAGTTAGGTTCGGATTAAGTTCAGACTAACCATGCACGATGATTTGCAGGCCACAGATCACCAATGGTATGAACAAACAGATTCAATCATTCAACAGTAATAATCTCCATCTTTCTAACTAATAAAAATATGAAAATACAAGAAAGAACTTCAATATCTTTCAAATTTGCTCCAAGAAATCAATAAGACCATGCCAAAAATCCAAAGGAATATATGAACACCATTCTTGAATGCATATATAATTACTTCAGAAGTTTATATCACAACAATCCAACTGATTTTGGAGTTCCAGCTCATAAGAAACTATGCAGAAATAAAAAAACTAGCTACTAAGGAGCTCTAGGAGCTTCAGAATGGTAAATATCAGAAAAGGAGAGAGAGTTACAATGAGGCATCTCTCAGCCTTTATATAGGCTCTCAAAAATATCTTAGGGCAAAAGGAAATCAGATTTCCTTGAAACATGTGCCCTAGGTTACAAATCCTAGAAAAAGCAGGTGGGGTCATCAGAATATCCATGCAGGAGACTGCCACCTGTCTAGGCCATCAGAATGTGTAAGGAAACTTTCCAGCTGTCCTAGTCGCCACCTGTCTAGGACTCCTGGATAGGATTGTCCTGTCTGTGCGGAACTTCCTCCTGTTCTTTTGTCTCTGCTTCCAGGAACCTGGTCAGGACAACTTCCAACTCCTCCATAGGAATACTGGGCAGGTTCTCAATCCGGAATTCCATGACGGATGCGGTGGTGGCGCAGGCGACAAGGACATTTTCCCAATCCGCCCTCAGCTCCTGGATACTATTAATGAGGACCAGAAACGAGGATGCATCCTCAAGATGGGATTCCTCAGTGGGATAAGTAGCTTTGAAGTATATGCTCCGCATCTTGCCTTTCAATTCTTCCAAGTCAATGATCCCGTCTGGTGCTACATCCAGATCAAACGAGGTCTCCAATGATACAAGGATTTTGTCCTGGATTTCCTTCAACATGGCGTGGGCCCGGGAAGTGTCACCTTCAATCTTTTCCAAGTTATCCCTCTTCATGAGCAAGGCGGAATACCAGCTGAGGAAGTCATATACTGAACCTGCCTGTATTACCTTGTTCTTAATCAGGTCTGGCTGCGGAGTGTTCATCAGTGCCTTTAGTCTAGGGATAGTTTCCTCCCGGACAACTATGAACAGCTGGCATGTATCCAGAATTGCATGAATCCTGTCCAGAAGTGCTGTAACTCTGCCATTCACCTAGACGAGGTCTTCTATGAATCTATGTGCTCTATCCAAGACCTTCTCTATCCAACCTTTTGTTGTGTGGCCGACTGTCCTCAGAACTTCAACCTCAGCTAAGGAATCCTTAGTTATGCTCAGAGGTTGGGATGTTGCTCCTTGGGCAGACTGTAATGGGCCCATGAGTTGCTGGATGTGCTGCCATAGCTGCTCATTCTCCTGTTTCAACTGGTCCTTTTCTTCTTCCTTCCTTAACCTCTCTCGGATGACGGCGATGGAATCCTCCAGCTCTGCCATTTCTTGATCCTTTGTAGTTGGTCCAAGGTCGACCTTCAAGATGTCAAAGTCATCAGGACTGATGCCTTCCTTTGCCTCGGTTATCCTAGGAATTGCCACTTCTACTTGGCGGGATCTGAACTCATCTCTGGTAATCCTGGAAAACTTCTTCACCTTCTTTGGAACTGCAAACTTCCCTATCCTGGCAAGAAAATCACCAAGTGCGGTGGAAGGATTATTCTTCCTGATTGTCTTCTTCCGCAACCTGTCTTGTAACCAATTGGGCTTCGTGGATGGAACGGCTTCTTCCTGTGCTTCCTGAGGTCCTTGACCAACTTATGGCGTGGAGGTCGGTACTTCTCCGTAATTGAACTCCTCATTGAGGAATTCCAAATTAGGATGATAGAGCATGTCTTCAAGCTGGGCTTCTCCTGGATTCCGAGGTAGAGGGTTAGGCTGATTTCCCACCATGAGGCTGGGAGTCCATTCCCGGGTGGAATCCATGGACTCATCATCTCCCTGATCATCCGGTTCATTTGGGACCACTTCCTCTTGCATGGGTTCCTTGCCTTTAACTGTCTGTGCATCTCCAAAAAGATCCACCTCTCGAATGGAAGAAGTGCTGGCAGAGTGAGGTCTGGATGCATTCCGCTCCTCCTGGTTGGGTCTACTGATAAATTCCTTCTGAGCCTTTACCCTCTTTGCTGCTGGATCTTCCGTAGCCCGGTCTTTTACTTCCTGTCTTCCTGCCTCTTGTGCTTTCACAGGAGTGTCCTCAGCCATATCTTCTTCGGAAGACTGAGAATCCAAGTCTCCCATCAGGTCGTAAGTTTGACGGATACCCATCTTGTGCATTTTCTCCGTCTGCTGACTTATCCATTTCTGTGTTACTGTTAGCACGGGTGCCATTAGGTCATCCAAGTGGGTGACCTCTGGATCAGACTAAACTATGGGTGGAAGAGGCTTATCCTTTTCCTGCTCGAAGAATGGCTGGACTGGCTTACCATCCTCCTTGATCTGGTCAGGGACTGGAAAGATCCCGGTGGCTCTGATCAAGTCAACTGAAAGTCGGGAACACATCCTCCTTCGCACCTCGAAGTCATCCTCGGCATTTGCCCAATGGTCCTCCAGGTGTATCTTGTGTCTATGTTTCCTTCCGCATGCTATCCTGGTGGTGTTGAACGGGTCAAAGTTCTCCCGTAAGGAATGAGTTACCAAGTTGTAGAACCGCAGCTCCTCGGACTTTTCGGCGGCTAGGAGAGATGGGCATGACTCGACTTCATCTTCTGTCTGGATTGGATAAGTCACCCCAGCCTTCTTCTTCTTCTTCTGGACTTTCTCATACGCCGAGAGTTGCCTTGTTAACTCCAACAGGACCATTTTATCCGATGGATACCTTGGTAGTCTGTATGGATAGCCGGAGAATCCCTGCACCCTGATGTATGTGAACTTCGGGAACTAGATGAACCATGAGCCATACGTCCTGATTAACTTCTTGGTCTCGGGTGAGTCTCTGGTGAATGCCTCCTTGGAGGGTCCTGGTGATATGCATGGCGAATGCATCATTGAATCTCCAGAAATGGTTTATGTTCTGAAGATGAAGCTGAGGATAGCAATTGTGGACCATGACTTGTCCTTCTTGATTGCCGATACGACCTTTCCATGACAGTCCTCGATATTTGTTGTTCCTAGCCAGCATGTAGATCACATAGGAACTCATGTAAAAGGTCTTCGATTCCTCCAGGTTTTGGAATTGTGCATCAATGCTGTTGCTAAGGAGTCGAGCCCAATCAATCATCTTTGTTCTAGCGAGTACCTCCTCGACGTAGTAGAACATCCATGGCTCAAAGGTAGAGGATTGCTGACTTCCCATAATCCTGTTCAGCATGACGACGAGGTCTCCATGCTCCTGCTTGAAGTCGGACTTGAGGAGTGTCCTTGGCAACTTGGAACGGTGAGTCCTTTTCTTCTGCATCCATGTCCTGTTGATGACTCCAAAACAGGTTGCCGGATCGGCTTGGGTCATTTCGGCTGAATCCTCCTTGCTCATGAACTCGACGGGACTATAGACAGGGATATTGAAAGCCTCCGCAATCTTCTCTTTGGTGAAAAAGGCCACCACTGTGTTGTTACGATCGACGACCATCCTTCGCTCCGAATCATAGTGCATGAAACATTCCACGATGAGCTCGGGACAAGGAATGGCGGGTGGGAAGCATGCAGCGGCGGCAACTCCGTTCCAGACGATCTTGGCTGCAAGCAGGGATGGAGGATGTCCAGCCGTTCCATACATTCGATTCCCAATTTCTTCCATGACTGAAGGATAGATGTTGGTGTCTCCGACGTTTGCCCATTTTGACTTGATTTTGGACTGTGGGATCATTCCTTTGAAGGCGGCCTTCACCTGAGTTTGTCTTGAGGAACCCACCTTGGCACTTGCCATTTACTTGTGAAATCAAGAAGAGAAAAGCAAAGTATGAGTTTTCCAAAGGGGCAAGGATAGAGGTAAGACGGGAGCTTTTATTCCCACACGTGGGAAGTTGGTGTGACATTTTATGTATGTGGGACTAAAAATTAAGAATTTTCAAGTACACATGGAAGACAAAAAATAACGATTTTTCTAATTAAAAGGAATTTTTTTCATGTAGTGACATACCTCTCCTTGCACGAGGAACTTTTGACCTTCTATGGAATTTCTAATTTTTTATAGATTTCTTGACCTACTAATGGATTTCTGATTTTTCTGCAGAAATTTCTGAGTTTTAATGGATGCTCCAACAAGAAATCTGCCTTAGGAATATTCAGAAATGGAGTTTTAGTGAAGAACTTACCTTAGAATGGAGGAGTTTTGTCTTGAAGAAGGAATTTCTGCTCTTGAAGGATGAACTTCTGCTCTTGGAAGGTTCAAAAATCTGCCCTAATGATGAATTTGTCCTTTGGAAATGATAAAATCTGCAATTTCCTTGGATGAAGTTGTTCTCCTCTTGATGAAATCTGCTCTTGGTCTGAATTTCTGCTCTTAAAAAGTATATTTCTGATTTGGATTTGATTTGGAATGCTTTTTAGAAATGCCTTGAGCACCCCATATATATAGGCAACTTTATCTTCCCTGACTTGGCTGACCTAGGTTAAAGGAGAAGAATTTTCCAATCGCCAAACTTTATCCCTAGCTGACTTGGTCTTTTGTCCTTTTCTGCTTTGTCGGTGCTCGGAGATTTGTGAATGTCGGGGAATTCCTGAGGTCTAGGATTTTGCTTCCCTAGCACAACTCTAGAATTTTTGCTAAAATCCAGCTAAGTCCTGGAATATTCTCCTATGGAATCTTACTCAGATGGAAGGTTGCAATTTTGCTTTCTGTGGAGGAACATGGCGAGATGTGTCCTTGGACTTTTATGTTCAGTCTTTTGGATATTTGCTAAGGGTTTCATCACTCTGTTTTGGCAGGGATAGATTTTCTTATACTGGGATTAGAGACTCCATCATTTTAAAACCAGAAGTACCTTCTATCTTGTTTAGGGATTTCGGACTTCGAGGTATAACAGGCGAGGAATTCTTCCATGCAAGAGCTAGCAGACTGGGTTCCAGAATTTCATCCTACAGATCTCCCATTCCAGACTGGATCAGGAATCCTCAGGAGCACAGAATCCAAGGAGTACTGGATTTTGCGCTCAAGGACAAAGTTTTTCCTGGAGCTCACAATCCAGAAGGTACTGGATTTTGCTCTCAAGGACAAAATTTGTCCTGGAGCGCACAATCCAGAAGGTACTGGAATTTGCGCCACTGGACCTTGGAACTCAGTTTTCAGGGATTTTAAGTCAATGACCTGCATTTTCTTCAATTTTGGACTGGGATTCCAGTTTTGTAGCAGGTCCGTTCTCTTAGCTATTCCATGGAGGTTCAGATGTTGATACAGGATCAGAAAACGGAGTTCATTTCTTCCATCCTCGTTCCTTCATCCTTCGTTCGTTCCATCCTCGCGGAATCTGTTACTTCCAAGGCGGGATGCGAAGTTCGTTCGTTCCATCTTTCGTTTCTTCCATCCTCGTTTGTTCCATCCTCCGAGAGTCTGTTTTCGATGGTGAGACACGAGGTTCATTTGTTCCATCCTTCGTTTCTTCCATCCTTGCGGAATCTGTTACTTCCAAGGCGGGATGAGAGGTTCGTTTGTTCCATCCTTCGTTCCTTCCATCCTTCGTTTCTTCCATCCTCGTGGAATCTGTTACTTCCAAGGCGGGATGCGAAGTTCGTTCGTTCCATCCTTCGTTTCTTCCATCCTCTGAGAGTCTCTTTTCGATGGCAAGACACGAAGTTCGTTTGTTCCATCTTTCGTTTCTTCCATCCTCCGGGAATCTGATGGCGAGACACGAAGTTCATTTCTTCCATCCTTCGTTCCTTCCATCCTTCGGAATCTGATGGCGAGACACGAGGTTCGTTTCTTCCATCATTGTTTGTTCCACCCTCCGGCAATCTGATGGCGAGACACGAGGTTCGTTTCTTCCATCCTCGTTTGTTCCACCCTCCGGGAATCTGTTATCTCCACGACTGAAGGATGGATGTTCATTTGTTCCATCCTGACTGTGAATTCCAGGATTCAGGTATCTACAAAGGAGTCAGAGGAAAAAAATCCAAGCCAGGAGTGACTGGACAGAGCAGGAGGGAGAAACTGGATACTCCCAGTCCTTGGGCGCAAAATCCAGTAGGTACTGGATTTTGCGCCCAGGACAAAAAAATTGTCCTGGGCGCATAATCCAGTACCTACTGGATTATGCGCTCAGGACAAAAAGTTGTCCTGGGCGCATATTCTTGAAGGTCTTGGAATGTGCGACCAGGGAATTTCCTAGGAGTACTTTCATTTTCCTCTGGTGTCTGGAACAGATTTCGTCCTGAAACCAGCATAGGTTCCCAAAACAGGAATTCATCGTTTCGGGGTTTTAGATGAAAAACTTACATTTTCTTCAGTTTCGGAGTGGGATTCCAGTCCTGTGGCCTGTTCATTCTCCTAGCTATTCCACGAAGGCTCAATTGTCGATATGGGATCAGAAATACGGAGTTCGTTTCTTCCATCCTCGTTTCTTCCATCCTCCGGGAATCTGCTTTCGATGGTGAGACACAAAGTTCGTTTGAATGATTTTGCAACTTACCTGTTTGGAATTGGCTAAGTCTGGTAGCCTGAAATCCTGAAATCCTAAAAAATTGACTAAGTCTGAAATTTGGTGGATCTTCCAAATTCTAGATTTTGCATGTTAAATCCGGTGGATTCGAGACCTATCTCAAACATCCTAAAAGGTATATTGAAAAATATTTAAAGTATAAGAAATTCTTTCTTATACTTAAATATATTTTTTAATATACCTTTACCCTAAGAGACACTGAAAAATGGCAAAGATTGTCCTTGAGCGCAAAATCCAGTAGGTAGGGGATTTTGCGCCCAAGGACAAAAATTGTCCTTGAGCACAAAATCCAGTAGGTACTAGATTTTTCGCCTAGGACAGATTTCTGTCCTGGGCACATAATCCAGTACCAGCTGGATTATGCGACCAGGGATAAGTCTCCTGTCGCAATTCTAGCCTACCGGAGGGGGATTCATTAAATGCCGATTGTCTCCTGAAATTGCCCTAAGTCTTTGATTTGCGAGTCTTCCGAGCCATGAAATGAGGTTGAGTGCCAGACCGAGATTTAAAGAGATATCCCTTGGTTTTGACCTTCCGGACTAGAGTTGTCAGGCCGGGACTAAGTTCCATGACTGAAGGATGATCATGCCAAGGAGTGACAGTCTCTGTTGAACTCCGCAATCTTGGGTGGAAGAAGAATCTAGATAAACTTTGAAACGGGATTCCAGGCAGGAATCCCCTGAACGAGACTCCGGGATAGGTACCTCCGGACAGGACTCCGGTTTGGACCTTCGGGCTAGATTCCTGGACTGGAGTCCAGGAATAATTTTCTAAGCCATACATGGGATCTTGGACCAGGACTGGAATTGGGTTTCATGCCGGGAACGGAGTGGGTTTATTACCCAGATGTGAAAAGACAAAACCCTTCCCTAAGGATGGAAAAACAAAACTCTCGCCTAGGGATAGTCTGGAACAGTCAATTAGGGTTCGGGGCCTATGCAAGAGGAAACCTATGTGTTTTACTTCTCTTTCTTCCCGGTGGGTCAGTCTAAGCTCCTGACATTCTCTGAACTGCGAAGACGTCGCCGGATCAGAGTATGGGATTAGCCTCAAGGATCCAGGCAAGTCAAAAAAAGGGGGACCCAATTAGTAATTGGGGTTGATGTTGTAAAGTGGTCACAACAGGTACAAAAATAACTTTGATTTCCTCCCTCCGTAAAAGACATGTCTGGTTTCAGATTCACCAAATTAGTCGTATCATTAATATCCACCAATTTTGTGAAGTGTCATTTATAACACTTTAGCCATATTGTATTCTAATTAGTTTGAAAAGAGTTGTATATCTTTGTAATATTCAAGGTTATGGATTTATGACGCAGCATGAGTTATAAAGTAAATGATAAATCTTAAATATAGTATTTTTAGCTCTACCTCTTTTAACTTATAGTTTTTTTTCACATGACAAAAATTCAATGTAAAAAAGTTGCTCTTCTTCGTTGGCATGCACATTTTCATTTAGTTAATTGATCTGCATAGGCAGTTGTTTCAGATTGGAACAGATGACTAAACTTTACCCTTTCTCTTGCAGAAGAGTCAACCATCTAGTTCACGCCGATTCGTAATATGTTCTATGTGCTTAGCTATTGCTTCAGCTAATAGTAATGGAGCTTGTAGTAATGCAATAGAAGAGAATGGCTTAAGAACAACGGATAATGATATTTCCAAACTTAAATCTGTATGCAAGAATTGCGGGGGCTCTGGGGCTATAGTTTGTGAGTACAGATTCATGCATTTGTTTCTTTTTGACCTTGTTGAATGTAGAAATATGAATTATATATTTTTGATATCTAATAGAGACTATTTGAGTTTTTTTTAAAAAGGCATCTCAAAGAAGGTATATGGATACTATTTAAGATAGAAAAACCAAATGATGTTTTTTTGGTCTTTAAAACAGTTAGATAATGTATGATCTTTATCTGCCTACTTTGGGCTTGGGGTAACTCTAGCATGAAATTTGACCTTTTGAATCCCTTTTATAGACATCATGGCTTTTGACATTGTGTTTGGATATATGTAATGAGAAAATTAGGAAAGTTTGAGGTTGCTTTGATATAAGACATTGACATCAATTATCTTCCTTATAAATATATTATTTTTTCAAAAAAATTATCACTCAAAGTTATTTGTGATTTGGTGCATAACAACAATTTTTCACAATTCGTAGCATTTATTCCCTATGTTTTCACCTAAGAGTTCTCTTGGGGTGACATTATTTGGAATACATCCTCTACTAGGATTATGCAGTTAATATCCATGGTTATTGAGTTTATTTTTTGGTGTCCTCACTCAAAACTCACCGGTGCCACCAAAAAAAATTCAGATAGTGGGAAAGATATCATTAGGTAAGAAGAAGATCAATAGGCTACAAGAAGAGAATACAATTCTCAAATTGACAATCGCACCTGCATCTGTTTGATTCAATCCATGTTTTCATGCAAATTAAAATTACTTAATGGAATTAAACCAAATCTTTGTTCTACATATGCACAAAGTGCACATAGAAGTTTTCATGCTGTATCTTTACAAGGGGACATCCATGAGCCTTACCATGACAAAATAAATATTGTATATTGCACATCAATATTTCACATTCAGAAATGACATCAAGGGACTAGTTTGGAAGCAATAAACATATGTAATTTCTTTCTGTTGTTATAGAATGTATAGAATAAGTGGTGGGGGTGGAAAAACTAGTTTACATTTATATGCATTTCTCTTCAAAACATACACACAATCAATAACCTTCATCATGTGTCAATGCCTTGTAAATTCTAAATTTTTTCTATCAACTGTAAGTTAAAAAAATTCAACACATGCATAGACTTTATTCTCTGGCATTTCAACTGAAATTTCGTTCTCAAGACTTGTCACTGTTGTACACTTGTTTCACCAAATGCGACTTAACTGAGGTTCACTTTTTTTTTTTTTTTATTTAGTCTATTTATTTTGCCCCCCTTCCCACCAATCACAATTAAGAATATGTTTTATAATTGAGAAAAAATCTGTATTGGCACTCTGTAACTACTTGCAGTGAATTCAGTAGTGGTTAGGCTTGTAGCTGATTTTGTAGAAGTTCCGGTTTGAAATTCCTATGTCATACACATTTAAAGTGTACAATCAAATGTGAAGTTATTGGGGGAAACTTTGCATTTCATAATTGAATTTAAGAACAATACAAGAACAGTAGCAGCGATGTTGTCATCAGGCTTATGCAGCCAAGCAAACATATATTCATGATCTAGATGCCAGTATAGAGAGAAGAGATTCCAAATTATGTTTACGATTTGGGCCTGGATTCAAATGAATGTTCTAAGAACAGGACATTGAGGCACAAGGAACAAAAGTGATAGAAAACAAGTAATTCTTTTTAAAAGTTGTGCATAAATCATAAGAAGCTGCCATATTTCCATTTTAGCTCATAATTTGTATGGTTCTCCTTGTCAGCTAATGCTGTCTAGAATCATGAAATCTTGGATTATAGTATCCTATTTTTCAGATTTATTTTTCTGTATTTACATTTTATAGCTCATTGGTTTCAGTAATATGTAATATGTATAGGGTTGTCCGGGCCTTGTGGTTTTGAGTACTCCAACAGTTCTTCATTCAAATACCAGTTTATCAGAAATTATTTTACTGTAAAATGGCAGGCAGTATAAGATAAACAATATTAAGTGCTTAATTACAAATGCAGACAGCATGGTTTTCAGTGCAAAATCTACATATCTGGAAACCAAAATCTATGAATCTTTCTAAAACAAACTTCCATGCAACTGTTAGTATTATGTGTGCATCCCAGATTTTTATGACAATGATGATAGCATAAAACTAAGAAGTGGGTAATGAAGAACATGTAAAATTAGGAAAGGAAAGAGATGGTTGTGTGAGTGTTAATTGAGCCAAAATACTAAATAGTGATGCATTAGTTCAATCTTTAGTGTTATATAAATGGGGTGGATTGAATTGGGTCAGATCTCAATTTTTGAGGGAAGACATCGTCACCACTTTCAGTGGAATGATGACAAATTGGATACAAAATTTAAAAACAATGGTTCTACTTCTAAGATACCTCCATCATGTTTATCCATTTCCTACCTTAAAATTCATTAATGTTATTAACTTTTTAGTGAGTTACCCTGAATATATATGAGTGACTTTGGTCTATTGCCTCCCCAGCACAGAGAATGTAATGTAACATAATATATGGTGTTATGGGTTAGGTATTCTTTCACAAAAAGAGTAGTAATTGTTGGTGCTTGTAATTGATTATCTGAATCCTCTAGAGATTTAGCCAATTTCTTGTGATTAAGGATTCTAGGTCAGCGGCCAACGAACAAGATTCAACTTAGAATTTGTTGAAGTCCTCTGCACTTTTGGTTTTGCAAGACCAAGGCGGGTGTACCTATACAACATTCAAGGGTATTTCTTGACTTATGCTAGACGTTGATGTTTAAACAGAAAGTTCTCAATGAAAATATAGCAAGGAAATGACTGACTCCTATTGGATCGGCTTAATCCTTTGGCAAATCAGTTTAGACCAGGATTGAGAACGGTTACTACTTCAATTCTACTTTAAAACAGTAACAAAAATAGAAATGATTTTGATTGTTGGGGTGGATCTGAATCAATATATCAGCCCAATGAGAGATCGGTGCCTAATCCTAGGGTTACAGAGTCAAGTTGCATAAATTGAGTGTATCTTTCAAGCAATATTGCTTCATCACTAATGGACTAATAACATCAATGCCTTACATTAATGCTTCCTGTACTTAGAATTGTAAATCTATCCTTTAAACCTCAGTGTAGAATGAAATTAAAAGAGTACTTCCCAAGCAATTATTTCTCTCCTTGACAGAAAGATAAAGACAATACACACATTACAAAGGATTGCAAAGATGAATCAAACTATCCTTGATATTTATCATTCACACTAACTTCATTGACTACACATATGGAGAGAGTTCTGCAACCAGTATAACAATACATTCAGGATTGAAAATGATGCATTGCTCTACAGATTTGAACACAAAATAACATGCAACTTTCTTCTATTACTCTAGACTAAAGACACAGATGCACTACTACAGACTACCCAAAACAAAGATTCGGAATTCTTTACAAATGGCTGTGAATTCCTTCTTATAGAAACAAGGGAGCAAACAAGCTTCAGGCCACAGACACGTCACATTTTCATTTGACAACTTTCATCATAACAAGATATGGGTGCAACTGCTCGTGGAGAGAATATCCCAACAGGACAAAGACAATTACACGCACAAGTGCAAATCCTTAGCCTCCAAAATATATTTGCAAAGGTTGTTGTAACACAGTTATCGTTTCTTCAACAACTTTCTTGAGAGTCCAAAAGCCCGAGAAATATTGATTACGCAAATGAGGACAAAAAGGCAGGCCCCTAAGAAGAGAAAATACTTGTTGAGACTTGAAGGATGCACGTTGATGCAATACCAGACTCCTTGAGACTGGGGAGGCAAATTCCTTTTGTCGTGCCAATGGCAAAATAATGGCCATTTGAGAAGTTATCGGCGCACCTGAAAGAACAAGGAAGGCCAGGAAGTCGAGCTCCGACAAATTGGACTTTGGAGCTCGGGCCTTCCGCCTTATAGCTTTCAACATCTGGAAGAGGAAGGAGGGAAGTCCCGACCCCGGCTATGTATAGATATGAAAGGCGTCGGGGGTTGGGCTTCGAGCCTTCACCCTTTCGCCTTACGCCTTTTGGAAGAGAGAACAAGGAAGCCTCGACGTCTGCCTTTTGCCTTGTATAGAAGGAATACTTGTTGGGGTCGGGCCTTCACCTTTTCGCTTTACGCCATAACGTCATGGCCACGTGGCAGCTTCATGCTGTTCTGCAAGCCTGCTGTGGGCCCACCCAAAAGGCACCACAGAATGGTAGAATGCCTCAAAAAAATTATCACCCGTCGGGCCTTCCACCTTCCGCCTTCCTCAAAGGAAGGAAGAAGAGCCAACCTCCGACCTCTGACTCACTTAGGCAAATTTTGAGCCTCGGACCTCGGAGCCAATAGATAACACAAGGCGAAAGGCATGAACCCTGAACTCCGAAACTCCAACAGAGGTGAAAATACAAGGAAAGACTTGGGATACTTTGGACTTAGTCATTTTTTGGGCTTTTTCCCATGCATCTTCAAAAGGCAAACACATGAAAACCTATGAAAGACATCTTAGATCGGTTATCATCAATAGGTTCAACACTGAAGGCATAAAGTGGGACTTCTGATGGATTTTGGGGAATTAGCCTGTTGGTAAAATTTGGCAAGGTTTAGCAAATACATGGCTTGAAAAATAGGAGTCCCAACAGTAACAGTGCTATTATTTCATTTGCTTACCATTCTAAAATATCCTCTTTCTAGATTTCATTGATAACGGTTGCTTTTGTTGTTTCATTGCAACATCTAGAGAAATGTTGTCGATATGTTTCTTTCATTGTAGTTAATTTTTTTTTTAGATAATATCCAACGATACAATTACAGGAAGGCACCATTGTTTCCGCAATTTACACATTGTCTACCCATATAAGCATTGTGTACCTGCCTTGGAAAAACTAATCTAGCACAGGAATAGAAAGAATAGCAAGTACCACCTATGATATTTTTTGAGCCCTTAATACTGAAACAGCCCAAATTTTTGTTTATCATTCTAACAAGCCTTAGATAAGAAATATAAGCTATTTTCGAAATAACTTCAATCTCTACTCCATGAAGTGGATGGCTATAGCTTATAAACAAGAACTTAGATGATAAAATGAACACAATATGTAGCAATATGAAATCTCCACCAAGAAGGAATAATGGGGACGCGTCCCTGGCCGTCAAAGACACATTCCTGTCCCCTTAAGATGTTTTGGGGATGGGAGGATGGTATGGGAGGTCCCCTGGCCATCCCCAAAAATTTTTAAAAATGGGAAATGTCCCCAAACGTGTCCCCTTTTTCGGAAACGCTAGGAAATGCATAGGGAATGCTTGGTCGTCCTTGAGATGGCTCAGGACATCTCAGACATTGCTCGACCGTCCTGAGGACAGCTAGGCGTCCCCAACGTCAAACATATGGTTTATAATGTTTTAAAAAAAAAAGCAACATGTGGCGGAAAAATATTTGTTTTAAAAGGGGTGGAAAAATATTTTGAAGTTTGAGACGTTGAGTTTAACTCTAATTTTAAACTTTAAACTCTAGAATTTGAACAATGAAATACTTTAATACTGCTGCTATACTGCTGTCATGATTAAAACTTCTGCTATACTGCTGTCATGATTAAATTTACTGCTGTTTATACTTTATAATGAATATTTATTGCTGTTGTACTGCTGTCATGATTAATTTTATTACTGTTATACTGCTGCTAATAATAAATATTTATTGTTGTTATACTGCTGTCCATTAAGTTGTAGAAATCTCTCTCTCTCTCTCTCTCTCTATATATATATATATATATATATATAGAAAAATTCATATATATTGCCGTCCCCACCGTCCCCAAAAAATGGCCCTCAGACTGCCGTCCCCGAAATGCATCCTCTGCCATCCCCCCATCCCCGTCTCCAAAATGCCGTGGAACACAGAATATTATTCTTTCAAATAACAACAAATGAATACATATTATTTTTTTATTAATTGAAATTATTGCTATGATTTTAATATTGTTCTAGTAATGTATTTCCTCTATCTCACCCTTTATATAAGAAGAGTATAAGAAGGTTGAGTCCGTGATAAGAGCCTAGGGTGGGTATTTGTATGTCCTGACAGAATTGTAATGTTTGATTATATATGCTCAGATGCAGGGCATCTATTAAGTCACAGTCCATCCCTCCCTCCACACAGAATGAATGATACATACACATGCACTGGCATTCACTATTCGTGCAGAAACTTCTAATACACAATTTTATTGTTAATTACAAGGGGAATGCGTAGTTTTTTTATAGCATGATCTTGAAGTTTTTTCACCTCTAGACCAATGATTATTAAAGGAACATTTCAGAAGAAATTGAGGAACAAATAACACATATAATACCAATTGGTGAAAACTTTGCAGTTTGCACCTTGTGGTGCAACTGCTAGTATATTGGTCTTAAAGGAACAATTCAAAAACAAATTGAGGAACAAATTAACATATATAATACCAATTGGCGAAAACTTTGCACCTTGTGGTGTAACTTCTAGTATGTTTGCTCCAAAGGATAACCAACCAGTAATATTTCTCTTACCTCTCTAGGGTGGTTTTGCAAACTCAGCGTGGTAATGTACTAATGATAAGGAAATTGAAAGTAAATCACTACTAAAACTGTTATCTATAATTTAGTTTGGATCTAATTTGTTCAACTTACATCACAGTCATCTAGAGTCTAGACAGATGCAGAGTTCATATCTATATAAGGACAGCATTTTTGAAGACATTTTTTGATTCCATACAGAGATGGCCTGAAAAGTACTTCTCAATTCTGCCAACTTCTACAAGAAAATGGCAACCTTATTGGTCATGTCTGGGATTAGGCCTTAACAAAACCGTAATGCAATGGAACAAATCATTACCACCAAACAAAATTCCTAAGGTAACATTGCACCATATTGATGGGGCAAGTTTTAAAAAAACATGTGTGTTGACCACACAATGTTTATACTAAAAAAAAGAGCAACATGGATGAAGTTTGAGATCAGGGGCATTTAGAAAGACTCTGTTTGACACTTTTCACCACAAAGTCAAAGTTTTTCTTACATGCCCATAAACAACACTGGCTATTTGCCAATTTAGATGGCAAGCTTTGCAAAACTGATTTATTCTAGGGCTAAAGTGATTCTTGTGCATGACTTTTGATTCCTGAAATTGTGGATTTGAGACTTCAAGTTTCTGATGTATGTGATATTATACTGTAAGCAACTAGGATATATTGTTCAATGTTAATGCCTAAACGCATGTTTCAATGCCTTGTTTATGGTTAAATATGTGCCTTTGAAGATTTTTGGGATTTCTAACCATCAACGTTTTTTCAAATATATGCCCTTTTATGGGGCTGTTATTTAGTTCTTTTTGTTGAAAGGAAACATGATACTTACATTTATGAGTCCTAAGGTTTCATCATGTGTTTCATTGTCATTATGCGTTGAGTATATGGTTAACTCTTATTGTTTAGAAGCTACCTCTTTGTTGGCGAACTCTGTATTTAGTACCATATTGATAAACTTTGTTAGTCTGAAATTAACTCTTTTCTTGCTGAATTCTATATCTCCGTTTTAAATGGATCACAAAAGTCACTCTTAAATGGCTGACACTTTCTGGAATCACTACCCAAGGAGCTGTTAGTTTGCAGATTGTGATTCAAGTTGCTTCTTATTGCTATCAACTATTTTTATTCTTGCACTTTACATTTGTCCCTTGTTTTAAATTGTAAGCTGGAGTATTCATTCCAATGCCAACATTTAACTGTCAGCCTTCTTCATATGTTCATTTCAGGTGCTATGTGTGGCGGGACTGGCAAATGGAAAGCTTTGAATAGAAAACGTGCAAAAGATGTTTATGAGTTCACAGAGTGTCCAAATTGCTATGGTTAGTTAATGCCTGATGCTGCTATCTTGCTATGTGTAATATGGTAGTGGCAACCTATATTCACCAATGAAAACTAAAAAAATATTTTTACTTTGTAATATGACAATCACACCATTTGTTAAACCAATGAGATCATGTTGTATGGTGTTTTCATTACTCGTACTGTTTCCTCTCCTGTTCATGTTATCGTTATATAGGCTGGCAAATTTATATGTTGTTGCCTGTCCACACATAGAATGTATTGTTAATAATCAGTTTCATTATCCACTTGCATTTGCTTCATGTTTCATTCTTTTCTCTTCCATATGCTACTTTTGATTCCCCTTCATCTCATGTCAACCATATTGCACAGTTCTCTTCCCTCTTCACATTCCTTGTTTTTTTGAAATTTTCTTATGTATTTTTTAGTAAGGTCTCTTTGTGTGAAGATCCATTCAGTCTCTAATCTTGTATTTTTTAAATGCAGGCCGTGGGAAATTAGTTTGTCCAGTTTGTCTTGGAACTGGACTGCCAAACAATAAAGGTTTACTACGAAGGCCTGAGGGTAAGCAACTATTGGATAAGATGTACCATGGCCGCCTTGTGCCAAGTTCTTGAAGTTGGTTGTATGATGCTGTGTATTACTTTCTCTCAAGTACACAAGCAATTAAATTTAGCACGAGATCCTACCTTATTGGGTTTCCCTGGCAAAGAAATCTACTTGTAATATAACTCCTAAAATAGGGGAGAACAGGCAAAAGAATTTTGAAATGCTGTCTGAGTGTATTCTTTATACGTTGATTTTAGTTAGCATATAGGCTTCATGATGATAAAGCATATCTTTATTTCTCCAATTAATAAAAATTTCTTTTGTCAAAGATTTTAAAGTGTACAAGTTTGGTCTCAATTTCCTTGGCTGCATTTTTTGTTGTAGGGAGATAGCATGCAAATTTAAGATAAATAAGGGCTGCTGCAATGTTTTTGTATGACCAACGTTACATATGGTTCTTAATTCTTTTTGAGATAGCTGCCCTAGATTTCCATGTTCAGCGTTTTTATCATTTTAGAATAGGATTTGAGAAGATAATGACCTCTTGCTAGATTTGTGTTTTTGGTAAACAATTCATCCCTGAAATCAGGATTGCCCCTCAAAAACTCTACTTAAAACCTCAATTATTTCTTTAATCTTTAAATCATCATTGGTGAAGCAATTGAATATTGCTTACTTCCACAATCAACATCTAGACATTGTAGCAGTCTTACTGTTTGTCCAGATTATAATACTTTTGCTCAAAGTTACTTCAGATTATTCTGGGTGTTATGATGGGTTTTATAAGAAGTAGGAGGTGTTGTAGCGGGTGTGCCATTTGTGGTAACCCTTGTAGCATTTGCTGGGAGACATTTTTGGGAGCTTTTTCAGATTTTTTGCAGCAGAAGACTATATGAAAATATCTATGGAAATGTTTTTGGAAGCAGAATAGTATTTTTGGGTATTTTTATTTCAGAAGATTCATATGAAAATGACAAAACAAAAATATTAAATGTTTCCTGAAAATTATAGGGTTGGAATTTTAGAGGTCATAAAAGATAAAAGGGAAGGCCACTAAAAGTAGAGGGATCTTCTGATGAGTCATGCAACAGAAAAAATCTTTGAAGGCTTCGTTCAACCAATTATGTTTTTCATATTGACTGAAGTCCCAAAATAAATTGCACTATAAGTATGGAATCCAATTTTCCAATACATCCACAAGACTTAGTACACTGTTATGATAATAGACTAACAATTTCTGTCACTGTTATGATTTTTGAAATTTAAATCAGGGTGACCTTAATGTATTTGACAATTAATGTATGGAAAATAGTTAAAATAATATACTTCAACTGGGCAAAGCCACAACTAATATTTTTAACGGTTCAAGTTATTAAAATCTTCCAAACACACATGGGCTCTATTTGATCATTATTTGAAGTAGGAAACTTCTAATGTTAAAAGGATAAAAATGATGAGAATCTGAGTTTTTTTGGTGCCAAATGATACCATACAGAAACAATGCTCTTAATCTATTGTAGAAGTGTTGCTGCCTTTTTTGCGTGAGGACATTTCACTCTTCGAAGTAAGTCCATTCCTATTCTTTAGAAGATGCCATTTATGACAGTTGTAATCCAAGCTAGAGTACCGACATATTCAATTCAATATCACAATTAAGGTAAAATACATACGTAAAGATTCCGAGTGGTTAAATGAAAGGGTGTAATCAGAAGTTTCTCAGCAGGCACTGATCAGGAAAATTTGGAATATTTTTCGCTAGTCACATAGAAAATATTTTATTCTGCTAGCCTATAGATTTTTTAGATTGTGTGCTAAATTATGAGAAATTTATTCTATAATTCATTACAGACCACAAGTAACTTCGCCATTTTTGATAAATCTTCTCTCACAAGCTTTGAGGCCCAACCTCTAGCAGCAATTAAAATTCTCCTCTCCAACACACAGCTATAATTACCTTCTATAAGAGTAAAATCTCTTGTGAGTTCAATAAGTCAACACGGACCTAAACATTTACTTTTGCCGTTAAAATTTTCAGATGCAAATAATAAAATGAGTTGAAAGAAGACAAACATTCGTAGTATTCCCTTCAAATTACTATCTTTGTCTTCTGCTCTGTTGCTTAACTTTGTCTTATGCTCTGAAGCACAAGCATATAATCTCCACAGAAATTTTGGAGTTCCTTTATTGTTTATTACAAACTGATCATGACATAAATTGAAATGGGATAACAATTTATATTGGCTTAAATAATTTGATTTTACATTTCTTTATTTTTGAGTTGGTCCAAAGGAGGCAGTTGTAAACCTAATAAATAACTTGTCATACAGGTCCAAATTGGATTTCTGTAATGTCCCTTATAGGACTTAACTGAAATTTAGATCAGACTTGGCTAAGAATACTTGTAACCAATCAGCTCACCCTAAATTGAAATAACACAAGTGCACAATTGTAGACGAAAATTCACTTGGAATTCTTTGATTATTCAATTCAAAGGATGCAAGTACAAATCAAGTGTCCGCTGTCCACTGTGACAGTCTCATACAGAAAATGAAATCAGACCTCTACACTCATTACAATGGCCTTCAAAGATGGATCTAATGATAACCCAATGAGGGGAAATGTTTGTCAACTTAGTGCCACTTGTCTTCAGCCCTTAGAACCCCTGAAACACCTTTGAAAGAGAGAAGAGAGGGACTGTAGGACTGCTGCAGCAGTCTGATCCAGGGCAGCAAGCAAGAGTATCTTCAAATGAATGCCAAATCTTCTTCAATCATCCAATGATAGAGCTAAGACTTGGACAATGGATCTTGAGGGTTGCCAATGATATGTGAGAGTGAAATACAAAGATGACAACTCCTTCTCTATGGCTGCAATGATGCTATAAGGGGCTGCAATGACTATGGTGAAACCCTTGTGACTGAAAAAGGATGAAATCTTCAATGCAAACCCTCCAACAACCTTCTCAATGATGTTCAATGATTATCAAGCTCTTCCCAAACCTGCAATAACACTCAATACCTGCAAATTGAATAGCAATGGTGATATTAGAAGCAATAACACCTCAAAAGGGCATAGGGGGTTATCACCCTATGTGCAAGGGCACATCTCCTTGCAAATAAGTATGAAAATCGGAATTTTCAGACTTGAAAGGAATAAGCAAACATACCAAATCAGTCATGTATCAAATGAGAGGCCATTCCTCTATTTATTCTCCTCTCCCATGGTCGATTGTGCTTGATGAGTATTTACAATTGCATAGGGATTGATAATTGCTTTGCTCCTAGGCAAATGTGTTTGGACATGAGATTTTGTTAAAAGCTTTTCTTCTATCACTTGCATGCCTTGGCCGAATGTGTTGGCATCATGTTTATTGCATAGAAACTTTGGCGAATTGTATTGGGTTCATGTTTCCCTTGGGCGAATGCATCTTCCCCAATGAACCTTATCTTCATATGCATCGATCCTTTCACTTCCTCATATGCGAATGTGTTTAGAACCGTTTGAGCTTCCTCTTTGCTTTGTTCCTTGTTTTTTGGTTGAAACCCCTAGCATAGACGAATGCATCTTGAAACTACTTCTCTCCCTTGGTCTTGGCATAAGCGAATGCTCTCCTTTGTGATTGAATTCCCTATCCTTGATGAATGATCCCATCCTTAATCGCTTCGGCTGAATCTCATTGGGTGAATGATATCTTTGGAACCCCCTTTGCCTAGGGTGAATACTTCATGCATGTTTTTCCATTCGCTAGGCACATGATCCAATGTAGCTCCTTCTCCTCTAACTGTTGATACTTTGAATTGGAGTCTTTTTCCCATAGGCGAATGTGTCTTCTTGAGGCTAGGCCGAATTTCCTTGAGCATTGGCGAATGATCCCATGGGCTTATGATAAGTTGAATTTGAATTCTTTTTCCCTCCAAAACATGCTCCTCTTGTATGTTCGTTGGGTTTCTATGATGGCCGATTTCTTTTGAAGACTCATTTGAATTAGCTTGGACCTATATTAAACTCCATAAAAATAGATTGTGGAAAATGTAATTAAGGATTACATTTTCCCCTTTTATAAATCTGCCCCTCGATTATAGGTCCCACCCCCTTTGAGTATGAGATGTTAAAATAATGGGGACATTACAATTTCAAAGGGGCTCGGAGTATTTACACCCCAAAAAATATATAAAGTAGATGGAAAACAATTTCCTTGTCAGCTTCTACCTGAAAACTAATTTTGTCTTTGTATCTAATTCCTTCACACTTTTGAATATAATTATGTCGAAGGCGTTCCTTTTATGAGAAATGGTTTGTGAAAGTACATGCACAGTACCGAATCGATGGTTGAGAAGTCATAATAGAGGTGCAAGACCATGAAATTAATCTAAATTGGACACCAGTTCTTTTTTTCTTGCTTGACTGACCAATCATCACTCCTGGCTCTCCAACAGAGGCAGCACCAACTGTGAGAAGCTTTTGGAAAACCTTGTCATTGACATTTGCGTCTTCCTCTTGCTCATCCCCATCACTGGCTTAGTGGGCACCTACTAAAAAACTCTGCTTCTCTGTATCTAGCAAGTTGCCATGTTTATTCTCATTCTTCTACACTGGCTGGAGAAGCGAGTCAACAAGGTTTCGAATTAGAACAAGATCAGGAGCTGTATTCACAATGCCAAGATTTCCCAGAACCTCTGAAAGGATGATGCCGACATCGTAGCAGTTGAATTTTTCAAGAAACATTTTCCCCCAATTCAAGTATGACGGGCTTCAATTTTTTTCAAGTTACTAACATGGTGTGGAAGACTATTTGTCTCATGCATGTTTATTGAAGGCATCACTTGTTAGAAACTGCAGACACTTTATAATGGCACAACACAGATCTTGTTTGCCTTCACACGTTTTCAATAATGCCAAGTGTTAGATTTGCTTTCCAAGACTTTAAATATCATGTGTTGCTTCTGTAAAAGGAAGTGATGTTTTTCCCAACCCGTCAGAACACAATTCCATAAATTCAGTATTGAGCTCACAGAAAGTGTTCGATCTAACTTAATCTCAACATGCATTGACAGAAACTTATCATTATCACCATTATTATTATATGAATGGCTTCAGAAGCAGAAATGTGCAAGCGAGGATAAAATCATTCGTGATCACCTCATAGTTATGGTGAATGGAATTGGTGGAAGGTTTAATCTCTTTTCTTAATTGAAATGTAGGGGATTGTTTTTTTCCAGGGTTTTGGCTTTATGGTTTTCATGTTTTTGTTTCTTTAATGCCAGTAGCATTTGCTGCTTTTATGAATCTATAATTGGCAGTTTGTGTTCTTAATTTAAACAATTAACAAGGAATAACTGCATATTTGTACAATATTTGACCTTCAATCTGAATTTGTGGAAAATTAATAATAGAGATTTCAAGCTTAGGCAAGATTTCATACAATTATTGAAATAGCTTCAGCTGTGAAAATTTTGAATTCTGTGGGTTATACGGTTCAATGAAATATGCCTTCTCCCTCCACTACACGATTTCAGGATTCTCATTGCCAGAGTTTTATTGAATTATTTAAAATAAAATTAATGGGCTAGAATATTATATATATGAAAGTAGCACTGGGTGTGATTGTGGGCACTTTTTGTTACAGCTGCGAGCTGGTCACCTTTCCATAGGTCACAATTTACAATCACTGCCAAGTGGGAAGATATTGGACTGCTATTACTTTGTTTTAGTCTAAGCCAAGAACTTATGGAGGGTAATTCATCATGGCAAAATCTAATAAGGCATTTAAGAAAATACATTTCAACTTTGAATGTTCACTTCAGTTTCAGTAATGCCATTTTTGGTACAATTGGCAAAAAATCTACAAGAGTGCCTCACAGCATCAGTGAAGCCTCATGCTTGGAAAATGTGTGCGCTTTGGCACAAATTTCTCACTAAGCCCAAGTTGGTCTTTAGTTTATATCAAATATGTTGTGCAGGCATATTATAGCAATGGGTGGTAGAGAATTGGTGGATGATGGTGATCCTCAAAGTAGAGATTACTATCCTTACTATGTTTATTATTCTTGTCGTACACAGTAAAAGCCAATTTGTTTAAAACCTCCTTTGAAGTGTATAAGTGGTTTGAAAGGCATTTGTATATCCTCTTCTCCTTTCTCCAACTCATAGAAAGAGAGACCAAACTTATGGTCTGTGGACATACATAGGGGAATGGGATTTTGGTTGAGGTTATGAATGTGTTGGTCCAACATGGTTTTTCTTGTTTCATTAATTCCAGTTGCAATTTTAAAAAACATGGCTTCATTATTTGTTGTATTTGCATGATGTCCCACTCGTTTCATAGTGAGTTTGAATTACGAATATCATCCATTGGTTTTGTGGTCAATTTGATATGAAAAATCATTAGGTTAGTGTTCCATGGGAATGAAAGGGTTTTAAAATTTTTGGCAGTGGATCCTCATAAATTTATAACACCCCTCTTCTTATATTACTTACTGTGTTATTAGGATTATCTTGCCAACCAAAGCTTTGCCACATTAGATTAAACTAATTTAGCATATTTGTGGTTGTTTGTGTTTCTAATTTTTTATGCACTTGGGAAACATTTAAATATTTTTCAATATTTGACTAGTTTGAATTGACAGCCTGATGTGGATATAAAACCAACTAGAAATGGTACAAACCCAAATATCTTTGTAGCAATTAGGCCACACCTATAGGAAAATATTAAACTTAAAGTTTGTATAACCTACCATTCTTTGGTCATGTGATTGAATGGGGAACATAGATTGCCAAGGCCTCACATTCATTGTCATATCAAGGATTTGTTGTCTTGTTGATCTTCACATATCCTCCACCTTCACATACCAATGATATACACATGGAGGATGGTACAAATTTGATGCTTTGAAAGTAAGATGAGAAAATAATTGATGTCCCACCTGCACTATTACCAAAATGCTTCTACTTTTCAATGTAAATGAAAGATTGTCATTGTGTTCTTATTGATTCTGCTCCACTATTTAAACAAGATAGTTCACTTCAAAAAGACTCTCCCTAAAGTCTTATCAATCTATTTAACATTACTAAAAAATTATATTAATTTATACATGCTCATTACAAATTGGGGTGCCATTACTAGTTGTCAAAGATTTGAAACCAACATACAAGATGACCTAAAAGTTCCTTAATTAGTTCCATACATTTAGACACATTTGAAAACAATTTTATACAACTGTAAACAAAGGTATATTGTAGCCCTTTTTTTTCCACTCATTATTTCACAATTTTTTCTGAAAATCTCTAGTCAATTAATATTTTCAGAAAAATTGTGAAGCTTTTATATATCAGAGCCTAGCTGAAAAAAACATACGAGCTAACAGAATTATATTTTCTGTATAATTATTCATGTTTAAAGGGAATATTTTCCTTTCATTGTGTATACCATCCTATACACATATTTTCTTCCTTCAAATAAGTTTTTTTTAAATTATGGAGCTACACAAGATCCACCACGCTGATCAGTCAAAATCAATGGATTATTACAGTCAACATCAATCCCATACATACCAGCGACCTCCATAAATCTTGCCATGACCTCTTCCTCCACCACCCCACTTCTAGACAACACAAACAAGTTCTCATAAATACCTCGATTCAAACCCTCTATACAGGAATAAACCATAGCAACCCTATACCCTTCCGTTGCACTACCCTCCAACCCTATAATCCAATAAGGGCTCCTCACGCCATAAAAGTCCATCTCCAACTTCCCAGGAGCACTAAAATTCTGAAACCCTAACCCATACCAAACAGCCTTAAAACCTTTGCCAAAGTTAGCGGGACCTCCAAGTTTAGGGGAACCGACCTCCAGATTTGTCAGGATATATCCCATTTCTGTCAAACTGGCTTCTATTCTGGCAAATTCCGAAGCTATTTGCAAGGCGGAGCTGCTAATTTGGCGGAACAGAGAAGGGCTTTCCGCCGCTAAATTGGCGGCGATCGAGATGATTTGACGGCGGATGTAGTCGCGGCTATAAATCTGGTAACTGATGTCCCTCACAACCCTGAGTGTGCCAGAGATTATCTCTGTCAGTTGACGGATATTTTCCTGTTGGAGCCCCTGTCCGCTGCTAACACTACCGTAAGCTTGCTGGATTTGGCTGACGTTAATTGACAGAGACTCCATGCCGGATTCCACGACTCTTATAAGATGAAAAGTCCGTCGGATTTCACGCTGCAAATCGGCGGCAATTGACGGATGGGAGGTTGACAGGGAGGAAATAGATTGCCATAACGCTCGTAGATTTTGACGAAGACCAGAATACGGAGAGGTCGTTTGTTGACAGATTGTTTTGGCGGCAGTGCAGATTCTGTCAGTTGACAGGGAGAATCGCGTTAGGGTGGCGGCTTCCAGACGGGATAAGACGGCAGAGCCGCTATATATGGCGGCGATTCTGACGGCGCCGCCAAAGTTGGAGGGTAGCAATGTGTAGTTGGCTTGCTCACATATTAGGCCTGATTGGAAGGTGAGCTTGTAGCGGGCGGTCGAGGCTGCTTGGTACCATGTGCCCGTGTAGGCTCTTAGGTCAAAGGGCTCGACCGTTGGAGGGTTGGGGCAGGAGGACCTTGCTATGGTCCTTTGGCAAAAGTTTGGGGTTATGGGTGTAGGTGGGTGAGGTATTGGGGAAGAGGAGCTAACTTTTGATTGGACTTGGGCTTTATCAGGTGGGATAGTACTTGACAAGTCGAGGTCTAATTTTTGTGAGGGTTGAATAGGAGTTTCTACCGACAAATGTGTAATGTCTTTTGGTTGTTTCGAAGGAGGCTCAGAAGGGATTATAATAGAAGATTTGGCCAAGTAACTGATAGACAAAATTAGCAAAAGTCTAATCAAAGACATTGTTGAAATTAGAAGGAAAAAGTGGAGGGTATCAAATGAGAGGAATTGGGGCACTTGATTTATAGTGATATTAGTGAAAATATGGTATCATCACATAAGCATGAATTTGCTTTTAATTGGAGTGGTGGGGCATTTGATTTATAGTGATATTAGAGAAAAGATGGTATCGTCACATAAGTATGAATTTGCTTTTAATTCAATTAGTTAGGATATAGGTGGAGGATTCTTCTTTCTAAAGAATATCATAATCTCTATCAACTACACTCGTAGGTTTAGAAATTGCATGGAAATTGTATGAGGAAAGGAGGCCTCAAGTTTGGAAGTGAATGAGATTTGTATGAGTGTTTGTTTAGAAGGAAAACGTAACTTATTATTTATTATATGGTTATTATGAATTGCATATGTTAATTTTAAGTTGGATTATTTTTATGTTAGAAGTTTTAAATATATAGTTATTATGAAATTCCTATGTTAATTTTAAGTTGGACTATTTTTATGTTAGAAGTTTTAAATTTGATTTTAGAGTTTAGGTATTTATAAGTGAAATAAATAATCTTATTGTTAAGAAAGAATGTATGGTTTTATGCAACTTTGTTTAGTTTATTTTTAAAAGTTACTAAAAATATATTCGTTAAATCTTATAAATATTTTTTTTTTTTGAAAATGTTGTATATAACTATTATTGCTAGATAAGTAATAGATTCATAACATTTTTGAATTAAATTTTTAATTTGTGTAGTTTTTATATATGTCAAGATGATTAGAAAGTTTTTAATTATTTGACGCCTTTACTTATGTAGAGGAAATAACACACCCTCTATAAATATATTTAGAAATTGCATGGAAATTGTATGAGGAAAGGAGGCCTCAAGTTTGGAAGTGAATGAGATTTGTATGAATGTTTGTTTAAAAGGAAAACATAACTTATTATTATATGGTTATTATGAAATGCATATGTTAATTTTAAGTTGGATTATTTTTATGTTAGAAGTTTTAAATATATAGTTATTATGAAATGCCTATGTTAATTTTAAGTTGGACTATTTTTATGTTAGAAGTTTTAAATTTGATTTTAGAGTTTAGGTATTTATAAGTGAAATAAATAATCTTATTGTTAAGAAAGAATGTATGGTTTTATGCAACTTTGTTTAGTTTATTTTTAAAAGTTACTAAAAATATATTCGTTAAATCTTATAAATAATTTTTTTTTGAAAATGTTGTATATAACTATTATTGTTATATAAGTAATAGATTCATAACATTTTTGAATTAAAATTTTAATTTGTATAGTTTTTATATATGTCAAGATGATTAGAAAGTTTTTAATTATTTGACGCCTTTACTTATGTAGAGGAAATAACACACCCTCTACAAATATATTTAGGTATAATAAATTAGGTATACTTTAAAACTATAAATAAATTAACTATAACATGACTAAAATAAGTTAATTGAGGCATAGAAATTAACATGTATTAAAAATGTAAATGATATGGATTAGTATTATGTATTTTGAAATCAACAAAAGGTGGATTTTGATTGATGCCATGTTGCAAAAGACTAATACTTGAAATTTGAAAATGGATTCTAAATTAGAGAGTTGAGATGATCAAAATCAAAGAATTTGAGTCTAGGATGCAATTGTAGTAGTGATCTTCTTTAGGGGGCATGATTTAGTCCAAATTGGTCTGATTTTGTCTTAACCAAAATTGTACCTTTAGTACCTTCAAAATCTATTTTACTTGATGTATATATAGGTAAGGAAAAATGGGTGGTGCTAAGGAGTGCTATGGGGATTTCTATGTAAGGATTAAAGTTCATGACTTCCTTGCACCTTAGTTAGGTCCCAAGACTAAGTTAATAGTAGTAAAAAAGATAAAGAGTGGTAATGGATGCACTGAGGTGATCATTGATTCTTGTCAAAGCTCGATGCAAACTAATGAGTGACTATGTCCTAAGATGTCTTTGGAATGTGCCTTAACAATGGATGTCTATGGTTGATCGGTGAGGGTTACTAATGTTTGATTCTAATAGCTAAGGACTGACGAATGATTCCTACAAAAGGACAGAAGTTTGTGTTCATTTGATACCATCGAAATAAACTTTCAATGATGTGCAAGTGTCTTAGGATGATGCCTTTATGTACACAACCTTATATGCATGATTTAAACTTTTAGCACCCATGCTAATGGGTAGTAGTCAGATCTCAAGGTTTTAGACCTTGAAATGTAGGAATTTGAATTTTGGAAAAGGAGGATGTGATTACACCCACAATCATGAATAGGGGACATAATCATAGGTGCGATCCAATCTAGGACAAGTAAACTAATGGGAACCAAGTTAGGAAGGCTCTGAACTAAGGGATTGTTGCATTACAAAGTGCTCAATTGGTTTTTAGGTCAATGAGTGTGCCAAAATAACCAAATTATGTGCTAAAATCATGCATCAAAGACATCAACCCAAAGTGACAAAATAAATGAAGAAAACATAAAGATATATACACTTTTCTACTATACAATTTTAATAGTATTATTAATTATTCCTAACATAACATTATTGTTTGAATTATATTGTGTATGAACATTCAACAAGAGGCCTACATGTTAAAAACCAAACATTAATTACTAATAATAAAAAAGTACACAATTTTAAGTTAATACATAGAAATTTGACTCAATAAATAACTCAATTGTGTAGATAATCATGGGTAGATAAATATAATCTTATTATCCTTTCATTTAAGTGTGGCAAACAAAGATCATGACCAACTTACACTTATTTTTCAATAACCCATTTCTTTAATGCCTAGTTCTTTCAATGAACATACCTACCGTCTATAATCTTCATGTGATATTTATATCTAGTTATAATGGTGAAAAGTGCATTTATATGCCCATTGCTCTTATGTTTTGGATCCATAATGATTGGGTAATCCTTATTGCTTGACTAGTATGCAAGATGGTGTATTTTGTGTGAAAGTTGGAAAATAACCTTATCTTAGCATGCGGCTCCATCATCACTCATCCCAAGGATCCGAATTTGACTCTACATCTGCATTTTTCATCACCTTGGTTTAGATCCATGATTGTGGAATTGATCCATGCTATTTCTATGGACATGGATTTGAACCTCAAACTTTTAAATTTGAATTCCTTAAATTAGGCCCATGTTTCCCTCCCTTACTAGTTGTTATAAGATAACTAAAGCACAACTTATTTGAAATTGCATGCTAGGATGGTGTATTTAAGAACTAACTATAATTCATTTTGATCATCTAGGATTACCATGGGAGCATTCATATAAGAGCATCATGTAACAACATTATAGTGCCTTGTAATAACTATAGACACCTGAAAATGGTCACGACCACCTTATGTCATCATCTGCACAATAAATCAATCCAAATCAAATAATTTCCACTATTCCACCTAACGCACATGTTAATTAAATAATTCATTATTATTTAATTAATATTTTGTCATCTCTTCCTATCACAAAAAATCATTTTCTCCTACTATAGTCCAAAAATTAAATATGCATTTAAAGACTACAGTTTACATTCATCTCCAAAAACTTAATTAAATATACCTTTTTATTTAATTACCTACTTTGTCTATTTTTTTATTACTTTTGTAATCAATCATTAATTTCTCCTAAATCTGTGCACATGGGTTAATTAAATTAAACCTATCTTACCCCTTTCCCCCATGCTTCTAGATGGCCACTTGTCATCTCATGTACATGCATGTGCATGACAAGTGGTGCCTTGAAAGTATGGACAAATCTTCCTTTTGTCATACTTGTCCTTCTTTCCACTATTCCTCTAATTTTAAATTACATGTGGCACTATTGCATGGAATTTAAAATTACACTTGTCCTCTTTTCTCAATTTTAAATTCCTTACAAAATCCAAACCATGCCTTTTCATAAATGAGGCCTTACATGTCATACACCTACCCAATCCTAACCATCCATCCATTCAACCATTCAATCCCATCCCTTGATCTCTCCTTGAATTTAGAGCATCTCCCTCATGCAATCTCCTTGTGCCATTTGTCCAATTCTCTTTGCTTGAGAATCCTCAAGCAATGTGAGCCCTTGATCTTCAAAATTGATCCTAGCCTTCCATCTTCACCTCCAAAAATCTATAATTTGAGCCCTTCCACTCCATTTCTAGGAAGCAATTTGAATGTAATGAAATCTTGCCTCATTGAACACTTAACATATCAATAGCATTAGCAATTTACATATAGTCTAGTATATCATAGGGCAAATCAAGAGTATTGCATAGTGGATAGGGTGCAATTTAGTTAGTTTATGCATTACTCTTTAGCGTAGTCTTGAGATGACTTAGATTGGAGAATTAGGGTGAATTGGGCTTGTCTAACCATCCTTTTTGGTTCATCTCTTTAGTGTTCATATTTTGGATGATTGCAGGATGATGAGTATGTCTTGCAGTCGAGGGAGTGGCGATCGCCTACCTGCATGTTATGGGATCGATTGGATGGCACGGATAGGTTCTTTATGTGGATGGCAGGTTTGCGATGGATTGCTGAGATACCTGAGATATGCGCTCATCGGTCGATGATGACAACCCTTGTGGAGAGGTGGTAGAGTGAGCGGTGCGCTTTCCTGCTATCAACAGGAGAGATGACCATCACCTTGGAGGATGTGTGGAGGATACTTCATATCCCCATTCATGGAGAGAGAGAGTGGTGTATGACCATAGACAATGGCAAGATATATAGAGGTTGTGTTTGCACTTACAGTGGTACCATTCGATGTAGGGAGGACTAAGATGAGATATGCCTAGGCTATGGACATGTTATATGCATTGCCGCTGTTTGTGGTAGGGGTGATAGCGGGGACACCTGTGCTAGACATGAGATCACGGGGGTTTCTAGTGGGATGCAGTGTAGTGCAGCTACTGATGTTCAGAGATGGAGTGGTATTTGCATGGGGGGCCTATGTGCTAGCCCACCTGTATCATGATATGGATGCGGTGGTTTATCGGTATGGGGTGAATTTGGGATACGGCGTGATGCTTCTGCATATATGAGTGAGGGAACATATCGCCATTACTAGGCCTATTATAGTTAGGACATGGGCGAGGAGGCAACCATATGTGTTTGATTATGGAGGGTGCTACAACACCATAGGCTGGGGGACCTAGATTATTGGAGGAGAGTGATAGATGACATCTAGTCGGTGATATGGAGACCATGGATTGCTTGTGAGAGGTGGTTAGGTGATGCGACACAGTTGGCATATGTGCGACAACCCCGATATCTTATGGAGTGTACATACCAGATTATGGACATATATATGTCTAATTGAGTTTTGTGCCAGTTTAGCATTGTGTAGGATGTCCCACAGGAGGAGGTTGTATTTCCATGAGTATAGTCAGAGGCACAGTGCTGGGGTGTACCGATCGATCCGTGATCGGTTCTAGTAGAGTTTGATGGCTTGCAGTTGAGGGTCTGGGATTTGCGGCCAAATGTTGCAAATGCAGGGATGATTCCTCTATATGATGCATGGTCACGTGAGAGACCTATTCATCTCATGAAGCCAACAAGACAGATGACATGACTGGGAGGAGGTGGTGAGGAGGAGGAGAATGATGTCGAGATGGTAGAGGTGGATGTGGAGGGTGACTGTTAGGAGGAGGCAAGGGATGATGACCCAGAGGTGGCCAGACTATAGGCACAAGTAGATTAGTTGTAGACACATGTGGTGCAGTTATAGGGGCAAATAGTGCAGTTGCAGGCTCATCTTGTGCATGCCTAGGGAGATGCACAGGTAGCATAGCTACAGGCATAGATGGTGCAACTACAAGGTCAAGCAGTGAGGTACAAATGAGAGCGGGATGAGTCATGTTAAGCGTTGGGGCCAGGGATGACCGATGTACTCAGGGGGGTGCATGCTCAAGGAGATGAGGCCACCAAAGAGGCACAAAATTATAGGACTCTCTATGAGCGTTTAGTGCCTGCTGGTCAGAGGGAGAGTTACAAGAGTCGATCAGGGGCTGCTACGTCTCAGAGGACAGGGTAGTCAGAGAGGTCCGTGCAGCAGCCATCACAACAACAGGCACAGGTACCATTGTAGCAGGTAGTGCAACAACCCATGGGGCCACCACCACCATGAGCAATAGGGCCATCCTAGTTAGGGACTTCTCAGAGAGACAATTCCATCTAGGGGCCGATGTAGACATTTTTTGACATGTACTCCCATAGGCAGATTTTGTATTTTGATGCCTCTGTGGAGCTCATGTATAGACATTATATCATGATCATATATATATCAACACTCATCCTCAAAAATTGTTCTCGATCCCTAGATCTTCCATTTTACACCATAGATTAGATTTGTGGGTGTAGAATTGACCCAAGTCATTTTCATGTGCGTTGATATGAACTTCAAACCTTTAAAATTCAAAATTCAAAACTAATTTTTTTAACCTTTTCACTAGCCATTGTGAACCGACCTAGTGAATGTTTGTGTGGATTTGTGTGTTATGTTGTCATCTTTACAAACATTCCTTATTCATTTTGAAATCGCCTAGTAATCATTAGAAAATCATTTACATGAGAACATTACAAAGAATCCTAATTACACAATCATGCTAGGTATATTGTATACTTCCCTCCTATCTTTGATCTTGGGTCATCATCATCAAATCCATTTGTCTAGGAGCTTGACTAAGGACATGACCCTTATTTAGCAAGTTCTCGAATAAAATTTTTGGACACCGCCCAACCTCAAACACATATATAATAAATCAACGTAAATCTCATACAATCAACCATGTCCTACCAATTCACTTTTACACGTTTAATTTTGCATGTAAAATTACTTCCACATATGCAAATCTAAACCAAAACATACTCCCTCCTAACAAATCCATTTATACACGATAATTGTACACTTCCAACATCCATAGGATATAATAATCCATACAAAATCGTAAATCAAGTAATTCGGACTTCTGCATCTCAACCTTACATTTCAAATGATATAATAAAACCTTTTAAGACTCCATTTCTAAATCAGGGGAAAACTTTTAAAGGTTAGTCATTATATATATAACTTGGAAGGGAAGCATCCCCAACGTATTCCACGTGATAACACGTGTCGAAGTCTCACACTTCATAGAACTGGAATATGAGAACAAAAGAGAAAGCTTCGGGGCAAACATACAATGATTTTGATGCCCTCAACGTCTGCCATATTTTTATAAAATTGTAAAAAACAATGATGAACTTGAAAAATAATGTGAAATAATACAATGATGAAGAGATTTAAGAGGGGGAAGCTGTGGGCCATCACCAATTACTGGTTTATATACTACCTTTATCTCAACCCATTGGAATGGGTAGACGTGGTATTTTATAAACTTGCAGCTGAAAACAAGTGCAGAAGATGAAACCCATAATGATAATGATCATGGCTTAGAGGCCAATCATGTCTCTTGCTTGACAATGTGATGATTGTGTGCTCATCATATGTTGAATATGTCACTTCTTGTTGGCTATGATGTTGGATATACTTTCTAGAAGGGGGGAAAGGACGACCATTCAAGGAGAAAAAAATGCATCATAAGAAATAATGTAGAGTGATTCTAATCATGGGGGATATTGTATAAACCTCTAGTTAAGGTGCACATTTAGGAACACGGGTATTTAAATCATTTAGGAACACATGTATTTAAATTCTAATCACTTAGTAAATGGTAAAGTTAGATGGGAGAGCTTAAGACATATATGTTAAAATATTGATTTTATAGATTAAAATTTAGATAAATTAAGTTGGGAAAATCTTATTAAAGGAGATAGGAATTAATGAAAAATTGGGTGAAAATTTTATGCTATTTTATGTTGTGAGAATTTTAGAGTTATTGAGTTGAATTAATATTTAGAATAAAATACAAATCACTATTAATTAATTTAAAATGGGTTGATATTAGAACTATAGATTTATGTAGGAGAGTGCCATGAGTTAAAGGGGTTAAGTTAGATAATCTTAGAAGGAATAGAAGGAAATAAGGCACTTGTCCTAGAGAATTCCTTAGCATCTTAATTTGACAAATCACTTAATACAAAGAGGGCATTAATGATTAAAACGGGCCTTAACAAAAACATCATGGGTTTGATATGATATAAATGGGTTGCACCTAATGTATAAGCAACATAATTGAGAAACCCTCATAACTACACTAGGAGGAAGGTGATGTATTATCAATATGTCACCACTAAACTATAAACATGTACTCTCTAAAGGATGTCTAGATCCCCAATAAATGAAATAGATTGAAAGGAAGTAGTCCACCTAGTAGTACATGTTGAGAATTACTTTTATAATGGTCTGCCTCTAAAGATGGTAACTTTGTAGCCAAAAGGTCAAGTGTCTATAATTGATGTATCAAAAGAATGTAGATAGAGAAGCCCTTAAATCTCTATAAATCAATAATACCTCTCTTAATCTCTTAAAATATGAAGTGTTTCCCAATCTCTACCTTGTGGAGGGAACAAATAATCCCTACAAGGGATATGGTGGTATTAATCGAATCCCTTAGTGATGAGATCCAAACCTCAACTACCCTATGAGAAAATATGAGTTTGTGCCTAATGGCATTGAAGATAGTCAACCTAGATAATGACACCATATCTTAAAGATTAAAGATTATGGAAAGCAAGTTAAAGCTTAGAGTTGTTATTATCTATATAAAAAGAAAAGCATAATGATCACAATACTAGCTAACACATTTCCATGGTCACATAACTCAAGTATGTAAATTACTAAAATACTATGAATATATACTCGTTGGTCCAATGCTAACTATTCTTATGGATAGAAATACATGCCTTCTACTTTTTACCATTAGTTTACACCACTTTACATGGATGTATTGAGTACTTGACTTAGAGCATGAGTTTGAATAATTTGGTGCTCCCTTTCGACCCAAATTCATTTAGGACTTATCCATCTCTTGACTATCCAAATTTAGTGGTAGTCCAACATCTTAGCTATCACTACAAGCTTATGAAGGGATCTCTGTAATGCAACCCTAGAGAGTTAGGCTAATAGTTGCAAGAATCACAAAAATACTTTTTTTAAGCAAGAAAATGCATTAACAATAGATCATTAAACACAACATTAACAAGATGAACAACTAACTCCTCTAGGGAACATAACTACATTAGAAATAGATTCGCAATAACACAAGTAAAATACATAACAATACATCATAATTACATCATTCATTTACAAATATGAACAGTTACAAAAGCATAATACAAGATTACATGATTACAAGCTTGATGAATGATTACATCGGTTCACACAATACAATAAGATTTTACAATTTGGAGGATGCAAATACAAGTCTAGAATTGGGATCACGACTGCAGAGATCATGAACATAGAACGACCGAGAAAACCAATGGATAGCTCTGCCTCCCAACCATGTGGTACCCTGAGGTCCACCCCTCCGAGCTAGGAGACAACAATGAGGTTTCCCGACACAAGCAAGGACAAAAGAACTAACAAAAAATTGAAATACCATAAGTTTCACATCCAGACAACACTGGACACAACAATCAACATCCAGAGGCAAGAACAAGACCAACCAGAGTGCAGTAAGATGGAGTGTCATCGCATGGTTCATGGGTTACCCTGACTGTCTCTCTCTAGACGCCGGCCCCCATCTATGGTTACCCTGACAGCCTCTCTCTAGGCACCGGCCCCATAGGACACAAATGCGGACTACCTTATCTAGATCAATGAGAAGTTTTTACCCTTCTCCCCCCCTTAGTTAATTATTAGGTTTTCAATTGTTTAATCCACTTCTAATGGGTTAACCAGACAACCACTTCAACGCCGGCCCCACATTGGAAGCCACCCCCTTACCTGCTCCTAGTTGGCCCAACACAAAAGAGCACCACACACAAGGACATACAGAACATACCTCCCAACTCTCACTTCAATACGAGGTATACCAACAGCTCAAATCTTAAAAACCAATAATCAATTTTTTCTCTCTCTCTAGAATACAGTTTATTAGATTCAAACAACAAGTTCATAGAATCCTACTCATACATGAGTCACAAAACAAGCCTCTGGATAAGTCAACAAAATCCATGAAACAAAAGACCAATTAGCTCATACCCTGACTCAACATTGAAAATCGATAACCACAGTCAACAAGTAAATCATAATAAGTAAATACAAGACAATCAACAAGAATAAAAAAAATACTAACTATTCTACCTCCTAGACATTACTCCAATAGATTCGATTATTCCTACCAACTAATTGCATAAAAGAATTATCCTATAAGAAATTTATAATAAACAAGGATTCAATTAACAAGACACTTGACTAGTGAAATATTGTGTAAAGAAAATATACCGAACAAGGAATAATTCCTTCACATGCCTTTATTTGAATTCTAAAACAATTTTAAAAGATACTTCAATAATATTCATATAAACAATATGTTGACACTCATTTTGACCAGGGGTTGATTTGTCATGATCAGGAGGTTTCTTCATTTGAAGCCTTTATCTTCTTGCCCATTTTTTCTAAGTGTTGGACCTCCTCAGCATTTTTCAACTGCAGCATCATGTTTTCCTGAGAAGGAGGTCATCATCATCATCTTGTCTTCGATGATGATCTGCATCATCATGTTCCTCGTCGACTTGTTTTTCAACGTCATCATCATATTTCAACTGTCGGGTGATGTTTGGTTTTTATCATGATGATGCTGCCGAGCAACAGTGCGCCCTCATCTGCTTGCGAGGGTGATGTTTCAAAGCCTCCGGTGATCTTCCATTTATCACCTTGCGCGAGCATGATGATGATGTTGCTTATTCTTTGAATTGCTCGACCTAACTTGTTTTTTCCTAAGGGTCGTGTTCATCATCATCATATTTCCAGTTTTCATCCTGCTGCTTGCGGAGGTCATCATATTTTATGCCTTCATGATATTTCGCCGGGGTGATATTTTTATCATCGGGTGATCTTGGTTAACATCATCCTGATGATGTTGTTGAAGAGTTGTAATTGCGACCCGATATTCACTAGGGTCATCATATTTTGGAACGTCAGGATGATCTTAGTCAATATCATCCTGATGATGTTGTATTACTTCTTGTTCTTTGTTTCTCATCCTGATGATGCTGACGTCATCCGTATATCAGGGTGATATTTTTCTTTCTGCCTATCTGCATCATGATATTCGCGAAGGAGGGGGTGATATTTTCATATCACCCGGATATATGTTTGTTCGAACATCATGATGATGTTGATATCAGGGAGATATCCGCCTGCTAGTTTCGCGTGTTATCTATTGAGGGTGATCTTTTCAAGCAGCATCATCATATTCAGTTATCGCCCCGATCTTATAGAGGAGCTACAGTGCAACCTGATATTTGAACATCAGGAGGATATTTCCAAATATCCGGTTGTCTTCCGAATATCATGATGATGTGAATATGATGATGACGTTATCAAGGTCCGCGGGGGTCATATTTCTAACACTGATCATTTTGAAGAGACCTCCTGATATTTACAAACATGATGATGACGTCATCCGGATGTGAGGAGGTGCGCAGTAGGCGGATATGATGATGATGTCAGCAGGATATGATGATGACGTCATCAGGATGTTCATCGGCCAGACTTTTGTTATAAGCTCAGCAGGAGGATGTTCCTCCGAAGGATCAGGTTGTGCCGATTATCATGAAGGTTATATTTCAAATATCATGATGACGTCAGGGTGATATTTCGAACAACAGGATATCATGCTGTTGGAGGATGATGATGATGAAGTCTATACTAGTGTCGTCGGGAGCAAAAGTACCGACATGATATATGCTCATGACTTAGTATATAAAGTGCAAAGGAGGTTGCTGCGGGGTGCATGTGGGATAATGTGATCCTGCATATTCAAAATATCATGATGATGAGTCTCGGCGGGAAAAGCTTGCGATGGTCTGTTTGGTGTTTTTCCCCAGGCCGCGGGTTGGTGCGCCATTAATGGCGATTGTTGCAGAGGTGTGGGCGATGGCGTGGGTCGATCTTGTACCCGACTGGAGGTGTCAATCAGCGGGCAGGAGCGCAGGGCTCGAGAAATCTTCCTGTCTCCTCCCCTACCTGCTGCATTCAAGTTTGGGCGCCAATCCGGTTGTGTTTGAGCGCCATTTTCATGATACTGTGTATCTGGCGAAATTTTGGTCAACATTGTAATTAATTGCTGAGCACCTACCTGGCTGTTATAAGCAAGTTGTGTTGTTCATTTGTGGTTGTTGAAAGTTGATGATTTTGGCTCTGTAATGCATGACAAGCTGATCTGGTTGCTCTGTACAGCTTACCTGTGAGTTTATGTATCTCCTATTGTTTGTTTTTGGCATGAACCCACTGATTTCATGATTAAACTTATATGAGAAATGCTGTTTGGCATGTGTTGTGTTAATTCTGTCTCCAGTATTGCATGTATTCTTCTTCTGAATCTGGATGTTTGGTAATGTTTAGATTCTAGAGCATAGAATTCCTATGTTGACTGTCTGACCTTTTAACTTCTATTCAAGGGGTAGATTAAACTGTTTTCAGGTTGAACATTGGGAGGGATATATTGCAGTAGGGATACCATAAGTAGAGATAACCTAACACTTTGTATTGGGAGATGCCTGTAAGGCAGGTATCACATATATCCCCTTGAAATCCAGTTTTAGTTGTTTATGCTGATCATTCACAGGTGTATGTCTATTGACTCCAGGCCCTGGATAGGCACCAATCATGCTTTGCTTTGTGTTATAACCATATCCAGCTTTGCATCCACACTTAAACTCCAAAGCAAAATCTAAAACCAACATTAGGACTTTAGAGTTAGTTTAGGATCCTCAGTCCTCTGTCTACAACTGCAAATAGGCCCAAAGCTAGCCCCTTTGCCCTTATCTTTCAGTTTTGGTCTACATACAGGAGGACTCATCTGCTTTCTGTCAACATCCCAGCCTTGCATGCATATCCTCATGGATGTTGAGTAGGGAATACCCCCCTAGGTCTTGCAGAGCCTGAAGAAGAAGAGGAGATAAAATATAGAGTCTATCTCCTATACTGTTGACCCCCTGGCCCAGAGCTCCTGTTGATCACTGATGGCTACCTTGTAGGGATATCTGGGAATAAGCATCCAGTCTGGGAAAAAGTCAACACAATAATGGCTCAACTAATTTTCAAAACTATAAGAAGGGTCATTTAACTTACATTAAACACCGACCTAGAATGTGATTAACTTTATCTTTCTCTAACCAATACATATATAAACCTATTAGATGTCAGGTAATTCCTACACTGCAAAACTAATCAGAAAATGGTTAACAAGAGATTAGTAACAATATAAATTATTTCAAACATGCTAATATAGGCCGAGTTTTTTTTGTTTTTTTTAATGGGAGAAAATTTCCTTAAACAAAAACGTCCACACTACACCATACTAGGAAAGCAAGTTACTAAAAATTTGGAGGATTAGAATTTAGGAAGATTCGTATGATTGCCACTAATCTCGTTTCAATACAGAACTTCATTGAGATGACTACCAGATAATTCAGGCGCTCAACACGTAAGAGTCTACCTAGCAAAGAAGTTTAGTGGGATTAATATTCTAGAGGAGATATATCTATTCATTTCCCTGATAACGTAGAGGATGAACTATTAACTCAAGAGGATCAATTGCTAGAGCTAACCGATTAGCTGTGATAAGAGATTGAAGACTGATATGCAGGTAACTTTTCCCTTAGCCACGGCCGTACAATGGCATGCAGCACAAGAATTGCCATAGAGGCCGAACCAGAGTTATAAGAATTAGATGAAGAGCATTAGCATGAACTAAATTGAGAAGGAGACAAATTAGCTTTGGTTTAAGGAAATCACTACAAAACCTCTCTTGATTTTTTTTATTTTTTTTAAACAAACAATTCTTAATGCATGGCAGAATGCAATCGGTGGCTCAAGGGTCAAATTCAAATTGTCTCAGGTAACCACTCAAATGACATAATGATTTCCAGTTATGAGGAGGGCAAAGGGGAGATTTAATGACTCAGGCAAACCTAACAACATGCAAGATTCGAAGAGAACCCCCAACGATTGAATAGAGAAATAGCTCAAGCAAGCATAAAAGATTGCATGGTTTGAAGGAGAGAAAACAAAAAAAATGATTTTTAAGGGATAAACTCAGGTGAGGAAATACAATTGCAGGACTTGGGAAGGTATAAATGGTTTTCTAGTAATGTGAGTGTTTGCAAAGGAAAAGGAAATTGCAAACGATATAGGCAAAACGACTCAAGGGAAGAACAGATACCACTCAAGATTCCAAAATTTATCTTTATTGCAAGAGACGACCCCACAAAGGTACCGCATGACGATTGCATAGAAGGTTCATAAACTTATTTTTCTTAAAGATTGCTCAGGTTTTCCCTCCCACGTCTTACGGCTGACCGACAGAAAGCTTGCAAGGCAAGAATGCATTTTCTGGAAAGAGAAAGGAATTTATTATCTTGTTTCTTTTGAAAGAACAAATACAATCATATTTGAGAAGCCAAAATTTGATTAAGGGAAGAAGATCTAATTCACGCACGTCAAGTACTTAAAATGATTTTCTTGAAGGAAATCTCAGGCAATCAGAATGATAGCTACACAAGTCTAAAGAACTCAGGTTCGCTAGAGTGAATGAAAGAAACCATTAAAAGAAACTTAGATTTACTGGAGTGATTGAAAGAAACTATCAAGGTAGTTATTGCAGAGTGAAGACAAAGTGGGAAAAAGTAATATTGCATGGGGATTGTGAAAGCGACAGGAAGATAGAACAATCACTAGCACAACGGATTCCCAAGCAACATAATTGAGAGAATGATACATTTTCAAAGATACAGATAACCTTCATTCAAACATATGACACAAACATACCCAGAATTCAATCTTTGAGCTTAGATTCCACCTTCCTGATCAATCTCTCTCCTTCCTCCTCTTTTCCCCCTTTGCCAAAAACTCCCCCCAGAATAATTCCCCCACTCCAAATATATCTCCAGAAACAAAATAGCTGAGACTCATTAATTTCCATGACCCCCCCTTCCCCCAAAATCCGTTACAGAACCCACTACCCTCTAAAATAGAAAACAATAAATTTTATTTCAGAGAGAGAGATTCTCCAAATCCGAATTCTCATATGACAACACAAAATCAATAAATTATCAACTAATAATATTTTCCAACTACCATAAATATTTCAACAATAAAAAGATGTTAATACTTATGTCAGTCACTTATTAAAATTAATAAAATTACTAATTTAATCCATATCAAAACACATAAATAATATTCCCATTTCATAATAATGAAAAACAACTAGTAAAACTATAATGTCAAACTTGTTATTATTATAATTCATTTCCAACCTTTCACAAAGACTGAAACCAACACATACCCACTAGACAAATGCATACCAAATATGACCATACCCGAGACAAAGGACCATAAAGTGACAACAAGACTTATGACCACCCACAGAAAACGAAAACTGACCCAGGGAAACCCCATGTTATCTCCAATCCATATTTCCATTGGTGTAAGGGCCCGCTCAGACCTGCTAAGTCAGGTGGAGTCGAGGCCCAGTACCTGCAACCTGCATTGAAACGATAGGTTTCATACAAACATATGCAAATATATCAGACACACAGAGTCAGGGAATCACAACGTAGTAGGGTGCTCGAAATGAGTAGTACTACACTGTCCCTGCTCTAGAGCAAAACATAACATTTCTAATTAACAATCAGATAGCATAGTAACATATTTCTGCAAATCAATTAACCATCAACTCACCATGTTGAAATACAACATAAGCTACAACATCAATAATGTCATCATACTGCTCAAAACACATGTCAGAACTAAAACAGTCGAACATAGTTTATCATGATCATAAAATTATAAACCATAGATCTAATAACTCAAATGTCTCAGAACTATCTAAATGCAATGGAAGAACTAACAACTATCTCAAAACTGCAAAAATGATAATGTTAACTAGCAACTAACTCAAGCCAAAAATGAGGGGGCATTACATCCTCCCCCTAGAGTCAGGCTTACTCCTGGAAGCCTGTAAATAAGGAAGTGTAAAACTCTCTCATCCTGGAAGTATCCTCCCAGGTGGAAAGAGTCTCATCACTAGGGTCCCACTAGACCTTGACCTACTCCACGTCTCTACCCCTGAGAGTTTATTCCTGATGTTGAAGCTCACACACGATCTCCAAAGAAGGCTGCCCGTCCTCTACCTGTGGTCTGCAAGGCTATCCCCTGATGCTCAATTGCTGCGAACACTCTATGAGACCTCCCATCGTCTCCTATGGTTGGCTCTGAAGTTGCCAGCCTCTGACCAAATCCTGAAGGGTTCCCTTGAGGACATTGGCTGGCTATATGGCCCTGCTGTCCACAAGAGAAACATCCTGTACCTCTACTAAAACCTCCACCACTAGTAACGACATTGGACTACTGAAAGTTATCTCTATTCACTGTAGATTGCGTACTTTGAGCTGGCTGATCGAAATGATCATGCTTGTTACGCTACAAGGACTGGTCCTTCCTATGCTGATATCTATTACCCTGCTGAGGCTGAGGAATCTTTGATTGCGAAAGAGAGAGATGTTGATGCTGCTGCTCGGCCTTGGCAGACGCATGATGGTCTCTTGAAGAACCAGCTACCTAGGACTGACCACCATCTCCTACCGAGGGTACACTCCCGATATGCACACCTATATGCCCTCCAAGTGCCATCTCTAGATTCTCTTCCACTAACCGAGCTTTCTCCACCACCACCTCCATAGACTTAGGTTCAAATACATGAACCCCTCCACTGATCTGAGCATTCATGCCCCTGATGAAATGCTGCACCAACATAGACTCGTCGTCACCAATACTCGTGTACTACTTAAGCTCATAGAATCTGTGCTCATATTGTTCAACTATCATGGCCATCTGCCTCAGGTCATGGAACTCATCTACGTGGCACTGCCTCCAATGATCAGATAGGAAACAGGCTCTGAATCTCTCTAAGAACAACTCCCAAGAAACAGTGCTAAGGTACAAGTGTAGCTTATGCTCCTCTAACCGCCACCAAGTCGAAGCAAAACCTCAGAGATGCAAAATAACACATATGGCCTTGGTGTTACTGCCATAAGGATGCGTGGCGAAACACTTGCCTAAGTCCAATAACCAAGTTTCTGCCTCTAGACCACTACCAGCTCCATCAAAGGTGGGAGGGCATGCCCTCAGTAGATCTCTCATATGGCTGGCTAGTGTGGCCTCCTACTCAGCTGTCAACTCTCTCTGCCTGGGTGATCTCTCTCTCTCCCTAGGGTCTGGCTGATTTACCTCTTGTCTAGGGCCTAAATAGGCAAGGACCTCCTCAAGTAACTATCGCAACTGGGCTCCCTCAGGCTAGCCCTGACCATCCATATTTTGACCCCCGCCTTCATGGGCACTCTCATGAGGAGAACTGGGAGGAGGTGTACCGCCACCAACCCTCCCTTGACCTCTACCCTGGCCACGACCTCAACCTCTACCTCTAGGCATCTTCCTACACACACATACCTCAAAAGAATGAATTCAAAACAAGTTATACAAACAAGGAGAATAATTTTATTTACAAAGTTTAAGCACTAGGTCACATAATGGGCTCAATAATAACCAAAGTACCCAGTGTTCAAACCTGGCTCTGATACCAAATGAAATGCCCTGTCATGCAACCCTAGAGAGTTAGGCTAACAGGTGCAAGAATCACAGAATTTTTTTTTTTGAAGCAAGAAAATGCATTAACAATAGATCATTATACACAACATTAACAAGATGAACAACTAACTCCTCTAGGGAACATAACTGCATCAGAAATAGATTTGCAATAACACAAGTAAAATACATAACGATACATCAAAAGTACATCATGCATTTACAAATATGAACAGTTATAGAAGCATAATACAAGATTACATGATTACAAGCTTGATGAATGATTACATCAGTTCACACAATACAATAAGATTTTACAATTTGGAGGATGCAAATACAAGTCTAGAATTGGGATCACGACTGTGGAGATCATGAACATAGAACGACCAAGAAAACCAATGGATAGCTTTGCCTCCCAACCATGTGGTACCCTGAGGTCCACCCCTCCGAGCTAGGAGACAACAATGAGGTTTCCTGACACAAGCAAGGACAAAAGAACTAACAAAAAATTGAAATACCATAAGTTTCACATCCAGACAACACTGGACACAACAATCAACATCCAGAGGCAAGAACAAGACCAACCAGAGTGCAGTAAGATGGAGTGTCATCGCATGGTTCATGGGTTACCCTGAGTATCTCTCTCTAGACGCTGGCCCCCATCTATGGTTACCCTGACAGCCTCTCTCTAGGCACCGGCCCCATAGGACACAAATGTGGACTACCTTATCTAGATCAATGAGAAGTTTTTACCCTTCTCTCCCCCTTAGTTAATTATTAGGTTTTCACTTGTTTAATCCACTTCCAATGGGTTACCCAGACAACCACTTCAACGCCAGCCCCACATTGGAAGCCACCCCCTTACCTGCTCCTAGTTGGCCCAACACAAAAGAGCACCACACATAAGGACATACGGAACATACCTCCCAACTCTCACTTCAATACGAGGTATACCAACAGCTCAAATCTTAAAAACCAATAATCAATTTTTTTCTCTCTCTAGAATACAGTTTATTAGATTCGAACAACAAGTTCATAGAATCCTACACATACATGAGTCACAAAACAAGCCTCTGGATAAGTCAACGAAATCCATGAAACAAAAGACCAATTAGCTCATACCCTGACTCAACACTGAAAACCGATAACCACAGTCAACAAGTAAATCATAATAAGTAAATACAAGACAATCAACAAGAATAAAAAAAAATACTAACTATTCTATCACCTAGACATTACTCCAATAGATTCGATTATTCCTACCAACTAATTGCATAAAAGAATTATCCTATAAGAAATTTATAATAAACAAGGATTCAATTAACAAGACACTTGACTAGTGAAATATTGTGTAAAGAAAATATACCGAACAAGGAATAATTCCTTCACATGCCTTTATTTGAATTCTAAAACAATTTTAAAAGATACGACAATAATATTCATATAAACAATAATGGCTCAACTAATTTTCAAAACTATAAGAAGGGTCATTTAACTTACATTAAACACCAACCTAGAATGTGATTAACTTTATCTTATTCTAACCAATACATATATAAACCTATTAGATGTCAGGTAATTCCTACACTGCAAAACTATTTAGAAAACGGTTAACAAGAGATTAGTAACAATATGAATTATTTCAGACATGCTAATATAGGCCTAGTTTTTTTTTTAATGGGAGAAAATTTCCTTAAACAAAAACATCCACACTACACCATACTAGGAAAGAAAGTTACTAAAAATTTGGAGGATTAGAATTTAGGAAGATTCATATGATTGCCACTAATCTCGCTTCAATATAGAACTTCATTGAGATGACTACCAGATAATTCAGGCGCTCAATAGGTAAGAGTCTACCTAGCAAAGAAGTTTAGTGGGATTAATATTCTAGAGGAGATATATCTATTCATTTCCCTGATAACGTAGAGGCTGAACTATTACCTTAGGAGGATCAATTGCTAGAGCTAATTGATTAGCTGTGATAAGAGATTGAAGACTGATATGCAGGTAACTTTTCCCTTAGCCGCGGCCGTACAACGACATGCAACACAAGACTTGCCACAGAGGCCGAACCAGAGTTATAAGAATTAGATGAGGAGCATTAGTAGGAACTAAATCGAGAAGGAGAAAAATTAGCTTTGGTTTAAGGAAATCACTACAAAACTTCTCTTGATTTATTTATTTATTTATTTTTAAACAAACAATTCTTAATGCATGGCAGAATGCAATTGGTGGCTCAAGGGTCAAATTCAAATTGTCTCAGGCAACCACTCAAATGACATAATGATTTCCAGTTATGAGGACAACAAAGGAGCGATTTAATAACTTAGGCAAACATGACAACAGGCAAGATTCGAAGAGAACCCCCAATGATTCAACGGAGAAATAGCTCAGGCAAGCATAAAAGATTGCATGGTTTGATGGAGAGAAAACAAAAAAAATGATTTTTAAGGGATAAACTCAGGCGAGCAAATACAATTGTAGGACTTGGGAAGGTATAAATGGTTTTCTAGTAATGTGAGAGTCTGCAGAGGAAAAGGAAATTGCAAGCGATACAGACAGAATGAATCAAGGGAAGAACGTATACCACTCAAGATTCCAAAATTTATCTTTATTGCAAGAGACGACCCCACAAAGGTACCATACGACGACTGCATAGAAGGTTCATAAACTTATTTTTCTTAAACATTGCTCAGGTTTTCCCTCCCACGTCATACGACTGATCGACAGAAAGCTTGCAAGGCAAGAATGCATTTTCTGGAAAGAGAAAGGAATTTATTATCTTGTTTCTTTTGAAAGAACAGATACAATCATATTTGAGAAGCCAAAATTTGATTAAGGGAAGAAGATCTAATTCACGCATGTCAAGTACTTAAAACAATTTTCTTGAAGGAAATCTCAGGCAATCAGAATGATAGCTACATAGGTCTAAAAGAACTCAGGTTTGCTGGAGTGAATGAAAGAAACCATTAAAAGAAACTTAGATTTACTGGAGTAATTGAAAGAAACTATCAAGGTAGTTATTGCAGAGTGAAGACAAAGTGGGAAAAAGTAATATTGCATGGGGACTGAGAAAGCGACAAGATAGAACAATCACTAGCACAACGGATTCCCAAGCAACAAAATTGAGAGAATGATACATTTTCAAAGATACAAATAACCTTCATTCAAACATACGACATAATCATACCCAGAATTCAATCTTAGAGCTTAGATTCCACCTTTCCGATCAATCTCTCCCCTTTCTCCTCTTTTCCCCCTCTGCCAAAAACTCCCCCCAGAACAATTCCCCCACTCCAAATATATCTCTAGAAACAAAATAGCTGAGACTCATTAATTTCCATACCCCCCCTTCCCCCAAAATCCGTTACAGAACCCACTACCCTCTAAAATAGAAAACAATAAATTTTATTTCAGAGAGAGGGATTCTCCAAATCTGAATTCTCATATGACAACACAAAATCAATAAATTATTAACTAATAATATTTTCCAACTACCATAAATATTTCAACAATAAAAAGATGTTAATACTTATGTCAGTCACTTATTAAAATCAATAAAATTACTAATTTAATCCATATCAAAACACATAAATAATATTCCCATTTCATAATAATGAAAAATGACTAGTAAAACTATAATGTCAAACTTGTTATTATTATAATTCATTTCTGACCTTTCACAAAGACTGAAACCAACACATACCCACCAGACAAATGCATACCAAATATGACCATACCTGAGACAAAGGACCATAAAGTGACAACAAGAGTTATGACCACCCACAGAAAATGGAAACTGACCCAGGGAAACCCCATGTTATCTCCTATCCATATTTCCATTGGTGTAAGAGCCTGCTCAGACCTGCTAAGTCAGGTGGGGTGGAGGCCCGGTACTTGCAACCTGCATCAAAATGATAGTTTTCATACAAACATATGCAAATATATCAGACACACGAAGTCAGGGAATCGCAGCGTAGTAGGGTGCTCGAAACAAGTAGTACTACACTGTCCCTGCTCTAGAGCAAAACATAACATTTCTAACTTACAATCAAATAGCATAGTAACATATTTCTGCAAATCAATTAACCATCAACTCACCATGTTGAAATACAACATAAGCTACAACATCAATAATGTCATCATACTGCTCAAAACACATGTTAGAGCTAAAAAAGTCGAACATAGTTTATCATGATCATAAAAGTATAAACCATAGATCTAATAACTCAAATGTCTTAGAACTATCTAAATGCAATGGAAGAACTAACAACTATCTCAGAACTGCAAAAATGATAATGTTAACTAGCAACTAACTCAAGCCAAAAATGAGGGGGCATTACATCCTCCTCCCTAGAGTCAGGCTTACTCCTGGAAGCCTACAAATAAGGAAGTGTAAAACTCTCTCATCCTGGAAGTATCCTCCCAGGTGGCAAGAGTCTCATCACTAGGGTCCCACTGGACCCTGACCTACTCCACGTCTCTTCCCCTGAGAGTTTATTCCCGATGCTGAAGCTCACACACGATCTCCAAAGAAGGTTGCCCATCCTCTACCTGCGGTCTCCAAGGCTGTCCCCTGATGCTCAATTGTTGTGAACACTCTATGAGACCTCCCGTCATCTCCTACGGTTGGCTCTGAAGTTGCCGGCCTCTGACCAAATCCTAAAGGGTTCCCTTAAGGACACTGCCTGGCTATATGGCCCTGTTGTCCACAAGAGAAACATCCTGTGCCTCTACTAAAACCTCCACCACCTGTAACGACATTGGACTGCTGAAAGTTATCTCTATTCACTGCAGACTACGTACTCTGAGCTGGCTGATCAAAACGATAGTGCTTCTTACGCTGCTAGGACCGGTCCTTCCTATGTTGATATCTATTACTCTGCTGAGGCTGAGGAATCTTTGATTGTGAAGGAGAGCGATGTTGATGCTGCTGCTCGTCCTTGGTAGGTGCATGATTGTCTCTTGAAGAACTAGCTACCTGAGACTGACCACCATCTCCTACTGAGGGTGCACTCCCGATATGCACACCTATATGCCCTCCAAGTGCCATCTCCAGATTCTCTTCCACTAACTGGCCTTTCGGTACCGCCACCTCCATAGACTTAGGGTCGAATACATGAACTCCTCCACTGATCCGAGCATTCAAGCCTCTGATGAAATGCTGCACCAACATAGACTTGTCGTCACCGATACCCGCGTACTGCTTGAGCTCATAGAATATGCACTCATACTGCTCAACTGTCATAACCATCTGCCTCAGCTCATGGAACTCATCTGCACAGTGCTACCTCTAATGATCAAATAGGAAACGGGCTCTGAATCTCTCTAAGAACAACTCCCAAGAAACAGTGCTAAGGTCCAAGTGTAGCTTCTACTCCTCTGACCACCACCAAGTCAAAGCAAAACCTCAGAGATGCAAAATAGTACATCTGGCCTTGGTGTTGCTGCCATAAGGATGCATGGCGAAACACCTGCCTAAGTCCAATAACCAAGTTTCTGCCTCTAGACCACTACCAGCTCCATCAAAGGTGGGAGGGCATGCCCTCAGTAGATCTCTCATATGGCTGGCTAGTGTGGCCTCCTGCTTAGCTGTCAACTCTCTCCACCTAGGTGATCTCTCTCTCTCCCTAGGGTCCGGCTAATCTACCTCCTGTCTAGGGCCTAAACGGGCAAGGACCTCCTCAAGTGACTGTTGCAATTGGGCTCCCTCAAGCTGGCCCTGACCATCCATATTCTGACCCCCACCTTCATGGGTACTCTTATGAGGAGAATTGGGAGGAGGTGTACTGCCACCACCCCTCCCTCGACCTCTACCCTGGCCACGACCTCGACCTCTACCTCTAGGCATCTTCCTACACACACATACCTCAAAAGAACGAACTCAAAACAAGGTATACGAACAAGGAGAAGAATTTTATCTACAGAGTTTAAGCACATAGGTCACATAATGGGCTCAATAATAACCAGAGTACCCAGTGTTGAAACCTGGCTCTGATACCAAATGAAATGCCCCCTCATACAACCCTAGAGAGTTAGGCTAACAGGTGCAAGAATCACAGAATTTTTTTTTTGAAGCAAGAAAATGCATTAACAATAGATCATTATACACAACATTAACAAGATGAACAACTAACTCCTCTAGGGAACATAACTGTATCAGAAATAGATTCACAATAACACAAGTAAAATACATAACGATACATCAGAATTACATCATTCATTTACAAATATGAACAGTTACAAAAGTATAATACAAGATTACATGATTACAAGCTTGATGAACGATTACATCAGTTCACACAATACAATAAGATTTTACAATTTGGAGGATGCAAATAAAAGTCTAGAACTGGGATCACGACTGCAGAGATCACGAACATAGAACAACCAACAAAACTAATGGATAGCTCTGCCTCCCAACCATGTGGTACCTTGAGGTCCACCCCTCCGAGCTAGGAGACAACAATGAGGTTTCCCGACACAAGCAAGGACAAAAGAACTAACAGAAATATGAAATACCATAAGTTTCACATGCGGACAACACTGGACACAACAATCAACATCCAGAGGCAAGAACAGGACCAACCAGAGTGCAGTAAGATGGAGTGTCATCGCATGGTTCATGGGTTACCCTGATTGTCTCTCTCTAGACGCTGACCCCCATCTATGGTTACCCTGACAGCCTCTCTCTAGGCGTCGGCCCCATAGGACACACATGCGGACTACCTTATCTAGATCAATGAGAAGTTTTTACCCTCCCCCCCTTAGTGAATTATTAGGTTTTCACTTGTTTAATCCACTTCCAATGGGTTACCCAGACAGCTACTTCGGCGCCAGCCCCACATTGGAAGCCACCCCCTTACCTGCTCCTAGTTGGCCCAACACAAAAGAGCACCACACACAAGGACATATGGAACATACCTCCCAACTCTCACTACAATATGAGGTATACCAACAGCTCAAATCTTAAAAACCAATAATCAAATTTTTTTCTCTCTCTAGAATACAGTTTATTAGATTCGAACAACAAGTTCATAGAATCCTACTCATACAGGAGTCACAAAACAAGCCTCTGGATAAGTCAACGAAATCCATGAAACAAAAGACCAATTAGCTCATACCCTAACTCAACACTGAAAATTGATAACCACAGTCAACAAGTAAATCATAATAAGTAAATACAAGACAATCAACAAGAATAAAAAAAATACTAACTATTCTACCTCCTAGACATTACTCGAATAGATTCGATTATTCCTACCAACTAATTGCATAAAAGAATTATCCTATAAGAAATTTATAATAAGGATTCAATTAACAAGACACTTGACTAGTGAAATATTGTGTAAAGAAAATATACCGAACAAGGAATAAGTCCTTCACATGCCTTTATTCGAATTCTAAAACAATTTTAAAAGATATGACAATAATATTCATATAAACAATAATGGCTCAACTAATTTTCAAAACTATAAGAAGGGTCATTTAATTTACATTAAACACCAACCTAGAATGTGATTAACTTTATCTTATTCTAACCAATACATATATAAACCTATTAGATGTCAGGTAATTCCTATGCTGCAAAACTAATTAGAAAACGGTTAACAAGAGATTAGTAACAATATGAATTATTTCAGACATGCTAATATAGGCCGAGTTTTTTTTTTTTTTGAATGGGAGAAAATTTCCTTAAACAAAAAAGTCCACACTACACCATACTAGGAAAGCAAGTTACTAAAAATTTGGAGGATTAGAATTTAGGAAGATTCGTATGATTGCCACTAATCTTGCTTCAATACAGAACTGCATTGAGATGACTACCAGATAATTCAGGCGCTCAACAAGTAAGAGTCTACCTAGCAAAGTAGTTTAGTGGGATTAATATTCTAGAGGAGATATATCTATTCATTTCCCTGATAACGTAGAGGCTGAACTATTAAATCAGGAGGATGAATTGCCAGAGCTAACTGATTAGCTGTGATAAGAGATTGAAGACTTATATGCAGGTAACTTTTCCCTTAGCCGCGGCCGTACAACAGCATGCAGCACAAGACTTGCCACAGAGGCCGAACCAGAGTTATATGAATTAGATGAAGAGCATTACCAGGAACTAAATCGAGAAGGAGACAAATTAGCTTTGGTTTAAGGAAATCACTACAAAACCTCTCTTGATTTATTTATTTATTTTTTTAAACAAACAATTCTTAATGCATGGCATAATGCAATCGGTGGCTCAAGGGTCAAATTCAAATTGTCTTAGGCAACCACTCAAATGACATAATGATTTCTAGTGATGAGGAGGGAAAAGGGGCAATTTAATGACTCAGGCAAACCTGACAACAGGCAAGATTCAAAGAGAACCCCCAACGATTCAACAAGAAATATCTCAAGAAAGCATAAAAGATTGCATGGTTTGAAGGAGAGAAAACAAAAAAAATGATTTTTAAGGGATAAACTCAAGCGAACAAATACAATTGTAGGACTTGGGAAGGTATAAATGGTTTTCTAGTAATGTGAGCGTTTACAGAGGAAAAGGAAATTGTAAGCGATACAGGCAGGACGACTCAAGGGAAGAACAAATACCACTCAAGATTCCAAAATTTATCTTTATTGCAAGAGACGACCCCACAAAGGTACTGTACGACGACTGCATAGAAGGTTCATAAACTTATTTTTCTTAAAGATTGCTCAGGTTTTCCCTCCCACGTCATACAACTAACCGACAGAAAGCTTGCAAGGCAAGAATGCATTTTCTGGAAAGAGAAAGGAATTTATTATCTTGTTTCTTTTGAAAGAACAGATACAATCATATTTGAGAAGCCAAAATTTGATTAAGGGAAGATCTAATTCACGCATGTCAAGTACTTAAATGATTTTCTTGAAGGAAATCTTAGGCAATCCGAATGAGCTACACAAGTCTAAAAGAACTTAGGTTTGCTGGAGTGAATGAAAGAAACCATTAAAAGAAACTCAGATTTATTGGAGTGATTGAAAGAAACTATCAAGGTAGTTATTGCAGAGTGAAGACAAAGTGGGAAAAAGTAATATTGCATGGGGATTGAGAAAGCGACAGGAAGATAGAGCAATCACTAGCACAACGGATTCCCAAGCAACAGAATTGAGAGAATGATACATTTTCAAAGATACAGATAACCTTCATTCAAACATACGACACAAACATACCCATAATTCGATCTTCGAGCTTAGATTCCACCTTCCTGATCAATCTCTCCCCTTCCTCCTCTTTTCCCCCTTTGCCAAAAACTCCCCCCAGAACAATTCCCCCACTCCAAATATATCTCCAGAAACAAAATAGCTGAGACTCATTAATTTCCATGACCCCCCCTTCCCCCAAAATTTGTTACAGAACCCACTACCCTCTAAAATAGAAAACAATAAATTTTATTTCAGAGAGATAGATTCTCCAAATCCGAATTCTCATATGACAACACAAAATCAATAAATTATTAACTAATAATATTTTCCAACTACCATAAATATTTCAACAATAAAAAGATGTTAATACTTATGTCAGTCACTTATTAAAATCAATAAAATTACTAATTTAATCCATATCAAAATACATAAATAATATTCCCATTTCATAATAATGAAAAACGACTAGTAAAACTATAATGTCAAACTTGTTATTATTATAATTCATTTCCGACCTTTCACAAAGACTAAAACCAACACATACCCACCAGACAAATGCATACCAAATATGACCATACCTGAGACAAAGGACCATAAAGTGACAACAAGACTTATGACCACCCACATAAAACGGAAACTAACCTAGGGAAACCCCATGTTATCTCCAATCCATATTTCCATTGGTGTAAGGGCCCGCTCAGACCTGCTAAGTTAGGTGGAGTCGAGGCCCGGTACCTGCAACCTACATTGAAACGATAGGTTTCATACAAACATATGCAAATATATCAGACACACAGAGTCAGGGAATCACAACGTAGTAGGGTGCTCGAAATGAGTAGTACTACACTGTCCCTGCTCTAGAGCAAAACATAACATTTCTAACTAACAATCAGATAGCATAGTAACATATTTCTACAAATCAATTAACCATCAACTCACCATGTTGAAATACAACATAAGCTACAACATCAATAATGTCATCATACTGCTCAAAACACATGTTAGAACTAAAACAGTCGAACATAGTTTATCATGATCATAAAAGTATAAACCATAGATCTAATAACTCAAATGTCTCAGAACTATCTAAATGCAATGGAAGAACTAACAACTATCTTAGAACTGCAAAAATGATAATGTTAACTAGCAACTAACTCAAGCCAAAAATGAGGGGGCATTACAATCTCCATAGCCAAATTTAGTAACTTTATAAATCATTCTTGCTCTCATCGCTTCTACATGCTCCAAAACTCTAGTTGCATGCTAGGTATTTAGTATTGCTAGTTGCATCACATTTCAAATCCCAAACTTAGAACATTCTAACTTTCCAGATTCTAAATTACCTCTCATTTAGAACATTCCTTGCATTCATTGCATATTGTCTACCATTATTTTATCATGTTGTTGACTTGGTATCCTAGGGGCTTGTCACAAGAAGAACCTCACTTAATAAACTCCTCAAATGTGTTTTTCAACATTGTTATTTTATTATAGACCTATAGATATCCAAGCACATCTTTGTTTGTAGGTATAGGTGAATCTCAATCAACAAGATCAATTTAATGGGCCTAGATTAAATCTGTGTGTGGGTTTCACTTCCATGGTCATGGAAGTGAACTAGAGTCTCAAATAGCTCTAGCTCTCACATGTCTTGGTCATCTTTGACTGCTCTCAAATTTGATCTATCAATTGCATGTCATAACATATTTCACCTCTTCCTATTTGGCTTTAAGGTATGCTTATATTTATTTGAATTTTATTTCATTTTTAGATACCCTTAGGTGTGTAGTTTCTATCCTGACTCTTTAAGTATAGGGTATTTCATTTATTATTGTTCATTTATTTTATTTACCCTATATTTTAATGTGAAGTTTGTTATTTTCACTTACATAAAATGGTGAACCCAATATTCAAGCCCCTCTAGATTTGTTTTAGGGTTTTGACCTTCTTGCTTTTTAATTTTTAGATCTGGTGTTTTTTATTGCTATACCTTTTTAAATTTTATTAGGATTTGGCTTCACCCTTGTGCTTCATTATTCTTCTTTGATTATGTTTTGGAATTTCATTGTTTTACACCTCTTTGATCCCTACCTTCCTACGCTTTGGATTTAAGGTTCACACTTTGATTTTTAAATGTAATCATTGTTTATATTTTTAATTTCATATTAGATCTACCTTTTATAATGAATCCCACTTTTTTCTTTGATTTTGATTGATCTTATTGCTAGATCATGATGGTGTCATAGGCAATATTTTAATTTCTATGTTAATTACTCTTCTCATATCTTACCTAGGGTTTCTTATTCGAGATATTCTTTTCATGATGCCTATATGATTTTTAACCATGTCCTTATTCATATGTGCACTATGATATTTACACATCTATGTACTTCGATGCATATATTTTAGTTGCATGTTAGATCTCTTACTTTGTATGTGTGATCTCATGCATTCTCATGTTGTGATATGTTAATTCATGTTTATTACATATGACCTAGGATGATCTCCTCTCATGCTTCATTGCTTTATCCTTTTAGTGGACACTCCTTAAGATGCCCTGGGAATGTGTCCAAACCTTTATGTTATGCTATTTCTTTTGATGCTCCTCCCTCCTCTAATGGTGTTTTACCTTTGAGCACTTTTTCTTCATTACATTATGATGCTTCATGTGTTGAGGTTCTACCTTCATTAGCAATTCATGTTGTTGTTGATACTTTCCATAATATTCTCCCTACATGTCATGATAGTCCTCTTTTTATGGCCTTTGACTCAAGTTCTTATGATGATACATCTTGTGAGGAGCCTAGTGATGGTTATACATATGTTTATACTTCTTTTATGCACAATTATGTTGTGTCGTATGATGCTAGTCCTTCACCATCTCATGATTATGTCATGCATTGTGATTAATTACATGATGTTACTAATTATAGTGAGCTAACTCTTTCTACATCTCATGCTTGTTTCTTTCATGATGGGGTTGATTTATTAACATAAACATGTATCTTAATCAAGCGATTAATTAACAAGATGATTGAGCTAATCAAATTTTAACCAAAAGAAACATTATATTTTCATCAATTAAGCATATCAATCTAATCGAGATATAACAAACCTTACATTTCAATAATCAATTACAAATCTTTAATGAGTAACCATCACTAATCAAGTACAAGATATGCTCAAGACATCATAGTTTAATTAATAAATTACAATAGACCCTCTAGTCATAAATGCAAATACTATATTTGGAACCAATGACATCTGTCTCCATAAGTCTCAACTTGTCTCATGCTTGGGAAGGAGAGGATCAACTTTTCCTCCAACCACGGACCTGCGGTGCCTCGCTCAACTTCCTAACTAGAAATGGCCCTACCCTTCATGGAAATGTTAGACATTAGAAACCATTAGGTTAGCCATTTGAGTATCTAGTGTTGTGTCCTTCCTAATGTCTCACGATCACACACTATAGATCCACTCTAACTATGTATGACACTTCTAGAGACACTAGGTCATCTGGAACACTGTGGACCGACAATGCATGCAGAGATGGATGCATTGCTTTGGCCAAAGATTTACATACATACACATTGCACAATGAACGTCGTCGTATGTCCACCACCCTAACTTGACTTATAAGCTGTCTTGTCCTATAGTAAGTTCTCATCAACCTTATTCTTTAGGTCTAGTATGAGTGGGATCAATTCGATTCATTGTCCATACCTAGACATTCGACTCCCATCATAGGTTGGTTACGACTAAATAGGTTACTTTCGTAATGAGGAACTAGTGACTCCTTGTCACCTTGTTCCACTTTTAACTCATATCAAAAATTGACCATTTTGACCACCTTGGGTCTTCTATGGTTTACAATTTTGATAGCAAATTATCATATAGGATGAATTCATATTCATGGTACTCTAGGCATACCTTGCCTTAGTAAAATAGATTGGTTTTATTATGATTAATAACTCTTAATATCTTTATGAGCTTTAGGTGATAAACACCAATCCTATTAGTTTGCTCTTGAGTAAAATAAAGGAATTATAACTCGTAACAATAACTGAAAGGTCTTAATTTAGACACATAGAACAAATCTATATTATTCTTTTAGCACAAACAAGCTATTACGTGATGAATCCATGATCTTAAATGATCTCACCACCTCCATAGTCAAGGGTTAATGAGCACAATCTTGACAGTTTAGAAAACCCTTATTATAATTCACATTCGGGTTTCCATGCATGCTAAACTTGTTAATAGTTTAAGTGTTGCAAATACAATAATGTTTAAGTGCCTTTTCAGCTATCTCCACAGTTGAGTGATTGTATGATTCGAATATAGGATAAAATCATTACTGGAATTATTATCAGTTATTTAATATTTCCATGTCGAGAGCACTTAGGCTCTAACTTTGTCATTAATCGACGTTTGCTTGATATATTTTGAAAGCATGCTTAGCCATAACAACTTTGAGCACCGGTTATAGTATGATGTATAATGCATTAAAGCTGGGTCATAAGACCTTGAGCTATGACACAAAAAAGAGTATAACTTTGTATAGCTCGGCCTTATGGCCTCGAACCTATGTCAAAATGAAAACATAATACAATTGCTGCTCAGATTTTAAGCCTTGATCTTAATCTCAGGAAAATAATTACAATGTTGCACTGCTCGGCCATACCGCCTTGAACGTAGTCTCTGGAAAAGATTACTGTGTTTCATTACTCGGCCTTACAGCCTTGAGCTTAGTCTTAAGAAAAGATTACTGTGTTGGCTCAACCATAATGGCTTCGAGCCTATTCTCAATACAAAGTTAACATGATAAGGCTCGGCCTTAAGGCTCTAAACCTTTGAAAATAAATAATTCTTTAATACAATATGAGCTTGGCCGTATCGGCCTTGAGCCTTAACTATGAAGATAATATAAAAAACCATAGGCACGACCTCACAGGCCTCGTGCCTCTGTATTATCTATAAAATAAGAAACATAATGCCATATGTGCTCTAATGGAAGTTCAGCATAGCATTAAACCGAAATCAATTAGAAACAATGTCCACCATTTTACCTAGACAAGACTTTCGAAAGTGATGTAGTCCTAGACCAAGTCTACTTCAAGCTGCTCTGAGCTTCCTATCTCTTAGTGTTTTCCAGAAAAACTTTGCCACCCTCCTCAGCACAAAACCCCAACAACGAAAACTTACTATGCAAAAGTCCTCCCTTACAAAATGAAAGAAAAACTTGTTATCTGACTAATTCTGGCATGTCAATTTGGGTGGAAACTACCACCCCACTCGGTTGGTTTCCTCAAAATATGGCTCGATCAAGGCATCATGCACCTAAGAAGGATGAGCTCAAATCTCTTCTTCACTCCTCAAGGCTAACTATCAACAAAGTAATACTATTCGATAATATCAAATAATAGGATAAGTAAAATAATTACAACATTATTGAAGTCAACCTATAAAGAGGTTCCCTCTAAAAGATATACATATTCATCCTTACTTAAGGATAAGGGTTAAATAATACATATTTAATATTAATATTAAGAATTATCACTATAAAATTGAAATCACAAAATGATTCACAACAAGATCATCGGTTATCAGGGTTGAGTAATACTCCCCCGAAATCGACTATCATCCTTAGTCGAATGACTAGGGAATAATATCCCCCAAAACAAAAGGATAATGAGAGACCTCCTCATTTCTTAACATGATACATCATCTAGTCATCACAATTAGTCGTGATAGCACCAATGATATAATGACTTACAAAGAACATAAATACTAAGAAAGGATACATGATACATGACAACTTACAAAGGGATTTAGAAGGACATAGAAGCCGATACTTAGATGGCTAATCAACCTTTTGTTTTCTCAACGCTTAACCCTTCCTCCAGGATGATACTCTCCTTCGTTCTTCGAAGGATGTTCATTTTCATGTTCACACTCAGGACCAAAAGATCATGATCAGTGCATCATTATCATATCCCATAATATAAATCGTTTAATTTACAAAACTAATTAACATTAGTCATTACTTCATAATCAAAGATTAAATAAGATATTTCCACAATATCAAATCAGTTAACTATGACTAATCCCCTTGATTATCATGCCAAGTTAATGATTAAGTCTAATTGTAAGTTGGGGATGTAACATATCTCCCCCCATAAGAATCATCGTCCCCAATGATTAATTGTCTTAAAGGTAAACCAACATAATAAGAAAATATTTTGAAGAACATACTAACAAATGTTTTAGAAAAGATGAGGAAATCTAGCATGGAAGTCATCATAGTTTTCCTAGGTGGCATTTTCCTTTGCATATTGGTCCCATTGGACCTTGCACTGGGTTATTTCCTTGTTTCGTAAGTGTAGATTACACGTTTTGAGCACCTTGATGGGATTGATCACCACCACTCTTGGGTCCTTCACCTGTAGAATATTCCAATCAAGCATAGGAATTTGATTATCAACAAAATTAAACCTTTTCAAATATGAAACATGAAACACATTATGCATCATGGCAAGTGCTGGCGGTAGAGAAATTTTGTATGCTATTGGGTGGACTTCTTCTAGAACTTCAAATGGACCCACGTATCTTGTTGCTAGTTTGGACATCTTTCCAAATTTAATGGATCTTTTCTGAGGTGTTACCCTTAGGAGAACTTTATCTCCCATAGTGAAATGCCTTTGAATACACTTTGCATCTACATAACTCTTTTTCCTATCATTGGCTTTCTCTAGCTTTCTTTTAATCAGATGGACTTGTTCTTCCATCTTTGATAGCATTTATGGACTAAGGCTAACCCTATCTTCTAGCTTATCCTAGCTTATAGGGGTTTGACACTTTCATCCATATAATGCCTCAAATGGTGCCATCTTAATAGCTAAGTGATAAGAGTTATTGTAAGCAAATTCCACTAGAGGAAGATAATCCTCCCATTTGTATTGCTGATCCATGCAATACATCCTTAACAAGTCTTCCAACACTTGGTGCACCCTTTCAGTTTGTCCATCCGTTTTAGGATGATAAGCAGAGCTTATGTTCAATTGAGTACCAAGTGAAGAGAACAAGGTTTACCAATACCTTGATGTCATTTATGCATCCCTATTTGAGATAATCTTCTTAGGAATGCCATTTAGTCGAAAATCTCTTGAACAAATTTTTGAGCAATGACGGGTGCCCCATCCATCAAGTTTCTTAGTATAAAATGGGTGGCTTTGGTGAGTCTATCCACCACCACCAAGATAGCATTGTGCCTATTCCTTGACATATAAAGCCCTTGCACAAAGTCCATACTTATAATTTGCCATTTCCACTCAAGAATTTCATGAGGGTATAATAATCCTACTGGGTGTCTGTGTTCCACCTTCACCCTTTGGCATTCAATACAAGTAGCTACAAATTTTGTAGCATCCCTCTTCATTCCTTTCCAAAAATATAAAGGTTTTACATCAACGAGTAACTTGGTTACTCTAGGATGCCCATAATATGGTGCAAAATGAACCTCTTTCCATACCATATTCCTTAACTCTGTTGAGTTAGGTACATACATCATTCCTTTAAACCTTAATAACCCATCTGGTTCAAGGTTGAATCCCTCATATTTTGAATTTTGTAGATTCTCCTCAAGTGCCTGTTTTACTTGCTTGTAAAACTCATCTCCTTTAGATTTTTGTAGCACCTGATTTCTAAAATAAAAATGTCTAGAGATCATAGGGGAGATGTGCCTTCTCCTACTTAAAGCATTTTCCACTTGGTTTTCTTTTCCCTAAATATATTTAATCTTGAAATCATAATCCGAGATGAATTCTAACCATCTTCTTTGATGAGCATTAAGATGGGGTTGAGTGAACATATATTTGAGTCCTTGGTGATCTGTTTCAACTCAAAAGGTTTTCCAAGCAGGTAGTGTCTCCACATTTGAAGTGCGTGAATGACTACTGCCAATTCTAAATCATGTGGGGCATAATTTTGTTCATAATTTTTTAGTTTGCGCTATTCATATACAATGACCTGTCCATCCTGGACTAGTACACCACCTAGGCCTTCCCCTGAGGCATTGGTAATGACTACAAATTGACCTTCTGGGTTTGGTACTTTCAATATTGGGGCTGAAGTCAATTTATCCTTCAGTAGGTCAAAGGCCTCCTAGCACTTTTCTGACCATTCAAACTTCTTTCCCTTTCTTTGCAAGGAAGTTATAGGATGTGCAAAATTTAGAGAAGTTTTTCACAAACTTCCTGTAATAACCATCAAGGCCCATGAAACTTCAGACCTCATGTACATTTCTTGGTTCTTGCCATTCTGAAATAGCCTTAATCTTAGCTAGGTCCATAGCTATCCCCTTAGTTTATATTATATGACCCAAATACTCTACTTTTTTCTGAAAGAAAGTACACTTAGAGAGATTTCTATATAACTTATGGTCTCTTAACCTCTGAAGTACAATTCTCAGATGTTGCATATGCTCTTCTTCATTCTTAGAATAGATCAAAATGTCATCAATAAATACTAAGACAAACTTGTCTAGACAATCTCTAAAAACACTGCTCATAAGATTCATAAACGCCGCTGGCGCATTTGTCAATCCAAAAGGTAGGACAATGAATTCATAATGTCCATATTTGGTTCTAAAGGCTGTCTTATGGATGTCTTCATCCTTCAACCTCAATTGGTGATATCTAGATCAAAGATCGATCTTGGAAAATATTGTTGCACCCCTCATCTAGTCAAAAAGATCATCGATGCGAGGTAAAGGGTATTTATTCTTAATGGTTGCTTTGTTTAACATGCAATAATCTATGCACAACCGCAAAGTGCCATCTTTTTTTTCACAAAAATGACTGGCGCTCCCCATGGTGACACACTGGGTCTAATCAACCCTTTATCTAGCAGCTCTTGCAATTGAGCCTTTAACTCTATTAGTTCTGTTGTGGTCATTCTGTAGAGGGCTTTAGAAATAGGTTCTGACCCAGGAATAATATCAATGGCGAAATCAAAGGCTATTTTAGGGGGTAACCCCGGTAGCTCATCTAGAAATGCATCCTCAAAGTCCCTGAGGAAAGGATACTTGTCCATATCTAATCTTTCCTAACCTATGGACTCCTTCATCCCAACTTCATTAAGTTTTTGGGATTCATAAAATGTTAAGTCATCTTGGAAATAGGTTTCCTCTGATTCATCTATTTTGTCCATCTTGACAGCAAAAAGTTGGCATCCCTTTCTCTGTGCCCTTTTCATTTGCAAGGTGAAAATTTGCCTTAGTTTGACTTCTCTATGTTTCCCTTGGAGAAAGACTTTGTTTGCTAAATCATCTAGACATTCTACTATTTTGGCATAACAATCTACTTTGGCTAGATGTCTCCATAGACAATTTATCCCTAGGATAACATCATATGAGCCAAGTGGGGCAACATAAAGATTTACTTCTGTGGAAAAGCTTAGAAGTTCAACACTAGCCTCAAACAAGTATTTCTCTACCTGAGCCTTGGTGTGATTTGCATATTCTACAGACCAAGTGTTTTCCATGAATCCTACTTTTCTAGGTATTCTATTTACAATTTTGGGAGAAATAAAGCATTCCATAGCACCCGCATCAATCAAAATTGAAATCGGAACTCCAAATAAAATACATGTTGCTTCTACAGGAGTTATTTGGTACTCAGCTTGCCTGTTGTCCAAGGCTGCATGGATACATTGTTGGAACGCCACTTGCTAAGAGGGTAGAGGGTTTTCTCTTGGTTGTGCTCCCTGTGATTTGTTGGGACATTGATTGGCGTAGTGATCTCTGCCACAAGTGTAGCATCCACCAACTAGTCATCGCATCTCTTGAGGTTTGCCAGAATTGTTTCCATTCTTCCTGGAGTGGTTATTCCCTTTTTTCTCTCCCCTGGACTCAATTTGTTTATTTTTAGCCCCTTTGTCATTTTTCTTAGTATATTCATGTTTCTTCCCCTTTTTCCTTGAGGATTGAGAAGATTGAGACCAGTTATATCTCTTGTGATTTCTTTCTCTATAGGCCGACATAGCCTTCAGGTTCTGTTCTTGTCTGACGGCCTTCTCGTAGACCTGTTCCATAGTAGTAGGACCGTGATCATTAACCTCACCCCCAATATAGGCATTCAACTCCATTATAAACTTTCAAACACGGAACTTCTCATCTTGTTGATACTATGGCACATACTTCAACAATTAAGTGAATTTTTTCTAATATTCATTTACAGTCATATCAGCCTGTTTCAAGTTCTAAAAGTCTATAAGTTTTTGATCATAGAATAGTTGAGGCAACTATGTTTGCCCAAAAAGTTCTACGAACTTGTCCCAAGTAAGGCTTGTAGACCTCAAGCCTAGTTCCATCTTTTTGTTCATCCACCATATGGATGCTTCACCCACTAGCTGGAATGCTCCCCACACAGCTTTGGTAATCTCATTATAATTTTTGATTTCAAAATACTTCTCCATTTCTGTAAGCCATGCCTCCGTGGCATCTCCGCTTACAGATCCATCAAATTTAGGTGGATCTTCGCTTACAGATCCATCAAATTTAGGTGGCATGACCTTTTTCATGTCATGAGATAGTTCCATATCCATAAGGCTCCTCTTATCCCCTTCCTATCTAGCCGTGGAGTTATTTTCTTCATGCTCTCTTTGGGTGGTGTCATTATGGCGTTCCTCGCCATCATCCCCATCATAAGCATCTCACCTGTCTTCTGACTAGCCTCCTACTTTATGTTTGAGAGTTTCTACCCTCGCCCTTGTTTCTTTCAACAAAGTCAAGATTTGGTCTAATTTAGACTAAGATTTCCCTAAAGGTGCTCCTTCATCTTAGCTATCATCCATTCTGGTTCTAATTTGAACCTTTAATACAATCTACTTCTTCCTGAAGTTTACAAATCAATCACGGATTAGTTTTTCCATGTTTTACAATTTATTTATTTTACAAATCTATTCACATTCATGTAATCTTTAACAAGAAAGGAAAGATTGTCAAAATTTGCCATTTCATTATAGTTTCCATTGGATTACATATAATCCACCAAAATTACAAAATTGTGTTTACACCTTGCTACTGCAAGTCATTTACAATTTGGGACAGCTTCCCATATTCATGGTTTCTTTTCAATCTTAGGAGGTGAGGATACACACAGGTATTCCTTCACATCCTTCTTAAGTACATTACAATCTTTAGGGTTATTTCCCTCAACTGGTGTATTAGGGGCAGAGGGTGTTTCTGATGCATCAATAGAGTTAGGGGAAGCCATCCTTTCAACTTTCCTTAACTCTTGCTTGATGCGTTTCACGGCATCAGCATAAGTTTCCTCATCAGATAACCATGCTCCTACCAGGCAGCTAGTTTGTTCAATTTCTTCATCCTTGAGGCTCGTGCCTTCAAGATCTTTTGTTGGTGTAGGTAATATCCATGTTCCGTCACCTTCTTTTAAGGTGTGGTTCTAATTTTTACCATTCTGGCATAGGACATCCAATCATTAGCATACTTAATGTTGGATACAAATAATCATCAAGTAGTGAGCTCATTAGGTCCATGTATTGAACCTGGTAGCTCTGATAACATATGTAACATCACTATCCATAATGCTCAATATTTAACATAATCATGTAATCAAGTGATTAATTAACAAGATGATTGAGCTAATCAAATTTTAACCAAAAGAAACATCATCTTTTCATCAATTAAGCATGTCAATCGAATCAAGATATAACAAAGCTTACATTTCAATAATAAATTACAAATCTTTAGTGAGTAACCATCACTAATCAAGTATAAGATATGCTCAAGACATCATAGTTTAATTAATAAATTATAATAGACACTCTGGTCATAAATACAAATATTGTATCTGGAACCAATGATAGTTATCTCCATAAGCCTCAGCTTGTCTCATGCTTGGGAAGGAGAGCATTATCCTAGTGCTTTTGCTCCAACCATGAATGTATGGTCCACTGCTCAACTTCCTAACTAGAAGTGGCCCTACCCTTCACATAAAGGTTAGACATTAGAAACCATTAGGTTAGCCATCTGAGTATTTGGTGTTGTGTCCTTCCTAATGTCTTATGGTCACACACTATAGATCCACTCTAACTATGTATGACACTACTGGAGACACTAGGCCATCTAGAACACTGTGGATTGACAATGCATGCAGAGACAGATGCATTACTTTGGCCAAAGATTTACATACATACATGTTACACAATGAATGTCATTGTATGTCGACCACCCTAACTTGACTTATAAGCTATCATGTCCTACAATAAGTTCTCATCGACCTTGTTCTTTAGGTCTAGTATGAGTGGGATCAATTTGATTCACTGTCCATACCTAGACATTTGACTCCCATCATAGGTTGGGTATGACTAAATAGGTTACTTTCGTAATGAGGAACTAGTGACTCCTTGTCACCTTGTTCCACTTTCAACTCATATAAAAAATCGACCATTTTTACCACCTTGGGTCTTCTATGGTTTACAATTTTGATGGCAAATTATCATATAGGATGAATTCATATTTAAGGTACTCTAGGCATACCTTGCCTTAGTAAAATAGATTGGTTTCATTATGATTAATAACTCTTAATATCTTTATGAGCTTTAGGTGATAAACGCCAATCCTATTAGTTTACTCTTGAGTAAAATAAAGGAATTATAACTCATAACAATAACCAAAAGGTCTTAATTTAGACACATAGAACAAATCTATATTATTCTTTTAGCACAAACAAGTTGTTACGTGATGAAACCATGATCTTAAATGATCTCACCACCTCCATAGTTAAGGGTTAACAAGTACAAAGATTGACAGTTTAGAAAATCCTTATTATAATTCATAGTCGGGTTTCCATGCATGCTAAACTTGTTACTAGTTTAAGTGTTGCAAACATAATGATATTTAAGTGCCTTTTTGGCTGTCTCCACAGTCGAGTGATTGTGTGATTTGAATATAGGCTAAAATCATTACTGGAATTATTACTAGTTATTCAATATTTCCATGCCGAAAGCACTTAGGCTCTAACTTCATCATTAATCGACATGTTCTTGATATGTTTTGAAAGCATGCTCAACCATAATGGTTTCAAATACTAGTTATCGTATGATGTATAATGCATTAAATCTAGGTCGTAAGACCTTGAGCTATGACACAGAAAAGAGTATAACTCTATATAGCTTGGCCTTATGGCCTCGAACCTATGTCAATATAAAAAACATAATACAGTTGTTGCTTGGCTTTTAAGCCTCAAGCTTAATCTCAGGAAAAGAATTACAATGTTTCACTACTCATCCATACGGCCTTGAGTGTAGTCTTAGGAAAAGATTATTGTGTTTCATTACTCGGCCTTACGATCTTGAGCTTAGTCTCAGGAAAAGATTACTGTGTTGATGGGTCAGCCATAATGGCTTTGAGCCTATTCTCAATATAGAGTTAACATGATAAGGCTTGGCCTTAAGGCTCTGAACCTTTGAAAAGAAATAATGCTTTAATACAATATGAGCTCAGCCGTATCGGCCTTGAGTCTCGACTATGAAGATAATATCAAAAACCATAGGCATGGCCTCATAGGCCTCGTGCCTCTGTATTATCTATAAAACAAGAAACATAATGCCATACATGTTGTGATGGAAGTTCAACATAGTATTAAACCGAAAGCAATTAGAAACAATGTCCACCATTTTACCTGGACAAGACTTTCGAAAGTGATGCAGTCCCAGATCGAGTCTACTTCAAGATGCTCTGAGCTTCCTATCTCTTAGTGTTTTCCAGAAAAACTTCGCCACCCTCCTCAGCACAAAACCCCAACAAAGAAAACTTACTATGCAAAATTCCTCCCTTACAAAATTGTTGTCCCATTTCATGATTACCCAAAATTTGAACTTTTTCCGATAAATTATCATCATGCGTTATGCATATTTCTTTCACTAATCCAAGTAAAGGTTCCAAATTCCAATCTTTTGTGGAATATACCAAGAATGCCGAAGGTGTTAGATCCGGTTGTAAAACGACTTTGAATAACGATATGTATGCAAGCGGTGGGAGGCATAAATAACTGTCTCCGGAGTCATCCTCAGTCATGAACCATAAACTCACTAAGTTGGAGAAGTTTTCCGCTGAGAAGTAAATGGTATGATGGCCACACTCATTGCCACGTATTGCCATGACTATACTTATCTATTGATCGGCATGTCTAATCCATTATCAAACTAATGTTCACCACCGATCAAACAAGTTGTTCTCTTAATCATCGGGCATCATGATTCATTTCAAAATTGTTATCAATTCCCGCAAAGTTTCAAGGAGTGCCTCAAAATGACTTAAATAAACTTGAATGTTGTTTCAAACTGCATGATGCCCAAAAGTTGACACGTCACGAAGGTGGCAGAGAAACACAATAACTATTTTAGAATAAGAAGCCAAATATTTTAAGAAATCCTACCACTTCATTTTCATCGAATTTATCCTTAGCATACTTTGTATCACAAATAGAATTATCTATCGAACCTTTCATGAGCACGACTGCTAGTAGCATCGCCCAGTTACACCATTGAATGCTGGAAAGGCAAACTGCTATGGCATGGAGTTGATTAAAGGCACCCAGTAATGGACGAGATACAAACTTCGTTGTAATCATCTCTGCATGGAGTTTTGAAGTAATAATCGAACAAATCTTTCAATATTTTCAAGAAAAGGCCATTTTCTGCCATCTTTCGCCAGCACGTTCGTGACTCATGTCTAAAGAAGAAACATAAGCTGGAATCCCCATCATATGATGACTGGTGGGAAATACATTGAATCTTGAATCTCTGGAGCTCAAAACATATTCTGTAGCAGAGTTCCATTCTTTTCTCTCGAAGGTTGTTCAATATGCTAGGCCGTTAGGTCTATCCAGAAAGAGCCGGTTTGTGAAATTTTCCAATCAATAGTGGTAAACTTCTCCACTGAGCAGTTGTAGAGTCTCCCAGCATTAGCGGTTCCCACAGGTTATGCCAGTCTAGGAGGATAATAGTTCTTATGGCAGATAGCTGATCGAATGAATAACTCTTAAACCGGATGCTGCTTCCGCATAACAATGCCTATCTATCGGGCACCGAATGACCTCTAAAATGTAGAAAGGTGGTCTAACAGAACTCAATTTTTGCAGTGAGTGCATGGAATGCATTCATTGAAAACACTTTAGGAACCTGTTAACAAGTGTGAGTCTTTGAATAAGGTGTCTACAAGTACTGTAAATGATAAAAGATTCTCACATGAACATATTACTCCACATGGCAAGAAAATACTGACAAACTATTAAGACACCACAGACATGGATGTTCTAAAGATATTTACTTCTTCCAAATAACCAGAGAGACCCCTTTAAACAAAATCTTTTTCCTCTATAAATTTATTGCATATGGTTACTGTCCTGCATGGTAAAACATGTTATTGAAAGCATGAAATCTATCATGAAATAGATGGAAAGTCAGTGGGAAGGGGTTTCTTGTAAGAGATACACGATGGAGTCTTCATTTTGATCATTGTAGAGTATATTCTAAGAGAAGGATACCTACAGCCTCAGAGCAAACACGTTACTCACAAAGTTCCCAAGAATTTTCAAAGCAGTTGCAGGTGCAAAGCTGGTTAAACAGTTTATATTATTAAACTTGTGAAAACACCATCATGAATTATAAGCCTAAAAATTACGAGTATGCTCCTATGATCGACACCATGCTTCAGGAGGTATTTAATACTAAAATGGGCCATATTGATCTATAGGAAATCAGGAAGTCATTGAAAGAAGGAGAACAATCAAAATTGTCCTGAAGGATTGCAGAGAGTGGCCTAGTCAATGCAGCTTGTTTTCCCACCACTGTCCAATGTCCGGAGCTAGTAATTGAATGTGCAAAAAGGTACAATCCCGAAGCCAGAGAGATCAGATCCATTGATGGGCACTTGATGGCCAAACTCAATGGGATCTCTATCGCCATCATTTTTCAATTGCCATATGAAGAAAAGTTCATTTGTGTTGATAAACAGAAGGCCTACAAGTACTTTAGTGACAATAGGAGCAAATGCTTGAACAATTTGGCTAAGGAATGGATGGTAAAACTAAGAGGCAGACAGTCTCAACTTCCTAAGACACTACACCGTTCTCTTTTTATCAAAGAGATCTTCTATCTGATTGCCCTTCTTCACAGGTTGACAGGTAGCCTAGACTCAACGGAGTTTGAAATGTGGATGTATCTCTTCATCATTGTCATATCGGTAGGAAAACAATTTATTGATTGTGACCGCCTTATCAGTGATTGCATACATGACTAGCTAATTCACTTCAAGACCAGTCAATGATTCCACATGTCATCCTACTTGGTATATGCAATTGCTAATTTGAGATCATGGCCTGGTTTGACTACCACAGGTGTCCTTAATCAGGAAACACAAGTTTATGATTATTACAGGCAGTTGCAGTTAGAACAAAGCTTTGTATGTTTCAGACGAGTGAATGATGCTTTCACAATGATTGTAGTAAGGTTACTTCAAGGAAATACAACTTTTAGAATTTCAAAAGAAGCATCATTCTTGATAAAGAAGTATGGTAGCTACTTCATTCAGTTTCCAAGGTTCACCTATCTTCAAGTTGGAGGATTTGATGGTTACCCTTCTAAATTGCCAAGGTATGTGGATGACAAGCTTGTTTTGGTCGAGCTTTGCCGATAGCTGGTATTAGTTCAAAAGAAATGTCGAGATAGGAAGAACAAGGGGGTGGCATTCCCTATTTGTCTTAGTCACTACAAGTGTGAATCTAGCTCGAGAGCTAAAAATATGGAAAAGGCCCTAGCCATGATCAACTTGTATACATACCAGATGAGATTCCCCTTCGACAACAAGGGATATGTCAAGAATAATTTGAAGCTTGGTCCTGGATACCTTCATTTCCCCAATCTCGAAGACTTTTGGGAAGATTGTGAAGACAAGTTTGAGGTTAGAAAAAGAGACAGGACGAGGTTTACCTTGAAGAAAATTTGAGATTTCAAGATGGAATGGGTCATTGAAGGCATTGAAGATGATGAATCGGATCTGATTGATCCCTTCTATTTTGAAGAAATCCAAGCTCAACCTCTTCCTCCTATTAATTGGGTAGATCTAGAGGTTAGAGATGTCAGAGAAAGAACTAGTTTCATGATCAAGAAGTCAGAAGCCTTGATCAAGAAGAAGATATCCCAGATGACCGCAACGAGACCAGTAAATAGGAAAGAGACACCAAGAGGAAGAAGTGACCAGGACAGTTCCACTTCATCAGTTCCTTCCCACACATCAGTTATTGACATTCTTTCTCACCAGAGAATCCAGGGAAGTGGTGGAGATGAAGACCCTCCGAGGAGAAGCAATCTTCAAAACATATGTGGAGATGAACCCAGGCTGAAGAAGAAGAAACCAAGGTCAAAGGAAAAAGAGATAGGTTCTACTTCAAGAGAAGAAAAGGAACAAGAAGAAGTCTTATTTGATCCAGAGTTTGATGAAGCCTGTTGGGTGAATATTTTGTCGTTAACTTGCTAACGGCAAAATGGGTATATCAGCCACAACTATGATGATACAAAGTCTCTCCTCTCAGCAAGGGGAGGTTCCCTATAATTACTTAACTTTTGCAAATCAAATAACTTATCAAATTTGTGTACACTAAAAACTATATTTGTGGTGGTTCCATCTCATCTCATTCTCTTTTTCAGAATAGATGTTTATATTTCAAACTCTTGATATAAAACTTATAAATTATCACAATATCACAGAAACACAAAGTTTTCTGTTACTTCACTCACTACTTGTAACCGGAACTATTTGAAGTAGAATGCAGCCCAAAGTCTTCACTCCTCTTCAATATGATAAAAGTAATTCAAATATAACAACTTGCAGCACAAAGTCCCCAAACTGTTGTATTCTCACAAACATGAACATATAACCCACAACCGATTTGATAACACAAAGTTTATCAGAATCAAATTAAGAGCACTCTTCAATCACTTGAAACAAACTCCACACTTCAATTATTATCAAATAAGATTATGATAGCAAGACATAAGAACAAAACTATCACAACACAAATAATCCCAAGACAAAGATTGGAATTGAACTTGCTTTCTTGTATTGATAAATATTTGAATATTGATTTTCAAATAAGCACAAAGTCTTGATTTGCTTTTCAATTCGCCAGAGTTTTCTTGCAATAGACAAAAGATAGTATTTACAAAAGAGGTCCCCTTTATTTATAGGGAAAGACCTTGAGAAAATCTAGGAAATCTATAACTAATTTGACTTATTCAACAAGAGAGTCCTATTTGACTTATGACTTCTCTTGTTTCACATGTAATTACATTTTGGAAAATTACATGTGTAGATGTCCAAAACAAAATTCCATTTACATAAAAACTAAGAAAAATAAGCTAAGGCATTAGCTTCCTCCATCCTTGTTCCTTAAGAAGTTCTGATACATGGTTTGAACAACTGACATCTCGCATGCATCTGGTTTTGCTGTGTTTTCAGAGATGGTGCGAGCTCGGAGGATTGAATCCTTCACTACCTTTATTGCCTTTTCATGCTTTTCTAAATTATCCTTCAGGTTCTCCAGAGTCGAATGTTGATCATACAAGTTGTCCATTGAGAGCACAGAGGGAGCTTCCTCTTCAAATTTCTTTTGTACCATTTCTTCAAAAGAATTTATCATTTCTTGTGCCGTGAGGAAGCTATGATCTTCCCTTATCAAGGTGCAAGGAAGTTCTTCCAGCCGATGTAGGAGTGTGACATCACTATCTTCGCTGGCTTCTCGAGCTTGACACAGATCTTCAAGTAGACTCTTTATTATGAAAATACGATGAACTAGAGTCTCTTTGGTTTTGAGATATGATTCCCTGTTGGTGACGACCCCAATGGTGATCAAATTCTTTATCTTGATCTTCTTCATATCTGTCCACTCTTCTAGACTCTCCTCCTGATCTTGCAGCTCCTGCGAAAGTAGATCTACCGGATTATCCAGCGCAGCTTTGGCCTTGTCCATTTTCTCCTTTCTTTCCACAGCGGTTTTCAAAAGAACTCGTCCTTGGGCCAACAACCGTTCCACTACATCCCCCACTATTTTGCCTCTAGCTTGGGCTTTTTCAACCTTCTATATCAGGGGATCTTCCACTGTCACCGCCATTGGTTCCACTATCTCTGATGACTTTACTATTTTCTGAAGGACAGCAGCTAGTTGTTCTGCTTTTGCTTTGTATTGCTCTTTTTCCCTCTTAGCTTCATCATATTTTTCAAGTAGGGTAGTGGCCGTGGTTTGAAAATCTGCTTTGACTCCTTCATGAGTCACTTTACCAAGTTCAACCCTTGAAATGACGTAACTGCTCACGTCAAAAGTATCAACTGTGGCATCTTCAGGAGGTTTGGCAATTTCCGCATATCTGATTCCCTTTTCAATTACCAGCCTAGAAACAGTCTTAGGCCTCTTCTTTTGGTTCTTAGCTTTCACGGGCAACAGCTTTTCAATGTCAATCTCATCAGGTGAGATAGCTTGTTTCTTCCTCTTTGGAGTATAGGCAGACAGCCATGGAGGAAGTATAGATGCATCGATAGCTGGTGGGAGGTCCACTACTTGCTTGGTTGGCTCCGTGCTTATACCTGTGATGGTTACAATTGGACTCGTGTTGGTAAACACGACACCTGTATCAATCACCTTTTGTGAAGCATCAAGAAGATTCTCCAAAATAGTCTGTTCTCCGATATCAAAAGAAGGGGAAGATAAACTCGGAATGGAACCAGAAGAATCAAAAACGGTCCCAATACTAGCCCTCATGGATTGAGGAGTATTGTCAGAAGAAACAACAAAAATGGGAGAAGGAGGAACATTAGAAATTACTGGCAAACCATCAGACAATGGAACATGAGGAGGAGGTGTAAGGACTTGTGCATTGGAAGGAAGATCTTTCACAGGAGTCTGTGGGGAGCCATCAAGTCACTCTACCTCTGCATCTTCATCTTCACTTTGTTCAGCTTCTATAGATACCTTTGTTTTAGACCTTTGAACATCTTGTTCTTCATCCTCGACATCCTCGATTTCCATATGCTCATCATTGATGTCTTCAACATCTAACTTAGTGGCATCGGAAGCCTCTGTGGTTTCTTTCTTCTTCCCTCCCTTGGATACAAATTTGATTTTTGGTTTGTGTACCTTAGAGGAAGAAGGGGTATCACTCTTGTTCTTGGTTCGGTTCTCAACCTTCTTACCTGTTTGCTCTTGTGTCCCTTCTTCGGACCCTGTGAGGAACTCTTTCAACTTGATCCCTTTACTTTCCAACCACAAGTTGGTGTTTGCCAATATAGGTTGGAATCTTTTTCTGATGGATGTCTCCTCCTTGACTGACCATTTCACCTCTGGGAGAGGTGAAGCTTCAACATTCTTTGCCTCATATTCATGATCTAGGACATCTCCATCATCCTCCATTCCATCTGGAATATCAGCTAGTCCTAGTTCTATAATTTGGCTCAGATGAAGCCTACAGAAATCCAGCTTTCTGATCTCATTTTGGGTCCTGAGATCTGCCCATATGTCTTCCACCATCGGTTCATGAAAATTTGATTTCCTCTTGATCTTGTCTTGGACTCTTCTGAAGTCGAAATGATTTCTCTTCTTGTAGGTCTTCATCGTGACTAACTGCAACTCAGAGTCAATTATCTTAGCTTTGTTGGCGGACTGAACTGAATACCTCCCAATTTCGATAGGAAACTTTATTCCTGACTTTTTGAGCTCCATCTGTTTATTATGAACCACAATCAGTTGCCTGCAAAGCTCCATAAGAACAATGCGATCACTGGGATACCGTGGCAGCATGTAAGGGTAACCAGGATAGTATCCCACTCAAAGATAAGTGAAGGTGGGGAATTGTAGGAACAAACAACCAAAAGAATTGACAACTTGCCATGCCTCATCTGAAACTCTTCTCTGAACCAGTGTACCATCCCACAAGCACATGAAAACTGAGAAGAACGCATCATTGACTCTTCTGAAATGGTGAATTGACCCCTTCAGAGTGATTTGGGGGTAGTATTCATATACTGGAACCAATCTCCTGTCCCCTATCTGGGTCAAACCTGGAAAGTTCCTCATACTTGCAGCAACATAGACAAGGTAAGAGGTCATGTAAAATTTGAAAGTAGTGTTGACCCTTACCAGTTGCTCGTGCAAAGCATTACTGATCTGTTCACCCTAGAATATCTTCTGATTTCCCCATAGAATCGCCTTGATGTAAGTGTACATCCATTCTTGGAATTTGGAGGCAGAAGGGAGTCCTCTGACGTGACTCAAGAGTGTAATCAAGTCACACACTTCCTCCACAAAATCACTCCGGTGAAGGTCTTTTGGCCATCTGGTCAAAGTTGCCCTAGGAATCTTTAGCCATTTGCTGTTTATGTGCCTCCTAGCAGATTCCAAATCATTGTCATAATCTTGCTGACCTTGAGCAAAATCAATTTGCCCAACATTTTCAATTGGTGGGCACATGAAGATTTTGTCCATGAATTCTACATCCAATCTCATGATCACATTCCCCTGTGAATCTATCACGGCTCTGTTGGATCTAGGGCATACAACTGAGAGGGGGGGGGTGAATCAGTTGTATAAAACTTCTTCTTCTTTCAAACACTTGATTCTTGTTATTAGTTAGCAGCATATCAAATAATCATCCATGAAAGCATAATACATAAACACAAGAGCAGATAAGCATCAACACATTGAACACCAAGATTTTGACGTGGAAAACCCGGTTAAGGGAAAAACCACGGGGTGATTAACCCAAGAATTATTCTCTGTTAGAAGAATAAAGAAAAATGAATGGCACATGCCAATAAGGGCTCACTGCCCGAGCACACTGCTCACAAAGAGGCCCACTGCCTACAAGGAGACACACTGTCTACAAAGTGATAAAAATCATAGTCTTGAACTGGAGAATGACATCTCTACCATGTCCGGATCAGTTCCAATTAAGCCCAAAAATCTCTGCTCTGCCTTTCACACGTTTCTTCGCTATGCCACACTCATCCACACACCACACCTTGAAATGAACTCACAAACCGTTATTTATACAAGACATCGACTTAGGAACAAACATCTAAGTCGGCAAACAACCATAAGAGTATCTGCAAGATGAATAACACATCCGGTCGGCCACCACAAGAACATTCGCAGGATGAACAACTCATCCGGTCGGCTAAACAGAACAAGAACTTCATCCGGAAGAATAACTTCAATTCCTGGCTCTACCATCAATGCGGACCAACAACACAACCTAAACATGATCCAAGAACCTTCACAAGCCTGTCTGACTGACCGGATACATCCGCACTTCCTCTACTTACTGGAATCTCTTGTCTTCCTCATCCGGAACTTCAAGAACACAGTCTGTCGCCACTGTCATAATGCAAGAGGTACTTCCGGACCTCCAAATCATACACAAATCAGGATGACACATCACAAGGACATCCCAAACACTCCGTCCAATCCGCAGATTAGGATAATACAATTCCGGACCTCACCGGACCTTTTTGTGATCCTCTGTCACTTCTGGATACTTGCCGGAACCGGTTCTATACCGACAGCCACAACTCCTTCAGATCTTCATGCAGACCTCTGAAATCATAACTGAAGCATCTCAAGACTCATATCTACTAACCCTTTAATCCGCATCCTCCGGTTCTCATCCTATACAGTACATTTGCCTTCTTCTCATCACTGTTCTTCACTGTTCCTGACTGAGGCTAATTTTCTCAATATCCTCAGCACACAGCTCATCAAATCCTTCTTGTCAATGCAATATGAGTATGTTGACATCAATGACAACACTGGCTCACCTCATACTTGCAACAATCTCCCCCTTTGTCATTGATGGCAACATATGATGTGAAAAACCATTAAGACAAGAACTTCAACTTTTCATATGTCTTCTCTTCCTTTACTGCTCCCCCTTTGATCATCAACCACTTGTTTTTCACATGTCTTCTCTCCCCCTTTGACATCAATGGCAAAGGGCTCATACTTGCAATTCTCATACATCAGAATCATACCAGCTGCTCCCCCTTAGTTGCAGCTCCCCATCAGTCCGGATCACAAGATATGACTGTGATAGCCACCGGACTGATGCACATCAGTGCATCTTAGTTCATCACCGGAGGGGCCATGACCCCTAACTTCTCCCGGAGATATTCAAAAGAGTCTTTGGGAAGAGGTTTTGTAAAGATATCTGCAATCTGATCCTTGGAGGGAACATACTCCAATCTGACTTCTTCCTTGTTTACTTGTTCTCTCAAAAAGTGAAATTTAATAGATATGTGCTTAGTCTTAGAATGCAATACCGGATTCTTGGAGATATTAATTGCATTTGAATTATCACAGAAAATTGTGATAGGCTCCTCATATTCAACTTTGATGTCTCTTAGCATCTGCTTCATCCATAAGATTTGAGTGCAACTACCTGCTGCTGCAATGTATTCTGCTTCAGTTGTAGACAGAGATATTGCATCTTGTTTCTTGCTTAGCCAAGAAACCAATCTCTTCCCCAAAAAGAATGCTCCACCACTAGTGCTCTTCCGGTCATCCACATCTCCTGCCCAATCTGCATCTGTGTAAGCATGAAGAGAGAAGTCCGGATCTCTAGGGTACCATAGACCATACTCAACTGTTCCTTTCAAGTACCTAAAAATTCTTTTGATTGCCATAACATGAGATTCTCTAGGATCAGCCTAGAATCTTGCCACAAGACCAACAGCCTGCATTATATCTGGTCTAGTTTGAGTGAGATACAACAATCCACCAATCATTGATCTATACTTTGTCTGATCTGCCTTTGGAGAATCATCATCTTTGCTTAACTTACATCCGGTTGCCATAGGAGTGTTCATAGGCTTTGAGTCTTCCATACCAAATTTCTTTAACAATTCTTTCACATATTTGGTATGAGAAATGAAGATCCCTTCTTTTGTTTGAGTAATTTGCAGACCCAAGAAGAAATTCATTTCACCAAGCATAGACATTTCAAACTCACTTTTCATCTGATTTGCAAAAGTTTTGCACATACTATCTCTTCCTCCAAAAATGATATCATCCACAAACACTTCAACAATTAAAATATTTTCATGATCAATTTTGAAATATAAGTTACTGTCAGCAGTACCTTTGTTGAATCCAATCTGCACAAGATGCTTATCCAACCTTTCATACCATGCTCTTGGGGCTTGCTTCAATCCATACAAAGCTTTCTTCAACTTGCAGACCATATCATCATTATCAGACAATTGAAAACCATCCGGTTGTTCAATGTAGACTTCTTCTTCCAGATCACCATTTAGGAAGGCAGACTTGACATCCATCTGATATACCTTGAAGTCTTTGAAGGCAGCAAATGCAAGAAGTAATCTGACTGCTTCAATTCTTGCCACCGGAGCAAAAGTCTCTTCAAAGTCAATTCCTTCTATTTGAGAGTAGCCTTTGCAGACCAATCTAGCTTTGTTTCTGATTACTTCACCAGCTTCATTTAGTTTGTTCCGGAAGACCCACTTGGTTCCAATTACATTCCTGTCTCTAGGTCTGGGAACAAGATCCCAAGTATGATTTTTCTCAATTTGCATCAATTCATCTTCCATTGCTTTGGTCCAGTTTTCATCATTGCAGGCTTCATTTATTGTTTTAGGTTCAATCTTTAAAATCAGACAACATTCATTCTGATTTTGAGCAACATTCCTTCTAGTTTGTACACCTTTGCTTCTGTCACCTATGATTTGATCTTCAGAGTGGTTCAGTTTTACATACCTTGGAATTTTGGGAGTATCCTGCACTGCTGCTTCTTGATCAGGCTCATTCAGACCTATCTCTTCTTCCTGATTTACCGGATCAGGCTGACTCTGTCTCACCGGTTGAGGTCCTTGAACACTGTCTTGGTCATCTTTATCAAACTCATAAAATCTTGAAGGCTTCTCAATTCCTTCATCAACCTTTACATTGGTGCTTTCTATCATCTTCCTCAATCTCTTATTGTAACACTGGTATGCTTTGCTTTGAGTGGAGTAACCCAAGAAAATTCCTTCATCACTTCTAGCATCAAACTTTCCTAGATCTTCATCTCTTTTAATATAACACTTGCTACCAAATACTCTGAAATATTTCACAGTAGGAGTGATGCCAAACCAGAGTTCATAGGGGGTCTTACCGGTGTTGTTTCTGATTTGAACTCGATTGAGAGTGTAGACTGCGGTGCTGATAGCTTCTTTCCAAAACATTTGAGGAACATTTGCTTCCAACATCATTGTCCTAGCAGCTTCCTAGATGGTCCGGTTCTTTCTCTCAACTACTCCATTCTGCTGTGGAGTCTTAGGAGCAGACAACTGTCTCCTTATACCCTGTTTCTCACAAAAGTCAATGAATTCACCAGATGTAAACTCACCACCTCTATCAGACCTTAGACACTTTAGTTTCAATCCGGTTTGATTCTCCACCATAGCTTTGAAGATTTTGAACTTCTCAAAAGCTTCTGATTTTTCTTTTAGAAAGGTAACCCACATCATCCGGGAATGATCATCAATTAACAACATGAAATATCTATCACCCTGCAGACTCTTGATTCTTGTCGGACCACATAGATCAGTATGTACTAATTCCAACAATCCGGTAGAAGACTGATCTTTGCTTTTGAAAGAGACTCTGCTTTGTTTACCTAACTGACATTCTTTACACACACTATTTGTAGGTTTCATCAATTTTGGAAGATCTCTCACAGCCTGAGTATTGCTTATCTTGATGATGTTATCAAAATTTACATGACACATTCTTCTATGCCATAACCAACTCTGATCAATTTGAACAAACAAACAACTTTTATTTGAACCAACCAGATGAAAGATATTACCTTTTGTCTGAGTACCGGATGCAATTTCAGTTCCGGAGCTTGTAAAGATTCTGCATTTTCCATTCTTGAACCGGAGATCATAGCCTTTGTCCACTAACTGGCCAACACTGAGAAGATTGTGCTTCAATCCTTCAACATACAGTACATTACCTGTTTTGCTCTTACCATCAAAGGAAATAGTTCCCCTACCTCTGATTCTGCCAGCAGAATTGTCACCAAACTTTACCATTCCTCCTTCATATCTTTCCAAATCTAAGAACTTATTCTTGTCACCAGTCATATGGTGGGAACATCCACTGTCAATAACCCAATCATCCTTTTCTTCCACTTGAGCAGCCAAGGCTTTTTCAACAACTTTGTGATTGACAGATTCAGAGAGTATTGAATCTTCTTCCTTGATGGCTATAAACACCCACTCATTTCCGGATTTGCTTCCTAGTTCTGATTCATCATCTGTTACTCCTTCATTGTCATCTTCTTCATGAACATAATAGCAATTCTTTTGAAACCTTTGTCTGTGAGTATTAGATCTTGCAGATCTTTCCGGACATCTTGAGGCAAAATGACCAATCTTATTGCAGTTGAAACACTTAAAGGGTAGTTTTCCTTCATACTTACCGGATCCTCTTGGCAGTCTCTTTGCAATGAGGGCTTCAAGTTGAGCTGTTTCTGCTTCTTCTTCTTCCATGTCTCTTCTTGCTTGATCATACCATGACATTTTCCTTGATGAGTTTTCACCCGGATCAAATCTCTGTTTGCCTTTCACATAGGCACTGGCTTTGAAAGCAGATTCAGTCTTGGGAGGATCATCTCCAAACTCGGTCATTTCAAATGCAGCTAGTTTGCCAGCCAGTTGTTCTCTTGTGACAGTTGTGTGGGCTCTGAATTCATCAATGGCAGCAACTTTGATTTTGTAGGCAGCAGGAAGGGATCTTAGGATTTTGCAGACAATCTTATTTTCATCTAAAGTTCCACCAGCATTTCTGATTCCACATACCAGCTCATTTACTCTTGGCATAAAGGTAGTGATGTTTTCATCATCTCTCATTTTCAATCTTTCAAATTTCCCTTTTAGGCTTTGCAACCTTGCACTTTTGACAAACTCATCTCCTTCATACAGAAGTTCCAGTTTAGTCAGGATCTCATATGCAGTTGGTAGGTCAATAACATTCGAGAGATCTGAGTCATTCAATGCGCTTAGAAGAGCTTCCTTGGTCCGCAGATTGTTTTCAGCTTCTGTGATTTCATTCAGAGTTGTCGGACCACCTTGTGGAGGTACATATGGTTTTGAAACCATAGCCAAGTATGCTTTTCCCATACATTCCAAGTGACACTTCATGCGACCTTTCCAGAGAGTGAAGTTGGTTCCATCGAACTTCGGACTATCCTTCTTGTATGACGACATCCTGGATCTCCTCAAGCGGTTAAGCTCCTATCAGAGGAACTTGGCTCTGATACCAATTGTTGGATCTAGGGCATACAACTGAGAGGGGGGGGTGAATCAGTTGTATAAAACTTCTTCTTCTTTCAAACACTTGATTCTTGTTATTAGTTAGCAGCATATCAAATAATCATCCATGAAAGCATAATACATAAACACAAGAGCAGATAAGCATCAACACATTGAACACCAAGATTTTGACGTGGAAAACCTGATTAAGGGAAAAACCACGGGGTGATTAACCCAAGAATTATTCTCTGTTAGAAGAATAAAGAAAAATGAATGGCACATGCCAATAAGGGCTCACTGCCCGAGCACACTGCTCACAAAGAGGCCCACTGCCTACAAGGAGACACACTGTCTACAAAGTGATAAAAATCACAGTCTTGAACTGGAGAATGACATCTCTACCATGTCCGGATCAGTTCCAATTAAGCCCAAAAATCTCTGCTCTGCCTTTCGCACGTTTCTTCGCTATGCCACACTCATCCACACACCACACCTTGAAATGAACTCACAAACCGTTATTTATACAAAACATCGACTTAGGAACAAACATCTAAGTCGGCAAACAACCATAAGAGTATCTGCAAGATGAATAACACATCCGGTCGGCCACCACAAGAACATTCGCAGGATGAACAACTCATCCGGTCGGCTAAACAGAACAAGAACTTCATCCGGAAGAATAACTTCAATTCCTGGCTCTACCATCAATGCGGACCAACAACACAACCTAAACATGATCCAAGAACCTTCACAAGCCTGTCTGAATGACCGGATACATCCGCACTTCCTCTACTTACTGGAATCTCTTGTCTTCCTCATCCGGAACTTCAAGAACACAGTCTGTCGCCACTGTCATAATGCAAGAGGTACTTCCGGACCTCCAAATCATACACAAATCAGGATGACACATCACAAGGACATCCCAAACACTCCGTCCAATCCGCAGATTAGGATAATACAATTCTGGACCTCACCGGACCTTTTTGTGATCCTTTGTCACTTCTGGATACTTGCCAGAACCGGTTCTATGCCGACAACCACAACTCCTTCAGATCTTCATGCGGACCTCTGAAATCATAACTGAAGCATCTCAAGACTCATATCTACTAACCCTTTAATCCGCATCCTCCGGTTCTCATCCTATACAGTACATTTGCCTTCTTCTCATCACTGTTCTTCACTGTTCCTGACTGAGGCTAATTTTCTCAATATCCTCAGCACACAGCTCATCAAATCCTTCTTGTCAATGCAATATGAGTATGTTGACATCAATGACAACACTAGCTCACCTCATACTTGCAACAGGCTCTAGTGTCCCTATTGTAGTGGTTGGCCACTTGTAGAACAAATTCAGGATTATGAGCACTGACAGGAAAGGATGCTACCAAATGGATATTGCTGTCAATGATTTTCTGCATATGCCGGGAAGGATTTGCTTGTTTAGTTCTATCTATGAATTCAGCCATATCTACGTGTCCAATTTCCGTGTCTCTGATTTCGTCAACATTCGACTGAACTGCTGTTACCAGAAAGACACCCTGGTACTTGTACTTCATGGCTCTGGACTTTGAAGGAGATGATTTTGACATGAGCCCTGGAGAAAACTATGAACTCGAACACCACCACGAACGCTGACTGAGAACTGCAAAAGGCCATGATCTCGCAATTAGGGGAAAAATTGGGTGACCTGGGTCAACTGCGTTTTGACGATCATGGATGGGAAAGCATGTGTTAAAAGGGCTTGAGCGCGCAAATCGAGGCTAGGGTGAAAGCGGGCTTTTGGCTTTGAAAAGTGAATTTTCCAGTGTTAGGGAAAATCAAGGAAATGTGATTGGGCGGTTAAAAACGCCGCTCTTGCAAGTTGGGAGAGATTTCATGTGTAGGGGCGGTTAAAAACGCCGCTTCTGCATGTGTTTTGGATATTTTAGTTTGGCATGCTCGAGCGGGTGATTTGGCCGCTATCGCAAGTGAAGTTGAAGATCTCGATTGCTCGGGCGGGTGATTTGGCCGCTCGAGCATATTTTGAGATTCACCACTGGCAAATGCCTAAGCGGGTAAATTGGTCGCCCCGACAAGTAGGGCAGTAATAGTCTCTTGGTGTAGGGGCGGATGAAAACGCCGCCATTGCAGGTGGAAAGCTTTGTAAAAATCATTGGTTGACATGTTCGAGCGGGTGATTTGACTACTCCGGCAGGGGAAAGAACATGCCACTTTCGGTGTAAGAGCGGCGGAAACAACCGCTATTACATTTGAAAGGTTTGGGGTTTTTTTAATGCAGGACTTAGCGGTGAGTTCGGCCGTTTCTACAAATGGGATTGAATGCATTTGGTGAAGGTTTAGCGGCGAATTTGACTGCTTCTACACACAATGGGAAGTTTGGTAGTGGGTGAAGGTTTTAGCGGTGACAGACACACAAACAAAACCTAAATCTAAATACGAAAACAAACAATGGGAAAACCTAACAAAACCTCATTAACTAACAATACTATTCAGTTAATAAGTAACAACGGGGAAGAAAAACGAAGAAAAAATTTCCCCTTGACACTCGAAACCCTAGGTCCAACCTGTAGCGCAAGCTCCGTCACGGCTTCCGCAGTATACAATCCAGCGGTTGAGAAGAACGTTGGCACGTCAACAAGAAGGCTTAGGATAGGAAATGACAACAATGAGGAGGATAACTCATTTAAAAAGGTTTGAGAGTTGAGTTTAAATGCCTGGCACGAGTGGCCATTAATGGCACTCGACATCATAATCTCGAGGATCTCGGTCGGGCGGCGATTTCAGCCGTTCTGACAAGTAAGACTAACAACAAAAAGCAACAGCGGGCTTTTCAGCCGCTTGATTGTATACTGCGGAAGCCGTGACGGAGCTCGTGCTACAGGTTGGACCTAGGGTTTCGAGTGTCACGGGTAAGTTTTTTCTTCATTTTTCTTCCCCGTTGTTACTTATTAACTGAATAGTATTGTTAGTTAATGAGGTTTTGTTAGGTTTTCCCGTTGTTTGTTTTCGTATTTAGATTTAGGTTTTGTTTGTGTGTCTGTCGCCGCTAAAATATTCACCCAACAGTTTTTTGGTGACTCTACTGGGGAAGAACGCGCAACTTGAAGCCTCACGCTTCGAGTTGAAGCATTTTCAGTTCTTTTTCGTTTTCTTGCAATATTGTGTATAGTATAATACAGTCTGGCAGATTCCCGGTACACCAGAAGTAAGAGGGCTCAGGGTATTGTTGATCCTGCATTTGAGTTGATGCAGCAGAATAATTTTGGATTCTTAACTCCACAGCCTCGTCTTCAACGCACCAGGAGTTTTCCCCCTACAAACACCAGGTCCCCAATACCAGGTGAAGTTTCTATTGCCAGTGCTAACAGAGTTTTGGTTGTTCATACGCCACCAAGATTTGTTATACCATCTTTCAATCAGCGCGTCATGGCAGCCCAAGGTCCTTGGGGTAATACCTTTGGTCCTCTAAATTTGACCCCACCATTACATGAACTACCTCGTAGTTCAAGAAAGAATTTCCCCAAATTCTATGGTGACGGAAAAGTTCATCCTGATGAGCATATTGCGGCTTTCTGTATAGCCTGCGGTGTGATAGGTGTCGAGCACGAAGACGTGGCTGTGCGACTCTTTGTAGAAACACTACAAGGCGCTGCCGCAGATTGGTTCTATCACCTCCAAGCCCAGACCATAACAAACTGGGCTACTCTCAAAACCAAGTTCGAAGCCAGGTTCAAACCTGTGAAAGATGCTCATGCATTGTTGGCACAGCTGACACAGATGAAAAAGGAACCTCATGAACCAATGCGAGATTTCATCGCTAAGTTCAACAAATTGAGAAACAGGATTCCCACCGCTGCTGAGCCCACAGCAGAAAACCTCAAATGTTTCTTTATCAATACACAGCTTCCGGAGGTGAGTTTGTTATTGAGGCAAGCTGCCCCTACTGATCTTGCTGCGGCTCAGATTCTGGCGACTGAGGTAGAAGATGATCTTATCCTCGCGGGTAAGATAAGAAGGGACACTAATAGAAATAAAAGTTCCTCTTCCGCCGAGAATGCTTCCACAAGCACCACAGATCCCATGGTGCAAAAGCTAGCAAATGAATTGCTAGCTCTCAAAAGACAAATGTCCCAAGGTATATCTGCACCTCCTTCTTACCGAGATATACCAAGGAGGACGTTTCCAAATAATTCGTATCAAGGCAATGCTGCTAGGAATCAAGGACAGCAAAACCGTCTTCCTCTTACATAGGGGAAGCTTGCTATTGAAGCAGCACCAGTCAACTCTGCCGTTGGATACTATGAAGGGGAAAATGAACTTTCTTTCCAACCCGAGTTGGAATATGAAAATGGTGCTAATCTCTTCACAGAAGGAGAAGAAGAGATAGCTGGCGACTCTACCATCAGCTTTCTGAACTACCAGGATGAAGCTGAAAAAGGAGAAGTGAGTGAAGGAGCATATGCTGTTTTCACTAGGTCTCAAAATTAGTCAGCTCTTCAAGCTGATAAAGGGAAAGCCAGGGAAGAATCTCAACCGGCGATTTCGATTGCTAAACGGGGCACTCCGCTACCTTTCCAGTCAAAAGACCCGGTGGTCAATAAACAAGTAAGTGCCTCTAATGAATTTGTACCTTCCACTTCTACTCCTCAGACTAGTGCTGTCACTACTAAAAATCAAAATGATGGTTTTTCTTCCTCCGTATCTAATTCTTTTCAGCAGTTCGATATAATAGACCATGCTAGGAGAACTAAGATACAAATGTCTGAAGTTGAATATTTACAGGCTAATCCTGAACAATTTGATAGATTAGCCAAATATGTCAAAAATAAAGTTGTCCCTGTAGGACAAGAGTTTCCTAAACCTACTCATGACTCCTCCAAAAGTAAACCTACCCAAAACAATCTTGTTACTACTCCTCCTGTGGTTTCTGGAAAAATTGAACCTTTCTATGTTTCCCTACGAGTGAATGGTCACAAGTTGAGCAATTGCGTAATAGATTCTAGAGCCTCAGACAACGTTATGCCTGCTAAGGTGGCAGATGCCCTTGGCCTCACCTTAACCAAAACTTTTGGGAGGTGTTTCTCTATGGAGAATAAGCAAGTTCCACTTTTGGGTCAAATCAAGGATGCCCAATTTGCATTTGCAGCTTTTCCGGATAAGAGAATCAAGATGACAGTCTTGGTAGCCGATGTTCCAGCTTCATACGGCATCCTCCTTGGACGTAATTTCTGCAAGGATGTGGGTGGAGAGTTGAACATGGATTTGTCTGAAGCTAGGATACCTGTTAAAGGTGTCATGCAGAAACTGCTTCCTGAGAAGGAGGCGAAATATATTGTTACTCAAACATCAAACCCCAAAGCTCAAATTTTGTTTGAGTCCTCGGGAATGGGTAACTATTTTCTATCTACTGAAGATTGTTTCGATTCATCAGATGAGGCTACATCGGGTGATAGCTCCGATATGTCAGATGGAGACTCAGAAGAGTTTTCAGACGAAAGTTCAAGTAAGGGTATAGCAATTCCAGATTCTTCCCTCACCGATGAAGAGGAATCTTCTGACCAGAGGAAGTCTAAGAAATCAAATTCTGATGGAGTCTGGATTATAGAATTTGATGGCAGTTGTTCTTCTACCGGTTCTAGAGCCAGAGTGGTCTTGATATCACCACAAGGTGATATTTTACCTTTTTCATATAAGCTACAGTTTGACAATACCAATAACACCGCCGAATACGAGTCCTTGTTGCTCGGATTGGAAGCGGCGCGCACCAGAGGTGTTAAGATCCTGCATGCTCAAGGGGACGCCAAATTGGTAGTTTGTCAAGTAAGAAATTTGTACCAAACAAAAAATGAAAGATTGAGACACTATCGCAATCGCGTATGGGATTGCATTGAAGATTTCGATGCTTTCAATATTTCAGCTGTGCCAAGAGAGTTCAATGACCGTGCAGATTCATTGGCTGTTTCTGCCACTCTCATGGTGCCTCACAAGGATTTCAAAGGAAGCAAGTACACTATTGAGCTGGTCTTCAGACCAAGTGTACCTGATAACGCTGATCATTGGCAGGTGTTCAATGGCGATAATCAAATCATTGCTTTCCTAGAAAAGATGGATAGTTTTGACGAGCTTTACTTTGAAGGAAGCGAATCACCACCTCGTGAATATGTTTCTGAGGTAGATTCGCAGACTGGTGAAGAATTTCTACAGTTGAAAGGAAATAAAATCCCAAAAGGTTTGGTTTCCCTTGAGAGACTCTTTGATAAACATGACAGGTATATCAAGTAGCGGCAACAACAGTAGGATTTGAGTTCTTCCATGGAATTTGAGCAGGTCAATTTGGGTGCGGAAATAGATCCTAAGATGGTCAACATCGGAAAATGTTGTACTGCTGATGAAAGATTCAAATTCATTACCCTCCTTCGCCATTACATTGATGTTTTGGCTTACTCCTATGATGATCTGAAGTCTTTCAGGCCTAAGGAGGTTCGACACGAAATTCCCCTCAAAGCTGGATCGTTGCCTTACAAACAGAAGCAGAGGCAATACAATCCAAAGATATCAGGTACGATTCTTTCTGAAATTTAGAAGATGCTGAATGCAAGGATTAATTTTCCAATTCATCATTCCACATGGGTTTCAAACATAGTACCTGTAAGGAAGAAGAACGGAGAAATCCATATCTGTGTTGACTTCAGAAACCTCAACCAGTCTTCCTTGAAAGATAACTACCCTTTGCCCATCATGGACCAAGTATTGCAAACAGTGATAGGTTCAGAAATGCTATCTATGTTAGATGGTTTTTCAGGGTATAACCAAGTAGAGGTAAACGAAGCTGATCAGTTCAAAACTGCCTTCACCACACCACGGGGCACATTTGCATATCGCAGAATGCCTTTCGGTCTGATCAATGCTGGCGCAACATTTCAGAGAGCGATGGATCTCGCCTTCAGAGATGAAATGGGTAAGTTTATCGTGGTGTACCTCGACGATTTGACTGTTTTCTCCAAAAACCGTCATGATCATGCGCATCATTTGCGACAAGTGCTGGAACGCTGTCGGCAAAATGGTATTTCCCTCAATCCCAAGAAGTCAGTTTTTGGGGTGACGGAGGGCAAGCTTCTCGGACACATTGTATCCCGGGAAGGTACTAAGATTGACCCAGAGAGAGTTAAATCTATTCAAAGTCTCACTCTACCAGCAAGTAAGACTGTTGTTCACTCTTTCTTCGGAAAGGTGAATTTTCTGCGAAGGTTCATTCCTGAGTTTGCAGAAAAAACCCGTCACATTGTTAATATGATGAAGGGTAAGGCTACTTTCCGTTGGACCGTGGAAGGTAAGGAAGCATTCGAGGATATCAAGAGAGCTATTGCTCATGCTCTGGTTCTTGTTTGTCCTGATTACACTAAGGATTTTGTAGTCTATAGCTACGCTTCAGAACACACACTTTCAGCTATTCTGGTTCAGCAGAATGAAGAAGGCGTTGAATCCCCCATATCGTTTATGAGTTGTCCTCTCAAAGCTCATGAGTTGAAGTATTCGAATACGGAGAAGCATGCCTATGCTGTAGTCAAAGCGGTTAAGCATTTCAGGTTCTATATTCTAAACTCACACACTGTTGTCATGGTGCCTGATACAACAGTCAAATCCATCCTAACTCAACAGGAGTTCGGAACAAAGAGGGGTAATTGGATCGCTAAGATCCAAGAATTTGATCTGGATATCAAGCCTACCAAGCTTGTGCGCGGTAAAGGTTTATGTCAATTGATCACAGATAATGTTCCAAAAGAGACAGGGGATGAATAAGAAGAAGTTGTGGACACTCCAACTGTCCTTTTTGTTACTACAACTGACGAGTGGTATTCTAATATCGCTCATTTCCTTACCTATGGTGAGTGCCCTTCTCACTTGTCTTATAAGGAAAAGAGAACTGTCAAGTTAAAAGCTGTTAACTACGTCCTTTGGGACAATGGTTTGTACAAGAGAAGTCTTGACGGTGTATTTCTCCGTTGCGTGGATAAAGCGCAACAAGGTAGACTTTTGGAGTCTTTCCACAATTTGGCTTGTGGAGGGCATTTTTCAGCACCTGTAACGGCTCACAAGATTCTGCGAGCTCGATACTATTGGCCCACACTATTCCAAGATGCATACAATTGGGTACGCAGGTGTGAGTTATGCCAACAGTTTGTTGGGAAACCAAAATTGGCAGCCTTACCTCTAAAACTAGTGGTGATTGAGGAGCCTTTTCAACAATGGGGTATTGACTTCATTGGCGCAGTGACTCCATCATCAAGTGCCGGACATAACTATGTCCTCACGACAACAGACTATTTTACCAAATGGGTGGAAGCTATTCCAGTCAAACACGCCACTTCTGAGGTGGTATGCAGTTTTCTTAAGGAGAACATTATTTCTAGGTTTGGAGTTCCAAACAAGATTGTAGCAGACAATGCTACTTGTTTTTCCTCTTATGAGATTACTAAGTTTTGCTACGAACATGGGATCACCCTTTCCCATTCTTCAGACTATTATCCGCAAGGGAATGGTCAAGCAGAATCAAGCAATAAGAATCTGGTCACTAACATCAGGAAGCTGGTAGATGAGAATCAGAGAACTTGGCATAAGGCATTGTTTGATGCTTTATGGGCAGATAGGATTACACCCAAAAGGGCAATAGGCATGTTGCCATTTCAGCTTCTATATGGTCTGAATGCAGAGATACCGATTACTTTGGAATTGCCAGCATTGAAGTTGGTAAAGGCATTGGAAGATAGAATGTTTGATAGTTCTATCGATAAAAGGATCATGTATTTGACTAAACTTGAGGAGCAGCGCGCTATAGTGGTGGACCGTATTGCTGAACACCAAAATCAAGTAAAGAACTCTTTGACAAGAAGACAAAGGCTCGTGAGTTTTAGGTTGGAGATCAAGTCTTGCTATGGGACAAGAGGAGAGAACCAAAAGGAATGCACAAAAAATTTGATTCCTTGTGGAGAGGTCCATTCACCATTCATCAGTTCTATGGTGAAAACAGTTTCTTGCTGGAGTATCAGGATGGGACACCATTCTTGTTGCCTCACAGCGGACAACATCTGAAGCACTTCAATCCTTGAAGTTTCAGATAAGTTAAATTGTACATTTGTATAGTTTTGTGTTTTATTTTTGCGTTTTCGTTTAGTCTTTTGTGTCTTTTTCTTTTTAGCTTGACTCTATAGCCCAATGGCATGGATGAAGGCACTTAGAGACTGGATTCTACTCCCCTCAATCGTTTCAAAGTTTGATTGAAGGAAGTTCCCCAGTTAGAGCCAGCTGTTGTTCTCAAAATTAGCTACGCTCGTTTTTGTAGACAACCCCACGAAACTTGTCCATTTCGTGAATCTACACTCTAAGATCGCAAATCGAGAAAAGATTTTCTTGTTCTCGTGCGAGGTCATTTGACATTCTAAACTGGTCTTTGACATTCTCCTTGAATTGGTCTCTCGATATTCGCAAAAATTGTTCAAGTTGTAATTGTCAGTTTTTAGTCAATTTCAAGTTAGAAAATTGCCAAAGTTTTGACATGTAAAGGCGGCGGTTCCGACCGGTCATACATGTCAAAGGTTATGATAAATTGTAAGAGCGGCGTATATGGCCGCTACTACATATGTTAAGCCTTCTGTTGTGTAACGGTGGTCGAAACACCCGCCTAAACATATCTTCTTTGATAGAACTTGCTCGAGCGGCTGAAAAGCCCGCCGTTGCTTTTTGTTGTTAGTCTTACTTGTCAGAATGGCCGAAATCGCCGCCCGACCGAGATCCTCAGGATTATGATGTCGAGTGCCATTAATGGCCACTCGTGCCAGGCATTTAAACTCAACTCTCAAACCTTTTTAAATGAGTTATCCTCCTCATTGTTGTCATTTCCTATCCTAAGCCTTCTTGTTGACGCGCCAACATTCTTCTTAATACTGCGGAAGCCGTGACGGAGCTCATGCTACAGGTTGGACCTAGGGTTTCGAGTGTCACGGGTAAGTTTTTTCTTCATTTTTCTTCCCCGTTGTTACTTATTAACTGAATAGTATTGTTAGTTAATGAGGTTTTGTTAGGTTTTCCCGTTGTTTGTTTTCGTATTTAGATTTAGGTTTTGTTTGTGTGTTTGTCGCCACTAAAATATTCACCCAACAAAGCCATACTGACCACATCTTCTTCCATACTCATTGAATCCCCTCTCCTTGAAGTGCCACATTCTACTTTAGTTATGGAGCCACCTTCCTCGAAGGATCCAGTGTATCAAATAGAAAAAGATGAAGAGAAAGTTGTTGATAACTGAGAGGGGGGGGTGAATCAGTTATCCTAATTATTTCTTCTTTTGAACTTTCTTATTAATCAATGCAGCATTGAATCAAACAAACAAACATTACCATGAAATGAGAAACACATGACACAGTATTTTTGACGTGGAAACCCTGTTGAGGGAGAAAACCATGGGGTGATTAACCCAAAGATTATTCTCTGTTAGAAGAATAAGGAATTACAAAATGGCACTTGCCAGTTAGGGCTCACTACCCGAGCACACTGTTCACAAAGAGGCACACTGCCTACAAGGAGACACATTGTCTACAAAAGAAAGTTATACAATACTTGAACTGATTGGAAGCATCCACATATGCTGGAGTTCAGTTCTGGTTAGGCTCAGTACACTGATCTGCTACACTTCATCTTTCCTCTTCTCTTTATTCTATTTTTCTTTCACATACCAGATCTTTCTTACTGCTTCTGCTCTGCTCTACTCTTATTCGCATATATCACATCACAACAACTACTACTCTCACAACTAAATCCATCTTGCATATATATCTGCACAAGTAATTTCATCACCTTTCTAGTCGGCATCCGGAACAGTCTATCTTCTCACAAACTCTGTTCTATCGGTTGAATCCTTGCACATCAAGTAATGCAGATCAAGCATATACTTGTAGATATCATTAATCATGTCAGCCAAACATGATTCATGCCTTCACAACCTTTACCATCAATAGTAACACATCCGGAAACAGTCTGATGTTCTGTCAGTCAGTTCTTCCTCTGTTCACACTGTCACTTAGGAATCCGGTACTTAACTATTCATAACTTTTTCCTTGTCCATCATCGGAGGCTAAATCCTTGGAATATACTACTCAAGGTAGTCCTCTTGACTTCCCTAGATCCGCACTGCACCAAGATACTTCCTTTGAGAGATCCAGACCTGTCTGTCGGACCTTGCCACATGCTCTGTTCTTGTTCACCGGACCACAATAATCTTCATTCTGACTTCCGGTAGAGACACACCATGACTTGCAGATATGTGGGATGACTTTTGTTGCCATCAATGACAACAACCATGAGTCCATATAGTGTCTCTTGCCAACAATCTCCCCCTTTGGCATTGATAGCAACACTTAGTGAAAAATGACTAAGTGTTTACACTATGCTCCCCCTTTGCTGATGCTTTGTCTTTATATACATTTTCCGGAGCTCCCCCTTAGTTGGATTCCTCATTTTTCACTGCTCCTCACTCCCCCTTTGACATCAATGGCAAAGGGTAGGGTCCGCACACCAAAATTTTCAAGAATTTTACTATACTTGGCCGTATATTACATATTCACAAAAACTGAAGAATGTCTGCAAAGGATGTCTTCAATTGGATGAGTTATGTAGCCCAACTTTGCTTCATTCTATCCAAAATTGAAATGTGACCACTCAGCAAAAATGCAAAAGCTTCTACCCTCTTGAGATCTGTCGGATCATTAGTTTGGGCGGTAGTCTGAACATCACTTATGACCTCATGCATGGTTTCTAACTTAGGGATAATAATCCTTCTAAGTTCTCCCATCTGGTTAATTATATTCTTCCTTTCCTTTTCAAAGTTCTTTATTGCATTTGTGATTGCAATAGTTTGACATTCTTGATTTACTATGGAGGAAGAGAGAGGATCAAAACTTTGAGACAAACTCAGTAGTTTGTCCTGTTCCTCTTTTATTTTCTTCTCAACTTCTACTGTTGCTTTTGACCAGGAGATACAAAATTTGTAAATGTCACCGCCATCCTTAAGAGCATTTTCTAAGCTCTTTATTCCAATACTCATATTTCTCCTATCATTAGAGATTAATCCTAGTACCTCTGAGAATCTCTTATCTAAGAACTCCTTCCGGACCTTTTCTTCAGCTGATTTTTCTAGGGATTCAAAATGTGTACCAACACTGCTAACTAAGGTTTTGAGATTACCGGAAGAGGAGGCTGTGGGATCTTTCTGGACCGATGGCATAATCTTCTCAAGCACTCCAGAAGCAGCCTCTATCAACTCACAGTCTTCCATATGAGACTTTAGGAGTTTTTCATTTGCCTTAGCATTTGCAAATGAAGCTATCTTCATTGTCTGCACTGGAGAGAGGGAATCAAAATTGAATGGACCTTGTAGAAGCTCCGGTTCATCAATCTCTATTGCTTCTTTGCTCAAAATTTTTTGGACAGTTTGTGCAGTGTCTCTTACCAGAGACAGATGTTTCTTCTCTTTTGCAGTCTTGGAGCTGTCCTTTGGAATTTTCTCTTTCTCTACATTCTTACCACTATCAGTTGTGGTTTTCTCTGTTGGAGTCTTCTCTTTCTCTGCACCCTTGGTACTGTCAGCTTCTTTTTCTTTTACCGCTGCTTCTTTCTCCTGTAATTTCTCTTCTTCTTTGGATCCAGAGACTGTAGGGGAAACCGGAGGAGAAATGTTGGTTTGTTCAGGGCCCATCTCTTCTGTTGCTTTCTTAGAAGTTTCTTCTGTAACAATTGTGGATGAGGGATCAGTACCCAAGTCCTCTACAACAGGAAGATTAAACCTTTTGAAGGCCTTTTGGAAGATCTCTTCTGTATCTATGGCCACCTTGTCAGTCTCACCAAGCATGAGTTGATTCATCCTTGCTTTACTCCTGAACTCATCTTTGCAGTCTTTGAATATTATGTTCATTGTCTTGGGATCAATTTGAGGATATAGCTGAATAGCTATCTGCTCTCGAATCTCAAGATCTTTTGCCTGGGCATTGTTCTTTCTTATTTCTAATTCCTTTTCTAGGCTTTTAGGAATTAGAGATATAATCTCAATGAAAGCCTTATTGTATATGTTCAAGTACTTGATTATGGCTTCCTGCAGGATCTTTTGGTCAGCCTCATTGTAGTCATCATAGAATTCAGTCATTGGTTGAAGGTTTCCATCCACAGTGACTGACTTGATTACACTCTCTAGAGACAGAGTGGGCTTTTCAACAAATTCCTCTACCATTTCTTCCTTGTCTTGGCCTGTGGAGGGTTTACCGGATCCTTTCTTCTTCTGCTTCTTTATTTCTTTTACCCCCTCATCTGATTTCGTTTCCTCTTCATCTTTCTGACTTGTATAAGCCCTTGTGGCTTTTATTTTAGACCTTTTCTCTCCTTTACCGGATGTCTGACCTTCCAATTTAGATATTTTTGAGCTTTTGGTTATGACAGGTGTAGATCCTTTTGATGATCTGGTCCGGGTTGAGGTTTCCATTGGAGCACTTTTCTTGCTTTTCTTTTCTGCCTCTTTCTTTTCTTCCTCAGCCTTTCTCCTCTTTTCTTGGTTGGCATCAAGTGCCTCCTTTGGGATGCCTAGGCCTTGGGCAATATGTTCAACTTCTTTTCTTACTTTCCTTTTTATCTCAGGTTCTCTGAGTTCCACATGGATCTTCACACTCAGCTCCTCAAAGGTTCCAAACCTTTCTACTTTTGGATCTTTGGGTTGACTAAGCATGTGTTGAACATGCAGTTCCACAATCTGTTCATCAACCTCATACCCCATGGGCATGATCTAGACTGTTCTTGGCTCAACTGCCTCCATTAGGCACTGATCAATATCAACCATAAAGTAGACTGAGTCTTTGTATTTTTCAACAAGAGACTGGGGAATTCTTTCTCTTGCTTGCATCATACTCTGGAAGTTTTTGAAGTATCCCCACAGAGCTGTATTTCTTGCTTTGGCTTCCCCAAGTCCATGTAAGTAATCTCTGATCTGGACTGCTACAGGTTTGTCATTCTGCCATACCCATCCACTTGATCCGGGTAGCTCATTCATGAAATAGAAAAATAGACATAATATAAGTGTACCATACTTGAAAGAATTCTTTTTGTCCTTTTTGATCTTTTGTATATTTTCCATTAATTGACTTGAAAGAAGTTCACAGAGGTCATAATCTGCATTCTTCGTTAGCATCTCATAGGCAGTATATACTGTAGTTCTGGATATAGAATTCTCCCTACTGGAGTGATAAATCTTGTATCCTATTATCATGGATGCAAACTTGATATCCGGGTCAGAGATATCTTCAATGGTCATTGCCCTCTTATCAAATTTTGATCCGGTGGCCTCAGTTACAATGTTATTTTTGACGGATTTGAGGATAGGTATCCCTCTGGAAGAGTATAGACCAGTCACTGCCCTAATTGCCTCTTTTGTGATCTTGCAGGGTCTATCCAGCCATAGGAAGTTGTCATGCATCCTACTCAATACATACCGGACCCATTCATTTTCTTCAAAGCAGGGGAAATGAATGAATTGATCAAACTGTTTCTTCTGGATACCCTTATACTCTGGTTTAAGCTCAAAAGCATTGTCTATCAGTTGTTTGTGATAGAAATCTCTCAATTTGAATTCCCCAAATTCCTCAATACTTGCATGTATGTAAACCCTAATGTCTTCTGTGTGTAAAACGCCATGAGGAACACTAGAGAATGCTCCTAAGGGATCTACCTCCAATGACTTGTATGGGTGTTTCTTAAATTCAGGTCGGGGCCTATCTAAGATCTTTACTATATTCGGAGTAGCCATTTTTCAAAAGATTTTGTAGTAAGATATCGAAAACGTAAAATACCTTATGCGCCTTTGGTTACACAGAGTGGTTGGATTGATTTCTGTATGTAATGACTTCTGCAAGAGATCTTTGGTGAACTTGATGAATCTTGTTGCAGAGCTCCACTTTTCGCTTCTTCTTGAGTGCAGAATGAGCAAGTGATTTATGAGAAATCCCTTATATTGCCCTACAAACCCTAATATCTGATGGCAATAAATGCTCGACCTACATTATTCCGGTTTGCCTTATTCGGATAACTTGAAGAACTGGATCAGTCCTGATCTATGAACATCATGCAGATCTTCCAACCATGAACAAATCAAAATGACACATCACAAGGACATCCCAAACACTCTGTCCAATCCGCAGAATAAGACAATGCACTTCCGGATCTCTCTGGACCTTTTTGTAATCCTCTGTCATTCCAGAGCATCTCCCGGAACAGGTCTTACTTGATCGATCGCAACTTCTTCACATCTTCATGCGAACCTATGAAATCTTATCTGGATCATCTCAAGACTTATATCTACAAACCCTTTACTCCGCATCTTGTGCCACATCCGGCACCACTTGATTGGCTGGGGGAACAAGATTTTCTTTGAGTCTCCCCCTGAGCCAAAGCTTACCTTTTAATTTCTGGAAGGAATATCAGCACCAGAATTTGGTGCGGATCCAACCTCTACATTCTCTAAACTTTTCTTCACCCAAATCTTGTTCATCTGATTCCTAACTTCATCCTCATTCATCTTTTGTTTACCCTTGTCTTGATTCTGATTATACATCGGACCTCTTTTGTCCTGATTCTTGCTTCTGCAGACTTTTGCATTATGACCGGACCTATTACAGATTTGGCAAATAACATTTCCTTACATATTTGACTGATAACCTCTTGATCTACATTGATTAGCCATATGACCTACTCTATTGCATGCAAAGCATCTACCATTGAATGATTTGTTTATTTGCATATTTCTGCATTCATGAGACTTGTGTCCATACCTTTTGTAGTTAAAGCACTGTCCGAAGAAGGATGAATTAGTCTGATTCATTCTCTTTCTGCACTGATTAGCTTTGTGACCAAAGTGATTGCAGCTGTGGCAGTATCCATTGAAGGATGGATATCTTTGAGCATTGGGCTGTCTTACCGGAGGTCTTCTAGGCCTATTCCTTAGATTTTTTGATCCAAAAGTCTTTTGACCGGATCTGGAGCTTTCTCCTTTCTCATATCCCAAACCATACTTGTCATCTGCCCTCTTTTGACTTCCAAGAAGAACTTCAAGTTGAGCAGAACTTATCTTGAATTTTTCTTTATATTCATTTGCTGTTTGAAGATCTCTTTTGAGAGAGACAATTTGATCCTCAAGTTTTTCTTCATTATCTTTGGCATCTTCAAGATCAGATTCAAGATGTCTAATACTCCTATCCATCTGGTGGCAATCTTCTGATTTCTCTTTAAGAGATTGTCTTAGATTATCTTCAGCTTTTCTTTTCTCTTCAATCTCTTGAGCAAACTTTATAACTCCTGATTCCATTTCATGTCTTACCATAATGACTTCTTTTGATAACTTTTCACATAACTTGGTTTTCTCAGTCAATTCTTCATTTGTATTACTTTCTTCACTTTGTCTTGCCAATTGTTGGAGCAGCTCCTTTCTCTTTTTCATAGAGAGACTTAATTTGTCCTTTAGTTCTCTCATGAATTCATCAGCCTGTTTGAGTCTTTCCTTTAATTCATTGACTTTAGAGTTTGACTGTTCAAGATCCTCAAGGGTAGTCTTGAGTTACTCCCTTAAACCATATGCATCCATTTAAACTCCCAGATCTTCCTCAAGCTGTTAGGCTCTATTAGGAGGAACTGAGCTCTGATACCAATTGTTGATAACTAAGAGGGGGGTGAATCAGTTATCCTAATTATTTCTTCTTTTGAACTTTCTTATTAATCAATGCAGCATTGAATCAAACAAACAAACATTACCATGAAATGAGAAACACATGACACAGTATTTTTGACATGGAAATCCTGTTAAGGGAGAAAACCACGGGGTGATTAACCCAAAGATTATTCTCTATTAGAAGAATAAGGAATTACAAAATGGCACTTGCCAATTAGGGCTCACTGCCCGAGCACACTGCTCACAAAGAGGCACACTGCCTACAAGGAGACACACTGTCTACAAAAGAGAGTTATACAATACTTGAACTGATTGGAAGCATCCACATATGCTAGAGTTCAATTCTGGTTAGGCTTAGTACACTAATTTGCTGCACTTCATCTTTCCTCTTCTCTTTATTCTATTTTTCTTTCACATACCAGATCTTTCTTACTGCTTCTGCTCTGCTCTACTCTTATTCGCATATATCACATCACAACAACTACTACTCTCACAACTAAATCCATCGTGCATATATATCTGCACAAGTAATTTCATCACCTTTCTAGTCGGCATCCAGAATAGTCTATCTTCTCACAAACTCTATTCTGTCGGTTGAATCCTTGCACATCAAGTAATGCGGATCAAGCATATACTTGTAGATATCATTAATCATGTCGACCAAACATGATTCATGCCTTCACAACCTTTACCATCAACAGTAACACATCCGGAAAACAGTCTGATGTTCTGTCAGTCAGTTCTTCCTCTGTTCACATTGTCACTCAGGAATCCGGTACTCAACTATTCATATCTTTTTCCTTGTCCATCACCAGAGGCTAAATCCTTGGAATATACTACTCAAGGTAGTCCTCTTGACTTCCCTAGATCCGCACTGCACCAAGATACTTCCTCTGACAGATCCGGACCTGTCTGTCGGACCTTGCCACATGCTCTGTTCTTGTTCACCGGACCACAATAATCTTCATTCTGACTTCCGGTAGAGACACACCATGACTTGCGGATATGTGGGATGACTTTTGTTGCCATCAATGACAACAACCATGAGTCCATATAGTGTCTCTTGCCAACAAAAGTAGCCTCACCAATACCTAAAAAACAAGATCTCCAATTAGGCAATGCACTTGAGCTATCAAAAGATCTTTCACTACCATGGTTAGAACAAAGCCTATTGAAGAAAAGAAAGGTAGAAGAACTAGTGATTCCTAAATTCAGCACAGTTTTTGATCTCTTCAGGAGATCTGAGAAGCCGAAGAAGATCAAGGTGGCTTCGAGAATAAAAACTGACTCTAATTTAGGAAACATGTGCCTTGAGATAGGTCAACCCACTTCTGAAAGAAATGTGAATGAAGCCACTTTGGCAGACTTTGTTATGTCAAGAATTGATATGGGCCCATCCACTCATGAGGCCAACATACAAAACTTCAATGTTGTAGCCGCAAGGCTAGTAGAAAGGACTGAAAGGGAGAAGCAGTCCAAAGATCAGTTAAAACAAGTACAGAGTCTGTCTTCTTACTTGAAGACCATAGTCGACACTTCTACCATGCCACTTAGCATTGATCATCAGTCAACCATCTAAGGCCAAGACGAAGAAATTGAAAAAGTTGCTATTGACAGTCTGCAGAAATACCAAGTTTATGGAAAAGCCACTGAAAATTGGGTGAACAAAATCAAATCCATTGCATTTGATTTCATTATTAAGGCAAAGGCAGTGCATGATGAAGCCTTAATAAAAAAAGAGGTCATTGAAAAAGAGTTGAAAAATGTAAGGAAAGAAGAAGCTGTTTGGAAGGATATCCTAAAAGGTTTTGCAAAAATGATGGAGATTGATGTTAATATCCTCATAGTAGAAAAGATCCTACCTGGTACAGAAGAAAATTACTTAGAAATTTGGACAGAGAGCATTAGTTGGAAATTAGTAATTATTGACCAAGTTTCAATAGAACAGGAAAGGCTGATGCTTGCTTGTGAACGAGTATCTACAAAGCTTCAGGATCAGATCGGTGCCATCCTCCTGAATGCATCATTGATGGGAGAATCATAGGTAATTCAAGAGGATTTTCAGAATATGATTGATCAACAACTTTTCAATAGAGAAGTTTTCAATGAGAACACAATGGACAAGTTGATTGATCTCTATACTTCATTGAAGATTTCCGTCTCCCAAATACCAAGTATGGTGGTAGAATTGAGTAATGTCCACAAGTGCCTGAAAACTTGGAAGATTGGGATAGAAAACACCCTGATTCCTAAGGGCAAATCTGTCACCCCGGCCATTTGACTTTTCAGAATAGTTAAAGAAAGAGAATTCGGTCTGCAAAATTAGTTTCCAGAGTTCGCCACTCCGTCAACGGCGCCATCGACAAGCAGAGAATAAATGCGAGTTTGCATATTGTATAGTTTTCATTTTTGTTGTGTTTGTGTGTAGCTCAAGCCATGATTTTTGGCTTGTTTTGTAAATAATGATCATGATTGAGTCTTCTCCTTCAAGTCTGATCTTCTCTCTTTTGATTGTAAAGTTAGGTTGATCCTAACTATTTCTCACATGATAATTATTTTAACTGCCTAAGTGAGGTAGTTAATCTAAGCAACTAGCTTTGTAAAATAAAGTTAGTTATTCAAAATCAATGCATTTAAAGAGGGAGTTGGTTACTCCAAGTAGTTATAAAAAGTGGTTGAGGTAGTTACCCTAGGTGGTTACTAACCTCACCTATAAATATATCATTGTAATTCAATCAAAACGAGGGGGTTCCACTTTTTCACATGACAGTGTATGAAAGACTCGAATAGTTTTATTCAAGTTTGAAAGCAATTAAGAAATGTTTTGAATGTGTGTTTAGCTTGATTTCATGTGTTGTTATTGGTATTCGTATGTTTCATCAATAATGATCATGTGCTTTCCTTTCAGAGTTGCATTGTGAGAAAGATATTTGGCATCAAGTTTTGGTATCTCTACTTGGATGCATGGAACTTAAATTCATGAGTTAAACTCTTATTTTATCACTATTATTTGTTATTTCTTTGCTTTTGTTCTTATAATTCCAAAAAATTCAAATACCCCTATCATACGAGGGAGCTGCCCCTCTTAAAAGCAGAGAGGAATCGACATAGACCTGTGATTCTTCAACTGTTGTAAGTAGGTTGTTGCTAATCCAAGGGCAAACGAAGTTACTCAAGAAGGTTATTTTAAAGCAACAAATCTATTTACCAATAGATTTTTGGCGACTCTACTGGGGATACTATTCAAACACACTTCTTTTGTTTGAAAAGTCACCTTAATGTGTTTAAAGAAAATCTTTTCGATCAATAAATATGGTGTTGCAACGTAGAGCTAGACCTGTTTTACAACCTAATGTTAATTGGTTGGATCTTGAGTAAGAAGATATAATTACTGACTTACGAGTATTTCCTTGGAGATATAGGAGGTCAAATTGCCAATATCAAGAAGTAGATGCAGTACTTGATGAAGAAGAAGATATAGGAACATAAATTCGTGTTTGTGCTCGGTTAATAGCTCAAGGTATCGTAGAAGAAGAATTGGAAATAGCTAATAGGCGTGCTCCTATTCAAATAGCTCCAAATAGGGATAGACAAGTTGGTCCACCTATTCGACCTATTCAAGAATATCGCCCTGTGAATCCTGCTCAAAATCAACCTGGCCACCAAGAGATATACCAGAGGAGACCGTGAAAAAGGCATCCTGGATCCTAAGTTTGAAAAGCTAGCAAGTCTTGATTTTTCTGAATCTTTTATTACCCCAAGAAGGAATATTAAATCTTTTAGTAGACCTCTTTCACCAGCAAGAAGTCCTACTAGAATCTCTGTATCCTCTTCCACTTATCAAGCATTGACCTTGCACGGGACTGCAGTTCCTATTGTCATAAATATTCAACCAACTCCACCACTACAAATGGCTCAACCTGTGCCTTGGGTAGCAGCTATTGGTCCCCTTGCCTTGGGAAATCAATTGCATGACTTACCACATAGATCTAGGAAAGTCTTACCCAAATTCACTGGACATGGAAAAGTTTCTACAGATGAGCATATTAATGCCTTCTTTGCCGCATGCGGTGTTCTAGGTGTTATGCAGGAAGATGTTTCTGTCCGGTTGTTTGTAGAATCTTTGACTGAAGGAGTAGCAGAATGGTTTCAACATTTTCCTGCCAGAACTATAAACTCATGGGCTACTATGCGCCAAAAGTTTGAAGACCGTTTCAAAAGTGTTGAAGATGAGCATGCATTATTAGCACAACTTACTCAAATGAAGAAAGAGATTCATGAGCCGATGCAGGAGTTTGTAGGCCGTTTTAACAAGTTGGTGAATAGAATTGAAAATGCTAAAAGACCAACTGCGTAAAATAAAAAATGTTTCTTCCTAAATGCACAACTTCCAGACATAAGTTTTCATTTGAGAAGAGCACGAGTGGCTGATTTAGAAGCTGTACAGACCATAGCCATTGAAATTGAAGATGATTTATTGACTGTCAGAAAATGGAATAAAGACTTGTAGAAAGGGAAGGCACAGTCTTCTAATCCATCCACTACAGACCCGATGATTCAGAAGCTAGCCAATGATTTGCTCCTTCTTAAGAAACAACTTCCGCATAATCCACCTCTGCTATATCAAGATATACCTAGGAGAAATTATGTACCGTATCAGCAGAACAAGCCACCTAGGCTTCCTCCGCCAGTACAAAGGCTAGCCGTTGAACACCCTTCTTCCAGTCAGAAACAAACTGCGGCTATGTGTGATTTTCATCTGACTACTAACCATGATGGCAGCACTTGTCCTGAAATGGTAAGGTTCATGCAGATGAATTTATCAAGCGAGAAAATAGAAGAATATATCTCTCAAGAAGACGAGACGAGTGAGACCTATGGACAACCCACAATCAGTTTCCTTGAGTATGAATCTGATGATGAAAGAGGAGTTAGTGATATCAATAATCATTCTTGTAATGCTTCTATAAGAAACCAGTATCAGAAGAACGAAGGAAAAGCTAAGGCTGAATTTGCTCATAAAGTTTCTAACACTACTCCTAAGATTCTATCAAGAAAACACCCTCCAAAGAACCAGCCTCTTACTTTTGTTTAATGATGCATTTGATTTCATAGAACATTGCAAGAAAACAAAAGTGCAGATTTCTCAACTTGATTACTTGAAATCGAATCTGCATCAGTTGGAGAGGTTGCTACATATTGTTAAAGGAAAACCAGATCCTTCTTCTTCAGTACATCAATAGTCGAGCGATTTGCAGCATGAAGAACTTTCACATGATGATCTCTTTGGTGAATCTCCACAAAAAGATGCCCCGTTGGTAAATGTTGTTCTCCCAGATAAGCCTGACCCATTTTATGTCTCATTATATATAGATGGCTGTAAACTAAGCAACTACATAATAGATTCCGGTGCTTCTGACAATGTTATGCCTGCTAAAGTTGCTCATGCTCTTAGTTTGTCATTAAATAAACCCTCAGGTAAAGTCTACTCAATGGAGTCTAAAATGGTTCCATTAGCAGGTCAACTGAAAGATGCACAAGTTACTTTAGCTGCTTTCCCTGAAAAGAAACTAAAGCTTACTATCCTAGTTGCTAACATTCCCACAAGCTATGGCATGCTACTTAGTAGAAGTTTTTGTAAGGATTTAGGTGGATAAATATAGCTAGATTGGTCCCACGCCTTAATCCCAATCAATGGAAAGAAAGTCAGACTAAATCTAGAACCCAAGGCAAAGTATACAATCCTAAAATTAGATGATCCTAGGGCAGAGATACTTTATGAAGAAACTAGGCTTGGAACATATATGCTTATGCAAGAAAAGGAGATAGTCCCTGAGGTTACCTCTCCTGATATGTCTTTTGGTCTTTGGACTATGGAATTTGATGGTAGCTGTTCTTCTTCCGGTTCACGAGATGGAATCGTTTTGATTTCCCCTACAGGGGAGAAGTTTCCTATGGATTTCAAATTAGTTTTTGACAACACTAATAATACAACATAATATGAGGCACTCCTTCTAGGCCTCGAGACTGCCAAAGAAAAAGGAATCAAAATGTTGAGAGTACTCGGAGATGCAGAATTAGTCATCAAGCAAGTAAGAAATCAGTTTCAAACAAAGAACACCAAGTTGAGAAGATACTGAAACTTAGTATGGTATCAAATAGAGTTCTTTGATGCTTTCTCTATAGAGGTGATTCCTCGAACTCTAAATTCTAAAGCTGATTGCCTTGCGGTCTTTGCGGCTCTTTTACTTCCACATCCAGAGTTCAATAAAGATCAATATAAGATTGAATTGGTGTATCGACCAAGCGTGCCTGATAATGATAAACATTGGCAGATTTTTGATGATGATAAACATATCATGTCCTTTTAGGAGAAGGCCGGTACTTTTGTCAATTTGTTATTTGAAGGAAGTGAGACTTTTGCAAAAGATGAAGTGTTGCAATTAAAGGGAAATGCCATCCCTAGGGGGTTGGTTACTCTAGAGAGCCTATTTGATAAACACAATCGTTATTTGAAGAATAAGGCTCAAGAGAACAATCCCAATCTTTCTCAATATGATAAGGTGAATATAGGCACTGAAGATGATCCTAAAATTGTTTACATCGGTAAAGCATGTTCGCCAGATGAAAGAAAGAAGCTCATCACCCTGTTGATCAAGTACAAGGATGTCTTCACATGGTGTTATGATGATTTGAAAAATTTCATGAGTGGGAAATTTCAGCATTATATCACTCTTAAACCTGAGGTCACTCCTTTCAAGAAAAAGCAGAGGCAATTCAATCCTAAAGTTGCTGGTGCTATCTTTGTAGAAAGTGATAAGATGTTAAAGGCCAGAATTATATATCCTATTCATCATTCAACTTGGGTAGCAAACATTGTGCCTGTGAGGAAAAAGAATGGCAAAATAAGGATTTGCGTCGATTTTCGCAATCTTAACCAAGCATCTTTTAAAGACAACTACCCTCTACCTGTGATGGACCATGTTTTACAAAACGTTGCTAGGTCTGAAATGATGTCATTACTTGATGGGTTTTCTAGGTATAATCAGATACAAGTTGCCCCAAAGGATCAGCATAAAACTACTTTCACAATGCCATGGGGAGCTTTAGCTTACAATCAAATGCCATTCGGGTTAATCAATGCCGGTGCAACATTCCAATGTGCTATGGACCTCTCCTTTGGTGACATGAAAAATAAGATTATTGTAGTGTACTTGGATGATCTCACTGTCTTTTCAAGAAAAAGAGAAGATCATATTCAACATCTGGAGATGGTCTTATAGCATTGTCGCGAGCAAGGAATCTCTCTAAACCCCAAGAAGTCCATTTTAGGGGTTACTGAAGGAAAGCTACTAGGGCACATTGTGTCTAAAGATGGGATCCAAATTGATCCTGAACGTGTTCAAGCAATCCAGAAGTTGCCATTACCATCAAGCAAACCTGGAGTGAGGTCCTTCTTTGGCCAGATCAATTTCTTGAGAAGATTTGTACCAGATTTCTCTGAATTAACTCACCACATTGTAGACATGATGAGAGATAAAGTGGTCTTCAAATGGACTGAACAAGGCAAAAAGGCATTCCAAGACATTAAAAATGCAATTGTAAATGCTCTAATTTTAGTTCATCCTAATTTTTCCAAACACTTCATTATATATTGTTATGCTTTAGAACATATTTTATTTGCTATCTTGACACAACAAAATGATGATCATATAGAAGCACCTATTGCATTTATGAGTGTTCCTCTGAAAAAGCATGAGTCGAATTATTCTCTAGCAGAGAAGCATGCTTATGCAGTGGTCAAGGAAGTAAAGCATTTCAGATTCTATATCCTCAATTCACATTCTAAGGTCTTTGTATCGAACACTTTGATCAAAACCATACTTACTCAGCAAGAAATAGGTGTCAACAAAAGAGCCTCTTGGATTACCAAAGTTCAAGAATATGATATTGATATTAAGCCAACCAAATTGGTACGAGGGAGAGGCTTATGTAAGCTCATAGCTGAAAATGGCACAGTTGGAGAATCTCCAGAAAAGAATGTTGAGCTTCCTCAAGTGTTGTTTGTAGGATTGACAGATGAATGGTTCTCGAATATAGCATACTTTCTTACATATGGAGAATGCCCGGCTCATCTAACTCCAAAAGAGAAAAGAACTATCAAGTTAAAGGCTGCAAAATATTTTATTTGGGGTAATATTCTCTATAAGAAAGGGATCGATGGCACATTCTTGCGATGTGTAGATAAAGAGCAACATAAGGAGTTACTCCAGAATTTCCATAATGAAGCATGTGGGGGACATTTTCCCTCTTCAGTTATCGCATTTAAAATTCTTAGGAATTGCTATTACTGGCCCGGCATGTTCCGTGATGCAGATGAATTGGTCAAGAAATGTGAGTCATGTCAATAGTTTAAAGGAAAAGTACAACTTGCAGCTATGCCACTCAAACCAGTGATCATTGAAGAACCATTCCAGCAATGGGGTCTTGATTTTATAGGTCCTATCAATCCGCACTCCAGCGCAGGCCACACTCATATTCTTGTGGCAATGGATTATTTTACTAAATGAATTGAGGCTATCCCAATAAAGAAAACCACTTCCGAAGTGGTCTGCGATTTTATCAAATAGAACATTCTAGTGAGATTTGGGGTACCAAATAAGATTGTCACCGACAATGCCACTAACTTCTCTTCTCATGAGATATCATCTTTTTTTTATAGATATGGGATCATTCTTTCTCATGCATCAGATTATTATCCTCAAGGGAATGGTCAAGCTGAGGCTAGTAATAATAATATTGTCACCATTCTTTGAAAATTAGTTGGTGAAAATCAGAGGATGTGGCATAAACATTTATATGAAGCATTGTGGGCTGATCGCACGACCAAGAAGAGAGCCACCGGGTTGTCACCATTTGAGCTACTCTTTGGTATAGAAGCCAAATTGCCAATACCCTTGGAGCTATCCGCGTTAAAACTACAAGATATACTTGAGAACCAAGAGTTCAGAGACACACTTGAGAAAAGGATCGCTTATCTCACTAAGTTAGAAGAGCAAAGAGATGAAGTTGTTGATAGGATTAAGGAACATCAAACTTAGGTGAAAGAACCGTTTGATAAAAAATCCAGAGTAAGACAGTTCAATATTGGCAACCTTGTGTTACTGTGGGATAAGAAAAAGGAGCCGAAGGGTCTTCATGGTAAATTTGACTCTCTCTGGAGAGGATCGTTCCAAATTAGAGAAGCATGTGGAGAGAATTCTTTCTATCTCGCATACATGAGTGGAACACCGTTGCCCCTTCCCTACAATGGCAACATCTAAAGCATTTCAATCAGTGAGACAGATTGTTTTCTGTCTTTGTACATAGGTTAATTAGGAATTTTTGGGCGTGTTTCATTTCTTTTTGCTTTGTTCCTCTCCTAGTTTCATTTTTGGCTTGTCTGTGCACTTTTGAAGTTATTCCAGTAAGCTCTCCCTTTCTTGACTCTATTTTGCCCAATGGATTCAAGGCATTGTTCATTTTCAGATGATTCTAGGTTCATTCTACGTCCACAAGATCCTTGTCCCCAGATAGAGCTATTGTTGTCCCATTTCGTGATTACCCAAAATTTGAACTTTTTCTGATAAATTATCATCATGCGTTATGCATATTTCTTTCACTAATCCAAGTAAAGGTTCCAAATTCCAATCTTTTGTGGAATATACCAAGAATGCCAAAGGTTGACTTTCCATCTATTTCATGATAGATTTCAGGCCTTCAAAAACATGTTTTACCATGTAGGACAGTAACCATATGCAATAAATTTATAGAGGAAAATGATTTTCTTTAAAGGGGTCTCTCTGGTTATTTAGAAGAAGTGAATATCTTCAGAACATCCGTGTCTATGGTGTCTTAACAGTTTGTCAGTATTTTCTTGCCATGTGGAGTAATATGTTCATGTGAGAATCTTTATCATTTATAGTACTTGTAGACACCTTATTTAGAGACTCGCACTTGTTAACAGGTTCCTAAAGTTTTTTCAATGAATGCATTTCGTGCACTCGCTGCAAAAATTGCATTTTGTTAGACCACCTTTCTGCATTTTAGAGGCCATTCGATGCTCGATAGATAGGCATTGTTATGCGGAAGAAGCATCCGGTTTAAGAGTTATTCATTCGATCACCTATCTGCCATAAGAACTATTGGATCTCCTCCTAGACCGACATAACCTGTGGGAACTGCCAATGCTAGGAGACTCGACAACTACTTAGTGGAGAGGTTTACCACTATTGATTGGAAACTTTCACAAAACGGCTCTTTCTAGATAGAGCTAACGGCCTAGCATATTGAACAACCTTTGAGAGAAAAGAATGGAACTCTGCTACAAAATATGTTTTGAGCTTTGGAGATTGAAGATTCAATGTATTTCCTACTAGTCGTCATATGATGGGGATCCCAGCTTATGCTTCTTCTTTAGACATGAGTCACGAACGTGCCGGTGAAAGATGGCAGAAAAATGGCCTTTTCTTGAAAATATTGAAAGATCCGTTTGATTATTACTTTAAAACTCCATGCAGAGATGATTACGACAAAGTTTGCATCTTGTCCATTGCTAGGTGCCTTTAATCAACTCCATGCCACAACAGTTTGCCTTTCCAGCATTCAATGGTGCAACTGGGCGATGCTACCAGCAGTCGTGCTCATGGAAGGTTTGATAGATAATGCTATTTGTGATACAAAGTATGCTAAGGATAAATTTGATGAAAATGAAGTGGTAGGAGTTCTTAAAATATTTGGCTTCTTATTCTAAAATAGTTATTGTGTTTCTCTGCCACCTTCGCGACATGCCGACTTTTGGGCATTGTGCAGTTTGAAACAACATTCAAGTTTATTTAAGTCATTTTGAGTCACTCCTTGAAACTTTGTGGGACTTGATAACAGTTCTAAAATGAATCATGATGCTTGATGATTAAGAGAACGGCTTGTTTGATCAGTGGTGAATGTTAGTTTGATAACGGATTAGACATGCCGATTGATAGATAAGTATAGCTATGGCAATACATGGCAATGAGTGTGGCCATCATACCATATACTTCTCCATGGAAAACTTCTCCAACTTAGTGAGTTTATGGTTCACAACCGAGGATGACTCCCGAGACAGTTATTTATGCCTCCCACCACTTGCGTACATATCGTTATTCGAAGTCATTTTACAATCTTCATTTTGATCATTGTAGAGTATATTTTGAGAGAAGGATACCTACAGCTTCAAAGCAAACACGTTACTCACAAAGTTCCCAAGAATTTTCAAAGCAGTTGCAGGTGCAAAGCTGGTTAAACAGTTTATATTATTAAACTTGTGAAAACACCATCATGAAGTATAAGCCTCAAAATTATTAGTATGCTCTTATGATCGACACCACGCTTCGAGAGGTATTTGATACTAAAATGGGCCATATTGATCTATAGGAAATTAGGAAGTCATTGATAGAAGGAGAATGATCAAACTTGTCTCGAAGGATTGCAGAGAGTGGCCTAGTCAATGCAGCTTGTTTTCCCACTGCTGTCCAATGTCCGGAGCTAGTAATTGAATGTGTAAAAAGGTACAATCCCGAAGCCAGAGAGATCAGATCCATTGATGGGCACCTAATGGCCAAACTCGATGGGATCTCTATCTCCATCATTCTTCGATTGCCATACAAAGAAAAGTTCATCTGTGTTGATAAACAGAAGGCCTACAACTACTTTAGTGACAACATGAGCAAATGCTTGAACAATTTGGCTAAGGAATGGATGGTAAAATCGAGAGGCGGACAATCCCAACTTCCTAAGACACTACACCATTCTCTTTTTATCAAAGAGATCTTCTATCTGATTGCCCTTCTTCACAGGTTGATAGGCAGCCCAGACTCAACCGAGTTTGAAATGTGGATGTATCTCTTCATCATTGTCATATGAGCAGGAAAACAATTTATTGATTGGGGCCACCTTATCAGTGATTGCATACATGACCAGCTAATTCACTTCAAGACCAATCAATGATTCAACATGTCACCCTACTTGGTATATGCAATTGCCAATTTGAGATCATGGCCTGGTTTGACTACCACAGGTGTCCTTAATCAGGAAACACAAGTTTATGATTACTACAGGCAGTTGCAGTTAGAACAAAGCTTTGTAAGTTTCAGACGAGTGAATGATGCTTTCACAATGCTTGCAGTAAGATTACTTCAAGGAAATACAGCTCTTAGAATTTCAAAAGAAGCCTCATTGTTGATAAAGAAGTATGGTAGCTACTTCATTTAGTTTCCAAGGTTCACCTATCTTTGAGTTGGAGGATTTGATGGTTACCCTTCTAAATTGCCAAGGTATGTGGATGACAAGCTTGTTTTGGTTGAGCTTTGCAGATAGCTGGTATTAGTTCAAAAGAAATGTCGAGATAGGAAGAACAACGGGGTGGCATTCCCTATTTGTCTCAGTCACTACAAGTGTGAATCCAGCTCGAGGGCTAAAAATATGGAAAAGGCCCTAGCCATGATCAAGTTGTATACATACCAGATGAGATTCCCCTTCGACAACAAGGGATATGCCAAGAATAATTTGAAGCTTGGTCCTGGATACCTTCATTTCCCCAATCTCAAAGACTTTTGGGAAGATTGTGAAGATGAGTTTGAGGTTAGAAAAAGAGACTGGATGGGGTTTACCTTGAAGCAAATTTGAGATTTCAAGATGGAATGGGTCGTTGAAGGCATTGAAGATGATGAATCAGATCTGATTGATCCCTTCTATTTTGAAGAAATCCAGGATCAACCTCTTCTTGCTATTAATTAGGCAGATCCAGAGGTTAGAGATGTCAGAGAAAGAACCAGTTTCGTGATCAAGAAGTCAGAATCCTGGATCAAGAAGAAGATATCCCAGATGACTGCAACGAGACCAGTAAATAGGAAAGAGACACCAAGAGGAAGAAGTGACCAGGATAGTTTGACTTCATTAGTTCCTTCCCACACACCAGTTATTGACATTCTTTCTCACTAGAGAATCCAGGGAAGTGGTGGAGATGAAGACCCTCTGAGGAGAAGCAATCTTCAAAACATATGTGGAGATGAACCCAGGCTGAAGAAGAAGAAACCAAGGTCAAAGGAAAAAGAGATAGGTTCTACTTCAAGAGAAGAAAAGGAACAAGAAGAAGTCTTATTTGATCCAGAGTTTGATGAAGCCATACCAACCACATCTTCTTCCATACTCATTGAATCCCCTCTCCTTGAAGTACCACATTCTACTTCAGTTATGGAGCTGCCTTCCTCGAAGGATCTAGTGTATCAAACATAAAAAGATGAAGAGAAAGTAGCCTCACCAATACCTGAAAAATAAGATCTCCAATTAGGCAATGCACTTGAGCTATTAGAAGATCTTTCACTACCATGGTTAGAACAAAGCCTATTGAAGAAAAGGAAGGTAGAAGAACTAGTGATTCCTGAATTCAGTATAGTTTCTGATCTCTTCAGGAGATCCGAGAAGCCGAAGAAGATCAAGGTGGCTTCGAGAATAAAAACTGACTCTAATTTAGGAAACATGTGCCTTGAGATAGCTCAGCCCACTTCTAAAAGAAATGTGAATGAAGCCACTCTGGCGGACTTTGTTGTGTCAAGGATTGATATGGGCCCATCCACTCATGAGGCCAACATACAAAACTTCAATGTCGTAGCCGCAAGGCTAGTAGAAAGGACCGAAAGGGAGAAGCAATCGAAAGATCAGTTAAAACAACAAGTACAAAGTCTATCTTCTTACTTGAAGACCATAGTCGACACTTCTACCATGCCACTTAGCATTGATCATTACTCAACCATCTGGGGCCAAGAAGAAGAAATTGAAAAAGGTACTATTGACAGTCTGCAGAAATATCAAGTTTATGGAAAAGCCACTGAAAATTGGGTGAACAAAATCAAATCCATTGCATTTGATTTCATTATTAAGGCAAAGGCAGTGCATGATGAAGCCTTAATCAAAAAAGAGGTCATTGAGAAAGAGTTTAAAAATGTAAGGAAAGAAGAAGCTGTTTGGAAGGATATCCTAAAAGATTTTGTGAAAATGATGGAGATTGATGTTAATATCCTCATAGCAGAAAAGTTCCTACCTGGTACAGAAGAAAATTACTTGGAAATTTGGATAGAGAGCATAAGTTGGAAATTAGTAATTATTGACCAAGTTTCAATAGAACAGGAAAGGCTGATGCTTGCTTGTGAACGAGTATCTACAAAGCTTCAGGATCAGCTCGGTGCCATCCTCCTAAATGCATCATTGATGGGAGAATCACAGGTAATTCAAGATGATTTTCAGAATATGATTGATCGACAACTTTTCAACAAAGAAGTTTTCAACGAGAACACAATGGACAAGTTGATCGATCTCTATACTTCATCGAAGATTTTCATCTCCCAAATACCAAGTATGGTGGTAGAATTGAGTAATGTCCACAAGTGCCTAAAAACTTGGAAGATGAGGATAGCAAACACCTTGATTCCTAAGGGCAAATCTATCACCCCGGCCATTCGACTTTTCAAAATGTTTAAAGAAAGAGAATTCGGTTTGCAAAATCAGTTTCTAGAGTTCGCCACTCCGTCAACAGCGCCATCGACAAGCAGAGAATAAATGCGAGTTTGCATATTGTATAGTTTTCATTTTTGTTGTGTTTGTGTGTAGCTCAAGTCATGATTTTTGGCTTGTTTTGTAAATAATGATCATGATTGAGTCTTCTCCTTCGAGTCTGATCTTCTCTCTTTTGATTGTAAAGTTAGGTTGATCCTAACTATTTCTCACATGATAATTATTTTAAGTGCCTAAGTGAGGTAGTTATTCTAAGCAACTAGCTTTGTAAAATAAAAATAGTTATTCAAAATCAATGCACTTAAAGAGGGAGTTGGTTACTCCAAGTAGTTATAAAAAGTGGTTGAGGTAGTTACCCTAGGTGGTTACTAACCTCACCTATAAATATATCATTGTAATTCAATCAAAACGGGGGGGTTCCACTTTTTCACATGACAGTGTATGAAAGACTCGAATAGTGTTATTCAAGTTTGAAAGCAATAAAGAAATGTTTTGAATGTGTGTTCAACTTGATTTCATGTGTTATTGGTATTCGTATGTTTCATCAATAATGATTATGTGCTTTCCTTTCAAAGTTGCATTGTGAGAAAGATATTTGGCATCAAGTTTTGGTATCTCTACTTGGATGCATGGAACTTAAATTCATGAGTTTAACTCTTATTTCATCACTACTATTTGTTATTTCTTTGCTTTTGTTCTTATAATTCCAAAAAATTCAAATACCCCTATCATACTGTTGATAACTGAGAGGGGGGGGGGGGGTGAATCAGTTATCTTAATTATTTCTACTTTCTGAACTTTCTTAATAATTAGTGCAGCATCAAACAAACAAACATAACCATGAAATGGAAATACACATGACACAATATTTTTGACGTGGAAACCCCGTTAAGGGAGAAAACCATGGGGTGATTAACCCAAGATTGTATTCTCTGTTAGAAGAATAGGATTACAAAATGGCACTTGCCAATTAGGGCTCACTGCCCGAGCACATTGCTCACAAGAGGCACACTGCCTACAAGAGACACACTGTCTACAAATTATAAAGAGTGTAATACAATACTTGAACTGATAAGGAGCGTCAACATATGCTGGAGTTCAGTTCCAGTTAGGCTCTGTATACTGATCTGCTGCACTTCATCTTTCCTCTTCTTTTGAGCTGTTCTTCTTTCACATACTGAATCTTCCTTTCTGCTTTTATTCAGCTCTACTGCTTTTCTGCGCACATCACAAAACACCACAATACATCTCATAACTAAATCCATCTTGTATATATATCCGCACAAGTGATTTCATCACCTTTCTAGTCGGCACCTGGAATAGACAATATTTTCCATAAACTCTGATTTGTCGGCTGAATCCTTGCTTACCAAGTAATGCGGATCAAGGATATACTTGTGGAAATTATTAATCATGTCGGCCAAACATAATTTATGCCTTCATAACCTTTACCAACATCAGTAACACATCTGGAATAATATCTGATGTTCTGCTAGTCAGTTCTTCCTCTGTCACACTGCCAATTAGGAACCTGATACTGAAGTATTCATATCTTTTTCTTCATCTATCACCGGAGGCTAAATCCTTGGAATCTATCACTCAAGGTAGTCCTCTTGACTTCTCCAAATCTGTACTTCACCAAGATACTTACTCTGAGAGATCCGGACTTGACTGACGAACTTCGCCACATGCTCTGTTCTTGTTTACCGAACCACAACATTCTTCACTCTGACTTCCGGTATAGACATACCATGTCCGGTGGATGTGTGGGATGAACTTTGTTGCCATCAATGACAACATTCATGAATCCATATAGTGTCTCTTGCCAACAATCTCCCCCTTTGGCATTGATGGCAACACTTAGTGAAAAATGACTAAGTGTTTACACTATGCTCCCCCTTGGCTGATGCTCTATTTTTATATACATTTTCTGGAGCTCCCCCTTACCTGGATTCCTTATTTTTCATTGCTCCTCACTCCCCCTTTGAAATCAATGGCAAAGGGTAGGGTCCGCATATCAAAACTTTCAAAAATTCAACTATACTTAGCCGCATAAGTATATACATATGACAAACTTACATATACTGAAGTATGTCTGCAAAAGTTGTCTTCAATCGAATAAATTCTGTAGCCCAGCTTTGCTTCATTCTATCCAAAATTGAAATATGACTGCTCAACAGGAATGCAAAAGCTTCTGCCCTCTTAAGATCTGTTGGATCATTTGTCTGGGTTGTGATTTGAGCTTCTTTTATGGCCTCATGCATGGCCTCTAACTTAGGGACAATTATCCCTATGAGCTCACTCAACCTACTGATTCTATTTTTCTTCTCTTTTTCAAGCTTCTTAATTTCGTTCAAAACTACAACCGTTTGACATCCTTGATTTATTATGGATGTAGTAAGTGGATCAAAGTTTTGAGAAAGTTTTATCAGTTTATCCTCTTGTTCTTTCATTTTCTTCTCAATCTCCACTGTTGTTTTGGACCATGATAAACAAAATTTGTACATTCTCTACCATCTTTAAGAGCATTTTCTAAGCTCTTTATTCCAATATTCATATTTTTCCTATCATTAATTATCAACCCTTGTACCTCTGATAATCTTTTTGCAAGAAATTCCTTCTGGACCTTATCTTCTGCTGACTTCTCTAGGGAATCAAAATGTGTGCTAACACTATTGACTAGAGTTTTGAGATTACCAGATGTGGAGGCTGTGGGATCCTTCTGAAATGATGGCATAATCTTTTCAAGCACTCCAGAAGTAGCTTCTATCAACTCACAGTCTTCCATGTGAGACTTTAGGAGTTTTTCTGTAACCTTTGCATTAGCAAATGAAGCTATCTTCATTGTCTGTACCAGAGAAAGAGATTCAAAATTAAATGGTCCTTGTAGAAGCTCCAGTTCATCAATCTCCATTGTTTCTTTGTTCAAGAATTCTTGGATAGTTTTTGTAGTGTCTCTTGCCGGAGACAGATTTTTCTTCTCTTTTGCATTCTTAGAGCTGTCTCTTGAAGCTTTCTCTCCTTCTACATTCTTACAACTAGCAGTTGTGGTATTCTCTGTTGAAGTCTTCTCTCCTTCTGCAACCTTGGTACTGTCATCTTCTTTTTCCTTCACCTCTGCTTCTTTCTCCTGTATTCTTTCTTCTCCTTTAGATCCGGAGACTATAGGGGAAACCAGAGGAGAGATATTTGTTTGTTCATGAGCCACCTCTTTCGGAGTAGAAGATTCCAAGTCCTTATCCTTTTCTGCACTGGTGTCCATGACTTGCTCAGTGGATTTTTTTCAACACTTGTGGTCGAGGGGTCAGTACCCAAGTCCTCTATAATTGGAATGTTGAATTTCTTAAAATCATTTTAGAGGATCTCTTTGGTCTTTCTTGCCACTTTATCGGTTTCACCAAGCATGAGATGATTCATCCTGGCTTTGCTCCGAAACTCATCCTTGCAATCTTTGAATATCATGTTCATTTGTTGTGGAGTGATTGAAGGGTATAGCTGAATTGCTATCTGATCCCAGATTTCTAGATCTTTTGCTCGAGCATTGTTCTTCCTCATTTCAAGCCTTTTCTCTAAGCTTTTGGGAATTAGAGAGATAATTTCAATAAAATCTTTATTGTAAGTGTTCAAAAACTTAACTATGGCTTCCTCCAGAATCTTTTTATCTGCTTCATTATATGCATCATAGAACTCTGTTAAGGGTTGCAGGTTCCCATCCACAGTGACTGCTTTCACTACAACATCTAAGGATAGAGTGGGTTTTTCAACAAATTCCTCTTCCTTCTCTTCTTCTGCTTGACCGGTAGAGTGTTCATCGGATGATTTCTTCTGTTTCTTCACTTCCCTGATTTCTTCATCAGATTCAATCTCCTCTTCATCCATTTGACTGACATAAGCTCTTGTGGCTTTTGTCTTTGTTCTTTTCTCTCCTTTGCTGGATGATTGTGCTTCCAGTTCTGAAGTCCTTGAGCCTTTGGCGGTGGTAGGTGCAAAACTCTTTGATGATCTGGTCCGGGTTGAAGGTTTTGTTGGAACACTTTCCTCATTTTTCTTTTCTACCTTCTTCTCTTCCTTAGCCCTTTCCATTTTTTTTCTGTTGGCATCAAGTGCCTCCTTTGAGATGCCAAAGCCTTTGGCAACATCTTCTACTTCTTTTCTCACTTTCCTCTTGATCTCTGGCTGCCTTAGCTTTGTATGAATTTTCACACTTAGTTCTTCAAAGGTTCCAAATCTTTCTGCCTTTGGGTCTTTTGGCTGACTAAGCATGTGTTGAACATGCAGTTCTACAATTTGTTCATCAACTTCATACCCCATAGGCATGATCCAGACTGTCCTTGGCTCTACTGCCTCCATTAGGCATTGATCAGTGTTTATCATGAAGCACACTGTATTCTTGTATTTCTCAACTACTGATTTGGGGATTCTTTCTCTGATTTGCATTGTATTTTGAAAGTGCTTGATGTAACCCCACAGAGCTGTATTTTGTGCTTTGTCATCACCAAGTCCATGCAAATAATCTCTGATTTAGATAGCTACTAGTCTATCATTCTCCCACACCCAGCCACTAGATTCAGGAAGCTCATTCATAAAGTAGAAGAATAAGCACAATATTAATCCACCATACTTGAATGAATTCTTTTTATCTTTCTTTATTTTCTGCAGATTCTCCAAGAGTTGGTTCAAAAGAAGCTGACAAAGATCATAGTCTACATCCTTTCTTAGCATTTCATAAGCGGTGTAGATGGCCATTCCAGGTACTAAATTTTCCCTGCTAGAATGATATATTTTATATCCAATGATCATTGAGGCAAACTTGGCATCCGGATTAGAGATGTCATCTACTGTCATTGCTCTTTTGTTTAACTTGGATCCGGTAGCCTCACTCACAGTTTGATTCTTCACATATTTAGGAACAGGAATCCCACCGGATGAGTGTAATCCGGTAACTGCCCTGATGGCATCTTTTGTGATTTTGAATGGTCCATTTAACCACATGAATTTGTCATGTATTCTGCTCAAAATATACCTGACCCATTCATCCTCAGTAAAACAGGGGAAATGTATGCATTGTGCAAAGTGCTTATTCCAGAGGCCCTTGTATTGGAGTTTAAGCTCAAATGAATCATCTAACAGTTGTTTGTGATAGATATCTCTTAGTTTGAATTCTCCAAACTCTTCAATATTTGCATGTATGTAAACCCTAATATCTTCTGTGTGCAAAACACCATGCGGAACACTAGAGAAGGCTCCTAGGGGATCTACCTCCAAGGATTTGTATGGATGTTTCTTAAATTCAGGGCGGGGTCTATCAGAAATCTTTACTATATTTGGAGTAGCCATCATCAAAGAATCTTACTGAAGGAAATCAAGAACGAAGAATACCTTTTACGCTGTTTAGGGCACACGATGAAATCCAGATTGAGCTGTATGAGGAATCGTCTTGATCTTTGGGAGAAGTTGTTGCAAAGCTTCTTTTCTCTCTTCTTCGCATGTGAGTGTACAAATGATGAGCGAATGAACTCTTTTATTTCTGAGAAGCCCTAATTTTCATTTGGCAATAAATGTGCAACCTAATTCATTCCAGTTTGCCTTGTTTGTCTTATTTAGTGACAAAACCTTTTCGGATCACTGAGACAGATTTTGAAGTTATTCTAGGAGAGTAGTGATAATCTAACTTCCTTTCATTAGTCATTTGATCTATTTGTAGATCAAGACACCATAGTTTGAATCATACCAGACCAAACTTGTAAGGAATCTATTTTTACCGGAAGACTATTTTACCGGATCAATTCTGGTAGGATTAGATTCTTCAAATCTTCTTGCAGATCTCTCAAATCTTTACCATACCCCTTTTAATCCGCAGCTCTCCTTGTGCCAGTTCCGGCACCAATTGATTGGCTGGGGGAACAAGGTTTTCTTTGTGTCTCCCCCTGAGCCAGAGCTCACTTTTTAATTTCTGGAAGGAATATCAGCACCAGAGTCTGGTGCGGATCCATCCCCTACATTCTCTGTACTTTTCTTCACCCAGATCTTGTTCATCTCACTTTGAACTTCATCCGTATTTACTTTTTGTTTTCCCTTATCTTGATTCTGATTATAATATATCAGACCACTTTTATCCTGATTCTTGCTTCTACAGAATTTTTCTATATGACTGGATCTATTGCAAATTTGGCAAACAACATTTCTTTGCATATTTGATTGATATCCTCTTGATCTGCATTAATTAGCCATATGACCCATTCTATTGCATGCAAAGCATCTACCATTGAATGAATTATTCATTTGCATATTTCTGCATTCATGAGATTTGTGACCATACCTTTTGTAGTTGAAGCACTGTCCGGAGAAGGATGTATTAGTCTGATTCATTCTCCTTCTACACTGATTAGCTTTATGACCAAAGTTATTGCAGTTGTGGCAGTATCCATTCAAGGATGGATATCTTTGAGCATTAGGCTACCTTACCAAAGAACTTCTAGGCCTGTTCCTTGGATTTTCTGATCTAAAATTCTTCTGACCGGATCCGGAGCTTTCTCCTTTCTCATATCCCAAACCACACTTGTCATCTACCCTCTTTTGGCTTTGAAGAAGAACTTCAAGTTGGGCAGAACTTATCTTGAATTTCTCTTTATATTCATTTGTTGTTTAAAGATCCCTTTTGAGAGAGATAATTTGATCCTTAAGTTTTTCTTCATTATCTTTAGCATCTTCAAGATCAGATTCAAGATGTCTGATAATTCTATCCATCTTGTGGCAATCTTCTGATTTCTCCTTGAGAGATTGTCTTAGATTATCTTAAGTTTTTCTTTTCTCTTCAATCTCTTGGGTAAACTTTATAACTCCTGATTCTATTTCATGTCTTACCATAATGATTTCTTTTGATAGCTTTTCACATAACTTAGTTTTCTCCTTCAGATCTTCATTTGTATCATTGGCTTCACTTTGATTTGCTAATTGCTGAAGTAGCTCCTTTCTCTTTTTCATAGAGAGACTTAATTTGTCTTTTAGTTCTCTCATGAAATCATCAGCCTGTTTGAGTCTTTCCTTTAACTCATTGACTTCGGAGTTTGACTATTCAAGATCATCAAGGGCAGTCTTGAGTTGCTCTCTTAAACCATATGCATCCATTTGAATTCCCAGATCTTCCTTAAGCTGTTAGACTTCTGTTAGGAGGAACCTTGCTCTGATACCAATTGTTGATAACTGAGAGGGGGGGTGAATCAATTATCTTAATTATTTCTACTTTCTGAACTTTCTTAATAATTAGTGCAGCATCAAACAAGCAAACATAACCATGAAATGGAAATACACATGACACAATATTTTTGACGTGGAAACCCTATTAAGGGAGAAAACTATGGGGTGATTAACCCAAGATTGTATTCTCTGTTAGAAGAATAGGATTACAAAATGGCACTTGCCAATTAGGGCTCACTACTCGAGCACACTACTCACAAGAGGCACACTGCCTACAAGAGACACACTGTCTACAAATTATAAAGAGTGTAATACAATACTTGAACTGATAAGGAGCATCAACATATGCTGGAGTTCAGTTTCGATTAGGCTCTGTATACTGATTTGCTGCACTTCATCTTTCCTCTTCTTTTGAGCTGTTCTTCTTTCACATACTGGATCTTCCTTTCTGCTTTTATTCAGCTCTACTGCTTTTCTTCGCATATCACAAAACACCACAACACATCTCATAACTAAATCCATCTTGTATATATATCCGCACAAGTGATTTCATCACCTTTCTAGTTGGCACCCAGAATAGTCAATATTTTCCATAAACTCTGATCTGTCAGCTGAATCCTTGCTTACCAAGTAATGCGGATCAAGGATATACTTGTGGAAATCATTAATCATGTCGGCCAAACATAATTTATGCCTTCATATCCTTTACCAACATCAGTAACACATCCAGAATAATATCTGATGTTTTGCTAGTCAGTTCTTCCTCTGTAACACTGCCAATCAGGAACCTGATACTCAAGTATTCATATCTTTTTCTTCATCTATCACCGGAGGCTAAATCCTTGGAATCTATCACTCAAGGTAGTCCTCTTGACTTCCCCAAATTTGCACTTCACCAAGATATTCCTCTGAGAGATCCAGACTTGACTGTCAGACTTCACCAAATGCTCTGTTCTTGTTTACCGGACCACAACATTCTTCACTCCGACTTCCGGTATAGACATACCATGTCCTGCGGATGTGTGGGATGAACTTTGTTGCCATCAATGACAACATTCATGAATCCATATAGTGTCTCTTGCCAACACATACGAGGGAGGTGCCCCTCTTAAAAGTAGAGAGGAATTGACATAGACCTACGATTCTTCAACTGTTGTAAGCAAGTTGTTGCTAATCCAAGGGCGAACGAGGTTACTCAAGAAGATTATTTTAATGCAACAAATCTGTTTACCAACAAAAATGAAAATAAAACTTGTTATCCGACCGATTCTGGCATGCCGATTTGGGTGGAAACTAACACCCCACTTGGTCGGTTTCCTCAAAATATGGCTTGATCAAGGCATCATGCACCTAAGAAGGATGAGCTCAAAGCTCTACTTTGCTCCTCAAGGCCAACTATCAACAAATTAATACTATTCGATAATATTGAATAATAGGATAAGTAAAATAATTACAACATTATTGAAGTCAACCTATAAAGAGGCTCCCTCTAAAAGATATACATATTCATCCTTACTTAGATAAGGGTTAAATAAAACCTATTTAATATTAAGTATTATCACTATAAAATTGAAATCACAAAATGATTCACAACAAGATCATCGGTTATCAGGGTCGAGTAATACTCCCCCGAAATCGACTATCATCCTTAGTCGAATGACTAGGGAATGATATCCCCAAAAATAAAAGGATAATGAGAGACCTCCTCATTTCTTAAGATGATTGTCTCTTGACTAGTGATGATGTTCCAAGAACATCGTCTAGTCGTCACTAGTCGTGATAGCACTGATGATATAACGATTTACAAAGAACATAAATACTAAGAAAGGAGACATGACACATGGCAACTTACGAACGAATTTAGAAAGACATAGAAGCCGATACTCAGATGGCTAATAAACCTTTTGTTTTCTCAACGCCTAACCCTTCCCCCAGGATGATACTCTCCTTCCTTCTTCGAAGGACGTTCATTTTCCTGTTCACACTCAGGACCACAAGATCATGATCAATGCATCATTATCATATCCCTTAATATAAATCATTTAATTTACAAAACTAATTAACATCAGTCATTACTTCATAATCAAAGATTAAATCAGATATTTCCACAATATCAAATCAATTAACTATGACTAATCCTCTTATTATCATGCCAAGTTAATGATTAATTCTAATTGTAAGTTGGGGATGTAACATTTATGATATTCCTATTGCAATTTTTAATACTTCATTGTGTTATGATAGTATAGCTCATGCTTCTAAGATTTGTAATTTTAGACCATGTAATGATGCTCTCATGTCTACTTATGATGATACCTCTTCTCTTAATGCTAAGAGGTTTTATTTTGCTCATTGTCTTGATAATATTTTGTAAGGTCACGAATGATGATTATTCCCCATCACAAATGAATGATAATGATAACTATGTTGAAAATGATGTTTTACCCCATGTTGTTTTGGATCCAATGTCTTATATTCATCATAGTATTATAGATCCATGGGTTGAAGGCTTGAACAATTATAGTAGTGATTTCCATAGTGGTTTTGATATACATGTAAATAAATTTCATGATGTCTATGCTCATATTATTGATGACAAGTTCCTACTTGATGCATTTGGAGAGATTTTAATTGATGATGTTTATTATGGTATGATGTACACCATGATTCTTATGCTTCATTAAGCCCTTTATAGATGATATTATAGAACATTTCACTTCTATTTCTCATGATTGTTTGTAGGATCCTCCTACTTGAAGTTTGATTATCATGTGGTTCCATACTACTTATTGTATTATTCAAGATAAGCTACAATGTGAGCATAATGATACACATTTTGTTAATACTGTTAAGCATGATCATCTCTAATGCAAAGAGGTCCTCTGTCTTTGATCAACCACTCACATAGTTCACCAATTTTACAAATCACAACATCCACTCGCATACAAATACCAAGATTGCAAACAACTACACAAATAAGCCAAATCCTACACAACAAAATGCAAATACAATTTACCTCACTGATTTTATTAAAATAGAACAAACAAATTACATTAAGGCCCTCAATGGCCTCTCTCAGCTCAATCCTTCAAATCTATAGGTCTTCTTTTCCTCTACTCTGCCAGGCACTCTTCTCTGCCCTACCCTACAACTCTTTCTTCACTTTGCACATGTTCTCCTTTTCTTGGATCATGGAGACTCACAATTTACTAGCAGGGAACCTCCTCCACACAGCAAAATGTCTTTGTTTACATAGCAGTGAATTGAGTCTTCCTATTGGCACTCTATCCTCCTTTCCAGGCACTCTCTTTTCCCCCTCAATGTTGGTTGCTTTCATGTATTTTCTGGATCATATTTATATCTGTTAACTTGTTGTTCTTTCTTTTCATTTCTAACTGGTTGTAACCTCTCTATGAGGTGTATACATTCCCCTCATCTGCGCTACTATCTATTCATTTTATCTTCAAGTTCTAGCCTGCACATGAGGTGTTAGAATTCCCCTTAGTTATTTTTGTTTTTGCAACCTCTAAAGAGGTGTGGGACTCCCTCCAAATGGTGCTCTCTTCTCTCTTTTTTTATTAGCAAATTTGTAAGCTCAACTTAGGCATTGAAAGTTTGCAATATGAGGTGTTTTCTTACTATTCCCTTCCTCTATTTAATTTCTATTTTATATTTTCTTTATAATGTGTTGCCTACTTCTCTATTTTAGGTGCCATTCTCCCCATTTGAGGCGCTGGCCACATTTTAGTTCCTTAAAATCTATAACTTTAAAGGCGCTTCATCTCCACTATAGCGTTCCCTTTATTGGCATTGCATACCTTGGTTGAAATTTGTAGATATGATATGATGTAAGAGGCATACCAATCCCCATCAATGAGTGTTTTCAATGCTTGGTAAAGATTTGACTTGAAATGTAAATCTGAAATGAGACATTTATCTATTTTGGACGATGCCAAGATAAGAAAATTATCATTTGATGATTAATGACTTATCCTTTCTAAGCCACAGTTACCCAAGTTGGTATTTAATTCCAATGTCTTATTGATGAAGGGGGTAAATCACAAAACACACAACAACAGAATTTGCACACAGAAAATAGAACTTTCTTTTATTGATTTGGACAACTCATTACATTACATAGGCTCAATTACAATCAAAGAAGTCAATCCTCCATAGGCTACAACACACTACAACTACACATCACCAGGCTCTGGAATCTTCTGCCTTATGTAACCCCAAATTAGCTAGGGTTTCTATTTTCCTGCCTATTCTTGACTCTACACTTTCCCCCTTAACTCTACTACTAGCCAGGGTTCTGAAAATAGTCATAAATAACACTTTTTGGGAGCCTCCAGCTGAATTTCAAAATTTTCAACTCCCTCCAAAAGTAGGTCAACTTCCGGGAAGCATAACTTTTGATTCAGGTGTCTGATTGACAAACCATTTTAAGCGCCGGAAAGCTTGCAATGTGAAATATCATGTCAAAAATCCATAAATAGATTTCAATCAACTTTTGGGGACGTTATGGGATGTTTTAGTGCCTCATATCTTATTTCAGAAATTTTTAGGGGCTTTTCAGAAAATAAAAACTTTAATATTTTTCAGCTCACAAATGATCTTTGCCTGATTCCTTCACCAAAGATCTTATATTTCAGTTATGAAGCTTCCTGTAACTTTTTGCTTCATTCCGTGCCCAAATGCAAACTTTCCAAAATAGGCAGTTTGCTATTTTTAGTAGTTTTGGAAAAACTGAAAGTCCTACATCATTATTCAGGAGACTATGGAACCAAAAACACTAATTATGGAAAGAAATAGAAACAACTGCAATGATTTTGAATTAACTTCTTTTTGGGTGATGCAAGATTGTCCTTACACCACTGGATGCTCCTGCATCAGACACCTAGGGTAATTTGAGAAGTGACAATGCCACGTCTCAGCTGTTTGTGTGAGGGAAACCCAAACGGTCAACCTCTACCTTAGACAACCAAGAAGAATCTTCAATAGGCCTTCCTTTCCATTTCACCAGATATTCTTCATATTGCCTATTCCGAGTACTTCTTCCCACACGGCTATCCAAGATCTCTTCTATCTCGTTTGTTGAAGTAGATGCTGAAATACTCCATTGTTCTTGCGTCGGTCCATCCTTTGTGCCACGTTCATGATATTCTGTTAAATCAACAATGTTGAACACATGGGAAATATTGATCCTACTCGGTAGCTCTACCTCATATGCATTTCCTGAATCATGCTTCTTCAGGATTCTACACAGTCCAAATTTCTTCATTTTCAACTTATTGTATGTTCTAATTGGGAACCTTTCTTTTCTCAAGTGAACCATGACTTCATCTCCTACCTGGAAATCCTTATATCTCCTCTTCTGATCTGCCTTAGCCTTGTACTGAATATTCATCTTATTAATGTGCTTTCTCACCTCTTCATGCAAATTCTTCAGATGTTCTACAAAGTCTTCGGCTTCAGCACTTGTCTTTTCTCCTTTGTCCAGCTTCCTTAACTCAGAAGCATTTCTTGGGCCCTATTGCCATATACAATCTAGAATGGTGATTTACTAATACTCCTATTGACAAAATTGTTGTAAGCAAATTCTGCTTGTGGTAAAATCAAATCCCATCCCTTAGGCTTATCTCCAACTAAGCATCGCAGCAGGTTACCCAAACTCCTATTCACCACTTCTGTCTGTCTATCAGTCTATGGATGGTGTGTAGAACTGAACTTCAAATCTATTTTCAACTTCTTCCACAATGTCCTCTAGAAATAACCAACAAACTTGGTATCTTGATCTGAAACTATGCTCTTAGGTAGACCATGTAGTCTCACCACTTCCCTAAAAAATAACTCTACAATATGAACAACATCATTAGTCTTCTTACAAGGAATAAAATGTGCCATCTTTGAGAATCTGTCCACGACCACAAAAATGGAATCATGCCCTCTCTGTGTCCTTGGTAAACCAAGAACAAAATCCATACTGATATCATCCCATGGCTTCTCTGGTACAGGTAATGGCTGATATAGCCCTATATTTTGACTTATTCCTTTTGCCATCTAACACACTCTGCAACTCTGCACAAATTTCCTCACTTCTTGCTGCAACTGTGGCTAGTAATAATTTTCACCAACAATAGCAATGTTCTTATCTTGACCAAACTATGCTTCTCCTTAATCAGGTTCTCTCTCACGGAACTCCTTGGAATGCACAACTGGCTTCCTCTAAACAACATGCCATCTTGGATTATGAAATCCAACCATTTTGTCCTATCCAAAGTAATAGGTTCCAAACAAGCTTTTCATGCCTTTGAAAAATCTAGATCTTTAGGATACAAACTTTTGAGCTCATCGAACCCAACAACCTCTATCTTCATTTCTGTCAACAAATTTTGCCTTCTGTTCAAGGCATCTGCAACTCTGTTAGACTTCCCACTCCTATGCTTCAAAACAAAAGTATAGCTTTGCAAAAACTCAACCCATTTTAAGTGCCTCTGGTTCAACTTTCCTTGACTATTAAGGTACTACAAAGCTTGATGATCAGTATATAAAACAAACTCCTTTGGCAACAAATAATGTCTCCATTTCCTCAAAGCCTGAACTATTGTATAAAACTCCTGATCATAAACAAAATACTTTTTCTTGGCATCATTAAGTTTCTCACTAAAATAGGTAATGGGCTTACCTTCTTGGCTGAAAATAGCTCCTATAGCACTACCACTAGCATCACAATCTACCTGAAATACCTTATTGAAATCTGGAAGTGCCAAAACAGGTTGCTCTGTGACTTTCTACTTCAATGCATCAAAGATTTTGTTTGCTCCTTTAGTCCATCTAAACTCTTTTCTATCCCCTCTCATTGTCTCAGTTAGGGGTGCACAAATGCTACTAAAATTCTTGATAAACTTTCTGTAAAAACTTGCCAAACCATGAAAAGATCTTACCTCTATAGCACTCCTTGGTGTAGGCCATTCAATGATAGCCCTTACTTTTTATGGGTCCATCTTAAGACCTTCCTCTGAGACAACGAATCCTAGGTATACCAACTCCTTCTTTGCAAAACTACATTTCTTCAAATTAATCAACAACTTCTCCTCCCTTGGCTTCTATAGAACTCTTCTGATATGCATCAGATGCTCATCCCAAGTCTTACTGAAAATCAAAATATCATCCAAATAAACAATAACAAAACTTCCCATAAATTCTTTCAGTACCTCGTTCATGAGCCACATGAATGTGCTCGGTACATTGGTTAGCCCAAATGGCATGACTAACCACTCATACAAACCCTCATTTGTCTTGAAGGTTGTCTTCCATTCATCTCCTTCTCTGATTTGGATCTGGTGATACCCACTCTTCAGATCAATCTTTGTGAAGTACTTGGCTCCACTCAAACAATCCATTATGTCATCCATTCTGGGTAATGGAAATATGTACTTGATTGTGATCTTATTGATGGCCCGAGAATCTGTACACATTCTCCACTCTCTATCTTTCTTTGGTGCTAGAACTACAGGTACCACACATGGACTTAGGCTCTCTCTTATCAATCCCTTCCTCAACAACTCTTGAACTTGTCTGTTCAACTTTTCACTCTCTGCTGGAGTCATTCTATGGGTTGTCTTATTCGGCAAACTGGCTCTTGGTATCAAATCCATTTGATGACTTATCTTACTCACTGGTGGTAAACCTTCTGGTAGATTATCAGAGACAATATCTTGAAATGCTTCCAACATTTTTGAGACTTCTGCTGGTACATCTTCACATTTCTCTTGACTAATCTTAGGAATCAATGCAAAGCAATGACACTCATGCTTCATACCCTCCAATTTTTTTCTACCATCTACAAAGCAAATTCTGGCAGTACTACATACCTTTTCTTCCACCTTCTTCAAGGGCTTCAACTTATGACGAACTCCATCATTTGTTAGGGAATATGTGTTTGCACGACCATCATAGATAGCGCTGCTATCATACTGCCATGGCCTCCCCAATAGCATATGACATGCATCCATCGGTATGATATCACATAGCACCTCATCATGGTAGTCCCCAATCTTGAACTTCACTAAGCACTGCTCATTGACCAAAGCTCTATGGTAATTTTGAAACCATGCAATCCGATATGGATGTGGATGCATTCTTCTTGTCAACTTCAACTTGTCAACCATCTCCTCTGAAACAAGATTGTCAGTGCTTCCACTGTCAATAATAATATCACAACACTTACCTTCACATTTGCACCTTGTGTAGAATAAACTCTTCCTCTGATCAGGTTCTTTCTCCTCATTCAACAACAAAGTTCTTCTAACAACTAGGGTTTCTCCCCGTTCAGCATCTTCAGAATGCTCAGACTACGCATCTTCATCTACATGTGCAACTCGTGCATTACCTTCATGTCTTCTATTTGTCCTTCCTTGATGTTGCAGACACTTGTATGCTCGATGCCCTTCTTCTCCACATTGGAAACAAGTTCCTCTGAAACCTCCTCTTATGGGTCCTTGCCCAAGTCTGCCTCTTCCTCTTCCTCTTTGCTCACTATTGTTCTGGTCACGAGGGCGGTAGGCATTATCCCCTCTCTGATTTCAATTGGTGCCAGCTTCTTTACTTTTCTTTTAATCTTCATTACAACCTTCATAGGGTCTTCCACTAGTCCTTCCACCTTGACCTCTTCCTCTTTGCTTGCTATCGAATCTTTTATTCAGCTTCTCTTCCACCTTCAGGGAAATCTGGTACGCATCTTCTATGGTAGTCATTCTAACTAGGCTCAACTCCTCTTGAATACTCGGCCTCAACCCATTAATGTAACAAGATACCTTCTTGTTGGCCTTTGCATGGCCTATCCTAATAGTAATCTTATAAAACTCTTCCGTATACTCCTTAATAGACTTGTTACCTTGCTTCAGTCCTTGCAACTTCTTCAGCAACTCCATCTCATAGTCCACATGAATGAACTGCTTCTTCAGTTTCTCCACCATCCGATCCCATCTAGTGATCTTTCCTTTTCTTCTTTTGTTCCTCTCTAATTGGACCTCCTTCCACCAAATACTTGTGTGGCCCTTCAACTTTGTTTTTGCAAACTTGACTCAATCTAGGTCCTCCACATCTTCATACTCGAAATACACCTCCATGTCATTGATCTAATCAATAAGCTGTTCCAGATTCAAATCTCCAGAATATGTAGAAACTTTGATCCTGGGCCTCTTTCCGATCTTCAAAATGGCCCTCAACAACCTAACTTCTGCAGGATCTCCTGCAGCTTCTTGTTCTTCCTCAGATAGCTCTTCTTCGGCTTCATCTTCACTTTCTTCTCTTGTTCTCGGCTCAAACCCTCTTCGTAGCTCCTCTTGCAATGCATCGATTTGCCTTTGTAGGGCTCTAAAACCCTCTTTCATCAAAGCATTCCTCCTAATACGATTTCTTTGTGGAGGCATCTTAATCTCTATAGCAAACCCACAAACTCAGGTCCTGGTGTAAACTGCCTCACGGTCAACAATCTGTCACACACTCAAGAACCCTTGCTCTGATACCACTTGATGGAGGGGGTAAATCACAAAACACACAACAACAAAAATTGCACACAGAAAATAGAACTTTCTTTTATTGATTTGGACAACTCATTACATTACAGAAGCTCAATTACAATCAAAGGAATCAATCCTCCATAGGCTGCAACACACTATAGCTACACATCACCAGGCTCTAGAATCTTCTGCCTTTTGTAACCCCAAATCAGCTAGGGTTTCTATTTTCCTGCCTATTCTTGACTCTACACTTTCCCCCTTAGCTCTACTACTGGCCAGGGTTCCGAAAATAGTCATAAATAGCACTTTCTGGTGGCCTCCAGCTAAATTTTGAAATTTGCAACTCCCTCCAAAAGTAGGTCAACTTCCGGGAAGCATAACTTTTGATCCGGGTGTTCGATTGACAAACCGTTTTGAGTGCTAGAAATCTCGCGATGTGGACTATCACGCTGGAAATATGTAAACAAATTTCCATCAACTTTTGGGGACATTATGGGATGTTTTAGTGCCTCATATCTTGTTTCAAAATTTTTTAGGGGCTTTTCAGAAAAAAAAACTTTAATATCTTTCATCTCACAAATGATCTTTGCCTGATTCCTTCGCCAAAGGTCTTATATTTTAGTTATGAAGCTTTCTGTAACTTTTTGCTTCATTCCGTGCCCAAATGTAAACTTTCCTAAAATGGCAGTTAAAACTTTCCAAAATAGGTAGTTTGCTATTTTTAGCAGTTTTGGAAAAACTGAAAGTCCTACATCATTATTCAGGAGATTATGGAACCATAAACACTAATTATGGAAATAAATGAAAACAACTACAATGATTTTGAATTAACTTCTTTTTGGGTGATGCAAGATTGCCCTTACACCACTGGATGCTCTTGCATCACTTATGCACCTCATCAAATCTACATTTGTTTTATCTCCCACACAGACTTCTCTCCAAACCATTCATGCCCACTTATGAAATTTGATTTTATAATTCACATCAAGCCACAACCTTGCCCAAATGGTAAACATTTTCTTGACCTTGTCTATACTTTTATTTGATAGCGTGGATCACATAAATCCATAGTCTAAATAATTTTACTCTCATTTGGTTTTTATGGAATTCACCCAATGGGTTTGTAACCTACATGTATTCCTTCTAAAACTGCTTGACTAATTGAAGAAGATCCATGTGCGATCATGACAAAACCATTCGACGAAAAAAAATGGACCCAAAACTAAAGAAAGATCAAATTGTGAAACTAGAATATGAAGCTGGAAACTGACTTTTGATAGAAATTCCTGCTAGGAGCTTAGAATCTCACAAAACTTGTAGAGGTGTGCATTTCATCATTCCTAAGGTCTCCACCAAGTTTTTTGGTCTCAAGTACTACAAATTCAAAATTTTAAACTTTCACCAATTTGCCAGCACAAGTTAGAAAATCATTAAATCTCAAAAACTAGAAAGAGTCTGCTCATTAAACTTTCATGGACGGTCAATTCCTTGATGGAGTTAACAATCTTTATGCAAGAGGATTCAATGTGAAAGCTCACCAATTTCTCTAAACAATTGTTTTGGTGAAAACTCCCTGTTGTGCACCGAAACCAAAGTATGGTGAAAACTCGATCCTGTCAAATTTGATCATTCCATATGTACCCGAGGGCTGAGATATGCCAAACAAAAGTTGAAACACACCAAAAATGAAAACTAAACATGAAATCTATTTTTGGTTGATGCCGATCCCCAACCCACCTGGATGCTCCTACATCAATCTCACTCTACCAAAAGTAAAGCATCAAAGAAATTTTACAAGATTGGTAGATTCTCCACAAAGGATTTTGAAGTAACTATTGGCGCATAAGTTCCTCACTTTGTCTATGGTCAATAAAATGGACATGTCTAAGATTAAACCACACAAGGTTAAGTATTTTTGTGATTACCATCTCATATATGTTCAATCTATGGATCAATGAATCACATTGCAATACAAAATTCAAGATCTTATTGAAAACACCAATAGTGATGCACAAGTATCTTTTTCTCCTCTTCATGATTGTTCCAAAAATAATAATTTGGCATCTACATCTAGCATATCATGTGGTACACTTTATAAAGAGTAGGACAAAATCTACATCTAAATGTACATTATTGGAATAATATATGGTGGCATGCTTACCAAATTACCTTATGAGAATACAAGGGAGAGCATGGTTCTAAATGATACATCTCAAGCTCCATCTCAAGAATAAGAAGAGGTAAATTCTAAGATTCCTTCATTACATGATATTTTTGTTCATAAAGAACTAATATTGGATAAGATCTATCATTTACTTATCTTGGTGTTAACATAAAAGACCCTAGTAGTGTCAATGATTCAAATGATATATCTTGTGGTTCCATTTGATTTACACAAGCTCTTCATGTTCCTCCATGTTTTTCATTTTGTCTTGTCGTAAGGTGGTTGTTTAATTTTTGTAGGTTCCATACATCCTTGATTGCTTAGATTTGGGGTGAAAATGAGGGCATCCTTCCTTTTGTTAGTGTAGGTTTTTATTTTCCTAGTAGGTTAGTTATTTTCCCTATTTCCTAGGTTTTTCCAACACTTTTATGAAACTTGCTTAGGTTAAGTAAAGTGAGTTTAATTAGTGAGTGGGTGATTTGAGGTGTCGACATCCTACAAGGGAGGTGGAATTTGCTATCTTGGGAAGATGCTCTTGCTATCTTTAGCTTGTATGGTGGCCTTTCCCTATTGGTCCGTTTTGCCACCTCTTCCCTCTCCCTAGTCTATATAAACTCACTACCTAGCTTGTATCTCTTACATCTTGAATGCATTGTCTAGTTACTCTACCATTCTTTGTATGAAGATTTGAGCTTTTAATGCAATTTTTTCACATCAACATTTGCATATATCTCTGAATCTCTAGTTTTCTTTTTATTTGCATTTTCCAATTTATGTAGCTTAGAATCTCTCTCATAAAGTTCCTTCTTTTCACATCTTGTTCAAGATATCTATCTTGGTATCAGATCTTTTATTTTGAGATTTTTGAGTTCATTTGATTCCTGATTGAGAGATTGAGTTCTTTGTGAGTTATTGTGAATCTCATATGCTCTTCTCTTGCATTTTTTAACTATCTGGAGAATTAGAAAGGATTTAACAAGACCCATTAATCTCTTTATTTTGCATGTGGTTTGGTAAAGATCTAGTTGGTTGCAACATCCTAGTTATACTAGTAGCATTTCTAGCTATTCCAACGCGTCTAGGAGGCTCAAGTAAGTCATAAATAGCTTTTGTTTCAAGATTGTTTGACATAGTTGTGGAACAAGGGTTTCAAGCTTAGATCTGGAGGTTAGCTTTCGTTTGGAGCATTTCTAGCCAAAAAGGACCCTGTCATTGCATCTAGGAGGCTTCATAAATGATTATTATATATAATTTATCCAATTTCGATGTCGGGAGCTTCCAAGGAAAAAAAGTTTTGCTAAGGGCATTTTGGCCTCTCGACACATAGATCGAGGCTCATTTTTATCAAAATTTCTATAATTTAAATATATATATATTAAAATTATTTAATAAGTGCTTTGTAGAGTGCTTTAAGCATTGCAACAACAGGTACTCTGCTCCTTTTAAGGACTGAGCCCCTATAAAGGGCACGACCCACTTAAGAGGGTCCGTAGACCCCTTAAGGTGGGTACGGGTGAGGTATTTTCCCCCAACCCCCAACTCCATACATGTATTCAACCTTTGGAGCTGATCTTTGCTTTAAAACTCTTCATTCAACCCTTGGAAACTATGACCTCCTTAGCCTACATGGAGTTGATTTGCCACATTTGGCAGGAAAATTAGTTTTTTACACTGTATTTAGTAGAGTTGCTATTTTTAGTAATAGCTATATTTATTTGTAAATATTCTAAACTTAGCAAAGGATAAAACTACCTAGCAGTTTCCTACACTTGGCAGAACCTCTAACTTTGCCCGTAGTTTTGCCAGATTTGGCAGAGGTCATCTTTTGCATCTAGACCCCTCTTTATTGGTAGGTCTGATTTTGAAGGCAAATTTTGCAGGTTGATATCTTAGGCTCAGGACCTTTCATTGAGCAAATTTTTTTATTTGGGCTAATTTTTCACACTCTACATGATGGTACAAACAATTTTTAGTTTTGGTGTATGAATTTTCTAGAAATTGCAGATTCTCACAGGTGACACTACATAGTTCTCATTTTGGGAACTTTGGAGACTCATAACTTTTGCATACGACCTTGGATCTAGGTGATTTGTTTTTTGAAAGTGCATGATTTTTTGAGTACTTCATAGCTGTCTTATTGATTTCACATGGTTTTATTCCAAGATTTTACTTTGAGCATATACTCATTTGTTGAGACTTTGTAAAGCATTGAGATCAAACCCACTTAGTGTTTCTTGCTGGTGGTAATTGTAATTGCACTAAATATAAAGTGCCAAATCATTTTTACCTGGGGTGTTCTTTGATTGAGTGAAAAGGGGGGGGTGTCCTGTGTGCTATCTTTGAGTTACAATAGAATCTTTTATGGGGTTATTGTAATCATGAACTGAGATAAAGTTCTATTTTGGGGGGTTTGCAATAGATTTTGGTATTCAATTCCATCCTTTTGTTATCAAGCTAACTTTAGAGAACTATTTTTCCTAGAAACAAGGGATAAAGAATCACTGTCTTGATCAGGATCTATTGCCCTATCTCCTTGGACTCATTCCTGAGCCAAGTGACTATGAATAGAAGAATGCATGGTTTAACAATAATGACATGGTCTATGGACTAATATGTATTACTATTTTTGAGGATATTCTATATCACATAGAGCACATTGAGTGTACCCTTTCACTGCTTGGACCATCATCCAACAATTGTACAGAGACTTTGGATCTTCATCTAAAAATGATGTTTCCTTGGATGACCAGGCTCTTGTGGATGATACTAAGACTTCTATTGCCCCTTCTTATGTGGACACTTCCTCATGGGATGATCAGTCTATTTGGTTGACATGCATTGATACCCCATCTATAGTTGAGGATGCTCCTATTGTACCTATTGCTACTTCAGAGTTTAGAGTTGATTCATTGAGAGCTTCTAGTGATTCTTTGCAATAGGATTGTATTTGTCTTCTAGATTCACTTCAGTGGGACCAAATTCTATCATAAATCTCTTTTTTTTTTTGTAGAGTCCCTCATTTCAGATTTGGATGACACTCTGGTGGACATTCAACTCCTCTTTGATGACAGTCATTTCATCACTATTATCCCATCTTCCTTGTCTTTGGATCTTGTACCTCCTAGTTCTACACATGGGATTGGATTGCTTCTACCCTTGTGCATTGAGGCATCTTCTGATATTCACATGAGGACACTTGAGCAAAGTTCCAAGATAGGCTACATCATGAGACTTACTTCCTCACCTTGCTTCTTTGAGTGGGAGTTACTTCAACATTCACCATTAGAGTTGTTTCTTCCTAAGGGGAAAATGTCATTTTCCACAAATGGATCATCTTCAACATTCATATATGGGCATCCTCTTTTGGTGCATGAGCTACTTTATTTTGGGGGGTTTCATAATCTCCTTTTTCTCTCTCTATTTGGGGGGTGTTCTCTCTACTTTGTTTTGGGGGGAATTCATTGTACATGGGTACCTCACCAGACTTGATTTGTCGAGACCCATCTTTTTACCCACCTAAGCTATGCTAAGGGGGGGTGTTAGTGTAGGGTTTTATTTTCCTAGTGGTTTAGTTATTTTCCCTATTTCCTAAGTTTTTCCTACACTTTTATTAAGCTTTCTTAGGTTAAATAAAGTGAGTTTAATTAGTGAGTGGGTGATTTGAGGTGTCTGTATCCTACAAGGGAGGTGACATTTTGTATTTTGGGAAGATGCTCTTGCTATCTTTAGTCCATATGGTGGCCTCTCCCTATTGGTCTACTTTGCCACCTCTCCCCTCTTCCTGGTCTATATAAACTCACTACCTAGTTTGTATCTCTTACATCTTGAATGCATTGTCTAGTTACTCTACCATTCTTTATATGAATCTTTGAGCTCTTAATGCAATTCTATCACATTGAAATTTGCATATCTCTTAGAATCACTGGTTTTCTTTTGTTTTGCATTTTCTAGTTTATATAGCTTAGAATCTCTCATAAAGTTCATGGTTTTCACATCTTGTTCAAGATTTCTAACACCTTTTTTCATATTCATTTCCACTTGTGACACACAGAGTTAAGTGTCTAAAATCTATGATTAATTTTTCTAATTTAATCTCAAATTTTTCATACTCATGATTATCATGCTTATTATTAATGCACACTTCCCATGCTTATGCTATCTTTCTATACACGTGTTTCAATGTTATCTTTCTTTATTTTTTATTCCCACCTTATGAGATAACTAAACACAAAAATATTACAGATTACATGATGGATAACATAGTAAAAGTATAATGTTTGATTGAATTGATTTCACCATATTTTTACATTACAATCAATTAGCTTATAAATCCCTTGATTTCCCATGTACAAACTACCGAATTAACCTACAAGAATAACTTCCCAAAAACTTACAAACATTTATTTATTTACTAACTAGTGTTTTATTTATTTATTAGCTAAACTATATACTATAGATGTAATAATTATTCCAACATTCCCCTCCTTATTACATCAATCCGAACAAAGGATGAAATGTTGCAAGGAATAAATACAACAACCCTTCTAGAAGCTTGAAGTAGCTCCATCAATTCTCCACGCTCACCTAAGACACACCAAACTAAACTCATCAACAAATGTCTTGACTATCAAACCTACAATCTTTTGTACCACATGAGAGAACATAATCCTATCCTCCATGAAAAATGAGAGAAGAACTCTCCTCCAAGATTCCACAACTCCTCTGAGTGTGCCAAAATCCCTTCTCTAGTGCTACATATAAGAGAACAACTCTCCTTCAAGAGTCCAATTTCCTTTGAAAGTGTCAATATCCCTCCTCCAATGTGATGAAAACCAAATCCCTCCTCCAGTGTACAAAAGGAAATAAACCAATGTGGATACACTAATCCCACCCTATTTCATAGATTACACTATCCACAGGTACTGCCAAGAATTTCCAAGCCCCCCTTCCTCCATGAAGAGACATAGATTGAAACTAGTACTTCTCATGCAAGGTCTCATCTCTGAGTGAGAAGCTAGCTCGAGATGATAAAAACTCCTCCAACCTCTAATGCCTCTAGCCTCCAAATGGACCTATTTATTTCTTAAAAAAGATATTCCTCCTCACTATCATGGTGGGGAGAGTCTTCCTTATGCATTACAAAACCACAACCTTCACTTTTTTTATTCAACATGGGTAAACGCTTTTGACTAGAGCTATGAACCGGGTACAATATCAGGTGGGTAGGGGGGAGACTGGACCTTGTGACCTCGTGCCTACCATAGGAAGTGCTCGCCAATCAAGCCAGGCTCCCTGCCCCACAACCTTCACTTTCAATTGTAGCAAAAGTTTTATTTTTCTTCAACTTCCCATCAATGAGACCTTTAGCACGTTTAATGCAATTTATTTCGACATGTATATTTGACGTATTTATTCTTCCCTGTTGAAATTTTAAACTTCTTTTTGACAAATAAAAAACCGGTTCCTCATTAATTGAGTGATTTTTAGTGACTCTTTTCTCTTCATCAATCAAGGAAGATATCACATTTTCTAATCTTGGATTCATTTTTTAAAGTAAATACAATATTGTCAATGCTTGAAGGCATACTATTTAATAAAACAACTTTGGCATAATCATCATCGACTGTAGATTTTACGCCACAAAGTTGATTAAGAAGGGAATGAAATGTACTAATATGTTGAACAATACTATCACCCTCTTTCATTTTCAAGCCAAAAATATTTTTCTTAATTGTCATTTTTGTGCTTGAAGCCTGTGAACCAAATAGAGAATTAAGACCTTCCCATATTTTCTTTGAAGTTTTTGTTAGATCAATATGATGCAAATATGCATTAGATAATCTAAGAGCAATCAAAGATGTGGCTTTGTGATCTTTTGCGACCCATTTTACAGCTTCATCTACATCTTGTGGTTTTTTAATAATTCCATTGACAATATCCCAAAGATCATTTTCTATTAAAACCAATTGTAACTTAACTTGCCATGTATGAAATTCATGCCCCTCAAATTTAGAAATAACATATGATATCTCCATTCAAACAAAATTAATCTTATCACTCCAAGATGTTTTGTAGACTTCAATTGCATAGAAAATGATGAACTTTCAATTGTAATGCATAACACAAAAAAATGAGATAAAAAACTAATCCTTGTGAGTTTTGATCCAACAACCTCCAATATTCAAATTATTAAAAATGAACCTTATCACCAACTCCTCTATGCTTCATCATTGACAAATTTTCAATTGCTTTTATTCTAAAAAATATCTCTCATAAGCAAATTCTGAGATGTGGAAAATAACTCAAACCTTCTTACCTTCCTTAAAAACACATACCTCCAACTGTTGCAATAGAGAATGGTGTATTACTTTCCTTAGAATGTGCCTCCTCTACCATTTGATGGTAGGATCTTCACCATGCTTCCTTATGCGTTCCCATGATAGTTGCTTCTCTTTCCACAATTTATTTCAAATAAGCACAAGTCTTTGAAATATCTTCATGATATCTAGAACAACATCATGCCTGATCTGTAGCATAAATGTAAGCTTATTTAGTGGCCTGGGATGCTTTCTTTGATGCAATTTTCTTTCTTAATAAAAATACACCTTGAAACCTTTGAAAGGTTTTGCACATTTCAATAGCAAGTGGTTAACAAAATGCATTCTCCCGCTTCATCTTTCTACACACATCTTATTCAAATGGCTTATGCATTCTCTTAATGTTGAAGTGTATGGATATTTCAATGACCTTTCAACACACATGCCTTAAAAAAGATGGACACAACCATTCAATACCTTTATTGCAAATGATTGGAAATGGATGTAGTCTTTGAGATCATAAAAACTAAAACACCTTCTTATTGTAAATGCCTTCTTCCCACATTGTCTCACATTTCACATAGGCACATTGATCTCATATTGCTTTGATACCATATGAGATAATTGGACACAAAAATATTGCAGATTACATGATGGATAACATAATGAAAGTATAATGCTTTTGATTAATAGTAAAACAGGTTTTGAAGGGACACCAAAACCCTGTTACAAAATGATGTTCAAAACAGAAGACACAACCAACCAACAACAGACCATTTTCCACAACAAACTGTTAGCACACCAAAAAATCATTAAACTAAAACAACAACCAATTAGAAAAAATAAACAAAGACAACTATAGCCATGTAAGAGCCTCTACAACTTCCATTTCCTGAGTCTTAAAATCTTCATGCAGCTTGGATTCTTGTTGGCCCTTGTTTGGGAACTTAGACCCGCTTGTTCATTTCTTTTACCCTTCTCATTGCCATGTTCCACATCTTCCTCTCTCAAATCTCTTAACTTTTCAATGAGGATTTTCAGCCCTAAAGCACTATTCTTGATTGTGTTATGACTAACTTTGAGCATGTGTTCTAAGTTATCATTGACACCCTTGGAATCCTTCTCTAAACCCACAATCTTGTCCTCCCTACTCTTCTTCCACTCATCCAAATTGCCCTTTTTTGCATTGATGAACCCTTAAATAGTTAACATTTTCTTTTCCAGTTCTAAATCCCTAGGAATAGCCTCCCAATTGTATAGAATGTTAACATCATCCTCAACCTAAAGATGGTCCTATTTCCTATAGATCCTATGGAGGATTGAAAGCTTAATATTAATTCTATTTATTTCAAGATAGAACCACTTTGACATCACATTATGGACTCTGATGGCTTCCCTAACAATGCTCAAGGTATCAACAATGTCATCTTTATTAGTATTGTTAGCCACCTGATCAATAAACTCTTCAGGAATGGGCATAGTAGGATCTGGGATACCGGGGAAAGGAACACCAATCTCTAGCTCCATCATACACTTACCCTTCTCATTATGTTTACCTCTAGAGGTGAAGTCACAAGTACCAGTCTCCATCTCCTTCTTCTTGGCCTTATCATGGTCTTCAAAGATTATGGACTTTACTTTTCTTCTCCTTCACATTCTTCTTCTATGAGGAGGATTTTGTCTTCTCGTCGTTATATTTATCACTGCCATTTTCAAAACCTTCAGACCAGGAGGTGTTGAGTTTATTTTTCCCCTTCTTCACTTGAATTTTGGGGGTGTCCACCTAATGTTTACGCTTTCTCTTCATTAGGGTTTTTAATTGCTCATACTCATCATACTTAGGATATGAAGAGACTGAAACACAAGTAGACTCCTCAGAATCCTTCCCTTGTTCCTCCTCTTCCTTATCTTCTTCCTCCATGGATTCAAAGGTTTCAGAATTTGGGTACTCAACCACTTTGGGGTTTCTAACTTACTCTTAGCCTTTTCAGAAAAGCTCTTACTAGGGGTTAAAGTTTTAATATGATTCACAATCAAGAGAATCAAACCTTCATGGATAACAGGGAACTTAGGGGACTTTCTATTATCCATAATAGAATTTTCCATAGACACCAACATATAGAATTGAAAGGAAACTAGTAATTTATGCCAAAAGTGATTTAGAAGAGTGAAATGGTAGCTATACAGTGCCCTACATCTACCCTCCAACATAACCTCATATTAGTCTTCGCAACTGCAGTCTAGACTAGTTTGAGGGAAGTGTCTTCATAGCCAAAATGGAGCTTAACTAGCTTCTCCTTTTCATTATCCTTGAAGAAAACCTTCATGGCCTCTTTGCCATATTTTTTGTCCTTCTAAATCTTCCTCCCCTCCATGGGTAACCCTATAACCGGAGCAATAAGTTCTTCATTAATGTAGGTTTCCCTCCCAAACATGGTGACTTTTCTCTTTTGCCAACCCTTATCAAAAGAGTTTTTCACACCATGATCATGTCCTTTTAATCTTTCCAAAAAGGGAACAAACCCCCCATCACTCATAATTTTCCAAACCTAGGGTTTATTGAGGACCCCAGTAGTATCACTTAGCTCCACTCTATTACAATCCCCCCATCATTTCCTTCAACAAATTAACAGTATGAATTTGAGCTTGAGCAGTATAGTTCTTTAGAATAACCAAATGATGCCTTTGTCACTGGAAGAAACTAGAATACGCACCTAGAACGTGTGTGAACTAATCCTCTCTCTACTATCTCATCATGAATTTGTCTTGTGATAAGGTAAGTGATTATTGTAGAGTAGGTACTTTGCATTTGATGGGATATTGTAATAATCATCCCATAATTTAAACTTTTCATAAATAACCCCAAGATTAGCAAATGCATCTGCAAATTTATTTCATTCCCTAAACACATGCATAAACACTACCTCGTCAAAGGACTTAGAAAGTTCTATAGAGTCTTTCACAAACAAGTCTATGGTCCAACTAGGACTTTGTACTCCTCTAAGTAATTGGATGATATTAAGATAGTCACCCTCAACAACCACTCTTTTATACCCTTTATCATGAGAAAATTTAATGGTGTTACAGACAACAGTAGCTTCAACATAGTGATTTGTCTGTAAACCCAAGGGAACTGTCACCACAACAAGAAATAGACCTTTGTCATTCCTAAGCACTCCCCCACAACCAACATGACCTAGGTTTCCTTTAGCTGCCCTGTCAAAATTGATCTTGATCCATCCCTTGGGTGGGAGTTCCCACAAGATACCATCTCTAGTTTTCTTCATATGTTTGAAGGGAGTAGAAATAGAAAAGGGATGTTCCAATCATTCATAATTTGGAAGTCATTCTCTAGCACGAAAGCATTAGGCTCCTTGGACACTTTCTAAGTAATCCTCATCAAGAAGTTTTCTTCAATAGAAGCAATGATTCTATTAGCAACTCTGTCAAACATACTTTTACTGCCTCTAAAAATCTAGTTATTTCTTTTTCCATAGACCCCATGCCATATGGGGAAGCATGAGGGTCCATAAGAACTTTAAGTAAGGATTAGGGGAGGGAGAGATCCATTGTTCAACCAACTTTTTGATAGAATTCAGGAAGACCCAGTTTACCTTCCATAACCCCAACACCTTACTCCAAACAACTCTGCAAAAGGACATCCAATAACCAAGTGACAAGTATTCTCAGCATCATTTTCACACAAGGCACATCAATTAGGAAGGGAAAACCCTCATTTACAAAGGTTGTTAGTAGCAAGAATTTTATCTTGAGAAAGGATCCAAATTTTTTTTCATTTTTAGAGTTAGCTTTGGCCACCACAAACTAGCCCAAAAAGGAGGATCCACATCCACCTCCATAAGAGAGTTATACCCCGAAGAGACTGAATAAATACCCAAAGAAGAATCCTTTCAAACCATCATCAACTTTATTAACCATGGATATATGATATCTTGAGAGAAGGGACTGTAGTGTAGAAGTATCATTACTAAAAGGGTTAGCAATTATTTTCCACGATCTATTCTCCATATAATCAACAAACTTACTTTCATAAAATTTGGTACATATCTCCTTTAGTGGTATGGCCCATTCACAAGCAGTTAGAGGGTATCAAGGAACCATTTATCATCCCAAAAGTTTATAGAAACACTATTACCAACTTCCACTTCACTCCTTTGTTTCTATGATAACCCTACTGTCTAAAATGTTTCTCTAATCCAATGCCAAACTGTGACAAATATTGATAAGATAAATTAGGTACCATGCAAGATTCTGATGCAGTCACCATGGATGTATGGTGCTCACCATAGGTAAGACAAATTGACTAATGGTAATCTAGTATTTCTATAGAAGGTGTCAACATGAATGGTGATTGAGTTGAAATTTTCAACTCATGAATAACTATAGAATCAATCAATATAGAAGCATATGTAGGTGGAGAAATAATAGGAGGGCCTGAATGTACCCTCATCACATTTGAAGAAGATGATGCAACTCCATAAGAGTCAGCATCAAAGAGGAGATGAATATCCTCAATGGTGTCCTCCAAGTCTGCAAGATGGGACTCACAAAACAAATCTATAATATCTATTAAGTACTCGTCCCAAGTAGCTATAACTAGAGTACGATGAATGTCCTACTGCAAAGATTCATTGGAAGCCATGGATGAAACATCACTAGATTCAGATGGAGCAACATGTGATAGAGATGAGATTTCAATGCATGTCATCCGCCTACACTGATCATCCTTGAATGATGTGTCCACACGACATGTTTGAGTATGAACATCAGATGTATATGTAGATGTTGGATTAGAAGAATTTGGAAAATTGATGCCATTGACATTACAAAGTTGTCTCAATTGTTGAAGTTCAATTAGTAATCTTAGATCATCAAGTTCCTTTTGTATGCATTAATCTATTGTATGCATTTTCTTCACATAGTAACCACATTTAACTTTCCAAAGATTAGGAACCATGATTAAAACCAACAAAAATAAAAGATCACCACAGGAGCACCCCCCCCAAATTCCCTTGATCAAGGAACCCCCCAACAAATTATGATCTTGGCACTTTATACTTAGTGTGATTACAGTTCCCACTATCCAAAATAGCAAAGTGGTCTTTCGATCTTAGTTAATGCAAATTCTAAATTAGGCCATAAATTGAAAGTACAATTTGGTGTAAAATGAGACCAATCTGATTGCAGATCTGAGAAGTACTCAAAAAAATATCCACTTTCATAAAAATTCACCCAAAAATGTTACAGTATGAGCCCAAATGGAGCCTTGAAAGTTCCTAAAACAAGAACTTCTCAACAACATGTGTGAACATTTATAATTTATTTAAAACTAGACACCAAAGTCAAAATCTGTCTACACCACGATGAAGCCTACACAATTTTACCCTAAATAAAAAAATTACTCTAAAAAAGGAGCCAAAATGACTGAGATACAAGCCTCTAAAGTTTGACTATCAAAACCAAAATGCAGCTAGAGTGGGGGGCTAGATTGGGGGCATGAAGTGATGATGTCATGCTAACATTAGCACCAATGAATGAAATATTCTCCTGATCATCCATAATATTCTCTAAGAATCTAAATATACTGACAAGTCTTTGAAAATTATTGTTTAAAGGTAAAAACCATCGATTTGAATTTTGGATACCATCTACTTCAGCTAGAAGTGGTTTTGAGGAGGTTGGGTTTTTTCATAGTAGTTGAAGGAATATTCTACTTGAATATTCTTCTAGTAGGTGGAATCCCAACATCAAGGACTAGATTCAGCTAACTCCAGTCGGTATATAGGTGCAACCTAGTTTAAAAGTATCGCCAGGTGGTACTAAAAGATCCACAATAGTTCACAAGGGCCTACACCATGTGGCACCCTTGTGCTAGCTCGTGGGTACCCTAGGTACTGGCAAGACCTGCATAGGCAGGCATGACCTACTATCACATGTATGATTTGCCTTATAAAAAAATTGTAGAGAAAAGCTTTAACTAGTAAATAAAATGTTTTACTCATGGACAAAAGAATTACTCGTTGGATGATAATATTACCTAGACTTGAAAGATTCTGCTTGCACAAATAGTGCACAAAAAGAATATTTTGTGGACTATTCCACGCAGTGATCCGTATGGTTGAGGAGGGAAATTTTTTTCTTGATGGCTTGGGGAAAAAATGTCCATTTTTGATGAATTGATAGTCGATCCTTAGGTTCTTGGGCCTTCTGAACATGATGGCAGGGTCAAATTTGGCCCAAAATGCTCCAAAATTACAGCTACCTTCTAGATCTAGCAACCATTTCCCAACTTCAAACCCTTTGTGGATCTTGCCTCCATTATCTGATTTGGACAAATCAAAAGGCTAAACTAACTTTCTTAGACACCTTGAACTCAATGGTGAGCTTAGATTTACATCAACATGCTCCAAAATGAACCTACAATTCAAGGCCACAAAGAAGAGACCCTCTCAAATCTGGTATTTCTGTCAAATTTTTATGATTATCTAGGTCATCATATGATGCAAGAGAAGAATATACTCAACTTTTCAAGATCCACCATGATTTTCATCCTAGAACTCTCAAAAGGCTAACCAAGGACACTCTAGAAGCTCTAATACCATGTAAGGTTTGGCAATGGAGATGGCCACCCAAGATCTAAAGGCCTAATGGAAAGCATAAAGAAATGAGAAGATCAATATGACAAGAATAAATTGTATTCCTATCGCAGAATTCAAATACAACAATATTATGATATGAAAATACAATGAGAAGCCCTTGGTTATATAGGCCAAGATGAAACATAAGACAACATAATATTATGACAAGTGTCTTAATCTTATGACATGAGACACAAAGTGATAAGTATCCTTAGTGTACCCTAAATATGTCATAAGTAAACTTAACAAGACAAGTGTGAATATGACCTAATGTGGAACTAGTTAGGTAAAATGCCCCATTCACACCAACAAGGAGAATAAACCAAACCAATAGTCTTACATTTTGATGATAGCTAAATAGTTTCTAAGATACATCACTCTTTTATACCTAAACTATTTCCATTATATACAATTTTTTGTAAAATAGAAAAATATTTATTGAATTGGTTAGCTAGTTGAGAATGAGATAAACCACTACAATAAATAGTACTAGATTTAGATCTAGGAACAAAAAATCCTTCCTTTATGTTGGCTCTTAAAGCTATATCTCCACATTTTCATATGTAGGACCAATACTCAAGGTCAAGGAAACATGTATCTTGGCGAAATGGTTAAAACTCATCAATAGAATGTGGACAGCTAAGGGACAATGCATGAGAGTGGGTAATCTCTCCTTCTTTAGGATCTCTAGGTCAAGGGGGTGTTCCTTGAGGTCTTTGAAATAAGAGAATTAAATATAAATTGACATTTAACAAAGCACATTAACAACCATACCCAAGGTGCTATGAACCCCTAAGATTTTTTAGTAGACTTATGACAACATTAGTTGAAAATAGACCCAAAAGACCACCAACAAAGAGATAGAAGTTTCTATTGCACATGCACCACAAGATGTATTAGTTTATATACTCCTATGAATGAATACCCTTGAGTTAGCATACACATGTACAAGAAATGGACACATTGACATAATCCTCTATCTATTTTATCAATTTAAGATTGCATAAGATATGTCATCAGTTCTATTACTATATTATAAAAGTATCATATGACCTAACAAACAACTTCTAAGCTACTTAAAAATGTGATTTAAAATATGATTGGCCTCTTACCAATCAAATATGTGCCTACTCCATTGGGCAACAAAGTCAAGGTTTTCTAAGAAGAAGAGAGCATATCTATACAACCAAATTAGAAAATAAAGTGTCTACAACTAATCATACTTCAAATATCCATCTCAAAATAATAACAATCCACATGCAATAAAAATATATCATTACAAGATAGTAATGCATTAAAATATTGTCATACATTAATCAACTTCCTATTACATTAAACCAGAAAGTGTGGAAAGAGATAACTAGTAGGACCTAGGCTCAAAGTGTAATGAAACCACTTGCACAATTGAAGAATATAATAGAAAACATGTAACTAGTTGATAATAAACATAGCCACTTCAATGGGGAAAACCTCCAAAAGTCTCCAAGAAGAACACAATTCATAATATGATGATCAAATAACACTCACTACCTCCTATATATACCCTACTCATGCCTTGGATATCACCCATACCGACTTAGATACCAAAATAGAACACCTAGACTAGCCTAATTATCTGAATAAGAATATAATAATGATCATATAATTATTATTTAACAGTTAAGGTATCCACAATCCACCCACTCATAACCCTATACACACTATAAGATTAATGGTGTATCATGCCCCCTCTTCCAAGAAGCATTGTCCTCAATGTTGATCAACTATGGATGCTTCTGCATAAAATCTTCATTTTCCCACATGGCATCTTCAACTGGTAAGTTATTCCATTGAATGAGATACTTGATGATTGTCTTAGTCCTTAACTTCTTTGTTCATGTTTAGAAAATTAAATTTGCATCCAAAATGTTTCTTCCTTCTTCATCTATCTCTAGTAACATTGTCTATGTAGGAATTTGTTGATCAATCACCTTCTTTAAACAAGAAACATGAAAAATTGGATGTATCTTTGTTGAAGGCAGTAAATCAAGCTTGTAGACTGCACTACCAATCTTCTATAAAATCTAGATGAACCATAATATTGGCGACAACTTGTTGTTCTTTGTTTGTTTCTCTAGGGATATTTTCTTATAAGGTTTCAATCTCAAGAAAAATCGATCACCAACTTCAAAACTCCTTTCACTACAATTTTGGGCATCCTATTGCTTTAGTCTATTTCGTGTCATGGCCAAATTTTCCTTGAGTCCTAAAAGTACCTATTGTTGATGATTCATGTGGTCCTCCACAACTTGAACTCTTGGTATCACCTTCAATGATGATGTGATGGATGGGGGATGGTATCCATATAATGCCATAAATGGGGACATTTTTGAAGAAATATGGAAGGAAGTCTTATACCATCATTTTGCTAGTGGTAGCCAATCCACCCATTGAGACTTTTTATCTAAAGGGAAAAAATGTAGATTCCCTTCCAAGTAATTATTGATAGCCTCAATTTTCCTATTTGATTGGGGGTGGTATGGAGAGTTGCTAGCCAATTGAGTACCCAAACAAGAGAATAAATTTGTCCAAAAGTTACTTGTAAAGATAGGATCACGATCACTAATAATAACCCTCGAGGTACCATGTAACTTTTGTATATTCTCCATAAATTGTTTTTCCACTGTACTTTCTATAAAAGGATGGGTTAATGCAATAAGATGGACATATTTGGCAAGACAATCTACCATTTCCATGATGGCACTCTTACCCTTAGATATTTGAAGGCTTGTGCTAAAATCCATGGAGACCTCTTCCCATCAATGGCTAGGGATAACTGAGGGCTACAAAAAACTAGGTGTCTTAACTATCTCCCCTTTATTTTTTTTGACATACGAACATTTTGCCATAAATTTTTGAACATCACCTTTAAGCCCTTCCCAAAAGAAATCCTACTTGATTCAATGATATGTCTTAAAAAATCCTAAATAACCCCTAATTGGATAACCATGGATCTCTTTAAGGATCTTGTGTTTGAGGGTGGAATTTTTACATAGGTACAATCTCTCTTTATACCACAAAGCATCTCCCTTCCAACAAAACTTATATGATCTACTATGATCAACTTGCAACTATTGAATGAGATTCCTTGTAGCAACATCAGTCTGCCACTCTACTTTGGCTTCTTCAACCCAATCTTCTTGTAATATTGAATTGGTGCACAATAATCCTCATCCTTCTCATCCTTCTTAGATAGTGCATCAACCACTATATTCTCCTTTCTCTTCTTACATACAATCTCAAAGTCATACCACAACATCTTAATGACCCATTTTTGTTGATCTTTAGATGACAACCATTGCTCTAAAAAATATTTTAGGTTATCATGATCTATCATAATTTTGAAGTTTCTCGCCATCAGATATGGCCTCCACTGTTTCACTACATAAATAATAACTAGCATTTCCTTCTCATAAATGTTTTTGAGTTGATTCTTAACCTTCAATTGACAAATTTCAAAATTAATGGACCTACCTTCCTACATGAGAACTTCCCTATACCATTTCTTGAAGCATCACACTCCATAATAAAATCCTAGGTGAAGTCTAGAGTGGCTAGAATTGGACTGTACACATAGACTGCTTCAATCTCTGAAATGTTGTATTAGCTAACTCATTCCATTGAAAATGGTCCTTCTTCAACAAAGCTACAAGGGGTGCTTCTATGTGGTCATAGTTCCTCACAAATATTTTATAATATCCATTGAGTCCTAGGAATCCCCTTGAAGTTCTTAATGGTTTTAGGAATAGATCACTCTATCATAGCCTTAATTTTGTTAGGATCAACCTTTACTCCTTCATGAGACAATATGTGACCCAAGTACTCCACCTCTTTGAGACCAAAATCACACTTGGAAAGTTTAGCATATAGGGTGATGTTTGAGAACTTGTACATTTTCTTGATCTACATGATGCAATTGCTCTTCCCATGTCTTGGTATAAATCAATATATCATCAAAGAACACTATAATAAACTTCCTCAAAAATGGTGTAAAGATGGAATTTATAAAACTTTGAAATGTAGAGGAAGCATTAGTAAGACCAAATTACATCATTAGAAAATCATAATGACCCTCATGAGTCCTAAATGTTATCTTGGGAATATCTTCTTTCTTAATTCAAATTTGGTGATAACTTGATCTAAGATCAAGTTTTGTAAAAAAACATAACTCCATTCAATTCATCTAGTAAATCATCAATGATTGTAATAGGAAATTTATCTTTGATGGTGCACTTGTTGATCTCTCTATAGTCAGGGACACATGTGCCAAGTGACATCCTTCTTATGCACCATCACCACGAGAGAGGACTAGGCACTCTAGCTATGCCTGATAATACCTGCCTCTAGCATCTCTTGAACCATATTCTTAATCTTACTTTTTAGTAGATATGGGTACCTGTAATGCCTAATGTTGGGTCGTTGGCTCCCAAATACTAGTTAATTGGCATATCATGATCCCTTTTAGGAGGCAATCCTTTAGGCATATCTCCAAAAGCCACTAAGTGATGATCTATAATTCCTTGCAAATTTGGCTAGATAGGAAAATTTGACTAATAGGATACTAATAAAAATAATTGGACCACAAATCCATTAGTCTCTTTGTTAAGCATCTTGTGCATTTGATGAGAGCTTACCATTTTTTAAGAATTTGCATGTAAATGTCTTAGTTCAACTATCCTTCCCTTTGAGTGAAATCTCATGAATAGCTACTAGAAGTTCATCTTAATTGTCCCCAATGTAGTGAGCCATGCTACTCCCAACACAATATTTGTTACACCCATGGGAATAGAAAACATTGGACAATCAAGTTGATATTCTCCCATGGTCAATTTAATGCTATGACATTTTCTTCAACAATTGATAGGACCCCCATTTGCAATTTGGACTTGAAATTCTAGAGTAGGATATATAAAATAATTCAAATGAGTATCTAACTTCTTGTTGATGAAGTTGTGAGTGCTTCTTGAGTCTTTCAACATTGTTACTCTCTCTTTCTTCAAGAAACCTACCACCTTGAGAGTTTATGGGGTGCTAAATCTAGCAAGTGCATGATATGAAATGATCGGTTGAGTATCTCTTGATTCCTCATCTAACTCATTGTCACCCTCTAATATTGGTTCATCCTCTTCTTCCTTACTCAACCCTTCAATATAGAATAATTTATTTTTAGTGCATTTATGTCCTTGACTGTATTTGCTATCATAGTTAAAACATAACCCTTTTGCTCTCTTCTCTTCAATTTTTTATGGCATCAATTTAGTAGGCTAAGGAAGTGACTATATAGGTGTGCTTATATCTCTAATGTTTAGAAAACCTTGCCTTTTATTATCCATAAACTTTTCCTCTACCTGCCTTACCATAATCATTGCTTGAGACATAGAATTTGGATGGAACATGCGTACCTCATATATGATGAAGTCCATTAACCCTTCTAGGAGTAATTCCTTTAAATTTTCCTTTGCCACATTTTCCACTCTTATTTAGACAAAGTTTGGAATTGATGAATATATTCTTGGACCATACCTATTTTCTTTAATTTGGTAATCTAGCTAAAGTAGCTATCCAAATATTGCCACCATAATATGTAGTGATTTCCTCTTAGAAAATAGACCAAGTGACAACACATCACTTCTTTTTCTTTTCTTCACATAGTTAACGATACCAAATGAATTGGTCAGGTTTCAAGTATAAGGAAGCCATTGCCACCTTTTTTTGATAAGGAACATGGTGAATATTAAAGAATTGCTCCATTTGGCAGAGCTGATTGGTAGGATCTTTGCCATCAAACTTTCACATATCCAACTTTGGTGTGAAGTGCCTAGCCATAGAGTTATTTGGGTGATGATCCATCTTTAGGCCTAATTCAAACCCAAAAGCACCATTAATATTATGAGACTCCTCTTCCTCCCAAGCCTTATTGTGTGACTCCATATATTTAAAATCTCTAGAACCTTGGCCATAAACCATTTTCTCCATAATTTTCTTGATATCACTTGTCTTAGCCACCCCTTGCATTTGCTCTATCATAATTGACAAGATTTAATCCTTCATCTTGTTGGTTTCTAAATTTGTTCCATTATAGATTCATTATCTTTATGACCAATCTCCTCACTTACCACATCCTCATTGCTTGGAGATTTTCTATGTGTGATAAAATTCTTTTTGCCTCTTGTTGAAGGCCCTGCCATGATGGGATTTTTTCAATAAATCACACATAACAAATCCAACTAATCTAAAAATTTTATTGTAACTTACCAAGGCCTAGATCTCACTTCCAAGAAAAAATTTCCAACAAATTTGTTGATTTGCAACCTTGGGAGTGAATTTTGTGGAAACCCTAATTTTTCAATAACTCCTTTAATTATGCTCCAAATGGCCTTAAATCTATAATGTAGTAGGTTCAATATATTCTTGTTCAACCATCTATAGATAAGAAAAATCATTGATTTTTAGCCTTGGGAGCAAATTATGTGGAAACCCTAATTTGATAATAACTCCTTGAATTCTAGTCTAAATGACCTCAAATCTAGACTGCAGTAGGTTCAATATGTACTTAAACCCTCCAATAATCTTGAAAAGATTCACCAAAATGAGATAGATATGTGTGCCCCCAAATGACCTCCAAAATTGAAAAAATTGCCTTGTTTCTTGCCTTCGCAGTGCTAAGATCATGCTCTGATATCACTTGTAATGAAAACTTGCACAATAGAAGAATATCATATAAAAATATGCTACAAATACTTGATAATAATAATCCACTTTGAGGGTGAAAACCTCCAAAATTCTCCAAGAAGAACACAATTCACAATATGAAGATCAAATAACACTCACTAACTCCTATTTATAACCTACTTATGCCTTGGATATCACCCAGACTGACTTAGATACCAAAATATAACACCTAGGATGAACCAATTATCTAAATTAGAATATAATAATGATCATATAACTTAATTAAGAGTTAAGGTAGCCATGTAAGTTGAGTATTCATAACCCTATACACACTATAGGATTAAGGGCATAACACAAAGGTTCCCTTGAATTGTTATAATTTTCCATGGAGACATTTAGTTATAGATATACCCTTTCTTAAACAACCTTCCTCTGGTTTACAAAGTATGCTCTTATCCCTTACATAACTTGACATGTGCTAATTGATGCCATAAATTAACTTGAGACTCACTAAGGCTAGAAAATTGCCTTACAGACCAACATGAATTACATGCAACAAGCCTACATATATAGAATTTTACATTCAACCTACACATGCGTCCCTAGGGGTGAATATATCCATTAAATCATGTCACACACCTCTTAACCAAGCATAATGGATCTTAACAATAAATACTTTCCATAATAAACATATACTAGAAAGAACAAGATTGTACTTGTAAGAGTAGCAAAATCCATTTAAGATCAACAAATTTGTACCAAGAACAAGGGATAACATCCTTCAATGAATTAAACACATTAGATTTCCATAGTCCATGATATTGTGCAATAGAGTTTCTGGATTCAACTGTGTGCAATTTTTGTTATCAACATTTCGAATTACACTTTGTGATTCATCATCAAGATGAAGAGAGCTATAGGAGAGGATATTCAATGAATATTCAAGTTAATTAGATATTAATAAGGGTACAAATCATGTATATTAAATTCAATTTAAGCCCTATATAACTCATTTGTAGGTCTATATAAAGTAACAAAAATAACCCAATGGTCATAAATGGAAATGAGCAAGAGATGAGAGCATGATGAGAAAGTTCCACATTAATGCAAGAGATCATGTGCAATGGTTGATTTGTCAATTTATGCATATTGTAGCAATGAGGTTATCTCCCCTCAACATATAGATGAGTACCAAGTTGATCTCATGAGGCAATGAGTAATAAACGTAAGCGGGACAACATTTACTATATTAGTAAATGGCTTGAAAATAGGGCAAAATAGGCAAAATAAATTTACAAAAGAAAAAGAGACTTCTTGCACATCGCGATATAACACAATGAAACTACCAAGGAAAAAGAAAAAGCTCGAACATAAGTGTATAATTTTGCAAAATGTCTATAATAAGAAAAGGAGCCACTTGCAATCAAATACATATCCCCCAAGAAACACAACCACCTATAGCATATACATATGCCCACCTTACAATAAATCCATGCCTTAGAGTATTAAACCAACCCTCAAATGTTTCCATTGAGCTAAGAAAACTACCTATGCAATAGCCTTGGCTATTGCTGCATATGTAATAGAAGAAAACCTTAAAAGATAGTCATTGGGGCACAAGCCTTGCATAGTTCATAGGTGAGAAAATGAGTCCTCATGGCATCCACAATTAAAGGGACTACCCATAAGTCACAAGTATGGAATAAAAGCAATTTTCACCATAGGAAGAGCGTGTCAATGCAATGGGGCTCATTGAAGAAGATCTCGGATCAATTATCAATGATTGGAAAACAAGGGCCTAGGGTAGTAATGAGCACAAAATGCAATTTGGGGTGCTTGCAAGATTGGGTGCTAACAATTTAGATTAGCAATCTGCTAATCTGCATAAGGTGTTCAACCATATATTATAGGATCCTTATATAAAGCAAGGATGGTATAGTGTTTATCATTCACTTTATGTTTTGCATCTCATGAAGGTGTAAAAATTAAGGTGACCCCAATTATCCTCAAGGTTAACATGAAGAATAGAAGAAAGAGAAGATGTTCCAAAAGTGATGTAGGTGTGATCAATTTCTTAGGAGAAACTGAAAAATTATGTTTATCATCCACTTGCTAATATTGATGGGCATTAAGGGCGAGGGCCCTAGCTCGATTGGCTAAGTAATTCTGTTGCGGTAAAGATGGTCACGAGGTCCAGTCTCCCCCCGTCCCCATGGTACCGGAGGGCGTGTCGTGCCAGCATCACCGGTCACGTGAAAAACGTTTACCAAGCACAAAAATAAAAATAAAAATATTGATGGGCATTATCAGCAATTATGATTACATATCTTCAGTTATTATGAATAATCTTTAAAGTTTAATAAAGTGTAGAAGGTACAACACTATGGTGTGTATCTAAGGATGGACTGGAAGAATGTTATACACCAAAGGACTAGGCATAGGATGAAACATATTATTGAATATATGTTGATTAAAGTAATTTATGCAAAGTAACAAAACCAAGGGATTTACGATCCACATTATCAAACCTAGTGATAGTAACTACCAATTTGGGCAAATTAGTAGAATCAACATTATTACATGTAAGAAGTCTTTGTTACAAATGTTTAGACTAGATATATTATTAGCTTTACCTTTTTTGATTCAAATATCCCCATATTTAACTAAAATCTATAATGGCCAACTTTCATGAACAATTTATGGGAGGAGGCAACTCATGAGTTGCAAATGAAATCTTATATTTATCCTTATAAATAGGATCAATAATAGTAACTATATGTGTAGGAGTAACATTATATGAAGCAATGATTCTACTTAAAGCATGTTTGAAAACATTTCTATATGTCTCTAATGAATGCATTGTCCCAAAGATATATTTTGGTTGGAGTACTCTTAAGTTGATTAAGTAAATCATATCCCTTATCCATTTTTTGATATATAATTCAAGCTGAAGGAGTGTGTGGTATGTAAGGCATGAAAAATAGGTATTTTCTTTAAAATTATGGCTTAGTATGGGATGTAAAACATATAGATGCATAAATGATATGAACAAGAGTAGCATTTTAAGGCATAACATTGTATTGTGTAACTGAGAAAGTATTGTTGCTAGAAGGGGAATTAACATTATAAGTATTTATCATGAAAGATATATCATGATTCACAATATATGAAGTGAAAGTGCTAAAATGTAAAGTATCTCTATGCTCAAGTGCATTACTAACACTATCCATAGAAGAAATAGAAGAAACATAAGGTGCATGGATAAGTGAAATGGGAGCATCCAAAAGGGGAGGGAAGGAAATAAATAAAGGAGGATGTAATATCCTTCACAAAATATTTTAACAAATAAATTTCATATTTGAAATGTTTAACAAGATCTGGTAAAATACCTAAATTTCTACACAATTTTTCAACAAACTATGCAACTAAACATTGGAAATTTTACTTTGAAACACTTGGAATATTCTTCATTGATATAAATCTGATTAATACATTGATATCACAAAATACACAATAAACTTGTTGGAAATGCTTACCTATAGCAATACTAAAATTATTACAAAATACTATCAAAATAATGCATTCATTGATAACCTTGCTTAGACAATGTGAGCCACAGAAAGATAGATGTAACTCCATTTATTTTTATAATCATATAGACATCTGAAATACATTGACTTACACTATAATAATAGAAAACATAATAGAAATAACACAAACATAAACTATCTCTACACAAATCCACATAAAACTTGCAAACACGCAATTGAAACAAACTAAAATATGCAACTTTGGAAGCACAATCACAACCTATGAATGAGATTGTCCTACTAAAATAAAGGGGTTTCATCCTCTGATCCAAGAAACTAATGGGTTTTCATCCACTGATCTCAATCTCCTATGAGTTTCATCCACAAAAGAAATTGTGAGAACATAAGTGCTCATAAAGAAAAGTTGAGAGAAAATATGATCAAAAGCTCCTATTGTAGGAAAATCCCCACATATATTTGGGTGCCCAAAATCCCATGCCCAACTTGGAAGGATAAATTATGCATTAATCGCAACCACTTCTTCCATAACTATAGACTAATATTAGCAATCAACTTACACAATGACAACCTATCATAAGATTCGTCATAACTGTCATAGAATCTACTATATTTAGGATCTTGGAACTTACAACATCTACTCATGAAATCCCATGCCCCATTTGGTGTTGAAAATATTCTAATTTAATATTTAGTTTCTCCCAAATATCTCAAAAATATAAATTTTCATGGGACCACAATTAAATATTAAATAAACGATTTCCCTATTTTCTTACCTTGGTCCGTGAGAAATATAGGAATGGGCTAATAATTTCTCCAAATGAAATTAATTAGAAAAGGGACATGACAGATGAAATGGTAGCCACATGATGAAAGAATACCTCCATGTGGAAAATATAATCCCATTTGAATGATAAAAGGACATGAGTGTGTTATTTAGTATGATCAAATGTTACAAATTGTACAAAGATCAAAATCTATAAGAGAAGAATGAATAGAGGTCAAAGACAATGGATTATCAGACACATAATCCATGAGAAATGATATATAGCAAGAATATACTATCCAAGGGTGGGTGGGTACAAATCAAAGAGAGATTATGCAATAAAAGCCTAAACCCTAATATGAATACATCAATGTGAAACAAACAAGGGTGGATCCAAACCCTAATCAAATATGATATAAGATAGATGCAAGCAAAAAATTAGATTTAAAACCCCTAATATAAGTGTAATGTGGAAAATTTGAATTCTATGTAAGACTAAGTAATGTTATCTAACTAGAATCAAATTCCAAACAATTATATGAGAATCTAACTAGCTTCAAGGAAGTGTACTATGTTTCTATCCAATCAAGAAGATCATAATAACTCCAGCTAGATTCTACTTTGCTCTACACTTAGAAATTAACTAATTTCGATAAGCGAAAGCACCAAGGTATAGAAATAAAATTGTAAAATCTAAAAATCTAAATTCTAGATTATTGAAATGAATGCATAATAGAAAATAAGAGTTACAGAGGAACTTGACACCAAAAGGGGAGAGTCTCAACCCACGATGCCAGTGCATAGCAGGAATATCTACGCGTCGCACTATCATTTGTACGATAGAAAAACTTAGAAATCATGTACTGTAATTGTCTTACCTAGGTTAGTTCACTCATCCAGTCTACACATAGAACTAAAATGAGGACCCAAAAGCATGATAAATCACCAAATCAATGAATAAATGCATTGAATCAACTAGCAAAGGAAGATTGAATGCTAAAATGAGATAAGGAAAGGAGAAGATATCATCAAACCCTCATGCAATTGAATCCCTTTAAATACTTGCAACAACAAAGACCAAGAAAATTGGTTGGGGCTATTTGGGAGCTTGCCTTTAGGTCAAGCCCCTATGTTGGTCTTTCGACCTCCATAGACAACCAATATGGAAAAAGATAAATAAATGTGTGCTCCTATTTCCTAAGTTCATCTAGGAAATAAAAGCAATGAAAAATAAATAAAAACTAAGAATATCAACCTTGGTCTATGGGAAGAATACCCTAGTGTGCGTAGGAAAGCAAGGTGGTGGTCGACAAGTTTACTAATGAATAGATAAAACAATATAATAAAACTAGCAAATAACACTATTTCTTGGAAATGAAACAATGTTGTACTAGGTTGTTAAGCAATGGAGGATGCTCCAAGCTCCTTAAGGGCCAAATCTATGTGTAGATAGCTCCAAACCCTTGGAAGACAACCTCCACCATTCACAATCTGCTAGTAAAAACTTTACAAAGCTGAGGGAGAAGATGTTACAACTTAAAAAGTGCACCAATATCTTCAATAACTTTTGTTATGAGCTGAGTATTTTCTTCACAATATGTGTAATTTCCAAGGGTGAGAGATTTTTTTCCAAATCTTGTTTTTGCATCAAGGAATGAGGAATCCAAAAGGTTGAGCATGCTTACAGGGGTTGTTTCACTACCACATGAGTGTTACCACTGAAGCAATTGGATGACAAGGCAGGAGAATCGACCATTTGAATTTTGGAATCTTCGAGACGCCAATGCGTTGTGGGGACATCTGTGTGTTGTGCTTGTGTCCTAAGAATATTTGCCAATATTTAGCATATTTTCTCAAAAAGAAAAGAGAGATAAATATGTAATACGATTTTATAGAAAACCTTGGTGAGGGGTAAAATAGGCCAAGGTTAGGCTCGAGTGGCCCTAGAAACATACTACGAGAGTGGACACTAAAGTGATTCAAAACACAACGTGAAATCGTGAAGGTACATAATTTTCTACATTATAGGAAGAAGGATAAACCCCAATACAAAAACCTAGATGGTGTAAAAGAGTCAGGTTCACCAAAAAATGCAATGAAAATAAATGCTTTACATAAGTTATCTAGGCTAATTAAATAAATACATTCAAAATTAGCAATAGTTAACCAAGATAATATAGCTAGGATTGATCATCATAAATTTGTATAAAATTAAATGATTAAATAAATGTAAAAAATTAAATAAATTAAATGCACAAATACTCATCTTTGATTTTGATGCAAAATTTTGTCTAGGTGTCATGAGTCCATTTACCAATATTCTAAATTTTAGACTTTTGTTGATATGTGAAATCCAACTATGCATGGTCTTAGGTCACTTCCATGAGTGTGGACTTGAACCGTACATGAATTTGAACCTGAAAGTCATGGGCTTGATCTAGCAGAATGTAAATTATTGTAATTCACGTGCCTTGATTTTTGATGTTTGGATTTGTGTAAAGATAGGTGATGTTTACAAACATCTTGGGGAATTTACAAGATTTTGAGGGTCAAGTTCTCCTTGGTTAGACCCCTAGTAGATTGACTTTACAACTCTAAATGAAAGGTTCCAAGACAATAAGTAAGCATGCAATCCATACCTAGGATGATGTCCTCTGATAATTCTCAGGTAAATGGTACTATTATGTTCTCATAATTGTCCTATCAATAAAACCCTAGTATGCTTTAGATGATCTCCAACATAATTTATAAATGAGTGAATGAATGTTTTTAAATACAACCACCAAGCCCATAAATCAACAAAATGAGTACTAAGTCAGCTCATAATGGCTAGTGAAATGGTGGCTAAGGTAGGAATTTGAATTTTAAATTTTAAAAGTTTGAGACTTTTAAGGATTATATTGAAAATTACAAAATTGACTTGGATTAAGTCTACACCCATTAATCTGATCCATAATAGATCTGGAGATCAAGGATTGATAATGTCATGAGCTGAATTCACACAAAAATATACCATTTAAAAGCTAATAATTACATTTAAAACACTCTAATTAAAGCGAGCCTAAAACATAAGAGAAAAGGGCATAAGTATTAAATATTTTTCTTACAATATAAAAAATATATTCGTATAGTTTAGTTTGTCTTATGTGTACTTTAAAGGAGATCAAAGGTGGAGTATGTAAAATAATTCTCTTATAAAATTATTTATATAAAAAAAATATAAACAGCTTCTTCGCCACTTCGCCACATGACTTAAAAAATTACTTGTACTATTACTTCTTTAACTAAGAATTTTGTTAATCTAAATATAAACTTGATCTAAAAACAAATTTAAAAGACAAAAAAATCTTTAAATTAATATATGATGTCCAAAAGCTTATCCTGAAAAGTTGTCCTGATCTCTTAATACTTAACATCGCCCTTTAAAAGTCATATTGCCTTGCCTTTATTACAAATCTATATATTTGAAAATTAATTATTCCAATTAAATACAGTGGCATTATGGCATATCATATTGAGAACTGTTCCACATTAATAATACCCTCTAATCTAAATCATACCAAAATACAAAATGTGTACCAGCTATAATTTTGTAACATGGCAAATTTGGAAACCACAAAAAGGTGACAAAATTTAAAAATCATATACTAATCCTTCACAATGAAAAAGGCTGCTACAATCCTTCACAATCGAAAAGGCTGCTACAATCCTTCACAATAAAAAAGGCTGCTAAAAAAAATATCTGCTCTGCACATCCTCCTCCATCCATGGTAGACAGTCAACTACTTTTACAACGTCAACTACTTTTACAATGCCACACAGAGCACTATGGATAAAATTTCAAAGTACCCATCTAGTATATATCCTAATGAAGGGTTGAATTTTTTTATTCTATGAATTTTCCTTTTGACTTTCTACCTTTCAAGTACTAACATCCGCACAAATTCAGATGTCCGAATTCAAATGTCCTATCGAAGAAGGAAAAGAAAAAAGATCAAAATATTCCTGTCAATGCCAACCCACAATCCACAACATAAAAAAAGCTGATTGTTTTAGTGCTGTGTAGGGACAGGCAATCAGAAAGTTTGCAGGGGACTGATCAAGCAATCCACTGGGCGGGGAAATGCTTAGAACCAAAAAGAAGTAAAAAAACATATATTACCTAAGGTACACATAGGGGCCACATTGCTTATATAATCATACCAGGACATGGCATCAATCTTAATCATCATGCAAGCTTTTGATTGTGGAGGGTGGCAATGCTCTTGGTTGTTGTGTATTGTGCCTGATATATCTCTGTTATGTCACTTTCACTGTGAAAAGTCGTCCTCAGAAACTGCCATGTCTTCTTTCCAGTTGTTTTAAAGCGTGTATGGATTAAATATGAGAACTAGGGTGGCTTTAGTAGGTTATATGGTGCATGCAATTTGTTAAAAGAGATTGATTTTGTAGCTGGCTTGATTAATTTTTGAAAGGATTTTCGATAAGAGACCTCAACCTTCAAATTTGATCCTTGTTAGGATGGTCTAGAACTATGCAAGAGCAGAGTTAGTCTTTTTAGTTTTGATTGCTAAGAAAAAAGGTGCATTGGTAATAGCCTTTCACATTGAAGAAAAATAACTCTGCCATTCAAATTTGATCCCTCAAATTTGTGGTATTCAATGCAGTTCTATCAAATGTTCATTGTGGTAAGTTGTAGCCTTCGATTTTTAATTGTTTTTTCTTTTGGCCTATGTTTATGTCAGGATAACCCTCATAGACTCTGCTTTACCCCCCTGCCCACCCCCAAAATGCTCATAATTTAGCCTCTATAATCTACCTCTGAAATGCTCCTTGAGGTAATTTGTAGCTTTTAATTTCTTATTGTTTAATTGTGATATGTTCATGTCTGGTTACATCTCAAGGAGTCTGGTGTTTTTAGTGAAACAATGCCCATAATTTTTAAGCATTTCTTTGATGGATGATTGATATAGTACCTGCATTTTGCTGTACAGACCAGGGGATACTAGCTCCATTGCATATTGCTATTAGTTTTGGACTGTGCCTTCATGCTGATATTTCCTCCTGGGATAATACGATTTACAGTTAGTATACTTCACTACTATGGGGGGACTGCAATGTTTGTTCATTTTCATAGGTGCAAGTCTCGTTCTAAGCGTAACAGCTCTAGATAAGTCAGTTCAGTATACAGATTATGGGAAGCATTTTGTTATAAAGGTAACATCCATATACATTCTTATTCATACACATACACATGCAAATTGACTATCTGGTTTCAAAAGTACCCTATTTGGTGTAGATCTTCAACATTTCATACTGCAATTTTTTGACCCTTGTTAATCTGCTCTACGTATATCATTTGCTTTATGACATATGCGACCGTTTTGCAGAAATCACTGACATATGAGAAGGCGCATGGATTCCTCATGTGGGCATCAATGGGATTTCTCATGCCTATAGCCATAATTCTGATTCGGATGTCTAGGACTGCCAAACAGCAGGGCTCTGCAAGAAAACTTGAAATTCTATTCTATATCCATGTTGGTCTGCAGGTAGGAAGCTGCAACCCTGTACTTCCCCTTACTCAGCTCTCGCCAATTTTTCATTTTCCATTTCATATCTTCCTAATATGTTGATCCTTAATGTGCAATCAGACCTTAGCAGTCATTCTAGCAACTGCTGGTGCAATTATATCTCTGGTCAAATTCAATAACAAGTTCAACTATACCCATCGAAGGCTGGGCCTCAGCCTGTACATAATTGTATGGCTTCAACCTATTGTAGGTTTCCTGAGACCTCAAAGGTAAATTGGGTTATTTACAGACTTCCATGGATATGTACAATGTGTATATATGTATTATTTAGTTTTATTGCTTGAAAAACCACTCATATCACGAAGATTTAGTCATATGAATGTCATGATAATACTTTTCGCAGCGACTCTGTATTTCTCAGATCTCAGGTAGTAGTTAGGATATTACATTTCCTATTCTAGCTCTAGCATGATGGTTATCCACTCAAAGGTGCCCTTAAAATATTATGACATACCTTAGTATAAGTAAAATTATATATAAACCAAATATATATATCTTCATAATCTTGAAAATCTGTCCAAAATCTCCCCTTTCATGTGATAGTCTTTTTAAAATTTTAATGTATTTTATAACAAAAATACCTAAATACAGCTATATGGCCATCAGATTTAGGCCCTTGGAAGCATATTACTCTGTATGAAACTCTGAATTGTTTGTATGACAAGTTCCAGCAGTGTATTTACCTCTTGTCTGCATGCTTGTTTGCTTTCTAACTAGTTATCAAGTAGCTTTTTACCTCAAAGTTTTTTTTTTCTAATTCTTAGTCCTTTCATTCACGATTTTATTGCTTCAGATTTATCTTTGAGTTTGAACTACCTTGCACATCTATCATAATTTTCTTTATGTGATTTTCTTTTTGATGAGATAGATCTATATAATTTTTGTTTTTCTTTATGTGGTTTTGATCTTCCTAAATTTTACCTTAAAACACAAAATGAGTTCTAAAGGGAATAGCATAGGTATCTATTCTATATTTAACATCCAAATTTTATGGCCATGGATATTCTCTTTATCAATTTGTCAAATTTATCATGTTTTGAGTCTGCAAAGGGAAATCATAATCTGATGTATTCTTTTGGACACACTTTTTTGGGTTCTGTAACCTGTTATCAACTTCTTGGTAGAGTAAAGCTTTGGACTGCAATAACACCTCAGTTTACTTCTCAAAATTCTTTCTTTTTATCTTAATGGTCAACTTTCTCTTGTCCATTGCGTTAAAATATGCTTAATTGTCCTCGGTTCACTGACTTTGCTCGGAAGTAAATTTTATTAAAAGGAATATCAAAGTTACAAGAAACAAAATTGCCAAAGCAATCTCTTATTTCAAGCCTTAAGGAACAGTGTTTTTTAAGATTGTATATTAGTAATCTAGTCTACCTTTTTGCATTGAGATTGTATTCTTTGGAACCTCTCTTATGAACTTCCCTGTCTCCTTGAGTTTCTTTACCTAGTATTTCTGTCTTTTTAAGAAAAGATTCAAATTTACATTAAAAATACATTATGTTAGAAGATAAATTTGACAAAAATATTAGTGTCATGTTTTTCCCTGAGAGGCATTAAGATCTGATCAATGTGTTTAAGTTTTCTTGAATGAATATATTAATTGCTGACGAGAGTTGCTCAATGTTTATATTAGCCTGATACTTACAAAAGTGCATCACATACGTATACATAATGGTTAAAGAGAAAGATACTACGATGGAAAGCAAATGTTTCATTAACTGACTTTTGATTTGATCCTCAGGGGCATGCAAGGGAGATGTCTATGGTACTTTGTACACTGGATATTAGGAACTGGAGGAGTAATATTGGGGATTGTGAATACTTATATTGGGTTTCATTCATACGAACTCATGAGCTTAAGAAGCTTAAGGACACTCAACATTCTGTTTTCCATCGAGGTATCCATGATAGGGGCATTTTACTTGATACAAGACCGATGGGATTACCTTATTCAACAAGGTGCTTTGAAAACCATGCCTGTAACACCTGCTGTAGTATATTCTCAACAAGAGCAACAAACCCCAGTTTCATCCTCTGACAGCCATGTTACTTCTGTAGAGTGTGGGAGACTTTTTAAAGGGGTGGACTTTCTGAAATAAAGCCTTATTGATCATTGCTGTTATTTTGTAATACACATAATCTTTTATCATCATATTGTTACTGTTAGCATGTTACCATGCATTAAAAGGGTGATATTTTCATCTTATCTAAATTACTTTTGCAATATCAAAATTTTCGACTCAAAATGGTATTTGTAAATTGCTTCAAATATGGTTTGACAATCAGTGGCACACCGCACAACCAAACAAATTCTGTACAACATAGTTTTGCAAAGATACAATTTGTATTTGTCAAATATTTATGATCCTTATATCGTATTTACCTAAGAACCTCCAATTCTTTATATAAAAATAATATGATGAATAATGTGTGTATAGGAGACTAGGAAAATGGGCTCCTTAGAGTTTGAAGGTAACCATTCTACTTTTCTACAAGATTGGTGGATACAACTAATTGCATCATAGAAGACATGGTCATCCTTATAGCCTTAGAGTAATGCCGCAAACAATTCAGAATGGTATAAATGGACTCTGATAAAATTAATTCTGTACATTTAGAACAACAAGGCTAAGTCCTCTCATGTCAATCTCAAGTCTATAGTTGATTTGAGAAAAGTGACACAAATAAATTGGAATAAACTCTCCTGTCTGGCAGGGAATTCATTTTTGAAACCACTGCACTTACAATCAATGGACTATAATTCGAAACCAAGCAACTAATGGCAAGAAAACAGAATACAATTCATGATCAGTTTCAAATCCACAACATCAATCCTCTTCTAATTTTGTCTAACATTAAATTACAACTGAAGACTCGAAGAGTTATAACTTATAATGATTTGTCTGGCTTAGCAAAAAGCATTATACTACATTTTAGGCTTCCAAATACCTACTTCCATCATATCTTTTGTAGCAATAATCCAAGTTTTGTTGCTCTCACTCTCAATACTTGATAAAAAGGAGGATGGACGTGTCACCAACCTCTAGTTGGTCAATGTCAAGTTGGCTACATATCTGAGGATCATGTGGTTGGTGGATGCAAAATCACTCAAATCAGCAAGATACTTGATCGCAGCACTTGAGTTGGTGGTAACAAAAGTGAATTGATGCAAGACAACAAGGCGATCCAGGATTAAAAGCAAAACATAAGGTTCTGTCATCTTACCTGGAAATTTAACGAGGAACAAAACTGCTCTAGTGATTAATTTGAGTAAATAAAGTTTTCCTTTTGGTTATGTTTTATACTCTTTGTTGCATATTGCATAAAGGACATACATACAACTAACATTGCCATGGACGATGGGTTCCAAATCAGAACTCATAGCAATCCTAACATTGACCAATGAACAGGCATATAATATTTGCCACATGCTCTAACCCATGCCTTCTCAGTAATAAGGGGTATACTAAACAGAGGAACAAATCTGATCATAGATACATAAGGTATCCTAGTAGCAAACAGGAACAAAATGGCATCTGTAGATCTATCAACAAAACAAGCAAATTTAGCACTATGATCCAACTAGAGTGTAAAGTGAAAAAACTACAAAGATGACATCCATCAAAAGTCACCATTAAACTCAAGCGTCATCCATCTTGTCTTCAGCATTCAGATCACCCTTCAGAGGAACAAACCTCTGCAATACGAGGAGGCATATGCACAACTCAATTGCTGCTAGGTCCAGTTGTGCTCCAAGCTATTTCTTATATAGGCTCTTCATGGTCCCTTTTGGAAAAAATGTCTTGTCCGATGGGGTCTAGTTAAGCATCTCCTTGCTGCGTTTTTCTTACAACATTCAAGCCCATTCTCTTCCCTTTATTGTATCCCAGCCCCTGTAAGGACTATTTTTAGACTTCAGGATTAAATCCCATCAAGTGTCTGCCACTTTCTCCGAAGCATGTCCCAAATCTGGTCTCCATCAGTTGAATACTATACCTGCACAATTGCACAATGAAGGATGAAAGTTATCAAAGGCTTCACAATTTTTTCAGTTTGGAGGTCCAAATATCACAATAGCATATATCCTTGCCATTTATTTTAATGCGATCCAAGACAACCACTATATACCTCTAAAAGCAAGATAAACAAAGGAATGGTAAATAAATATGATGTATTCAATATTTCCACACACAAATGTTTTATCACTCATCCTGAACTTTTCAGTTTCTGTAACTACAGAACATTTTTGCCATGATAGTACCCGTTTAAAACAAGCATTTTTAGTTCAAGAAAGTCAGACTGGTAATATTCCCAAATCTTAAACCAATTTTTTTTTGGTTTCATAGATATCCCACAATTCCTTCAAGGCATCCCAAGACCAGTCTCTAGGAGCAAGTAGGTTATAAAAAGCTTATTGACAGTGTTTAGAAACCTCGCTTAGCTACATAACCATTTTCCAGTCATCAACGGGAGGTGTCATCTTAGACATGAGAAGGATGAGAAAGTTCAAACCCAAGCATAAGACGAGCAAGTTCAAGTTGATACAAGCATAGAGCATGTTTGTCTCAGGCAATTTCAACAACCATTAAGTAGTAAAAAGATTTAAGGGACGGGAGGGCTCTGCTAGGATTTTAAGGCTGGGCTTAGTCTGCATGTTCATGTTTGTGTCACTCCATTGTCACCGTCACTCTTGTATCATCCTGCTGTTTGGAGCAGGAGATCACATTTATTGTGGGTTTTCTTAGTTCCCTCACTTCAGGGTAATTTTTTCTTTCTTTAAATGGCTGCCAGCCATTCTAGCCCTGCACTTGATGGTGTGGTTGTTGGCTTGGATGCGTAGGAAAATGGCTCCCAAATGCCTATGCAAATTCATATATTCTTTTGTTTCCCATATTATTTTGCCTGCTCATGATTTTGAGAATGCTTGCAAATGGCTTGAAAACTATACCCTTGTCAGTTACTTTATGGAAAGAATTTCCTCTAAAAGCATGCTCTCAGGCTGGGTCAATTTTACTTGGGTCCCGCATGGGGTTTACATAGAGGCCATTCAAAATCTTACTAAAGGCTTTTTCTTTTTTGCTTTGCTGACATTAAGTTTGCTAAGGCCATTTTTTAACATTGCCCTTGGTACATTTGGTCCTCTTTATTTATATTTTCCCCTTGGACTTGACACTTTGTTGTCTCTAAAGGGTGTGCTCTTTGAGTCTCAATTTGGGTTGAGTTCCATGGTCTTCCCATACCACTCTAGCCCTTTTTAGACTGCAATGTGGCATCTCTAGGGTAGGTGTTTCTTGTAGAGCAGGAATGTTTCTTTTCTGCACAACCTAAAAAAAGGGTTTGTGTCTAGGTTGATCCCTCTAAGGACCTTAAAGACTCCATTGAAGTCCAAGTTGGTACTAGACTCTTACTCAACGGGTCATGTACCTTAATTTGCCAAAAAAATTGTTATTGTTGTGTTGTCCTACCTTTGTGTTTTTCTCCCACACCCATGTTCAAACCATGCCATGCTGCCTTTTGCCTTGGTGTGGCTCCCAATGCCAATTTTTGATGAATAATGGCTTTATTACTTTTTATATACTTAAAAATAGAATAAGACATTATTCACAAAAAAGGGGGTGGCTGGTAGAAGGCACACCTTCAAAGTCTAAGTGGGTTGGGTGGTATAAGGCACAACCTCAAAGTTTAAGAAGGATTGAACTAAAACAACAAGACAAGAAATCAAAACGAAGTCTAGCAAGGCTAAGACTAAACAATAAGAAACAATAAAGTTGCTAAGTGGCACTTGAGCTACACCATTAGGGAGAGGATTACGAACATCTAGTTTACCCCATACATCAATAGGGATGGAACCATCATCAATTAGTTCCCAATCAGTGAGAGCACCCTCTTCTTCTTGGTCTTCATCTGTAGGTTGTTGAGTGTAGAGGAAAACTAATGCATTGTAGACTTAACATAATTTAGGGGAAAACCTATCTTAATAGTCCACTCTATCATTGTACTTCCTACATTAAATCATCAACCAAGGAGCATAAGCTTATGATGGTACTGCACTATATGTGCCTTTATGGACTCAAATCCTCCTAACTATCCCATTCAAATCTATTCTGATTAGCCTAGTATGCTAAAATTCACAAAAATGTAAGAACAACAAAAATAGTTTAAAATCTAGTTGCTACGAGTACCTTCAGCATAAGCTGTAGATGACTATTAATAAATACCTTTGGAGGACTTCAAATGGACACAACATGCATGCGCTCATAGATCATACTACTATATTTTAACAATTAACATATTCTAATGAACTCACACTGCATTTATACATAAATGAAAAACTGATTGACAGGAATGCATAAAAGAAATGAGGAAATAAATGAAGTGAGGATCAGTACCTTGAGTGGCTGGCTTAGGGGACTGACTCACTTAACTTGATATAAAATCAAATCAATTACAAATACTCATGCATCTTCGTAACATTTAGTTTTATTCATTCCATATCATAAACATAATCTTCTTCAAATTTTATTCAAATCAAAACATGTCTGGATAATTGATATTGAGAAGCAGAGTAACGGCTAAGTAACTGGAAAAATAAAGCAACTAACTTAGCAATGAACTCATCCCTCTAACTTATACAAAAATGGGAGAGTTTTATGCAACTACTAACTAATCCTCAATCAATCGAACCCTAGATACTAGGATACAGGTTTCATGATTGATTTATTAATCTAACTGATCAAAAGAAGAAAAGTCTTGTTCAAACAAGAACTCTCATGAAACGGTTTGTATGAAAAACCACTCATAGACTGCATTTAGAACAAGTCTTCTTTTCTGCATTTATTCCAATCCATGATGGTATAGATTCATCCTCCATTTGTCTTCACTTTTGGCGTTCAAACTGCACTTCACTTAATTCCCCTGTCCTACAACTCGCTACAATTGCTCTTTCCTTGATGCCACGTCCTTGTTGCACAGGGTTAATTCTCCAAACATATGCACACAAAATAACTTTCATATTTAAACAATAGGATTCTATCTATATTACATGCATACTTATATTTTAAGTCATCCATTTGATAATATCACCACCATATTCCATATGAACAATATAAGTTTAAAGTCTTTGAAAAGTATATGAGAAACATCATATAGTAATGGTGATGTTTGTAAAGTATCTACATGATCATATGAAAAGGTTTTAAAAACATATAAAAACAACATAAAAAGAAGTCAATAATTCAACCCATCATCTCCCCCCAACTACTCTTTTTCTTGCCCTCAAGCAAAATCAAGGAACTAAACATCTAGGGGAGAAGATTATAATGCAAAGTGATTCGTCTGAGGTCCATGACTTCTCTGACTCCTTGTCCCTGTTTGAGATAAAAACCATTGTAGCAGGCAAGCATATTCATCCTGACCAATTCTGCATTCCTACATTTATCACTCTTTTCCCCTGTCCAGTATGCTACTGGGTAAAGGAGAATAGGAGGGTGAAATGTGAGTGGTAGCCATGGTACTCCTGTCTGCTCTGAAATCCTGATATATCTGCGTAGCCTCTCAAACATGTTCATGAAATTGTGGAAGGAGTGGGGCTCTTTCCTCTACAATTCTGGAGTCAAACTATCCCATCTGTTCTGCACATACCTCTGGCAGTTCTGAATGATAGACACTACTAACCGCTGTATCCTTCTATAATCCCTGAGTCTTAAATCCATAATTACCTTACCTGGACCCTTATGAGAGAGGAGTGATAACCATCGGGCTAGGATTACATCGAGATTTAAAGATTCTTGCCTAATCTGCAGTGGCACCTTCTTTTCTTGTTCCTCATACTTATCCATTAGCTCCCCTCTAAGCTGCTCATTTCTGAGGTAAGACATCAGTGCTCTAACTTGAAAATCACTAGCATAGATCAAGGGGTTCCACTCTATATCTTCTTCCATCAAATAATTGTACAAACAATATTCACACAACTGATCTTGTTCGTCCAAATTGACTTCTTGAAATAACGGGAAAAAATCATGCCTTGAATAGATAGAAATAGATTGATCATTGATGAATCCATTAAATTGAAAACTGAGAAACTTGAGAAATAATGCATAAACTCCTGGTGGAGGTCTGCATTCAATGATTTGAATTGCTCTACCAATTACTTTTGTCAGCTTCCCTTTCAACCTTTTGATTACCAAATCCTTTTCCTCAACAGATGCATTGAGACTTTGTTTCTCTTTTTCCCAGTTCTCCTTTTCCTGCTTGGTTTTATGAGTCAGTTTCATTAATTCAAAGCCTAGAGACAAAGTGGTATGGTACCCTGGGGTTTTTATCATAGGAGGTTGGAGAGTGAGCACTTTATCCTCTTGAATTTTTGTTTTACTTACAGCCAGTTGTGCTAATAAATCTAAATTGGAACCATGGCCATGAGTCTGAATTTTCTCTTCCAACTCTTGAATCCTTTTCTCTTTTTCTTTATCTTTCTCCTCATGCCCCTTCACTTGTTCTTCTAGCTATCTTATTCTATCCAAAGCCTCTTGAATTTCTTTTCTAATATTTCTTTCCTCCAACAATTCTTTTTCTTTTTCAAAATTTAGATTTTCATCGTCACCTTCTCCAGGAATATCAAAAAATTCTTGACCAGAATTATCAGGGACAGACTTCCCCATTTTCATTGTAGTAAACAAATCCTCTGACTCAAAATCAGAAGAAGAAACATACCTTATTTTCTTGGTAGACATGTTGACATTATCATAGGCTAATTGTAAGCTTCTGAAAAACTATGTAGCTTTTTTTGCATCAACGTTTCGGATCACACTCCGTGATCCACCATCAGGAAGAAAAGAGAGAATGTGAAATGGTTAAATTGCAGAGATAGAATAGCCTTAAAAGGAGAGAGAGGGGGGGGGTTGGCACGGAGAACAAAGTTGATAGGAGGAAGGGAAGTCAAAGAAGGAGGAAGTGAAGAATAAGAAGAATAATAAAATAGAAAGATATAATTTAAAAGAAGAAGGCTAACAAGTCAGGGAAGAGAAATAAAGAGAGAGTAAGTATAAACAGAAAGACCTGCTTGCCATAATAAGAGAGCAAATGTTTAGAAGTTTCTTTATTATTAGGAAATAATGGAGAAAAGTCTAAACAAGAAATTAAGAAACTAAGGGTAGAAAAACAACAAAAATGGAAGGCATAAGAGAAAAGCACTTAATGAAGGAAATAAAAATATTGATGGAGAGTGTGTGGGGTGAGGTCATAAGATGAGGGAAGAAGACCACAAATGAAAAAACCAATGAAAGGGAAAAAATATAAGTGGCCCGGTCGAGAGAAAGATGAGAGAAAAGATAAACAATAAAATTAAAAAAGCAAAAGGGGGAGAGAGTTTTAAATAAAAGAGGATAAATAAAAAGGTAAAAAACACAAGAGAGGACTCTAAAAAAATTCTAAAACCCAAAAATACTTATAACGAAGGAGAAAGGTGCAACACCAAAAAAACAAGAAAATAAGGAAAGACAAAGTAGTAAAAGAGATAACAAAGAAAAGGGGGAGTGAGAGACAAGAAAGAGACAAAGATAACATTGGGAGACCAGGGATGAAAAGGAAAGACAGAGGAAAAAGGAAAGAACACATAAGAAAGAGATCAAGAACAAAAATGAAAGGCAAGAAGGAAGCACGAGCAAAGAGAGAGACAAGGCAAAGAGCTAGAGGGCAAGGAGAAGAAAGAAGAAAATGTGAAATCAAAGACCGACGAGAAGGAAGGATTAATAAGAGCAAAAAAGAAGAAAAATACAAAGAGTAACAAATAAAAGCAAGGAAGAAGGAAAGGGTAGAGTCGAGCCATCAAATAAGAGAGAAAAGAAAGAGAATGAGAAAGAGACCACAAATAAGAAAGGAAGGCAATAAGGGAGTGCAAGAAGAGAGGGGGAGAAAGCAAAAAGCAAGCCGGCAAAGTAAAGAAAGGATCAAATTTGCCAACTCAAGGAAAGACGAGAAGGAAGGTGAGAAAAAGGAAAAAATGAATGTGTGTAAGAATGCATGCAACGCGAGAAATGTGAGAGTGTGGGAAGAGTGAGAGGTAGAACAAACCATAGTAAAACAATGGGATGCAGAAGTAAAGGGCACAAAAAGGACAAAATGAAAGTAAATAAATAAACTCTCACACACACAAACCCCCACCCACAATTACAAGAGGAGAGGAGAACCTGAACCCAGAGACCTAGGTGGAAGGTCAAGCACAAAGAAGGGGTCAACATGAGGTAAAATGAGTGGAGTAAGGGGAGAGAAAGAAGTAGGGGGAGAGAGTGAGGCTAAGAGGAGAGGGAGGGGGGAAGAGAGGACTGGTAAGGCACGTTAGAGAGAGGGAAAAAAGGAAGAAAAGAGAGGCCAAAAGGAAGGGGGGTTAGTTCATGAGAGAATTTAATAGTGGATTCCATGTGTGGCTTATGGTCCACCCATCATCCCTATTAAGGTTGGTGGGGTTGTTTAAACGAAAACTTAAAGAGGCTATCTTCATCAAAAACAACCCCACCAACCTTAATAGGGATGATGGGTGGACCATAAGCCACACATGGAATCCACTATTAAATTCTCCCATGAACTAACCCCCCTTCCCTTTGGCCTCTCTTTTCTTCCTTTTTTCCCTCTCTCTAACATGTCTTACCAGTCCTCTCTTCCCCCCTCCCTCTCCTCTTAGCCTCACTCTCTCCCCTTACTTCTTTCTCTCCCCTTACTCCACTCATTTTACCTCCTGTTGACCCCTTCTTTGTGCTTGACCTTCCACCTAGGTCTCCGGGTTCCGGTTCTCCTCTCCTCTTGTAATTGTGGGTGGGGGTTTGTGTGTATGAGAGTTTATTTATTTACTTTCATTTTGTCCTTTTTGTGCCCTTTATTTTTGTATCCCATTGTTTTACTATGGTTTGTTCTACCTCTCACTCTTCCCACACTCTCACATTTCTCACATTGCATGCATTCTTACACGCATTCATTTTTTCCTTTTTCTCACCTTCCTTCTCGTCTTTCCTTGAGTTGGAAAATTTGATCCTTTCTTTACTTTGCCGGCTTGCTTTTTGCTTTCTCCCTCTCTCTTCTTGCACTCCCTTATTGCCTTCCTTTCTTATTTGTGGTCTCTTTCTCATTCTCTTTCTTTTCTCTCTTACTTGATGGCTCGGCTCTACCCTTTCCTTCTTCCTTGCTTTGATTTGTTACTCTTTGTATTTTTCTTCTTTTTTGCTCTTATTAATCCTTCCTTCTTGTCAGTCTTTGATTTCGCATTTTCTTCTTTCTTCTCCTTGCCCTCTAGCTCTTTGCCTTGTCTCTCTCTCTGCTCGTGCTTCCTTCTTGCCTTTCATTTTTGTTCTTGATCTCTTTCTTTTGTGTTCTTGCCTTTTTCCTTTGTCTTTCCTTTTCATCCCTGGTCTCCCAATGTTATCTTTGTCTCTTTCTTGTCTCTCACTCCCCCTTTTCTTTGTTATCTCTTTTACTACTTTGTCTTTCCTTATTTTCTTGTTTTTTTGGTGTTGCACCTTTCTTCTTCGTTATAAGTATTTTTGGGTTTTAGAATTTTTTTAGAGTCCTCTCTTGTGTTTTTTACCTTTTTATTTATCCTCTTTTATTTAAAACTCTCTCCCCCCTTTTGCTTTTTTAATTTTATTGTTTATCTTTTCTCTCATCTTTCTCTCGACCGCACCACTTATATTTTTTTCCCTTTCATTAGTTTTTTCATTTGTGGTCTTCTTCCCTCATCTTATGACCTCACCCCACACACTCTCCATCACTATTTTTATTTCCTTCATTAAGTGCTTTTCTCTTATGTCTTCCATTTTTGTTGTTTTTCTACCCTTAGTTTCTTAATTTCTTGTGTAGACTTTTCTCCATTATTTCCTAATAATAAAGAAACTTCTAAACATTTGCTCTCTTATTATGGCAAGCAGGTCTTTCTATTTATACTTACTCTCTCTTTATTTCTCTTCCCTGACGTGTTAGCCTTCTTGTTTTAAATTATACCTTTCTATTTTATTATTCTTCTTATTCTTCACTTCCTCCTCCTTTGACTTCCCTTCCTCCTATCAACTTTGTTCTCTATGCCAAACCCCCCCCCTCTCTCTCCTTTTAAGGCTATTCTATCTCTGCAATTTAACCATTTCACATTCTCTCTTTTCTTCCTGATGATGGATCACGGAGTGTGATCCGAAACGTTGATGCAAAAAAAGCTACACAATTTTTCCAGCAGCTTACAATTAATTTATCATGGACTGTGGAAATATCATGAGTTCTATTATCATAGGCGTCAACAGAGACATCCTTAGGAGGAATTTCTCCTCTGTCTGAATCTAAATTAAGTGGAATTGGATCACTATCTTGCTGGCATTTATCTTTTTCCTCTAATTTATGTTCCTCAACAACTTTTTCTTTGGCACTTTACCTCTTTAACCTACCTGAGTGTCTAGGAGTGACAATCTCTGGGTTATCTTCCTTTTTCCTCCTCTTCTTGTCCCTCTTCTTCCTCCTTTCCCCTATATTTTCTTCTTTCGTTGTGGCCTTGTGCTTCTTCACACCCTTCCTATTCTTCTTTTCTTTACCAGATGCTGAAGGAGTGCTTCTTTTAGCTTTAGGGGTGCATGATGAGGGTTCTTCTGTTGCTATAGGCCTAAATTATGGAGGATTTTCATCGTGGCTCTTCATGCTCAGTTTCATATGGAGGCTCAGGTTCTGCTTGAGGTGCCTCTAATAGTGTTGAAATATCCACACATTGCTTAAAAGCTTCCCACTCAACCTGTGGGTACTGAATTCTCAAACTTCTCTTTATTAACAGTGACAAGGTGTCGTTGTACCTCATCATTTAATCTATTTTTCAGATGTCAAAAATCTAGGGGTTGTGTCCTTGGCTGTCTACAACTAGGGATTCTACAGTTACTAGTTTCTAGCTAATCCTAACAGCTTCTACAAATTTGAAGAGATTAATCTATCTACTTGCTGAATGAATTTAATGAATGTTGAAGATAGAATTTAAATAGAAAATTTACTCAAAGCAATCTTAAAAACAGTAACATGCATCTATCTATTAAAATTAGTAAATACTTTTCACAACAAAAATCTAAAGTAATAAAACAGTGGTACTAGCCTCCTACCTTGGTGGTGAGAGTGGGCCCTTGCTCCACACCCTTGGGGCTGAAGGCTACAGTAGGAAATCAGCACAAAAGAAGATCACAACTAAATTCAAACCAATTCCATACACTTTACATTCATGAAAGATATTGATATCACAAAATGGAGATTATTGAGAATCAGAATAATTCAATCATTGTATATTTCTTCTATTGTTTCTATAAGTATATATGAAAGTGAGTGATGACTTATCACTGATCTTATCTACCAGTTCTTCTATGAGATGACATCCATCTCTTTATTACACTAGCTATCTAACTATAGACAATAATCTTGCAATAAAAGTAGACTTGAGTGAAACAGAAGTCCACTCAGAAGTCTAAGTTTGAGTCTTAATACATTTGGGCATCGAGGCCCTAAAAATAAGGATATTGAATCAGTTCCATTGTAACTCATGCAAAAACTTTGAAAAGATAAAACTCCAGTAGTTTAACTAAAGATGACCCTTCATCACTCAGGTGATGATTTGAGTGAAATGAGGGGTATTATGATCACTGTTGAGAGTGCCTGGTCGGTAGCTTATGTTAGAAATATGCCCGCTCTTAGGAGGTGCCGGAGATATCTGACCCTATCTGCAGCTCCGGAGATATGTCTGTAGCTACGGAGATATGTTTGTAGCTCCGGAGATATCTGTAGCTTCTTTGTTCAGCTCCAGAGATACTCCAGACTCCCATAGAGCTCTGGAGAGGCTTTCCTTATTTCTTCAAAACTTCAGGTGTCATGGTACTTTGGTATTGTCTCTGGAGATCATTGAAGACTATCTCCGGAGATGCACAAAATTGCTGTTCCTGGTATCTACACCTATTGATTCAAAAAGAGAGAAGTTTCTACATTTTTCCATCAATTCCATGCACATTAGTCACTCAATCAGAAATTATAATCTTAAGTAATCTATCTCAATTAATCATTAAATAGAATGATCTTGCTAGCTTATTTGGGTGCAGACATTAGGAAAGATGGACTCAAGAAGGAGAAAAGGAGAGGCAAAAAGATGTATTTCAAGAGTGCAACTTGGCACTCATCATCCCCCCATACCTAAGGCTTGGCAGGTCCTCATGCTTCTCACATTCTGGATTTATTTTGGCGAAGCAGCTTGTTGGTCAAGCTATAATCCTGGGCATAGGTGGTCCAAGTTGTGCAGTTGATATTACCATTGCCTCTATATTCATCAACCTGCTTCATCCAATCCTGCAATTTCTCATCTTCTATCTATTCAGCCCAGACAGAGAGTGGTTCAATTATTAGAGGGGGCCTGAACTGTCCACCTATCCATTCTTACTTATGGTTATCCATCAGTTTGGATATCAACTTTGCTTTTCTCATGAATAATCTTAAGTTTGCAGGGGTGACCACCTCTCTCATTTTAAGCTCCGGGGTCAAAATATTCCATCTCTTCTTTGCTACAGCAAGTACTGGATTTGCTGAATTGATCATAAAAAGGCCAAAATCGATGGAGCATTCCTGCAAACTTTTCAGGTATAATGGCAAAATTCTATTCTTATTATCAGGATGATAGATAAGGGACCTAAATTGAATCTTAAAAGCATTGGGATTGGGACATTCCTTTTTGATGAAGAGGTCTATTTTTAAATCTTTCTGAAGATGATCTTCCAATTTTTCATTCCATATTTGGTGATTCCTCATTAGGGACATAAATGCCTTAAGCTGGCATTCCCCCACAAAATGATTAAGAATGAAAGTTATATCATTAACACAGAACCCATGCACGTATAATTCACATAGGAAGTTCTTGTCCTCATCATTACTTCTTGTATAAGTTGTCATGAATCCTTCTGCTGTCTCAGTATCCTCACCCAGGTCAGATAGGACTAAAGAGAATTTCCTCTGCAGGACTCTTTCTTGTAAGAACATAGAATAACTGGCACTTAGAGGTCTGCAGGATAGAAATTCTAAAGAAAGGGAGGCCATTTCAATGATTTTGCCTTCCAGAGTTGCTATTCTCTTTGTTTTGGCAGTGACTGCCCTTTGTAACTACAACATAGGCTTGGAAGCCTCATATTCCCTACACTTCTTTTCCCAATGGAACAGGGCTTTGGGAATGTCAATGGGGATTGGACCCACATATGCATCTATTTAGATTTCCTGTTCATTGGTTGCCCTTGGTCCAGCCAACTCTTGAATATATTCCTCCTGGTCATCCAGTTTGTTGTTGGCCCAAGTTAACTATCTATCCTGGCTATGTACCTTCTCAATCAATGCTGCCATTATTGTGAGGCTATTGTCTCTAGTCATGGTGAGCTCAAAAACACTCTGTACTGCTTCTTTCTCTTTTTCTTCCAATAGTTTGGCTACCTCAATTTTCTGGGCCTCCAATTCTGCCTCTTTCTCCTGGATGATCTTGTCTTTGTTTTGGAGTTTTGTTTGTAGATTTGCAATGATTTGTTTTTGCTCCATTTCCACCTCTACTCTGACCTTCTTGACATCGGTAATAATCAGATTCTTCCACCAAAGTAATCTCTTTAAATTTTCATTTTCTTCCATCAATTGATGTTCTTTTGAAATTTCCACATCCTCTTGATCAGAGGGATGAGAGAAGGTTTCTGCTTCTGCTTCTGTTGCTGTTTCTGTGGCTATTGGTTGATCATCAGGGTTTTCCATGGCCATCTGCCCTGTACTGCCAATTGTATCCATTTGCCCTATTTCTTCTTCTTCTTCAGACTACCTATCTTGGGGATCCTCTTGGGGTTCCTCTACTTCTGTTGGCACCGATGAAGGCCCAGCCTTATCCTCACATGTTCTCAAACCCAGGAGTACCTCAGCGAGGAGAGTAGTATCTCTTTCAGCTTGTGAGAGTTGTCTCTGCCTTTTGCTTCTCTAGAGCAAGAGTGGAGCAGGTGCCTCCGGAGCAGGTCTCTCATCCTTAGAATCTGAGGAAATTGTAAGAGTTTGTCTATGTTCTGTCTCTGGAGCACATGATGGTTCTAAAATTGGACTTGACTCCAGATGAATAGATGGTGCTGGGGAAATTTCTCTTTGTTTCCTCTTCCTGACCAGAGGGATCTCATCTGAATCATGAGATGGTTCTTCAACCCACCAGGTTCCCTCTATTCTCTGTCCTGACCTTCCCTCTGTTAATTCCTTAGGGCAAGATTCCTCAGTTAGAGTCATCTTTCTCCTAACTGATCGAGTCATATATAGGGTTTGTTTAGGAGCAGGTTCTGCAATTTCTTTGCCTTTCTTCTTTTTGTCAGGAACATGGGCTGCAGATGAAGTTGCCTCCTGTAAGGGCTTCTTTCCTCTGTGAATAGCTGTGGAGGAGGCTGAAGGCTCAGTTTCCTCTTCTTGGTGAGTAGGAGAACTCTCACCCCCTGGTTGTGCCATCTCTAGTTCTCTGACCAGGGGACTCTGCTCAAGAAAGTTTTGCCATAATTCTTCCCCATTGGCTTGAGATAGGAAGTAGTGTTTGACTACTAGAAAGATGAGGCCATGATGTTTCATGGGACCCTTATTTTGTTGATATCTATCTGCAGTTGCCCTGATGGCAGAATACATGAAATTAGGAATGTTTATACTAAACTTAGGGTGTGCATTCCCATGTCTTAGATAAATCAACATTTTCATGATTGGTCCTAAAACTAGAGAGAATTGACCATCACAAGTAAAATATTTCATTAGCCAGGTGGCAACAGACTGCCAAGGGTTTGGAAGGGTAGACCTAAGAATTCCTTTGACTTCATTTTTATTCGAATGCAATTGAATAACAGGTTCACCACGAACAGAGAAATTCTTAATTAAGTCAGTGTATAAGGTTTTCAAGTGATAAAACCTCTCACCTTGTTCGGGAAGTCCAGAAATGTGGCTAATAGTGGCTGAGGAGAAATTGATTTGGACTCCTTTGACAGCTATCTAATTGTCCCTTAAATTTCTGAGGAATTCATCCACAACATCTTCTTGAAACCCTTCAAATTTTTCTAGGAAGTCTAACCATCCTGCAGCTCTTAGAATGTTTGCTGCAGCTTCATCCTGTAGAAGACCCATAACACTTCCTGGCTCTGACTTCTTCTTGACCCCCATTGCTAAATTAGTTCCACCTTCTGTGTTTAATTCCTCACCTCCTCAATCTGCAGTCTAACCTTTCCTCTTATCTCTGTAGGCTCCAGAGGACTATTCAATTTGCTCTGTAGGCTCTGGAGGACTGTTTAAGGTGCTCTGTTCTTCAGGGTACTTCAGAGGTTCGAATGAGGAATGTTATGTTTCTTAGCTTAGGCTCATGCAGATTAGTTAGAGTACCAAGGCAGTCATAAATGCGACAGAATGACAGGACACTCTGGAGACAAGGTGGCAGTACAACACAGATGGCGGCATGTGTGAATTTAGGAAAGAAAATGATGGCAGGACATGTCATAGTGGTGGCACCCAAAAATAGAAAGACAAGACAATTGCTAATAATGATTAATTAAAGATAGAATTACCTAGATCAATTTTAATGATGAGGGCGATGTACACGACAGAGATGCTGCGTCATTGTTGGAGATTACACACGTCGTGGTACATGAGCAGCTTTTGGTGGCTGGAGATGATGTCCACTACTCCGTTGGTAAGCGACCTGCAATCATTTCATTGAGTGGTTCAAGAATCCACGTTCCTTAGGTGATGTCAGCGCCGGCTTTGTGAATACTCCTATAATTGATATGCCTGCTAATTGAATTTATTTTTGTGATAAAGTAGAGGATGAGTCATGATGACCTCATCATGTGATGTGTCTACTTTACCACCTGGAGAGGTGGGTCCCCTCCCTTATTATTGAGACTGACTTCTTTATTGATAGAGCACCGGAGGTGCTCCTTGTTTGAGAAGCACCGAAGGTTCTCCTTGTTGAGAAGCATCGGAGGTGCTCCTTGTTTGGGAAGCGCCGGAGGTGCTCCTGGTTTGAGAAGCACCAGAGGTGCATTTGACTAACTCTTGGCACCTGATCACCTTTAGAGCTCAATTGTTTCAACTGTCCTGAAGAAGGGAACCGCCATTTACTGGTTTTCAACTCCCTTGGTCGAGAAAGACAGCCATTTACTGGTTTTCCATCTTTCTCTATTTTTTTTTAGAAGGCCACCATTTGCTGGTTTTCAACCTTCCTTTTTTTTCTCTTTTTTTTAGAAGGCAGCCATTTGCTAGTTTTCAACCTTCCCCCTTTTTTTTTCAATCAATCCAACATTGTGACAGAGGAGGTATCCCTTGTATCAAAACACAAATCATGAAGAAACTCCTCTTTAGTAGATGGCCTTTTATAGAGTCTGATTCTGTGACCATTTACTAAGAATGTGTCTGTGCTTCCATCAATAGGTTCCAATAATATAGTTCCATTTTCAAACACTTCCTTTATTTGATAAGGACCCATCCAGTGAGTTTGCAATTTCCCCTTGAACTCTTTGAATTTAGATTCATAAAGAAGAACCCAATCACCTTTTTGAAATGTCCTCCTTTTGATGTGTTGGTCATGCCATTGCTTCCTCTGATACTGAACTAGTTCTGTTTGCTGAATGGCCTCTGTCCAAATTTCATCGAACTCATTGAGTTGAAGAATTCTGTTCTATTGAGCTATAGACAATGGTAGACCAACATCCAATACAGTTTTAAGTGTCTGGAGTTCAAATTCTATAGGTAAAATAGGCTTTTTCCCATAAACCAATTCATATGGTGAGAACTTTGTTGTGGACTTCCAAGTGGTATTGTAAGCCCAAACTGCTTCAGGTAATCTGCTAGCCCAATCTGTTCTGTTCATTGCTACTGTTCTTGTCAGAATATTTTCAAGTTCCCTATTAGTTACTTCTACCTGTCCATTTGCTTGAGGATGGTAAGGTGAAGATTTTCTGTGCTTGACTTGATATAAATATGTGAATGCTTTGATTACTTGTGAAGTAAACTGAGGTCCTCTGTCTGAAACTATTGATCTTGGGGCTCCAAATCTTAAGAAAATCTTATTCTAAAGGAAATCAACAACTTTTCCTTCTCTTACAAATTGTAATGCTTGAACCTCAACCCACTTAGTAACATAGTCTGTGCATACTAGAATGTACTCCTTGCCTGATGATGGTAGTGAAATTGGTCCCACAAAGTCTAGACACCACTGGTCAAATGGTTCCATCGTGACTTGAGGATGTAGTAACATCTCCTGGGTAAAGGTTGGCTATCCCATCCTTTGGCACTGGTCACAGTGCTGCACATACTTCTTTGTATCTTTATGAAGAGAGGGCCAGTAGTAACCAACTCCAAGGATCTTGTGGACTGTCCGATGGAAAGAGTAATGGCCACCAGATGGTTCATCATGACATGTTCTCAACACATCAAAACTCTCATTAGCCTTTAAACACCTGCATAGAATGAAATCAGGACCACATTTAAATAGTAAACCATTCAACCATTTGTAAGATAAACTTTCTTTAACTAAACATTTTCTTTGTTTTGAAGTAAAATGGGATGGATACAAGCCTATAGCTAAAAGATTAGCTATGTCAGCAAACCAAGGTACAGTAGAGGATATAGCAAAAAGATGTTCATCTGGGAACTTGTCCTCCACTGGTTGGTTTTCTCCTCTTGTTGCAATCTTGACAGAAAATCAACAACCAAATTAAACTTTCCTGGATTATCAACTATGGTAATATCAAATTCCTGCAATAGCAATAACCACCTGATGATCCTTGCACCCACTACTAGTTTATTCATTAGGTACTTGATGACTGCATGATCAGTGTGTACAAATATCTTATATCCAGTGATATAATACCTAAATTTGTTTATAGCATAGATGATTGCCAAGAATTCTTTTTTAGTTGTTGTGTAATTTCTTTCTGCAGAGGTAAGGTTTTTGCTGATGTAATAAATGGCATGCATACTTTCTCCTTCCTCCTTTTGTCCTAAAACTACCCCAATGGACTCATTTGAAGCATTAGTCTGTATGTGAAATGGTAAAGTCCAATTAGGTCCTCTTAAAATTGGTGTGACAGTAAGCTTCTCCTTCAAGGTTTCAAATGCTGATTGACATTCTTCTGTCCATAGAAATTCTGTGTCTTTGTTAAGCAGGGTAAACAGGGGGGCAGCTATTCTGCTGAAATTTTCTATGAACCTCCTATAGTGGCCTGCATGACCCAGAAAACTTCTAACATTTGTCTGATTTTTGGGTGAAGGCAACTGTGTGATCACTTCTATCTTGTTTTGATCCACTTTGATCCCTTTCTCTGAAATGTGGTGTCCCAAAACAATTCCTTCCTCCACCATCATGAAGTATTTTTCAGGACTAAGGGATAATTGATTTTTCTCATAGCATTTTAGTACTTTCTCAAGGTTTGTGAGAGCTTCTTCAAAATTATCCCCATACACAGTAAAGTCATCCATATAGACCTCCATGCATTCATTAGCTAGTTCAGCAAAAATAGCTAAAACAAGTCTCTGAAATGTAGCTGGGGCATTGCATAGCCCAAAGGGAAGAACTTTGTAAGCAAATGTTCCCCAAGAGCATGTGAAGGTGGTTTTGTCCTGGTCTTCAAGTGCTACCTGAATTTGATTATATCCACTAAATCCATCTAGAAAAGAAAAATACTTTCTCCCAGCAAGGTTTTCCAGAACTTGGTTAATGAATGGTAAGGGAAAGTAGTCCTTTTTTGTGGCCTTGTTTAGTTCTCTATAATCAATACACACCCTCCATTTCCCATTTTTTTTAGGCACTATGACAAGGGGTGAGACCCATTGACTATCTGAAATTGGATATATAAACCCTACTTGAAGTAATTTCTCTATTTCAATTTTGACAATGTCCTTTAAAGCAGGATTCAATCTTCTCTGGGGTTGTCTGACATGTTTAATATCCTTAGTGTATATATGATGAGTACAAATCTTAAGAGGTATGCCTTTCATATCTTGGTATTCCCAAGCAAAAGATGCTGAGTGGGAAATCAGAAGTTGGATAAGTTTTTCTTCCTAATTTGATGTTAATTGAGTATTGATATTAAGTGTTTTTCCTGGTAAAATCATGACATGTTTTGTGATTTGATCCATAGATGTAGTTAATCAGTACATTGGAGTCATGGTATTGAGAGGACAAGAATGTGGAAGCAACATATGGAAAGTGGCTAAGTCTCTGTAAAAGGTTTCCCCACAAGGAATGATGTTGGCGAGAGTACAATGAGAAGAAGTAAGAAGTTCTCTCCTAGAATCTTGGGCGAGTTCCATCACATCCTTATTGATTAGGATGTGAGTGAAGTCTTCCATTGTATCATAGTATACTTCTTCTAATTCTCCCAGATGTTCCTTGATAGTTACCATGGCTACTGAGGCACTGTTATCATTGTTCTTTGCCTCATCCACCCATACTCTTCCTATATAATGCATTGATGGTTTAGCTGGAGGATACAAAGATATTTTCTTAAAATCCATCCCCTTAGAAATGACCATATCCCCAGTTCAACAATCAATAGATGCTGCTACTGTAGCCAGCTATGGTCTTCCTAAGATCAGTGGATAAGCATTTCTCTGGTTTCTAGGTTCTAATATCAGGAAATCCACTAGAAATTCCCATGAATCTATCACAACTGGTACATCAATGATTACTCCTTTTGGAACAGCTACTGACTGGTCAGCAAGTTGAAGAATTGTAGTTGTGGATTGGATACCTGATAGAGCTAATTTGTTCATTGTATGAACTATCATCACATTAATTGCTGCTCCTAGATCAACCAAAACATTTGAAATTTCTACCCTTGAGATGAAAATAGTTATGACAGGATTTCCAAGGTCTCCATATTTTAGAAGGAGAATTTCTCCCATCAATAGATCCACTACTTTTCCTTCCACCTGTATTGTGGAGGGAAAGTTTTTCTTCCTGCCCTGCATTTTGATACAATACTGTTTAATGAACTGATTTAGTTCTGGTACATCTCTGATTGCCTGGAGAAGAGGAATTTCAATGTTTAGTTGCTTGATTTCTTGTAAAAGTTCTGATTCCAGGTTGGTTTGGACTTGTTTTTGTAAGATCTTTTTCTGAGGAACATATTGTTTGTTCTGGATATGGTGCTAGTTTTTCTATCTCTGGAGCATCTCTGGAGCTCTTGTCAGAATTGTTTTTAGGAATGTTCTCCGGAGTCGATCTTTAAGGAGCAACTCTGGAGTTGTCCAAGGATGATTCTTTTAACACTTTTGTTAGTAATCTCCTCCGGGGGTTGAGTGGATGAATTTTCAGGTTCCTCATCATTGGTTACTTCCACTATAGTTGGAGGAGATGGTCTTGGGAATGCTTTCCCAGAACGCAACTGGAGATTATTTGAATATATGGCATTAATTCCAGCCAAATTTTCTTGCTCTGTCATGTAAACAGCTGCTCCCTGTTTATTCCGTGGGTTTGGTATAGGTTGAGCTGGTAAATGTGGTTGGCTAACTGGTTCATTTTGTGCTTGACCTTGTGTGTTGGAGGGTCCAGTTAGTAAAGCTTTTTGTTGAGGTTGGAAACGTCTAGGTTGTCCCTGGTATTGTTGATTATATCCCTATTGAGAACCCCATTGAGGTTGCATGTTTTGTGATCTAAATTGTGGTGGCCACTGTTGATTTCCCCAAGGCTAATTTTGCCAATTTTGGTTTTGCCAATGTTGACTTGGCCAATCCTGATGTCCCCAAGGAGGATTATTTTGAGGCCCATGCCAAGTTGGATTCCACTAATTATTTCCCCAATTAGAAGGACCCCTGTAAGAAGGCTGGTTTGGATACTGATTATAAGGAAAATTCCTAGTTTGTTTTTGTCCTACATAGTTCAACTCCTCTTCTGTTACAGCATTCTTTTTACTTAATTTCTTTTCAAGGCTGGAAGTTGACTAATTGACTGGTACGATGTTCCCTATCACAGATCTGACAAATCTCTGATTTGTCCAAAGGGCATTCTCTTAACAGATGTTTGTTTCTACACCTAGGACAATAGATGGAGAGTGGTTCAGTTGGTCTATTTTGATAAGTTGTTCTAGTTTTTGCTTGAATCCCATCCAATGTGGTATTTAATTGGACCAAAATGTCTGTTTTTAGATTTGCAATCTCCTCCATCAACTGTCCTATTTCATTCTTCCCTTTAAAAGTTTTGGATGACTTCACTCCATTTTTGGTTCTGGAATAGTTCCTGCAGAGTTCTTCTATATCAGGTATTTCCATTTTGTTGATGTTCCCTTTTCCCATTAGATCCAGTGCTTGTTTTGATTCTTTATCCAATCCTTTTACAAACAGGGTTCTGGCCAAGGAGTGATCTACTGGGTTGCCATACCTTCTCAAGGAAAAATTAAACCTATCCACATAGTCCTCTAAGGTCTCTTCCTCCCCCTACCTAATTTTAAACAATTCTTCATTTTTATTACTAGATCTGTAGTAATCTTGGTATTTTTCCAAAAACTTTATTTCCATCTAATCCCAAGAACGGATAGAATTCTAGGGTAAACCCATAAACCATCTCATTGCAGAATCTTTCAGAGTTGAAGGGAACAGTTTGAGTTTTTGGTTATCTGATCCATAATCATAAGTCTGGCAGACTACTTTGAATTCAAACAAAAACTGATCTGGATCCTCAGAAGAAAGTCCTCTAAAATTTGGCAAGTGTGTTGGTGAGATATTCTTCATAGGAGCATTGTCGCCAGCAGCCAAGACAATAGGATATGAGAAGGTTCTTGGAGCCTGATTTTCTTCTTCTTCATGATTATTATTGTCCATGTTTAGCACTGGTTCTTCTCCCTGAGGTTCTAGGAAATTAGGTTCTATCAAAGGATCTGCCTGAAACTTTTGTTGTAATTCTTGGATATAATCGACAAGTGGAATATTTGGAGGATCTAAGGGATTGTTGTTTTGAGGTGCAGGTTCCAAAGTAGGTTCTAGGTTTCTCTCCTCAACAAGATCTTGTGCCACCCCACTGCTTTCCCCTATGGCTTGATGTTGGGGTGTCTGCTTGATATATCTTCCTTTTAAATCTCTAGCTCTAACCATACAGATCTATCCTAAAAACTATTTTAACTCAATTTCCCTAATTAACACAAGATTTCCCCGGCAACGGCACAAAAAATGACAAGGTGTCATTGTACCTCATCATTTAATCTATTTTCAGATGTCAAAAATCCAGGGGCTGTGTCCTCGGCTATCTGCAACTAGGGATTCTATAGTTATCAGTTTCTAGCTAATCCTAACAGCTTCTACAAATTTGAAGAGATTAATCTATCTACTTGCTGAATGAATTTAATGAATGCTGAAGACAGAATTTAAACAGAAAATTTACTCAAAGTAATCTTAAAAATAGTAACATGCATCTATCTATTAAAATCAGTAAATACTTTTCACAACAAAAATCTAAAGTAATAAAACAATGGTACTAGCCTCCTGCCTTGGTGGTGAGAGTGGACCCTTGCTCCACACCCTTGGGGCTAAAGGCTACAGTAGGAAATCAGCACAAAAGAAGATCACAACTAAATTCAAACCAATTTCATACGCTTTGCATTCATGAAAGATATTGATATCACAAAACAGAGATTATTGAGAATCAAAATAATTCAATCATTGTATATTTCTTTTGCTATTTCTATAAGTATATATGAAAGTGAGTGATGACTTATCACTGATCTTATCTACCAGTTCTTCTATGAGATGACATCCATCTCTTTATTACACTAGCTGTCTAACTATAGAAAATAATCATGCAATAAAAGTAGACTTGAGTGGAACAGAAGTCCACTCAGAAGTCTAAGTTTGAGTCTTAATACATTTGGGCATCAAGGCCCTGAAAATAAGGATATTGAATGAGTTCCATCGTAACTCATGCAGAAACTTTGAAAAGATAAAACTCCAGCAGTTTAACTAAAGATGACCCTTCATCACTCAGGTGATGATTTGAGTGAAATGAGGGGTATTATGATCACTGCTGAGAGTGCCTGGTCAGTAGCTTATGCTAGAAATATGCCCTGCTCTCAGGAGGCGCCATGGATATCTGACCCTGTCTGCAGCTCCAGAGATATATTTGTAGCTTCGAAGATATCTGTAGCTTCTTTGTTCAGCTTTGGAGATACTCCAGACTCCCGCAGAGCTCCGGAGAGGCTTTCCTTATTTCTTCAAAACTTCAGGTATCATGGTACTTTGGTATTGTCTCTGGAGATCATTGAAGACTATCTTCAGAGATGCACAAAATTGTTGTTCCTGGCATCTACACCTGTTGATCCAAAAAGAGAGAAGTTTCTGCATTTTTCCATCAATTCCATGCACATTAGTCACTCAATCAGAAATTATAATCTTAAGTAATCTATCTCAATTAATCATTAAATAGAACGATCTTGCTAGCTTATTTGGGTGCAGACATTACTAAAGATGGACTCAGGAAGGAGAAAACGAGAGGCAAAAAGATGTATTTCATGAGTGCAACTTGGCACTCATCAAACAGGGCTATTAAACAATGATGGGATAGAGTGGTGTCTGACTGTTGTTTCTGGTATTTAGAAGACATTCTTTTCAGCATACTATACATAAAATTTGGGACATTGACCAGTTTTTCATGCCGTAGATGATTAAGCAATTTAAAATGTACAGTATATAACATGTTATATCGACCATCACAAGTAATATATTTGATGATGTATGAAGCACATTTCCCCCAAAAGAAGGGAAGAGATAATCACTTCGTACCTTGTGTGGTGGAGTCCAAGTGTTCACCTCTATCACAGAATTCCTCCCTCGCCGCGGCTACATCAGCTCTAGCTGGGTATTCAGACCTTGTTCGTGGCAACCCTGTGACTTGAGCAATAGATGTTTCAGAAGCATCTATAGTCAATCCTTTCACCATTGCTTCATCATACTATAATGTGAATGAAAATTCCTTTGCCATCTCATCATCATATTCTGTCAGTTTCATAAAGTAATCTAACCACCCCACTCTTGTAAAGAGTGGAAGAACCATTACATCTTCCAGTATTTCTTTATGTGTAGAGGGTTCTCTTCTGATTGCATCCCCTCCCATGATTTCTGTAAATTGCAATTGCAATCTCTACAATGTCAATTTCTACTGAACAGTGCCAATTTCTGCTGCTTCAATTCGCCACCCCAAAAAGAACCAACTTACAATTTTTGCCTCTCTTTTCTTCTCCACTGCAACTTTCTCCAGGTAATAGGTTCACTCATTGGTAAAACAGGGTAAGTTCATGGCATAGGAGGTTTTATCTAGTTTTTCTTGAAAGGCAAAAGATAGTGAATCGGGAAAATTGAAAAATAAACCCCTCCCCCCAACTTAAGTTTGAAGTGACCTCACTTCACATGTCAATTAATACAGAATGAGGAGTATTGATTAAATGGAATGGTGGATAATATTCTCGCATGCATGAAATAAACTACAAGTAATTATGAATATAAAAAGAAAGCTAGTTTTAATGATTGAAAGTTACGTAATGTACATATGGAATGGAAAGAAATAATTAACACACCTTGGAATTTGTGAACATACACTGATGATTTGAGTTGATATGTATGTGGTGAATGATAAGGTGGCAGGTACTATGGTAGAATTATGATGTTATGGTGCATAAAGGCGAAGAAAAATAAACAACTCATTAATGTGAGTTGACACTTGTAGCAATAGAGCAGAGTGATTTTGAAATGAATGCGACATGTGGAATGGGCGGGAAAAATTGGGTATTGTTCACCAAACTGTGGAAGAAGGTTGCATACTGGAGTTGCTACGGGTGCTGCCAGCACATGTCCCAACTACGTAATTACAGATGCAATATATCAGGTCCCTATATGAAAGTGATCAACAGGTCTCGGTGGAGGTAACTGTGGTAACCATGGATATTGTGCCGTGTGTGCATGTGATTTTAAAGTAAGGAAAATTAGGTCTCAGTGATAGGGGTTGAGTTGTGTAACTCAACCTTTGCATCACTAGACGCATTGGGTGGATCATCTTCGGTGATTGGCTCAGTGTGTGTCATAGAGCCTTCATCAGGAGTGCCAAGAGTACCATACTGATCAGCTAGAGAAACAAGAAAGTTATCCTTCTAAAGTGGCTTCTTATACAGTTTCAGCCTGTGTCCATTTACTAGCAATGAAAACCGCACCTCATCAATGGTTTATAATTGGACTGCAACATTAGGAAAGACTTGTTTAATCTCGTAGGGTCCCAACCAGCGAGACTGAAGCTTTCCCTTGAAGTCCTTGTATCTGGAATCATAGAGGAGTGCCCAATCACTAGTTGTGAATTCTTTAGTCTTGATATACTTGTCACGCCATTTGGCCCTTTGTTTCTATATGACCTCTATGTGATGGATGGCTTCTAACCAGATTTCATCTAGGGCATTCAAATGTTGTAGTCTATCCTGTTGAGCTGCAGTCATATCCATCCCTAGTTCCACTATTGTCCTCAGGGTTTTGTATTCAAATTCTATAGGCAGGACTGCTGTCTTGCCATAGACCAGCTCATAAGGTGTAAACCCTGTAGTTGTCTTCCAGGTAGTTCTATATGCCCAAACAGCTTCTGGGAGCCTAGAAACCCTATCTCTTCTATGAAGCTGAACTATTTTGGTCAATATATTCTCAAGCTCCATGTTTGTAACTTCAACCTGACCATTTTCCTGAGGATGGTAGGGAGTGGAATTTTTATGTCTAATCTGATACTCTTCTACTAGTTTTGTGATTAAATCTGATGTAAATTGTGGCCCTTGGTTAGTGACTATCTCCCTTGGTACACCATATCTAGTGAAGATTTCCTCATTCAAAAATTTTGCCACATTGCCATCTCTATTAAACTGTAAAGCTTTAACTTCCACCCATTTGGTTAAGTAATCAATACATACTAGTATATATTCCTTGTTGTTTGAAGTAGGAGAAATAGGACCAACAAAATCCAGTCCCCACTTATCAAAAGGAGCCAATGTTATTTGTGGTTGTAAATGCATTTCATCACTTCTTGTAGGTCTTCCCATCCTTTGACATCTATCACAGCTTCTAGTGTACTTGACAACATCTTTGGGAAGTGTTGGCCAGTAATATCTTGTTGCTAATATTTTGAAGGCTGTCCTCTTAGCAACAAAATATCCACCACAAGGCTCATCATGACAAGCCTTCATTATATCAAACACTTCATCCTCTCTGATACATCTTCTCATAATATTGTCTAGGCTAGTGTAAAATAGGAATCTAGAAATCCAAGAGTAAGAGAAACATTTGTGAACTAGCTACCTCTTCTCCCTTGGAGAGAAGTGACCTGGAATCTGCCCTATAACCAAATAATTGGCTATATTTGCATACCATGGAGTGTGTATAGTTAGAGAAAATAGATGTTCATTAGGAAAAGAATCATTAACCACTCCTTCTGAGGACTGTATAGGCAGTCTAGAAAGAAAATCAACAACTAAATTAGCCTTCCCTGGTTTGTCAACAATTGTAATATCAAATTCCTGTAACAACAATAAACATCTTACAAGTCTTCCACCCACTATTGGCTTATTTATCAAATATCTGATTGCTGCATGATCTGTATGTATGAATACTTTATAACCAGTTATGTAGTGCCTGAATTTGTTAATTGCATAAACAACAGCTAACATTTATTTTTCTGTCACAGTATAGTTCAACTCAGCTCCCTGTAGGTTTTTACTTACATAGTATATTGCATATTCTTTGTTTCCTTCTTGTTGGCCTAGGACTGCTCCAATGGCAAAGTCTATTGCATCTATATGGATATGAAAAGGCAGTGCCCAATTTGGAGCTCTAAGAGCTGGAGCTTGTGTCAATGATGCTTTCAACTTTTCAAATGAGTTCTGACAGTCTATAGTCCACTCAAATTCAATGTCTTTTGTTAATAGAGTGAACAGAGGTGCAACAATCTTGCTAAAATCTTGGATGAACCACCTGTAGTAACCTGCATGTCCAAGGAAACTCCTTACATCCTTCTATCTTTGTGGAATAGGTAGGGTAGATATGATTTCAATCTTCTTTGGGTCAACTTGGATTCCTGCACTTGAGATGAAATGTCCCAAGACTACTCCTTGTGTCATCATCATAAAACATTTTTCATTACTTAGAGATAGATTGTGCTATGTGCATCTCTTTAAAACTTTCTCCAAGTTGTGTAAAGCTTCATCATATGTTTCACCATATGTGGTGAAGTCATCCATGTAAATTTCCATGCTGTCATGGGCAAAATTAGAGAAAATAATGAGGACTGCTCTCTGAAAAGTTGCTAGAGCATTGCACAAACCAAAAGGCAAGACATAATATGCATAGGTCCCCCAAGGGTAGGTAAATGTTGTCTTATCTTGATCATCTGGTGCAATCTTGATCTGGTTATAGCCACTAAAACCATCAAGAAATGAGAAAAATTTCTTCCCTGCCAAAGAGTCAAGAACTTGATCAATAAAGGGCAATAGAAAGTGATCTTTTCTGATTGCAGCATTTAGTTCTCTATAATCAACACAAACCCTCCATTTGCCACCTTTTTTGGGAACTATTACCAATGGTGAAACCCATTCACTATCTGAAATGGGGTATATGAATCCTGCATCTAACAACTTTTGGAGTTTAGCTTTCACTATTTCTCTTAGATCAGGGTTCATTCGTCTTTGTTGCTGCCTGATAGGTTGGTGGACATCATCAATGTAAATCTTATGCATGCATAAGGTAGGATCAATGTCTTTCATATCACTGTAGTCCCATGCAAAGGATGTTGCATGTGTTTGCAATATTGTCTGTAGGGATTGATGTTGCTCATCAGTCAATGCCTTATTAATAGTCAACATCTTCCCTGGTTTGATTTCTAATTGTTTAGACATCTCTTGCACACATGACAGGTCAAGGTTAGGTATTACTGGCAAGCATTGTTGGGGTAACAAAGTATGAAATATTTCAGATACCTCCTCTAAGGAACTGCTGGGTGATATGCTTCTTAAGGGATCTTGTAAGCAAGATAAATAATCCTGCTGTTCAGGATGCCTCCCACAATCATTTTGGATGATATGAGTAATCAACTCATCTTCATCTTGAATATCCAATCAGGGGTTGCGTTAGATAGTCATCAAGGTTTGCAGGGAATATCTGTCCTCATCTTCTAGGGTAAGCCAAATGGTTAGCTGAAGCTCATGATATGGTTGGGCTGGTGGGTATAAAACCAATTTCTTGGTGATAGTCCCATTAGATATGATCATGTTACCTGACCTACAACCTATAAATGCATTTGTTGTGGCAAGCCATGGTCTGCCTAGTATGAGAGGATAACCAACAAGGTTAACTTTGGGTTGGAGTACTATAAAATCAACAGGATATTCCTAGGAATCTAATGCAATAATGAAGGCTTCAATGACCCCTTCAGGCTTAACTGTGGACGTATCAGCTAATTGTAAGACTGTTTGAGTAGGTATGAGGTTATTCAACTGGACTATCTGCATTGTCTCCTTAGTCATTACATTAATTGCAACACCTAAATCTATCAGAGTATTCTTAATCAAGGTCCCATTGATTTTCACATACACTACTAGACTTCTGGGAACTATATATTTGGGAACAATTATATTACCCAACATGATATCAGCAAGATTGCCCAAAACACGGACTATTTGAGGTTCTACTCTCTTCCTTCCTAGCTTCTTAATGCAAAGATCCCTAATAGTCTTAATGTAGATAGGAATATCCTTGATGGCTTGGACTAAGGGAATCTTTATGCTTATATCTTTTAATTAGCTGAGAAGGATAGTATCAGGTTGGGCTGTTTGTTTTTGCATGGCCAAGCAATCAGGAAAAGGAGGAGACTTCTAATGTAAGGTAGTCTAGGCATCTTGGGTTGATTCAGGTTCCAAAGGTGGTTTATCTAAGGCTTCCTCTGTGGGTTCTTCATCATTAAGTTATGTGATTTGTGGAGATGAAGGCCCTGCAAGTTGTTTCCCTGATCTGAGGTGAACAGTACTCACCTCTACCCCATAAGTGGGGTATTGCATTACCTCGTTAGTATAAGCATGTTGGACATGCTTGTTGTTAGGGTTAGGTGCAGGTTGGGCAGGGATTTGGGTAGGTCTAGGAAGTGGAGCTTGAGGAGTGGAAGGAGGTAGCATTATTACTAGTTGCTGAGGCTGAGGTAGAAGCATAGGTTTCTGGTAATTTATATTTTTCTGCCACTGTTGGCCCTTATTCCATTGGGGTTACCATTGATGCTGTTGTGTGGGCCATTGGGGGTTATAGTTGGAACCTTGGAAACTTTGTTGGGGCCATGAGTTTGGTTGCTGTTGGTTCCAACCTGGTTGTGGAGTAGGCCATTGTGGGGTTTTCCATTGATTTTGAGTATTAGGCCATTGTTGGTTCCATGCAGGAAAATTTTGGTTTGGAGGAGGAAAAGGTGAATTGTAATTGAGTGGGTCAGATGGCATACCTTGTCTTTGCTGCCAAGGTCTCCTTTGAGCAATGAAGAACAACCGCCCATCCTCTCCTTCAAATGGTTGAAATTCTGGCCTTTCAATCTTTTCTTGCTGGATACTGGCCACCCTCTTGCATTTACAGTTAGCCTTCCTTTGTATATAGCTAGGCAATATTCGGTGAGCATAGATTCTGCCTCCTCCTATTTCTTCTTAATGTGAAGAGTGTCCAACTGTGTAGTCATATGACTAATGATATCTTCCTTCATGTTGGACAACAAGTTTCTGATTTCAACTTGAGAAACTCCACTGGTTGCCTTGTTTGTGATGGATGTTCTATCTCCCCTCGGTCTTTTGGCAAAAGTTCGTGAGTAGTTTCTACAAATTTTGCAGATTGCTTCAAAAGGTAGTTGAGAGATATCACCTTACCCAATGAGATTCAGGGCATCCATACAACCATCTTTAACTCCTCTTAAAAATACCAGTTTCAGTGATTCTTCAGACAATCTATTTTGAGGGTTCTTTTTCAAGGCAAACTGAAACCTTTCAACATAATCCTCTAGTGGTTCTTCCTCTTTTTGTGTCATCTTGAAGATGTCATCTCTCCTCCTGTCATGTCCTTGGCAGTAATCTTGGTATTTTTCCAAGAATTTCTCCTTCATTGTATCCCAGTCTGGGATAACATCTCTTCCTAGACCCATAAACCATCTCAGGCTACATCCTTGAGAGTGGCAGGAAAGAGTTTAAGCCTGTGAGCATCGGTAGTGTAGTCAGCTTCTGCACAGGATATCAAACTCAAACAGAAACGTGTCTGGGTCCTTTGTCACTAAGCCATAGAAAAATGGTAATGCTAAAGGTGGAATGTTTTTCAGCACTGCAAGCCTCTCCTGATTAGTAATGGGGAACTCAAATGTTGCCTGTTCTGGTGGTGGATCATCCACCGTTGCTTCTTCCATGGTTCTAAAGGTCCCTTTTGTAGATGTAGAAGAAGTTGATGAAGATGGTGAGGATGTTGATGAAGATGGAGGAACAAATCCCTCATCTGCAACAAGTCCCACTTGATAATTGGTAAGATCAACAATATCTTCTAGAGCTTGATAATTTGAAGGGAGAAATCTACCTTGGTTGTCTCTCTACCTCTGCATATAGAAGTTTTTAGCTTTTGTATATTGGCGGTCCTGCACAATGTTAGTTCGAATTTGGGTGTTTGTTGTAGAGTAAAGTTATCAATCCTAATACTGAAATTAAAACTTAAACTATGGAAATTTGACAATTGAGCCTATAAAGGTAGCACCATCCCCGGCAATGGTGCCAAAAATGTAGAGGAAAACTAATGCATTGTAGACTTCACATAATTTAGAGGAAAACCTATCTTAACAGTCCACTCTATCATTGTACTTCCTACATTAAATCATCAACCAAGGAGCGTAAGCTTATGATGGCACTGCACTGTATGTGCCTTTATGGACTCAAATCCTCCTAACTATCCCATTCAAACCTATTCTAATTAGCCTAGTCTGCTAAAATTCATAGAAATGTAAGAACAACAAAAACAGTTTAAAATCTAGTTGCTATGGGTACCTTCAGCATAAGCTGTAGATGACTATTAATAACTGGAAATTACAGAATTAACTCAAAACATTCTAAGTGATAAAAGAACTAGTGCTAACCTACAGAGGACTTCAAATAGACACAACATGCATGCACTCATAGATCATACTACTATATTTTAACAATTAACATATTCTAATGAACTCACACTGCATTTATACATAAATGAAAAACTGATTGACAAGAATGCATAAAAGAAATGAGGAAATAAATGAAGTGAGGATCAGTACCTTGAGTGGCTAGCTTAGGGGACTGACTCACTTAACTTGAGATCAAATCAAATCAAATATAGATACTCATGCATCTTCGTAACATGTAGTTTTATTCATTCCATATCATAAACAGAATCTTCTTTATATTCTATTCAAATCAAAACATGTCTGGATAATTGATATTGAGAAATAGAGTAACGACTAAGTAACTAGAAAAATAAATCAACTAACTTAGCAATGAACTCATCCCTCTAACTTATACAAAAATGGGAGAGTTTTATGCAACTACTAACTAATCCTCAATCAATCCAACCCTAGATACTAGGATACAGGTTTCATGATTGATTTATTAATCTAACTGATCAAAAGAAGAAAAGTCTTGTTCAAACAAGAACTCTCATGAAACAGTTTGTGTGAAAAACCACTCATAGACTGCGTTTAGAACAAGTCTTCTTTTCTACATTTATTCCAATCCATGATGTTATAGATTCATCCTCCATCTGTCTTCACTTTTGGCGTTCAAACTACACTTCACTTAATTCCCCTATCCTGGAACTCGTTGTAATTGCTCTTTCCTTGATGCCACGTCCTTGCTGCATAGGGTTAATTCTCCAAACATATGCACACAAAATAACTTTCATATTTAAACCATAGGTTTGTATCTATATTACATGCATACTTATATTTTAAGTCATCCATTTGATAATAGCACCACCATATTCCATATTAACAATATAGGTTTAAAGTCTTTGAAAAGTATATGAGAAACAACATATAGTAATGGTGATGTTTGTAAAGTATCTGTAGGATCATATGAAAAGGTCTTAAAAACATATAAAAACAACATAAAAAGAAGTCAATAATTCAACCTATCATTGAGCATGAACAAGAGAAATGACTAGGTCTAGGCAAGGAAGAAACTTGCTAGAATCTAGCCAACTAGGAGCACCACATCCATGACAAGAGGTTGATGGCAACTGAGAAGGTCGAGACCATCTTCAGGAAACATGATCCTTGGCTTGTTTTAAAGTATGAGAGCCATGTGACTGGGATCCATGATCCCATCTGGAAAGCTAGCTATGCCCACATGGACATGAGTGACCCTAGTGGGAAGTAGAAGGAGATGACACTGTGGAAATCGTATAAGGGGCATTGCTCCCATGATCTAAAAGCACCTATAAATGGGAAACATCAAGTTTAACTTTGTTTTCTTGCACCTAAATTTACACAAGCACATTAGAAAAAATCATAGCTTTAGTGTAAAATGAGAAATGAATATGAACTACACAGCTAGTAAAAATACTAAAATTCTTAGCTTTCCAAATGCTAAAAAGAATCTCTACATTAAAAGCATGCCAAATCTGGGTAAATTTGAAAGGGAGGCAAGGCTAATCTCCAAGAAAAACCATATGGCATGAAAAGAGAGCAGGTTTGAATGGCTTGAAGAAGTCATGAATTCAAGTCTAGGATTTTTGGGCTCTAGTGCAAAACCAAAAAAGGTGCTTGAGAGTCTCAAGTTGTCTACAAAAAGGACAATGAGGATTAAGAACTCCTAGATGAGACAATCGGGAGCTAAGTAGAAGACCTTGACAAAGAATGCACCAGGAAAAATGAGGAAGCTTGGGCTCAAGAATAGTTGACCAAATAGTCTAAAATTTGTGGTGCCAAGTGCCCAAAGAGGACTGGAGATGCCAATAAATATTTAACTAGGCCACCATGGGGAGATAAGGCGTAAGCCACAAGTATCCCTTACGAGGCCTATAATTGCAAAATGGTGTATCTAGATACCATTTCCAATCTTTCCACTAGGTCTTAAAAGTCTTAACCCCAATTTTGTGAACCATGTGGGGTGGAATGGCATCAACGACTATCTAGAAAGTTTCACGATCTTGGTTAGATAATCAAAATTTCAACTTGGCCTCATGCCAAGTTAAAAAGTTTTTGGTGGCTATGTTGAAATGATTTTGTAGAGTTTTAGTTCCTTTAATATAAAACCTCAAAGCGTGAACCCAAGGGACCTCAAAGCATGAACCCAAGGGGCTTTGGCCAAATGTTGGTCTTGCCAAGAAAGGACCAGAGACCACTAAATGGATTGTTGATTGATGGAAATACCATTGTAGAAATCATTTCTATCCCACAAAAGTAAGGGCTTGATGGATTCCCAAGCCTTCTAGATGCTCTTGAAAATAAATGTGCCATGTATCTGGATGGGTTCCTTCATAGTGAGGAGAGTATGAAGCCCAAGGCCTTTCCAAGATAGATGCCCAGAGGGCACTTTACAAGAAGTATAGTGCAGATTAAAAAGAATTTCGAGGCATCGTCACCTTCCAAGGCCTTAATAATCCATTTAGCACAAAGTGTTAGGCCTTGACAATGGATTGAGAGTAAGCCTAAACCCCTAGCATCATGAGGGAGACAACAATATTCCCGTTCCACATGGTGAAAGCCTTTGTTTCTTTTAGAAGAAGCCCAAAGAAAATCCCTAAGCAAATTTTTAATTTTTAAGAGCCTTAGAGGGGACCCAACAAGAAGAGTAATATACATGAGTAGAAACTAAAATTTTAGAGCACACTTGAAATTTACTAGCCAGAGAGAGGCTTAATAACCTAATAAACTAGTTTCTTCTCAATTTTGGCTATAACAGCTTGCCATAAGGCAATAGGTGAGCCTAAAAAGCAAAGGGGGTGCCAAGATATCTAAAAGTCTCCCCATGATCAATCCATTTCTAGCCAAATGAATCTAACCAACTAGGTTTAAGAATAAAAGATTACTTGTAGCATTGAGTCTTCTACCATTGAATACTCAAACTTGAAGCCTTACAAAAAATGTCAAGGCGATGAAGAGTCTTCTTGACATTATTCTCTTCTTCAATTAAAGTAAGAAATGAGTCACCCACAAAGTGACCATTGACAAGCTAGTTAGATGAATTGGGCAAGACAATACCCTCGACTAGCTATCGGGAGACTACATGGGTCAAGAGGTAATGAAAGCCCTTAGCAACAAGCACATAAAGTGTGGGGGCTAAAGGGAAACCCTAGAAAATAGACCTAAAGAGCCCAAGGGAATTGGATTCTTGGCCATTAATGGTGATACAAGCATAGGCGTTTGCAAAAATCATCTTAACAAAGTGCACAAAATAGAGCCCAAACCCCAAAGCCTGAAGCATTGCAAGATTGAAAGGCCATTCAATACAATCATAAGCCTTGGAAAAGTTAATTTTGAGAAACATTATAGGTTGTTGAGAGCATCAATCCCATTTCATCCCTTCCTAGATAGCAATGATGTTGTCAAGGATGTATTATGACTTAATGAAACCAATTTGCTTGGGGCATACCAGCTAAGGAAGAAGAGGTCACAACTTGAGAGCATAAACTTTGACAATGATTTTGTAGGGGACATTCAACAATGTGCCAGTTGTAGATATCCTCTAGATTTATAGCTTTAGTTATGAACTTAATATTGCCCTTGTTAATTAAGTTCCCTAGGGAATTACCATGGAATGTTTTCAAATAAACATTATGGAGATCTTCACCCATAGTATCCCAAAGAGATTTATAAACTCACAAGTGAATTCATCTAAGCTAGGGGCTTTGTCATTTGGCATAGTCAACATTGCCTCACACAGGTCCTCCTTTGTGAGAAAATGATTATAAAGAATGTGTTGAGATGTGGGGACTTGGCGTTGAGATGCATTGAAGGTCCTCCTTGGCTTTCCATGCTTGCCTTGTGTTTACATGCATTTCTTCTTCATTAAGCTTGTGGCAAATCTCTCTTTGAACAACCCTTGTTGTTTAAAGTTTGCTTGCTATTAACTTTCTTCCACATCTTTGTGTTTTCATATATTCACCCTTGTAGAGCAGTGAAACTCCCCCACACATTTGCAAAACTTTGCTTGCTATATCCTTACCTTCATCCCCTAAGACCTCGTAAAGTGTGGAACTTCAAAACCTCATGACACCTAAGCAACTTCTACAATTTGCTCACTTGCTTCCACATTTCATAGTCCCACAAAACTTGTACTCTATAGACTTGTAGACTTTTTGTGCATTCAAGCAAACTGCCTATTACTTCCTTATCCTTGCACTCCGCACTTCTGTAATACTTAAATTGTCCATAGACTTGTGGACCTTGCATGCAACTAAGAAAATTGCTCATTGCTCTCTTATTTATGCATCTTGTATCTTCGTGATCTTACACTCCTATATATGACTTCACCTAGAGTCAAAGAGATGAAATATGAATTCAAAGTGGTGTCTCTTCCATCAAAAATCATATATTCATTCAAGGACATATTAGATATCGATTTGGGGCATGTGAACATGGAAGATTTCTTTTAAAGAGTTTATGTTGATGACATAACAAATCGTGCAAGGTGTATTGCAAATAATGGAAGAGCTCAAGTTGTAGGATTCCCCACATTCATTCAATCTCCTAATTTGATCATTACTTATGTGGAACACTATGATCTGCAAACTAGAAAAATCATTGGTCTTGTAAATGAAGTGTTTCTAGACATCACTCTAGATAGTATTAAGGAGACCTTCTAGATACCCCATCATGTGAAATATGTTGCACTAACTATTGATGAAGGTACAAAAATTTATAACTTGGACCTTAACATGTGCTCAAAAGTTGTTAATAAGAATTGGTTGACAAAACAAAGGGTTTCTTCCTCAAGGTTGCCTAAGGCACTTTACAAGAGTGAATTTCAATTTAAAATCAATGACTTGGTCACCCTATTAAATAGAGTGTTAGAATCTTCAAAAGATAACCCAGAAACTAGTGTAGGAAATAGAAAATAATGAATTGTACATACACATGATCAAAGATCAAAATAACATTACAGAGTTAGAATCCAATAAGAGAATTGCAAATGTTCAAGAGATGAAGATCTGCAATAAGCAAAACAACGTAAATGAAAACCTCACAATAGCATGAATTCCATTAATTCAAGCTAGAGGAGCATACATACATACATACACACATACATACATACATATGTATGTATGTATGTATATATAACACACACACAGATGCATGAATCAAGAAGATGACATGGCCAAGAGGTGTGAGTTAACTCTCAATCACTTTCAATCAAGAGGTGAGTTAACTCGGCCTAACTAAGAAGTCAAGATTTGAACTGTAAATCAATGGATTAGTTCACTCAACCTGACTATGACAAATGTGGCCTTGACTGAATAGAGGTGGAACCTAACTATCATCAGTCAAGAATTGATGAGGTAGTGGTTGTGTTTGTGTACCTCAAATCAAGGAGTACACATGTCATTATTACCTACCTAGAAGAGAATAAATAAATATCCCAATTATCCTAAGTAAACTTATTAAATAGGTGCAATATCACACTTAGGATATAGTATATTCAAGGTGAATAAAATATTACACCAACACCGCTCACAAGTGAAACTTAGGAGGAAAAAAATGGGTCCTGACATCTAGGCTTGATGAGGTACCCATGTACAAAAAATCTCTCATAAACAAGGAAAAGGAGAAAAACCCGTAGGAAAAAGATACCCCCAAAAGATAGAGGAGAGAAGAAGGATAAAGAATCCCTCACAAAAGATGAAGCCTCCTACACCCCCAACAAAGCTCATAGATGGAGATACTTGCTTTTGTGAAGGGTTTGGTGAGAATATCAACAACTTGATTGGTAGTTAGGCAATAACAAAGATCAATGATCTATCCATGGATAATCTCCCAAATGTAGTGCATGTGAACCTGTATGTTCTTGGTCTACTAATGATGGACCAAGTTCCATGAGATTTAGATGGCACTCTGGTTGTCACAAAATATGACTGATGGCCATCTAAATTGGATAAAAAAATCTGTGAGAATATGTTGAAGCTAAATGGCCTTAGTGGTGGCATTAAAAACCCCCAATACTCGGCCTCAATGGAACATAGATAAGTAGTAGACTACTTCTTGCTCAACCAAAAAATAGGATTGGATCCAAGAGAGAATTTGTAACCTGAAGTAGACTTGTGATCCTGAGAATTGTCTACCCAATCTGAATCTATGTAGCCCACCAAGTCAATATCAATGCACCCTGTGTAGTGAATCTCAAAACTGTATCCTAAATTTAATGGAGAATCTACTTAGCTACTTTCTAATGTAGCTCATAGGGCTCCTACATAAACCAAGAGACCATGTCCACATCATATGAAATATCAAGCCTTGTGTGAGTCAAGTAAATAAGGCTCCCAACTAGATGTCGATATAAAGTACCATCAACCAAAGGTGAAGAACACTGAGCCTTAAATTTGACTCTGAAAAGAAAGGGAGTCAGAGTAGGCTTGCAATCAACAATGTGAAACCAGAGAAAATATAGAACATACTTGGATTGTGCAATGGTAATCCTAGAAGTAGACTGAGATATCTCAATCACAAGAAAGTAATGCAACAAGCCCAAGTCAATCATCAAAAGCTTGTCATGAAGGGAAACTTTCACTACCATAATGGATGAAAAAGAACTCCCCGTGATCAATACTGTCATCAACATATAGAACCAGAAAGAGGACTGAGTCATCCTGCTATAGAATGTAGATGTTTGGGTCCAAATGGAAATGAGAAAATGTAAGTGAGAGAAGGAATCCATCTTGGCATACCAAGCCTAAGGCACTTGTTTCACGCCATAGATAGATTTTTGGAGTTTGCAAACTAAAGAAGAGTCTTGTACAAAAACCTATGGTTGCTCCATGTATATCTCCTCCTGAAGGTCTCCACGAAGAAAAGAACTATTCACGTCCATCTAGTGAACCTCCCATCAATGTGTTGCAGTGATAATAAGTGTGAGTCTAATGGAGTTCATTTTGACAACAGGTGCAAAGGTCTTAAAGTAATCAACACCAAAAACCTGGGAAAACCCCTTTTCAACTAGCCTTGCCTTATGTTTATCCATTGACCCATTTGCTACAAATTTTGTTTGATAGATCCACTTGCATCGAACAAGTTTCCTTCCCTTAGGAATGGGTACAAGATCCAAAGTGTGGTTCCTAATCAAGGATTTATACTCATCTTAGCATAGTTGTATGCCATTCAAGAATACCGAAATCCTATCAAGAAGAATATGGATTAGAGGTGGTGTCAATGAAACCATGTGGAAAATCCTAAAATTATGAATGTGTCTACCTAGTGTTTGATGGATCCCCAATATAATCACTTGCAACATGTAGTGTCTGTCAAGCCCAAAGTGGACTTGAAGTCAGAGAATTAGGAGGATAACTATCAACCTCTAAATGATGACTAGGAGAGGAAGGAGATGAATCCTCATCATCACTCTTAGCATTTGAAGTGGAGGAAGAAGACTCCTCAACATCAAGAATCTACCTAGGTGGATTTGAATCCTCAAAAGATTGATCATCTAGGCCAAGTGACTCCAAGTCAATGTAGAAGGAGGAGGAGAAGTGTCAACAGTAGAAATCAAAGAGCTCTCCTCAAAGATAACACTCCTCTTAATGAATAGCTTGTGTGTAGTACAGTTGAGTAACCAATAACCCTTAACACCATCTAGATAGCCTACAAATAAGCAAGGCCTACTCTGCAAATCCATGGCCTTACATTTCTTTGTAGGAATGTGGGCCCATGCAGGAGAACCAAAAACTTTGAAGTGCTTAACTATTGGTTTCTGACCGCTCCAAGCTTCAAAAGGAGTAGCTCCCTTCAAGAATTGATGAGGGATGTGGTTTTGGATATAACAAGCACAATTGATGGCCTCTACCCAATACTGAGGTGTAAGAGATTTGGAGTGTACCACGTAGTTTCGTATTTCCTTCAAAGACTTGTTCTTTCATTCTGCAACACCATTCTGTTGAGGACTATATGGAAATGTGTGTTACAATTCAATCCCCTATGTAGTGCAAAACTACTCAAAATGATGGTTGACATACTCATCACCATTGTCAGTGTGCAAAACCTTGATGGATTTCCTTGACTATTTCTTTGCAAAAGTTAGATTGAAGTCTTAAAAGTGCTCAAAGACCTCAGACTTCTACATGAGAAGGTACACCCAAGTATACTTGGCAAAGTCATCAATAAATGTCAAAACATATCTAAGCCTATTGAACGAAGGATGTGGAAATGGACTAGCCAAATTACTATGAACTAATTCCAATACATGTGAAGCTCTCCATGCCTTGCCCTTGTCAAACTTCTCTTTTGGATGCTTACCAAGGATACAACATTGACATACACCATTAGAAAAGTGAAGAGAAGGAAACTTTGACACCATGCTCAGTTGGCTGAGTTGCTACAAGTAGTAGTAGTTAAGATGGCCAACCACTCATTCCATAACTTACTTCATTAGAATGAGAGAAAAATAGTCGAAGGAGGATCAAGAATGAAGTGAGGAAAGAGATAAATCCAAGACTAAAGATCTACTCTCCCCACTGCAACTGTAGAACCATTGTGCATCTCATTGATAACCATTGAGTTGGGAGTGAACTAAACTCGTTTACATGAATTGGTGTGAGTGATTTGATAAATTGATAGGAGATTAGTTGACAATAGGTGCACACAACTTGAACATCTTGAAATGCGCCATTCCCTACATCAACAGATCCTCTCCTATATGCCTCAATAGGAGTGTCATCACCCATCAAAATAGTCATCATAGAACAAGTCTCCAAAGATGTGAACTCATCTCATGATGAAGCCATGTGGTGTGAAACACCCGAATCAATAAGCCAAGTGGATAATTCAGAAGCAACAACTATGAGGCCTTACCCTTTCCTTTCCCCTTGCTATTATTTTTTACCTTGGTAGACCCCTCATGTGAATCTGTTTTACTCACTTAGTAACACAGATGCTATTCTTCTCTAGAATATGTGTCAAGTGATCTATCTATTTCTTCAAACGTGTATGTTCATCATGACCAAGCCTTTTGAACATGACCAAGCCTTTTGCAATAGGAGCATTTGACCTTCCCTTTAGGCTTGTTTCTAGGTTTTGAAGAACATGTCTCATTAGTTTCTTTTGAAGTAGCAGACCTATTTTTGAGCCTTTTTCTCCTTGTTATGGTTATTTTTCTATTTCTTATATTTATTGTTATTTTCCTTTTATTCTTTTGTGTTTTGGTTGACAACTAGGGCATAAGACTTAGTGGATTTCAAAGTGCCCATCTGGATGATCTTATCTTGTTCCCTAGTGAGAGAGACTACAAAGTCATCTAGAGATGGCATAGTGAATTGTGAACTCCTAGAACACTCTTGGTGGCATGAGAGGTAGAAACAAAGACACAATAGTTTAAACCAAGCTTAGAGATAATATTGGCTTAGAGATAATATTAGCTACAAATGTGGCTTAGAGATAAGCTGGCTACTGGTGGTTAATTAGCTACTAGTGGCTATAATGAATTCTAAAGGTTAACCACTGGTGGGTAATTAAGTCTAGAGACCTCCAATTTTTTATCTATACGACCTCCAATTTTTTGCCTAGAATGATCTTATGTCCAAATTTGACAAACTTTATATGAATATAGGGGTTTTTGGGCCTTCCAAATGCAATGGTAGGGTTCATTTGGCTTGAAAATGCCCCAAATAAAAGTTGTTCACCAGATCTCTGTTCAAACCCCTATTTGCAAATTGGCTTCTTAATCTTCAATTTCGGTGAAATGAAATCCAATCTTGACTTTCTCAAGCCTTCTGAATGCTATAGAATAGATGAAAATGCTTCTAGGATTAACGAAAAGATGCAATCATCTAGATTTTAGAAAACACAAGTTGAAACCCCGTGGTTAAAAAAACTTTCTATCAATTTTTTTTAATTCTCCTAATAATTTGAAGATACACTTGAGAAGAGCATACTTGGTTTTTAGGAAACCTACATGAAAAGTGATTAGCCCCCCCTTGAATCCCTTAATAATAGAAATAGAAATTTCTATCTCTACACCATATGCTCTGATACCATGTTAGAATCTTCAAAAGATGATAACCTAGAAACTAGTGAAGGAAATAGAAAATAATGAACTACAAATACAAATGATCAAAGATCAAAATAGCATTATAGAGTTAGATCCAACAAGAGACTTGAAAATGCTCAAGGGACAAAGATCCGCAATAAGAAAAATAGCATAAATGAAAAGCTTACAATAGCATGAATTCCATTAATTCAAGGTAGAGGAGAATACATATATATAGGCCTCTTGGATGCATGAACCAAGGAGATGACATGCCCAAGAGGCGTGAGTTAACTCTCAATCACTCTCAATCACTCTTAATCAAGAGGTGAGTTAACTCAACCTAACTAAGAAGTCAAGAGTTGAACTATCAATCAATGGACCAATTCACTCTACCTAACTACGACAAATGTGGCCTTGACTGAATAGAGGTGGCACCTAACTACCATCAATCAAGGATTGATGAATGATGAGGTAGTGGCATTTGTGTACCTCAAGTCAAGGAGTGCATGTCATTATTAGCTACCTAGAAGAGAATAAATAAATATCCCAATTATCCTAAGTAAAGTTATTAAATAGGTGCAATATCACACTTAAGATATATAATATATCCAAGGTGAATACAATATTATATCTATATAGAGTAGTGAGGAACCAAAGTGCTAGAGAATTTCAAAATTGGATGTTTCGATTTATTGCTATGATTCTTGAGTATAAAGAAAGAATAGATTGAACAACTCTCATTAGCGATATACTTCATAAACAACTATGGAAGTTTAGGACAGAAAGAAATATTATATGACTTCTTACTTGGTGTATCTTATGTCAAGAAGAGTTGTATTCCCTAGATTGACTAGAGTTGGAACAATTTCTCCTAGACAACAAAAAGTTTACGAATTTTATCCTTAGTTGGAATTTAAAGTAAGTCAAAAGCATTTTAAGAGGGTGAATGATGCTTTTGTGTTTTATTTAATCAAACGGATGGAAAACAATATCAACAAATACCTGTCTCTTGAAGCTACCGCCTCCATTGCATCATGCAAATTACTTCCACGTATTCAAATCTAAACCTCAAAATTTTAAAATGCAAATTTCAAATTGAACCTTGGTGTCTTTTTCTACTAGTCAAATTTTGGTTCAACCTAGTGCACATTTTTGTGTTATGTTATTCTTTGTAATGACATTCCTTATCCATTTTAAGATTATGCCCTATGCCCTAGAAGAAAATGAACATTTACATAGAGCATTAGATTACATCACTTGCTTACATCATCTTAAGCATATTGCATGCTTTGTTGTTGTCCTCGATATTTGTTTATCACCATTAAATCAATCTACCTAGGGGCTTGACCAAAGAAGAACAAACCTTTGTCTAGCAAGTTCCCTAATGGTGTCTCTCAACACTATCCTACTTCAAACACTAGTATAGCAAGTCTAGGCACATCTATAACAATTAGGAATTCTATGTTAGTTCACTTTTGTGGGTTAGGTTCATTTCTACATGCTAGGTTCACTTATGTAGGTGCAAATATGAATTAGAGTGAGCTATGGTCAATTTACAAATTATGACACCTTCATTTGACAAGGCCCTTTTTTTTGCATATTGACAAATCAATTCTTGACATTTTCACCAATATATTCTTCCATCCAAATTTTAAGATAAGTATCACATTTAATTTCTTTAAATTCCATTCAATTTTATATTATTATTCCAATCCCAACTTTAAATTCCTACACTTTTATTATAGATTAATTATTTGCTCTAGGTAAAGTTGTATTGAAAGTATTTGTTTTCCTACAAGTAACAAATGCAAAGTCATAGAAAGGCAATAGATGCATGAATATCACATAATCGATAAGAATATCTAATGTTTTATCTTGACATGTTAATATGACCAAATAAAGATAAAGCATAAGCATACTTTATCAATTTTACATATCTTAAAAAGGAGATACCAATGGACAAATTGACCTGTTCGTGTTAGGCTCCATATGCAGAAGCCTTCAGAAATTTTTAATGTAAGAGATTGCTACAAGCTAACTTATTGGTTCTAATTATCAAATGCAATATAGAATGCAACTACAGATTCTTAAGGACGTTATGATATCAAGTAACAATTTTCCCTCATTTATTGCTTTCTGTTGGATGCTTTCATAAGAAGTTTTGATTACTCATTTCTCGAACCCTGTCCATATATCAATTTTTATTTCTTTAGTTAAAAATGATAATGTGCTCTTCCATAAGATATAATGCCGTTGACCCATATGGTTGGCCTAACATAGCTTCCATGTCCAAAGCCCACAGGTAAGGAAAATCATAATTATCTTCATCATTTATAAAAGACATAGGACTTGTGTAGGACTGTAATTGCCATCATTTTATGACCATAACTTTCCAATTTGGTGGCATGGTAAATGCAAGACCAGGGACCATAATTGAATGGTAAAATGTTATAAAAATGAATGTGGCAGGCAGAATTATAGCGCAAAATTTAAAGGCATGTTATTCAACTCCAACAGCTGATAAAATGAAAATGTCAAAATAAAAAATGCAAGAATACGCACAAGCACACAAGCAAGAACTGCAGGTGACATTTGGATCATTTCTTTTGAATCCGAATTGAAGGATTCTTGTCCATCATTAAAGGGATTAACATTATTAGTATTCTTGCACCCAGTCCTAAAGAGGTTGTATTTATGGCCTTTTATGAAAATGCTTTTCCTTACTGTGAACCATTACTCATGAAATGAGTCTCATTATTGTGATAAACATCATATAAAACACAGCACCCACTTAACATTTTTTTTTTGCATCCAAGCTGCAGACACTTGAATCCATGTCCTAAAGAGAGAAATCAGGATTACTTGCCCAACCCCCATACTCGCGCTTCATGCTATGTAATTACAATTTGCATTGCAGCCATAACATTTAAAAGTGTAATGATACCCAAACAACACGTTCCCACAGACAGAAATGGCTTGCAAAGATGAAGCAGAGAACAAAATTAGATGAGCTTTTTCCTATCAATGGATTAAACCCAAAATCACCAATAGTCCTTGCAAGAACAAAACCCATTCATGAAATGATGGAAGCGGCTAGCATCTCTTACAACAATTTCTCGATCAACAGTCTTAGAAATGAATTTTGTGGCAGTGTGGCAGTCACCACACATACGAAGATTTTTGATAACTCGAATGGTTGCACCAAGGGGAATATTGATAATTCCAAAAGCAATAGCCAGCTTCTCACTATGATAGCAGAGCACGTGTTCCTTCTGCTCTCCTTCAATGTCATGAAGCACAAAGTTTGTCTCCGGTACATACCCTGCTTCCTTGATCTTCTCTGTCAATGCCTCCAACAGTTTATAGATAGCATGTGTTTGTGGGTGTGATGGGTCATCTACTACAAATCTGTGAACCCTGTTCTGGAACTCAATCCAGCTGCATCCTGGATCCTTTTTAATCCCTCTATCTCTCATCATTATTCTGACCATCCTTACATCATCCCACCTACCAGCTGCAGCATAACTGTTTGCCAGAAGTACATAAGTTGATGCACATTCTGGTTCCAGATCCAAAAGACGTTCTGCCACACGTATGCTTAGTTTCAAATTGGAATGAATTCTGCAGGCACCAAGCAATGCTCTCCAAATAACAGCATCTGGTTCAATTGGCATATTGTTGATGAAACATTCTGCTTCATCAAGGAAGCCAGCACGACCAAGAAGGTCAACCATGCAGGCATAGTGATCCACTCCTGGTATAATGCCATGCTCTAGTCTCATAGAATCAAAGTATAACCTACCTTTATCCACAAGGCCTGCATGGCTGCAAGCAACTAAAACACCGACAAAGGTAATTGCATCTGGTCTTACACCTGCATGCTGCATCTGTTCAAAGAGGCGAAGTGCCTCTGAGCCATGGCCATGCTGTGCAAATCCAACAATCATTACATTCCATGAGACTGCATTCAGTTGCGGTATTTTTTCGAAAAACCGGTGAGCATCCATAATGCTTCCACTTTTGGCATACATGTTAACAAGGGCACCTCCAACAAATAAATCAGACTCAAAACCCAATCTAATAACGTGTGAATGAATCTGTTTACCTCTTTCAATAGCTGCTGCAGTGGCACATGCTTGAAGAACACTAGAAAAGGTATAACAGTCTTGCTTGTTATTGCCTTCCATTTGCAGTCGAGAAAAAAAAAAAAGTGCCTCCTCGCTATATCCATTTTGAGCATATCCTGCAATTATCGCATTCCATGTAGACGCATTTGGGTTTGGCATTTCAGAGAACAACCTGCGCGCCTCCTCCAGCCTCCCATTCCTGGCAAAGCCACTGATCATCGCATTCCAGGACACCACATTTCTCTGCGGCATTTTATCAAACAGTTTGAACGCATCCTCAACTCTCCCGTTCTGATTAAATCCTGCAATCATTGCAGTCCACGACACCACATTTCGATCAGACATTCTGTCAAACACTTCGCGTGCATTCTCTACACTTCCACATTTGGCATACATCGTAACAAGAGCATTCCCAATTGCAACACATGATAAAAATCCAGTTTTAACAACATAATTATGTACCTGTCTTCCCTGCTCAACATCACCAAGCTCCCCACAAACACTCGCGATCGTCACAAACGTCCACTGCCTCGGCTCCACGTCTTCCTTCCTCATCTTCAAAAACCACCTCAAGGCCTCTTTCCGCTGGCCGTTCTGTGCATACCCCGCAATCATGGCACTCCAAGTGACAGAATTCCGCTCAGGCATTTCGTCAAACAATTGGCAGGCATTGTCCATTCTACCATTCAGTGCATATCCAGTAATCATACCAGTCCAAGAGACAACATTTCGTTCATGCATTTTGTCAAATACTTTACGTGCATCAATCAGATTCTGGTTTTTGACGTACATGATTTCAAGTCCTGTCGACAGATATTCATGGCTCTCAAATCCGTATTTTATCATGTGGGTATGCACCCGCTGGCCTGTAGTAAAGCATTTTGTGTTTCCAGATGCCGTCAAAAGACGGGAAATATATGTTTCAATGTTTTCGCAGGGGTTAAATGAATATGCATTCGGGTTTCCTGAAAAAGCTGTAGTTGTTACAGTGTACTTATTATACAGAGGATTTAATTGTGGCATATAGTTTTTATGGATTATTTGGTATCTGAATAAGGTTGTAGCCATCCCGAATCTGTGTGTGTGTCAATGCCAACTCTCAACATTTGAAACAATTATTGTTCAAGTATACAGACTAGTTTGTTTAATAGCTTACAGCTTATTTCATGGGAGTGGCACCTTTCCATGAAACTTACCCATATAATATACAAGGTAAGGCAACACACTGAACTAAAAATCAAACAAAACTTATAAATAGACATCATTTTTAAAATAGATTTTTAATAGGTTACATATTAGATCATGTAATAGCTTGAGCTTTTTTTGGCATATCAATATGCTAAAGATATGCTTCATCGGCTGAGATCCAAGGAGTGAGAGGTATTCGTTCCACTTCGTCTCTTATGGTGTCGAGGGCCTTGCACTCAGCAACTCAACAAGACTTGATCCTTGGTGAGTTCATTTAAAACCTTTCAACTTCACCAAACCAAGTGCTCTTTGACATATGCCTCAAATTTTGGCTCTTAATACTTAGTTCTTAAAAATGTTATTTTGAAATTGATTTTAAGATATATAAATTCTTATATCATAGTATAATAGTTAACGTTGATTATGTTGGGATTAAGTGTGTCATACACCTTTCAAGTTCTAATTTTAGAAATATTTATTTATTATACATCAATATGTTTGTGTCATCTCATTTGGAGTGGCACTATGAATCATTTGTAGTTTGTATTTTGACAATTTATTATTATCACCTAATGTCATGGAAGTTGCTAAAAACGACTATGACAACTTGTAAGGTGTGCAAGAGTTGTCAGAATGGAAATAGCATGAAGAGAGAGAGGGTTAAGTGTGGACTAGGAGAAAATCAAGGAAGATCTTAGGTTCTCATGAGCATGTTATGAAAAAGGTGGGTAAGACCAAAGTGGAGCATTCAAGTTGGATGAGACAATTTCTATTTGTGGTTTTGATCTTAGCTATATATTGGATGCTTGATATAAAGATTTGAGGAGATGACATTTTATTATAGGGTTATGATGTTAGATTTCCTTCAGAGGAGTATGATGATATTCTTCATGTTAAGGCAACAGCCTTGAAGTGTATTGTAACTATTTTTGTTGTTGAATAATATATTGGTTCGTTGCTTTGCAGGGTGGGGTTTTTTACCTTTGGGTTTTCCCCACGTCTTTTTTTCTCTTGTCTATGCTTTTATTCTTCTTCATTCTTGTTGCTAAAGTGTTATTTACATGTTGTTATGGTGCTGAATTTTTCATAGATCTAAAATTTGTATTTCTTTTGTCTAAGAGTTAATATGGGAAATGAGTTTGTGCCATGTTTCTTCTTTATAGATAGTTTGTTTGCACTTGTACCAAATATTTTTTTTAGTAAATCTTATAGTACTAGAGGTGTATCCTGGGTATTTTCTTAACATTTGGTATTAGAGATGAGTTGGTTCCATTGGTTGCATGTGAGTTGCATCGACTTGCATATTGGTTGCATGTGACAGATCCATGGTGATTTGGTTTTGGGATTTTTAGTTTGGCAAGCTTGTGGGAATCTATAGGAAGGATTTAACTGATTATTTATCCTTGTTTGAGTATAAGTATTTTAGTTGATCTTGTTTTTCTAGATACAATATAACAAGCGCTTGAATGATGGAGAAGGTGGAACATTATGGAGTTGATCATGTGGTTACATGTAGCATGGTGTTGACTTGGAGCTCTTGTTTGGCAATATGTGACTACCCTCTAGCATGTTGGCTATGTTCCTTTATCCTATGAGCATGTGTAGTGGATCAGTGTTCATGTTGGGTGCCTACTTTTGACCCCCTAGCCACATGGAAAACAACTAGCTTTGTTGACTACCATATGCAGTACTTAAGTTGGGTTTGTGGTTTCAACACCTAGTTTAAAGAAAGCACTAGATGATTAGCTCCTATTTGCATGAGAGTTGTGCAATTAATCTTTTGGTGACATGGAATCTCATGGATGACTTGGTTTCTTTGTATGCATGTACATAGTGATGGTTGTGGCATTGGACTTTTGGTGACCTAGAATTCTTGGATAGCCTCTTGGTCTCGATAGATGGTTATACTTGCATTTTGCAAATTCATGTTACTTGGATTTGTGGATTTTGTAGATTTACTATTTAGAATTTATGGTTATGCTTATCTTTGACATTCCATTGTTCTAGTTGGGTCTTCCAAATGATAAGTGGATTCAAATTTGCATGCATTTCTATGACATGGATGGCTTTGATGACATGGATGACTTTGCACATTTAACCAAAATATGTGGTTTTATAGATCTATGAAGAGACTATTGCTCAAGGTTCTCTGGATGGAGACAATTGTAGTTTTGCATGCATGCTTCATGCATGGTTTGAGGAGGTTGGTTGTAGTCTTCTTGATGTAGAGGTGTTGGTATGTGCTTGTTCACTTAACAGTTCTATGGTTTTTCTTATTGAGTTTTTGAACTATGGTTCCTCTATTTTGGATTTTTCAGCAAGTTGGATCTAGATTTGATCTGGTGTTTGAGTCGTGAAGAATCTACATTCTATCTCTTGTTGTCTTGGTTTTTCTTGTTACTAATGTGGAATTGAGTTTTCTTCGTTAATGGGTCTACATTGCTTTGTGGATGTTATTCCTTTTAGGTACAGGTATACATATGTATCTTATCCTTTCATGCAAACTTGTTTTTGAGGGTACCCTTGTGTATATTTGTTTTCTTGGCACAACCCTAGTTTTAAGTAATTTTATATTATTTATGCCCTTAGCTATGCACTTGTTAGGTTATTGGGTCATACATTCTTCAATATTGTCTCAGATGGGTTCATATTCTTGGATTTAGTTTTCATGCCTTGGTTTGAACTTTGTGAATGCATCCATGGTGGTTATATCCCTCTTAACCCTAATCCTCATGCTTTTCATAGCCTCGCACCTTTTAAATAAACTATGCATGCCCAAATTTCATATTTCCTTCCCTACTTTATTTGTCCATATGAACTTTTCTTATAATCTCTTGAGGTGACTTTTTTAATCTATCACCCATGAACCAAGTGCACATGTTTAAATCCCATAGTGTTTTCATATTGCATGGTCTAGTTGCATCACCACTTGTTCCCACTTGGAACTTAGTGCCATCTTATGCTAGCTCCTTGGTCCTAGGCATTGATCTTGTATAGTCCCAATGTTTGCTTGTATCCTTGCTTTAAATCTAGACCTGAGCCTATAGTAAGTCACTTTCTACTTAGTCCCTTGCGTCTACCTTTGCCTAAATCCCTAAGTCTATGGATCTCTAAACTTGAAAGAATTTATGTTCCTTGACTGAGTGGTGGTTTCAAATTGATGCTTCTATGCACATGTTTGAGGTTTATTTTGGAACTACCACATGGATTTCATGGTATGCTCCATTTGTCACTCCTATGCAGGTTTCAATCTTCTTACATTTTATTTCTAATTTCTAATCCTCGCTATGCCATTTTGCATGCACATCCTCACATCTACCTATTTCATATGCATTCTTTCCTAAACCTGTTAAGCTATATAGTTTCTTCTTTACCATAGTTTTCAAGTCCACCCTGCCTCACCTATGTGGTTGGCCCCTTGTTCACCCCTATGACCACCATTTCTGCTTTGATTAGCCCCTACTCCTATTCATCATTGCCACATGTCACTACCTTATAGGTAGTCCATGATGGACAATCTCTTAGTGAGAAGTTTCACTTTCCCCACTAAGCATTTGTTATCCGATCACCCCCAAGGTACTCTCTATTTACCTTCTTCTACGTGGCCAGTCCATTCATTGCATGGGTTGTGTTTAGCTTTAGTGTGGCAGATTTCTATTGGTCCACACATGTATATGTGGAAAGGTGGCTCTGTGTGGCATTTTGCATGGTCCAATACCTTAGTTTCATGTGTCATGTGCTAACATCACCATTGGGGCCCACTCTTTTCTTTTTCTAGTGTTCAGTCCTTTAGGTGAGCTCACCTTTTTTAGCTTGGACTCAATATGAAATAGTTTCTCACCACATGTCACCTACATGGCCATGGCTGATCCAATCTTAATATGTAGCATGTGGCCCAATTTGACAATGTATGAGTGCTCTCCATATGGTGCCTATATGGAATATGGTGGGTTTGAAGTGTTTATTCATTATGTAAAGACTTTTCAATAGTGGCACTGGATCTAATTACTATGAGATGTGTGGCCTACCTCATGTTTTTTTTCTAATTGCTTCATGGATGTTAATGGGATGGTTATAAAGGGCCTTTCAACATGTATAAAGAGGATGAAACCTGAGGTTTAGGTGAGAGACCTCATTATTTTAGAGTTGTATAATTATAAGAAAGCTAAGGAGAGACTCTTTTCTTCACCACTAGCTATTTGAGGAAGATCCACCCAAACACCAAGTAAGATAAATTAAAGTTTTATATCTTACAAGTTACAAATTATAATTATTAATAAAAATTGCTTGCTTACAAACTCTTGAATATCTTATTTGTAGGTTATTGGTGGGAATATTAGGGTAAAATAACTCAAATATCCAAAAGCTAGCCCTTTGAACTTTATCTCAACCTTGTAGTGTTTCTAGCTTTGAGCACAACTGGAGTTTATTTGACACCATTCACATGAAGAAGTGTAATGAGTTGACTCAACATCGCCTCAATGACCTAGTTTTTATGCAATACAACCTTCAACTACAAACATGAAAGGTGGAGGATAAACCAGAGTAACTTATTGATTTGCATGAGATTGATCCCTATAGTGATTGGATAGCATTGGATGAGGAGCCCTCCTTCTTTATAGAGGATGAGATTGTTGATTTTGAGAGGTAGGATATGTAGGATGTGGCTACAATAGAAGCACGAGATTGGATTGTCATTGGATGACATTGATGTGGTAGATGAGTCATTGCCATCTAATAGTAGGGCATCGCTTATATCATAACATGGATAACTCTTGGCATCCTTCACCTATGTGCTACTAGTGAAAGCCACCTAATTAAAAGATATGACATAGAACTTGGAATCCATTACCTACATGGTACTGGTGATAGTCATCTATCTACACATGTATCAAACTTGATTCTAATATGTGGGGTCATCTTATAGCCAAGTACACATAATCAAGATATCAAAAGGATTCACAAATATTGGTCAGGTTGACCTGGTTACATGCCAAAATCTACACACATCATCTTATAGGTTTAGGAGTATAAATTACTAGTCAACACACAAGTAACACATCAAATCCACATGAGCTAGCTTCTATCTAGTCTAAAGCAATCTCAAAGGCCATTTAATACATTTAAATTGTTATTTAGAAACACCATATTTATTAGACAAAAATTCAAACTCATAGTAGTAATATTAGACAATATTCTACTTCTGAGCACATAACATTTTATATATTGCCAATCTTAAAGCTTAGCATACAATTATCCACCAACCATATGTAAGGGTAAAACACCATACCATATGTGGTAATACTTACAGTTAGTTGCCCAAATTTGGCAAAGGCAATCATAAGGAACTTCATCCTAACTCAACATAGAGACTCACACCTTTGTCAAGCCAATCAATGGATAATAATGATATAATCATCTATTTCCAACTATAATGATATTAAACATGCCCAATCTTGACAAGGACCTCATGGAAAATCAAAGAGTAATAATTTGGTCACAATATTTTTAGATAAAATCAACTATCATAGTCCTAACCTTGATTGCATCAATAATCCTTTAACATATTAATCATACCAATGATATGATCAAAAGAAGGACCACTTACCACTATTGCACAAGATAAGGACAATCAACAAGTTTATTCAAAACCTAATTCATAAACAATAATACATAAAATTTAGTGATGGAACAATTTTTCCTTTCTACACATCATTACTGCAAGGATCATTTTTAAGTAATATTAGACTAACTCTGTTTTAGTTTGCAAGGACAACTCATAAGGAAGGTACTTAACTTCAACCCCTTTACCTTGTGATTATTGAAGCCTTACCACAGTCTGATAGATTCCACCCTATATACTTTAGGGTTTACACATAATTTCAAAGCTAAAAATCAAGTTTAACTTGAGCATCACTATCTAGTATGCCTTGGTATCATAAATACCATGGTATAATAAATACCATGGTATAATAAATACTAATAACCTTGTTCAATACAATTAACAAGAAACTACTGCCAGAGATAAGTGGAAATTCTAGTCTATTGAAGCATTTTAGATTTGTTGTAGCATCCCTGGGCATCGTGACAATCTTGCATCATGTTTGGAAAAAATGGATTTTATGGTTTAGTTTAGTTGTTTGTTGGTAGATATTAGTCTTGTTGGAAATAGTTCAGACAACTGAGAGGGGGGGGGGTGAATCAGTTGTCCCTAAACTTTAACTTTTTATGAACTTTTTAAATCTTCTTTATAATCAGATTAATGATGAAAACATTTAAGCATAAATCAACACATGAGCAGAAACAACATGAACACACAACACCAGAATTTTGACGTGGAAAACCTAGTTAAGGGAAAAACCATGGTGGGGTTTAACCCACAAAAATGCATACCCTGTTAAAAGTACTTAAGAAAATAGAAGGCACATGCCTTTGGGTGCACTACCCAGAGCTCACTGCTTAAGAAGAGGCTCACTGCCTATAAGAAATTATGATTTACACAGAGATAATGAACTGAGAAATAGCATCTACATTCATGCCTAAATCAGTCCCTTTGAAGGATCAAAAAACTTCTGCTCCTATCTTCAAATTCTTCTTCACTGACTTTTCACTCTATACTTCCTTCGCTCCTCTTCTTCTCTGCTCTGCTTTTTGATCCTTTCTTCAGATTTAACTCATTTGTTCAAGGATGCTTTTCAACTCCTCAACAAGTATTTATATGCTTCATCAACCTTGGAATGATCAACAAGTTTGGCTAAACTTGATGAGGATTATTACACTATCGACCAAACACAACTGAGACTTGAATCTTCCTCTACAACCATGCCATGCTTCATAAAATGTTCTTAGATCATCCGCAACATGCCAGGAACATCCAGTCGGCCAAGACTAGGAAGAACATCAACCTCAAAGAAGAAATCTTCAATCAACAAGCTCAAACTTCAATGTGGACCTCCAACATAGTAGCCACACGATCTAGAGACCTCCACAAGCACATTAAAATCACCAATAACATTCACTCTAAACCAAATTACTAGAATCATTTGTATCTTCCTCCAGAACCTCAAGAACACTATTTGCCATGACTGTCAAACTAGAAAGATAGCTTGCGGACCTCCAAACCACGAACCACTGGAGTTAATGATACACACTAATTTCCCAATCATGCCTTCAGATCCACAGACCATAATATTTCACTGCGGAGCAATCCAGACCAACTTACTTTCACACTGTCTCTTCTGAATACTACAAAATCTGGTTCTACTCAGATGGCCATAACTTCATCAAATCTTCATGTGAACTTCTCAAATCTTAACTGGAGCAACCTCTGACAATCCTCTACATAGCCATATGGTCTGTATGCATTTATTTTGATTAATTTTCTCAATATCCTCAACAGTCTGGTCTTCTATACAGACAACAAAATAGGATACAGTTGATACCAATGGCAACAAGGATATGTTGACATCAATGACAACACCACTTAGGCACATATTTGCAATAATCTCCCCCTTTGTCATTGATGGCAACATATGATGTGAAAAACTGAATTTAACCATCAAGACAAGAACTTCTCCCCCTTTCTCTTCTCACTTCTACAACTACTTTATTTACTGCTCCCCCTTACATCAGCAACTAGTTTTTCACATGACTTCTCTCCCCCTTTGACATCAATGGAAAAGGGCACATATTTGCTATCTTTTCTCCCTTTTTTGCTTTAGACTGGTCCCAAAATTTGCATATTGACTACTCCCCCTTTGAGTAGTACCTCCTTAACATCAATCTGGATCACAAGATATGAATGTGAATTCCACCGGACTGATGCACCTTAGTGCATCTTAGTTCTGATTAGGAGGGGTAATAACCCCTAACTTTTCTTTGAGATACTCAAAATTATCCTTGGGAAGAGGCTTAGTGAAGATATCCGCAATCTAATCTTTGGAAGACACAAACTCCAACTTGACTTCATTCTCATTAACTTTCTCTCTTAAGAAATGAAACTTGATAGATATATTCTTTGTCTTTGAGTGCAATACCAGATTCTTTGAAATGCTTATAGCACTTGAATTATCATAGAAAATTGTGACTGGCTCCTCAAACACAATTCTGATGTCCTTCAGCATTTGCTTCATCCACAAAACTTGAGAATAATTATTTGCTGCTGCTATATACTCTGCCTCTGCAGTAGACAGAGAAATTGCCTCTTACTTTTTTCTCAACCAAGAGACCAATCTTCTTCCCAAGAAGAATGCACCACCACTAGTACTTTTTCTATCATCAACATCTCCTACCCAATTAACATCTGTATATGCATGAAGAGTGAAGTCATTGTCCTTTGGATACCACAGTCCATAATCAATTGTCCCCTTGAGATATCTGAAAATTCTTTTGACTGCCACAACATGGGATTCTTTTGGATTAGCTTGAAATTTGGCAACAAGTCCAACTACATTCATGATGTCAGGTCTAGTCTAAGTCAGATAAAGCAATCCTCCAATCATTGATCTATACCTTTTTTGATTTGCCTTGGGGGAGTCATCATCTTTTCTTAGCTTGCATCTAGTTACCATAGGTGTTCCTACTGGCTTTGAATCTTCCATTCCAAACTTTTTTAACAATTCTTTCACATACTTGGACTGAGATATGAAGATACCTTTAGCTGTTTGAACAATTTGCAGACCTAGGAAGAAATTCATCTCACCAAACATTGACATCTCAAACTCACTTTTCATCTGATCAGCAAATGCTTTGCACATGCATTCATTTCCATCAAAAATGATATCATCAACAAAGACCTCAACAATTAAAATGTCCTCATGATTTATCTTGAAGTACATATTACTATCAGCAGTACCTTTGCTAAATCCTAGCTTAAGTAAATGCTTATCCAATCTGGCATACCAGGCTCTTGGAGCTTGCTTGAGTCCATACAAGGCTTTTCTTAGTCTACAAACCATATGTCCCTGATCAGACAACTGAAATCCTACCAGTTGTTCAATGTAGACTTCTTCCTCCAAATCTCCATTTAGAAATGCTGATTTGACATCCACCTGATAAACTTTAAAATCTTTGAAAGCATCAAAAGCAAGAAATAATCTGACTACCTCTATCCTTGCCACCAGAGCAAAAGTTTCTTCAAAATCAATTCCTTCCACTTGAGAATAACCTTTACATACCAACCTTGCCTTATTTCTTACAACCTCACCATCTTCATTCAGTTTATTCCGGAAGACCCATTTGGTTCCAATCACATTTTTGTCCTCAGGTCTAGGAACAAGATCCCAATTGTGATTCTTTTCAATTTGCATCAATTCTTCTTCCATTGCCTTAACCCAGTTTTCATCATTGCAAGCTTCACTTACTGATTTAGGTTCAATCTTTGAAATCAAAAAAATCTCTTCTTGATCTTCAACAACTCTTCTCCTGGTTCGAACACCTAAATTTTTATCTCCTATGATTTGATCTTCAGGATGATTCATTCTTATGTATACCTGGGGGTTTTAGGAATTGTTTGAACTTCTGATTATTGAACTTGTTCCTCATCTTCTGCACTAATCTCTTCAGTTACTAGAGTTACCAGATCAATCTGAATCTGGGTCTGGATTTGAGCTTGTCTTCCTTGACTTTAACTTTCATCTTGATCATCTGAATCATATCCGCAGTACTTGGAATGTCCTTCTTTGCTTTCCTCAACTTTAACATTAGCACTTTCAACAATCTTTTTCAACCTTTTGTTGAAGCATCGGTAAGCCTTACTTTGAGTTGAGTATCCCAAAAATATTCCTTCATCACTTCTTGCCTCAAACTTGCCTAAATCTTCATCTCTTTTGATATAGCATTTACTACCAAAAACTTTGAAATATCTCACAGTAGGAGGATGACCAAACCATAGTTCATAAGGAGTCTTACCAGAATTTCCTTTGATCTGCACCCGATTAAGAGTGTAGACAATAGTACTCACAGCTTCCCTCCAATAAATTTGAGGAACATTTGTTTCCATCATCATGGTCCTGGTAGCTTCTTGATTGGTCTGGTTCTTCCTTTCCACAACTCCATTTTGCTAAGGAGTCCTAGGAGCAGATAACCATCTTTTTATTCCATGCTTTTCACAGAAAGCATCAAACTCACCGGAAGTGAATTCTCCACCTCTGTCAGATCTCATACACTTCAATTTCCCACCAATCTCATTTTCAACCATCATGTTGAACACCTTAAACTTATCAAGAGATTCTCATTTTTCTTTTAGGAAAGTTACCCACATCAACCGAGAGTAATCATCAATCAGCAACATGAAATATCTATCTCCTTGCACACTCCTAATTCTAGCAGGACCACAGAGATCAGTATGTACCGGTTCCAATCTTCCACTTGAACCTTGTTCCTTACTTTTGAATGAAATTTTGTTCTGTTTACCCAATTGACATTCTCTACATATGCTATCAGGTTTCACAAGTCTTGGAAGATCTCTTATAGCTTGAATGGAACTTATTTTGACAATGTTATCAAAATTTACATGACACATCCTCCTATGCCATAACCAACTTTGATCTATTTGAGCAATCAAACAACTTTTGCTAGAACTACTTAAATGAAAGATGTTACCTCTAGTTTGAGAGCTAGATGCAATTTCATTTTCAGAGCTCTCCAAGATTCTGCATTTTCCATCCTTGAATCGAACATCATAACCCTTGTCAACCAACTGTCCAACACTGAGAAGATTATGTTTTAGTCCTTCCACATACAGAACATCATTGGTGCAATTCTTACCATCAAAAGAGATGGATCCTTTGCCACGGATTCTACCAGCTGAGTTGTCTCCAAATTTGACAAGCCCACCATATTTTTCAAAACTCACAAACTTACTCTTGTCACTAGTCATATGATGAGAACATCCACTATCAATCACCCATTCATCCTTTTCAACAACTTGAGCAGCCAAAGCACTTTCCATATTTGCATAGCTAGCAAATTCAGTAGACATTGGATCTTCTTCTTTAATAGCAATGAACACCCAATCACCTTCTCCATGATTAGATTTATCATCTTTGACTCCTTATTCAGCTTCCTGGACATAGTAGCAATTCTTCTGGCTTTTGTATCTGTTAAGGTTTGGTTTTGAGAACCTCTCCGGACACCTTGAGGCAAAATGACCAATCTTATTACAAGCAAAACATTTGAGTGGCAACTTTCCTTCATACTTACCGGATCCTCTTGGCATCTGTTTGGCAATGAGAGCTTCAAGATCTGCAGTCTCAATTTCATCATCTTCAAGATCCTTCCTTGTCTTGATAAATCTGTTTGCTCTTCCTGAAGAACTTTCACCCAGATCATATCTTTACTTTCCATACACACTGGCCTTGAATGTAGATTTAGACTTAGGGAGAGAATCACCAAACTCACTCATTTCAAATGCTGAAAGCTTACCAACTAATTGATCCCTTGTGATTGTTGTTACTATCCTGATTTCTCAATGGCTGCAGCCTTGTGCTTGTAAGCTGTAGGTAAGGATCTGAGCACTTTGGCAACAATTTCTGATTCATCCAATACTCCACCTGCATTTTTGATACCGGTCACAAGTTCATTTACTTTCTGCATGTAGGAAGTAATGTTTTCATCTTCACTCATTACCAATCTTTCATATTTACCCTTTAGGCTTTGTAGCTTGGCACATTTAACATATTTGTCACCTTCATACAGATTTTCCAATTTAATCTAGATTTCATGAGCAGTTTGCAAATCCAGGACATTTGCCAATTCGGTATCAGACAGGGTACTCAACAATGTTTTTTTGGCTCGAGTGTTGTGTTCAGCATCTCTGAGTTCATCTATATTTGAAGGTCCATTCTTCGGAATCTTATACACATTCTTGGTTATTGACCAAAAGACATCACCCATACATTCTAGATGACACTGCATGCGTACCTTCCAGAGGGAGTAATTTGTTCCATCAAATCTCAGACTTTCCTTCTTGTAAAACGACATCTTGGATCTCCTCAAGTGATCAAGCTTCTTTTAGAGGTACTTGGCTCTGATACCAATTGTTGGAAATAGTCCAGACAACTGAGAGGGGGGGTGAATCAGTTGTCCCTAAACTTTAACTTTTTCTAAACTTTTTAAATCTTCTTTATAATCAGATTAATGATGAAAACATTTAAGCATAAATCAACACATGAGCAAAAACAACATGAACACACAACACCAAAATTTTGGCGTGGAAAACTTGGTTAAGGAAAAAACCATGGTGGGGGTTAACCCACAAAAATGCATACCCTGCTAAAAGTACTTAAGAAAATAGAAGGCAATGCCTTCGAACGCACTACCTAGAGCTCACTGCTCAAGAAGAGGCTCATGACCTATAAGAAATTATGATTTACATAGAGATAATGAACTGAGAAATAACATCTACATTCATGCCTGAATCAGTCCCTTTGAAGGCTCAAAAAACTTTTTCTCCTATCTTCAAATTCTTCTTCACTGACTCTTCACTCTATACTTCCTTCGCTCCTCTTCTTCTCTGCTCTGCTTTTTGATCCTTTCTTCAGATTTAACTCATTTGTTCAAGGATTCTTTTCAACAACTCCTCAACAAGTATTTATATGCTTCATCAACCTTGGAATGATCAACAAGGTCGGCTAAACTTGACGCAGATCATTACACTATCGACCAAACACAACTGAGACTTGAATAGTTCTCTACAACCATGCCATGCTTCATAAATGTTCTTAGATCATCTGCAACACACCAGGAACATCTGGTTAGCCAAGACTGGGAAGAACATCAACCTCAAAGAAGAAATCTTCAATCAACAAGCTCAAACTTCAATGCGGACCTCCAACATAGTAGCCACACGATCTAGAGACCTCCACAAGCACATTGAAATCACCAATAACATTCACTCTAAACCAAATTACTAGAATCATTTGTATCTTCCTCCGGAACCTCAAGAACACTATCTGCCATGAATGTCAAACTAGAAAGATAGCTTGCAGACCTCCAAACCACGAACCACTGGAGTTGATGATACACACTGATTTCCCAATCATGCCTTCAGATCTACAGACCATAATATTTCACTGCAAAGCAATCTGGACCAACTTACTGTCACACTGTCTCTTCTGAATACTACAAAATTTAGTTCTACTTAGATGGCCATAACTTCTTCAAATCTTCATGCGGACTTCTCAAATCTTAACTGGAGCAACCTTTGACAATCCTCTACACAACCATATGGTCCGCATGCATTGATTGTCATTAATTTTCTCAATATCCTCAATAGTTCGGTCTTCTATACAGACAGTAAAATAGGATACAGTTGACACTAATGGCAACAAGGATATGTTGACATCAATGACAACACCACTTAGGCACATATTTGCAACAAGTCTATGGTTGATAGTTAGTGGTAGAGAAGGTTAGTGCATTTCACCACATTAAGAGATTGGATCTTGTAGTTTTGGGATAAGCTTTGTTTGTGGTTAATGGATCTATTGTTGAAGTTTTAGGAGATTTGGATGATTAGAAGACTATAAATTGACTCATGAGTGTATATGGGTTGATAGTGGTGCACAGTTGGGATTGTTTCTATTTGTGAAAGGTTATTTGGAGTTTGCAACAATAGAGGAATATTTGTGTGGTTTTAATTAATCATTGGGGATGTATGTGGTGTACTGCATGGAGGTTCTCCATTATTTTACCATTTGAATTTGTAAGTTTATAATTTTTGACTGGCAGCACATTTCATGTGGTTTTGGTGTTTGTGCCATTTTTATGGCTGACACAGATCATTTGAAAAACTTGATGATTCTATGTATACTTGGTTGTGAGAGTTTGAAGGCAACTGAAGAAGACATGGTAAGGTAGAAGGTTAGAGAGTAAGTTTTAGCAGTGAGAGGAGTGGAGTGAGGTCTGAGTAGCAAAGTGAGGAACAAGGAGTATGCTGTGGAGTATAATATGAGGAAGCTAATGGGAAGATAGTGGGTGTCATTACAATAGAGTAGTGGTACAATTCTAAAGTTATAGTGTAGTTGAATTATTATTGTGTAGCCCATGTGGTAGGTTTTAGAAGTGGTGTTTCCATAGTGTAGTTGTTTTGTACATGTAAGGAGGCCATTGTGGTGTCCATTTATATTTGAATTATCATTGTGTAGCCCATGTGGTAGGTTTGGAAGTGGTGTTCACATAGTGTAGTTATGTGCATGTGAGGAGCCCACTGTGGTGACTATCCATTTGTAAATCTTAATTTATATGAAACGAATGTGGTCTAGCATGTAAGAGGGCCCATTGCAACAAGTTATGTGGTTGTAAATGCAATGATAATTGTGCAATCTTATATAAATGAGAATGTTGATGGTGTGAGATCTTTGTTGTTTGTGGTTGTTTGTGTGTGTGTTGTTGAGTTGGTTGTAAGGCTGGACAATCCTTCATTGGACCCTCCTACTATGACTGCATTAAGTTTTAATTCACAAGGTATATTAATCCAAGTCACTCTTAGATCCAAAAGGTAATGGATGGGTTATATCATCATGCAAAACCCAATTCTAACTCCTTGGTTTCGGTTATAATAGATATCATGTACATGTTGTACTCTACTTACCCTTGCTTTCAAGTGTTTCAAATCCCATACAATCATTAATAGTAATAAAAAATTATATAAAAAATATTTTTATCAACACTACAATAATATACACCTAGGTATATGAATTTCATCAATATAAATGACCACAAGAAAGTTCAACCCATTCACACGATGTAAGCTACAAAGAGAATTAATCACAATTTGAAATCATTCGAGAGAAAGACGCATTTGTACATAAATTCCTCTTTATTGTATTGAATTATGCAAATAAGATTATTTGTGAAGGCTATGGTGATAGGAAGTGGCCCTTCCAATTTGTAACATCTGATAGAAATACCCTCTTTCCAAGTTCCAAGTTGAGCACAAATAGGCAAAATGCTTTTTATGTCTTATAATGCCTACAATAACTACAACCGCCATGTTTCATAACGTACACATAATTTTTATGGGAGTAATCCTCCCATCACACTTCTCCAAGCATCTAATTTTGAGTGCAGGTAGGCAGGCAGCTAGTTAACATTTAATTGGAAGTTTCTAAAGCATTTTAAACAAACCCTGTTGGATCATATCCTCCATTAAGGCATAGTAAACTGACACCTCTCTACTCCATGGCGCCCATACCTCATAAATTCTCCTCCTTTTTCTTTTCTTTTATGTTTCCTTCTCCTTGCAATCTACCTACCAGAGGGGATGCGTGTTGAGTGAAGAATAGCAGATAAAACTAAAAGAAAACAAACTAAACACACACATAGATATCAACAAAGAGAAGAAAAAATGTTTTTTAATGTGGTTCACCAAATGGCTACGTCCACATAGAGTAGGGGATAGCTGTGTTTCTATTCAAACTAGAATAATACCAATTACAATATATCCGCAACAACTAAAAACTCATACAACAACTTACTCTAATCTTAACCTCCAAAAGACCCATCTCTGTTTGAATCCCAATGAAGGAATATCTAAGAATAACAACATCAGAGAATATATCAGAGTATCAATGAATCTCAAAGACGTTACAATGAGAAAGAGGTGTCAGCCATCGACAGTCCCAAGATTGGGCTTCAGAGATGTTACACTAACAATCTCCCACTTGAAGTCCAATCATGGCTGCAAGAGAGCTACGTAAAGTTATCCCCCACTCTAGGCTTATTGTCACAACTGGACAATGTCAAGAGAAGTCCTATTGAACTTGAACTTCTCCCTTGGAACAATCTTTGTCAAGGCATCCACCAGATTCACTTTCGTGTCAATCTTTTTTACCTGCAACTTACCCTCTTCAAGTACATGCCAAATAAAATTATATCACAACTCTATATGTTTGGTTCAATTATGAAAAGTGGAGTTCTTTTCCAAGTGAATAGCGTTGTTGCTATCACAAAACAAAGTGAAAACAAATTGCTTACACCGCAAATCCCCCAATAAGCGCTGTAACCATATCATCTCCTTTGCTCCTTCGGTGAGAGCAATATATTCAGCCTCAGTTGAAGAGAATGTAACCACCTATTTCAAACGTGAAACCCAACTAATTACAACCCCGGAAAATGTAAACACATAACCTGTTGTAGACCTCCTTTTGTCCAAGTCTTCGACCATATCAAAGTCAACATACCCTTGCAGCTGAGTATCCTATCCTCCAAAACATAAAACATGATTTGAAGTACCTCTCAGATACCATAATATCCACTGTACTGCCTGCCAATGAGGTTTACCTGGATTGCTCATAAATTTTCTCATAACTCCCACTACATGGGCAATGTCTGGACGGGTACAAACCATGGCATACATGAGACTGCCAACTGTAGATGAATAAGGAACACCCTTCATGTGTTCTTGATCTTCTTGAGTTTGAGGACACATGGTTGATGACAAACGAAAGTGATCAACTAATGGAGTACTAACAAGCTTGACATTCTTCATGTTGAACCTATCCAAGATTTTGGCAATATACTTCTCTTGAGACAATATGATTTGTCTCTTCTGTCTATCCCTAATTATTGTCATGCCAAGAATCCTCTTGGCTACCCCTAAATCTTTCATTGCAAAACATTGACCTAAATGTTGCTTTAATTCCCTAACAACCCTCATGTTGTTACCAGTTACCAACATGTCATCAACATAAAGTAAAAGTATGACAAACTCACTATTTGCAAGCCTCTTGAAATAAAGACATGGATCAGATTCACGGCCAATGAATTGATGCTCAGCCATGAAGCTATCAAACTTGTGATACCATTGCCTAAGGGCTTGCTTGAGCCCATATAAACTACACTTCAACTTGCAATATAAGTTCTCTTGCCCCTATTTTGTAAAACCTTAAGGTTGTTCCATATACAAATCTTCTTCAACATCTCCATGTAGAAAGGTAGTCTTGACATCAAGTTGTTCAAGCTCAAGATCCCACATAGTTGCCATACCCAAGACTGCACGAATTGTTGTCATTTTGACAACGGGTGAGAAGATTTTGTTGAAATCAATCCCCTTTTTCTGATTAAAACCTTTCACTACCAATCTTGCGTGGTAGCGTTGTTTGCCTCCATCTTCCTCCTTCAACTGATATACCCACTTGTTCTTTAAAGGTTTCTGATTAGGTGGGAGCTTCACCAAATCCCAAGTATCATTGGCCTATAAAGAGGCCATTTCTTCTTGCATAGCCTCCATCCATTTGTCACACTTGTTGTCATTGCAAGCTTCCTGGAAACTTGTTGGCTCTGCATGATCAGAGACCAATAACTCTAGATGATCAGAAAATAATAATTCATAGTCACAAAATTTTGCCGAAAGGCTCTTCTACCGGGTAGATCTCCTCAATTGAGATGGTTGCTCCCTCAAGTTACTCTCTTCAAGTATGGTGCTCGGTTGAGGCAAACTGCCTTGTACCTGAACATTTCCATGTTCAAAATTTTTACTGTTTCTGTAGACTACCCTGTGGCAGTGGTGAATCAAGCCACTTATGGATCTACAAGTGAAATTTCTCTGGCAGCGTATGAGTTTGTGAGGATGCTGCAAATCTTTCCATGGGCTGTGAGGAAACTTGAGAGGGCAGTGATAAATGTGAAGTGAATAGGGGTTGCGTTGAATTGTCCACTGGCAACGAGGAAGCTTCTAAAGGCTACATATAAGTTTGTAAAGGCATCGTAGAATTGGGTATGACCTACGTATGACTTCCATCAAGTTGCGTATGACTTCCATCTAGCTGCGTATGACTTCCATCTGGTAGTGTATTACCAATAGGAAGTGAAACAAATGTTAAAGGCTATGTTTGTATTTGAACTTGATGGCTTGGAAATAAAGACTACATTTTAGTATTAACAGGCAGCATAGGAAATAAAGTTAACTCCTGCTCTTTTTGAAGATTCAAAGGCAATGAATGGTCTTGGAAAGGTTGTGAAGAGTTGTCTACAGGTTGTGAAACATTGAATCTCCCCTATGTTTCTTTCACATTTGTTGCATTTTCAGACATATCAACCTATATATATTCTTTTGATGATGTCCCCTATTTTTGCAGGGAAGGAAAGACTTTTCATTAAAAACAACATCCCGACTGCAAACAAGTTGCTTGGTGACTGGATCCCACAAACAAAACCCATATTGTTTTTCACCATAGCTGATAAATATGCATCACTTAGACTTGGATTCCAACTTCGTTCACTTTTCCTTGGGAACATTGGCAAATGCTTCACAACCAAAAACTCGTAGATGAGAGTAAAAAACTCTTTTTCCCAACCATACTTCTTCTAGAATATCAAAATCCAATCTGGATGAAGGGATTTTGTTAATTATATATACAGCTGTGTTAACCGTCTCTGCCCAAAATTCCTTGCTTAGGCCTGCATTAGACAACATACATCGAGCCCTCTCAATAATGGTTCTATTCATCCTCTCGGTTGTACCATTTTCTTGAGGAGTGAATGGGACTATTTTGATCCATCTAATGTCATTATCTACCACATAAGCTATCAAATTCCAAAGAAAAAAATTCTCCCCTATTATCAGTTTGCAAACATTTGATTTTATGCCCAATTTGATTCTCAACCATGGCTTTAAAAATTTTGAATTTAGAGAAAACTTCTAATTTTCTATTCATCATGTAGACCCACACTTTACGAGTACAATCATCAATAAATGAGACAAAATAATTAGCTTGTCCAAAATAGGTTACTTCCATAGGTCCAAACACATCAGAGTGGATGAGCTCTAAAGGTGTTGTCCGCTTGTCATGACTAGTCTTCAAGAAGTTGATTCACCTTTGTTTTCCATGGAGATAATGCTCACATAACTCCAAATCAACAGACTTTAAACCAGGAAGTTGATCCCTCCTTAACATAGTTCTTCAAGTCCTCTTTTGCTCATGTGTCGAAGCCTTTTATGCCAAACTTCAGAACCATTGTCCACAATCGCCATTACATCTCCCACTTCAGCTATATTCTCTAGCATATATAGACTGCCTAGTTTGTGTCCTTTTGCAATCACCAAGGCTCCCTTGGTTACCTTCCAAGAATCTAATGAGAAATTGTTATTACACCCTTGAGCATAAATCTAACTTACAGATATCAGATTGCATTTCAGCGAGGGAACATGTCTTACATCTCTCAAAATCTATTTGTTTCCATTTTTCTATTGTAGCATGACATCACCTTTGCCTGTTATTTCACATGCTTTGTTATCACCAAGAAAAACTCTACCAAACTGATCTTCTTGATAGTTTGTGAAAACCTCCCAGCATGGAGTAGCAAGGAAAGAGGCACCAAAATCCAACACCCACGAATCCACAGAAGTGTCACTTGCTGATAAAACCAAAATACCTACATCCTTGTCATATGCAGTGTTAGCTTTGCTATCATTTACCTTCTCTTGTGTCTTTTTGTAATGCCAACAATTCTTTTTTGTGTGACCCGCTTTGCCACAAAACCAACATTCTCCATTTCTTCCCTTGGACTTCGATCTTTTTGTAGATTTGGACCTTCTTCTGTTGTTATTTTTGCCTTTATCTTGAGGCCTTCCCCTACTAACGGCAGTCAAGACGTCTCTGGTTGTTTTATTTTACCCTCTTCTCATATATTCATTGAGAAGTGTGGCTTCAACATCATCATACCTCAACATTGTTTCTTTTTTCTTATCCTCTCCTTCTTGGGATCTACTTTTTCCAGATACCTAATTGCTTATGGTCATTATCACATTGTCCCAGCTATCGAGAAGAAAGCACAATAGCAACATGGCTCTCATTTCTTCTTCAAAGTTTACACCAACAGAAAGTAATTGACTAATAACAACATTAAATTCATTTAAATGGTTCGATATGCTGTTACCTTCTTTCATCTTTAAGTTTACCAATTTCTTCAACACGAAAACTTGATTTGTTGCTGAAGCTCTTTCGTACATATAACACAGCTTGTCCCAAATCTGTTTAGTTGTCTCTGTAGCAACGTTGAAGAGGACATTGTTGGACATCGATAAAATAATAGTTGTAGCTGCCTTTTGGTCGTTCTTGACATTATAGTCTTCATCTGACATCTTCTCCAGCTTCTTAGACTTCCCTTGTAGTGCAATAGCAAGATCCTTCTAAATCAACAAAGCGAGAATTTGAAGCTTCCACAAACCGAAGTTCTGTCCCGAAAACTTTTTGATCTTCCATTTATCTACTTCCTCCATTTTCCTAGAAATTCTTCACAGATTTCCAACCAGCTCCGTCACTGAGTTTTGATACCAATTGTTGAGTGAAGAATAGCAGATAAAACTAAAAGCAAACAAACTAAACACACACATAGATAACAACAAAGAGAAGAACAAAGGTTTTTTAACGTTGTTAACCAAATTGCTACGTCCACATAGAGCAGGGCATAGCTCCGTTTCTATTCAAGCTAGAATAATATCAGTTACAATATATCTGTAACAACTAAAAACTCATACAACAACTTACTCTAATCTTAACCTCCAAAAGACCCATCTCCATTTGAATCCCAACGAAAGAATGTCTAAGAATAACAACATCAGGTAATATTAGAGTATCAACGAATCTCAGAGATGTTACAATGAGAAAGAGGTGTCAGGCATTGGCAGTCCCAGGATTGGGCTTCAGAGACGTTACACTAACAATGTGATAGGTAATCGGTTGTTTTTTATCAATCCAGTTTTCAAAGTTAATTTGCCAATAATAGTTCAGCTTTGATTTTTCTCCAAGAACAGGGACAACAATTGTTTTTCTTGGACTAGTTCTTATATCAAAAGATTCATTGCAATCTCTTAACCTTTTTTTGTATAAGAGATTTTATATTACAAGAATATGATTTGTGGAAAGTGAGAGGCATAAAAGGGTGTGGTCAGTTAGATGTTTAAAAAATGCAAATTCAAATTTAAATGTGTCTTTATTCTGCATGATGTTGGAGCACTAACCTTTAAGATTTCTCTTTTGATCAAGGAATAGATTGCCTTTACTACTCTATTGACTTGCTCAAGTCTTATTTTTGATTTCTTTCAACAAATTCACATTTAGTGTCAATTATTAGAAATTTAGTTTGTTTATTCATTTTTCATAGTTAAATGATATATTTAAAGATCACTATTATATATATAATTTTGAAGTTATATTTTCAAGTATATATGAAGAGGTTAAATGTATGAGGTTAAACATATATAATAGTACTATTGAAAATAAAATAAAAATTTAAGTATTTTATAAGATTTTGTCTCTATATACCAAGAATATTATAGAGATTGGATGGTAGACATTAAATATTTGTATCTTTTTTTTTGAGATCCATTTTAGTCTTTATCACTTTCTTTTCAAAAATTTAACTTAGTTTTAAATGTTCCACTTCAAAACAACTAGATCTAGAAATTTCACTACTAATAACTAGATATTATTATTCATACCTTTTCTGATAATATTATTTATATAATTGTAAAGGAAAATGATGGGTGTTGTAGAGATCTAATACCACGCTTATGGCACCACCTCACCACTTGTAGCACAAGAGAACTCAATACTACTCCTCATGTGTGCAAATTAATTGAGGGGATGCTACATTGTTGTAGTCAATGCTCACAACCTCTATTGGAAGTGAAATATTACTCACCCCAGGTAGTCCTACAACCACTTGAGTTAGTTTCTACTAGCCCACACCTAGCACCATAATTGCTATAGGTGACTTATTCCACTTGATGTTGACCTTCTCCAATTGCTATAGTTAACCCTAATCCAAACATTTATCAAAAGGAAAAGGAATCCAAAATCACACATGGATAAGGGTACACGACACCCAAAAGCATACAATAAAGAAAATAACTATTTCTTCATTAATATAACTCCAAATACAATCTGCTGACATTTTGTTAAACAACTACATTACAAGAGGGAATGGAACCTCCCATATCTCGCAACAACACATTAATTTGCTCTTCCTCTGTCTCACCTCACAGTTGTACTAAAACCAATATGTTCCCTTTCTCTCCCTTCAAGGCGTTCCTCAATTATTTTATTGCATGGAGACAAGATATCACTCCCATGAAATTACTATTCCCTCTCTCTATTTTTTGATTCTCTCCCTTAGAAATCTTCCACTTGACTTCTTCCTCTGTTAGCCTTTCTTGGGTGCCCACTCATGTAGGGACTAATGAAATCTCTAAAAGCATCCCTTTCCCTAATGCATTCCCCTTAACTCTTGTCACATGCCTTTGTGTTGCCTTATCATGCCAACACCAGTTAGGAACCCCTCTTCACCTAGCCCTATCTATTTTCTTTAAATCTTTTGCTCTATGTTTCTTCCATGCACTTTTCCAACTCTCCTATTTTCTCCTCTTCACACACACCACTCCAATTTTCTCCAACCTCACCAAATGTCCTGCCATTGACATTATATGTTGGTGGCTTCCTTATATTTTCCTATTACATGACCTTCTTTTGATTTCTTCTTCCACGTGTCCTTGCTACTCACCCTATAGCTTGAAGTTAAAATTTACATGTTTTCTTTGAATGGCCACATAGTTTTTTGGCTCTCTCTTTTCTCACACCAGTCACACCTTCTTATTCCCTCAGAAATCTTCTCTAATTCTCTTGGTGCCTCTCTTCTTTAAAAAAAGCATTTTTTCACACCCATCTCCCTACCTAAGTGCTCGAAATGCCTGCAAATCAAATGTTATCTCCACAAACTTTGAATTGTCCTTGGAAATGTGAATCCTTCCCACATGCATCAAGTACTATACATGTAACAATAGGTTGGTGGAAATGGATCTAAAACAATTTGATCATGCCAAATATATCCTTTGAATCGTCTTGTTACAATAAATGCACTTTTTGTTTAAATATGCGACCTTCCTATTTTGCGCACCAAGAGCTACAATAAGTGTTGGATACACTTGAAAGGAAACAAGGTATGTGGAAACACTTCCTACATTGATCTACTGAGGAAAGATTTATGCAAATTTTAACTTTTATAGTTACAGATTAAGATGCACATTAACAGAAAGGTAATAACATCATCCAAATGCAAATATAAAACTCACAACACAAGATATATGTGGGGGAAACCCTTTCGAGTGAAAAACCCCACTCCAAAACTTGCACAATGTATTATCAAATCAAAATATGATTACAACACACTTTCAATTCAAACTCTTTCAGGAGTACACAATGCCGATTTTCATTCACATCTCATGACCTTTCACATTCTCCAGTGGCTTATTTATCAAGCCTCTTTGGTGGTTATCCAATATCAATTTATCCATGTCGGCCAATAACAAAATAACTGCCTATGCCTTTATTAAATATAGAGGCCCCACAGGATGGGCTCTGTCCCCCTGCACTCCCCCGTTAATTATTTTGGGGGAAACCATGGCTAACAAGTCACCAAAATTTATCTTGCTACATGTACACAAGGTGCTGACACATGGCAAAACTATGCCAAGTCAACATGGGATCCTACAACATAGTGCTGAATAAATAAATACAATATTAGGAACTTACAAAGGTTGAGACACCTTAATTCCCAACAACACTAACCTCCAACCAAATCTATTTAGGATCTCTTGTAGTCCTCCTTGTGTACACCAATGATCCATCAATGCTACCGCATTGGTAGTTGGTTGGAAGGCTCTCAAAATAGGTGGTAGAATGCAAATTTTGAAATCATGGCAATAAATGGGCTAGGGGAAAGGATCCAATTGCTGAGCATGTTCCAATAGCTATGATAGTATTTGTGGATTTAAGGCCCAATATTTTTAAAAATTTAACACTAGTAGTTGTGACTTTAAGGTTGTTAGTATTGACTATAAGTACTAATAATTGAATGAAATATGCCCTTTAGATCTAAACAACAACCAATCATGTGATGCCACATCAACACACCAACAAAACATGACTTAATGCACAACTATTGGTCTACCCTTTTTTGGGTCTTTTTGGACACTCTTCTCCTCTACCCCACTCTCCATGAGATCTTATATAGGTTGCCCATCCCCATCTCTCCATCTATGGGATGCTCACATGGCACCCATACCTACTCATTACCTCTTAATGCAATCTCCTTCATTCTCTTTTATTGTTGTTTGGTCCTCCTATTTATCCCTCTCATTGGTAAAATTGGTGCACATTCATGGCTTCTCACTTTGCCATTCTCCAAGGCTTTTATCTTTGCCTCAGTCTTCCTCAAGGCCATCAACACTACCTTGAACTTCTCTACAAAGCCTATTGGTACCACAAATCTTTCTTCATCCTCACTGTCACTATCTACCCTTTCATGAGCATAACCTCTCCTGTCACCTTCTAATACATCTATCCTTGCTTGTAATCCCCTTTATAACATCCATCACTCCATCTAGTCTTCTTGTTATGTCTACTATAGTAGCCTTAGTTTCTCTCTTCCTCGGTGGCATCTTGCTACCCTAACTCTCTCTTTCTCACCACTACAACTCATCTCTTAGCTACAACCTTCTTTGCTATAGGGATAAATATAAATATAAATTAATGCAATTAATAAATATGAATTAATCTAATAAATCTGAGCAAAGCATAGGTAAATCAAAATATTAAATCCCAATATAGGAAATTGAATACATGTGATTTAGGTTATTAGCTTTGGAAACAACAATGAATATACGAATTTGATATAGTGCACAACTTGATGACCTAATACAAATATGGTACTTTAGAGTACATGCTACTTAGTCTTTTGTATAGACGTGCTCTTTTGTGAGTTAATTCCACAACTATGGATCAATTTCGTGTCATGAATACCTAATCTTTGAGGCCCATGATCTTGATTTGGTGTACTATGCATTTCTATCTTCTACTTTATTGGGTTCTCTAGTCATAACTAACTATTAAGGATTGAACCTCTTTAAAAATACCTTGGGTAGATCACTAGATCATATTGTAGCCAAGTTCTCCTAGGTCGATCTCCTTGATTAGAATGAATTTATAATCATGATAAATATTAATAAATAGCAGGAAAGCATGCAAGTGAGTTAAGTGTTGATTTTGATTCAAATATATGTTCTTTTTCTAGTGCTCCAAATCAAAGTATTTCTATAGTTTCTCCTTGAATGCTCTAGGATTTTAAATGAGGATTAGATGATCAATTAATGTTCAAATGTATGTAGTTTTTCTAATTTTTGTTATAAGTAATTGTATGTGTTGTAGTTTAATTAGTCAATAGTCTATCATTACATTTATTTTTAGTGCTACACATGTCCAAACCCTTGTGTTTACAAGGGTTGTGTAGCATACCTTGTTACAATTTCTTATCATTTGGAGGGTTACATATGTGTTCAAAAAATGACTATGTGAAATTGGAGATCTTGATTACCATGCATCATTTGGTTAAAATGTACATGTGGTATGTCAACACACATAGACAACCAAACCAAAATATAATCATTCAATTGAAATTTCATGTAATAGTTATTTGACAAGAAAATGAGATATTATAATATAACTATGTTTAGAGTTGATGTTATTGATAAGATACATGCCTTCAAAGAAATTTTGAAATTGTATCATTATTGGGTTTATTTGGAAATAATCATCAATACTAATATTTCTATACCTTTGAAGTCACTTCTTTTTATAAAATCATCAATTTTCTTTTCAAAATTATTATACCCATGAAATTATTAACAACTAATGATAACACCTAAAAGTGCTATTGAATGATTGATAAACACAAATATTTATATCCTTGTTCAGTTAATGACTCTAAAAATATAAATGAATGTAATTAAATACCTTCAAATACACAAACATAACAATAATCATGCAAACATGCATTTAGTTGGTTATAGACACAAAGGAATAGGTGGCATGGGAATGTTTTGAAATAAGTGTATGCATGGGAATGATAAACAATTGAATATGAAAATGCTTAGAATGAGTGGGAATATGGATAAAATGAGTGGTAATGTGTAAATGGAAAAGTAACAACCTAGGGGAAAGATCTTGACTTGGCACAATAGTGTGCCACACATCAATATGTTATTGCATTGAGCCATTCTCTCAAAATGAAGACAAAACTAAATAGGAATTGGCATGGGTTTGTAAATTTCACCATGCATTATGTGATGGACTATACAATCGTTACATACATTTACATTACATATAGTTAATGATATATGGTAATTGTTATGTTGTATAATAATACTTCAAAAATTATATTTTTTTACCTAAAAATTATTATTTTTTAAATAGATAAAGAGAGAAAAATAAGATAATGAGTACAAACCTTTTTTTTTTTAAAACTTCCAAAGAAACAAAACATTCTAGCCTTTATTATTATAATTAAAAAAATTGTTAAATAGTTAACTTAAAAAAGAAGAAAAATATTAAAAATAATCTTATATTTAAATATTTAATAAACTTAAAAATATATAGTTATACAAGAAAATTTCTCTCTTAAAAATATGTTTTAAATTGTTTATATTTTTTATAATAATTTTTAAACTAAAATAACTCTCTAAATTATTATATATTTTATAAGAATATAGAAACATAACAAATTATATTATACTATTAAAAATAAATGAATTATAAAACATAATTTAAAATTAAAATCAATTATAAATCATCAAATTTAAAATCATCTCTTATAATTTTTAAACAATCTCCACAATAGAAGTGTTACATTTAAATGTACAACCACCATTAGAAAAATATTTTAATTGATTATAATCAAAACATTTTAAATTTCTCTTTTTTTTTTTTTCAAAAAAGGATAAATATATTAACTAAAAACTATAAAAAGTTACAAAGAATTTTCAAACTGTAGTTAACAATCTCACTACCTCAAGAAGTTAGAACCAAAAGAAACCACAAAACCATCAAAACACATAATACTAAAAACTAGCACTTGCACCCTTTGGAGGTTCAAGGGATAAGCCGATAGGAAATTTGAGGTAAGAATCAATGTTTTAATAATATATGAAGTAGAAATGATATGAGCAAATTTAACCATTAAAATTATAAACATTGTTTATAACTTATTATCATAGCACAAGATGAATACAATATTTATAGACATAATATTCCATAGCCAATATAAATAATCAAGAATACTTATAAGACATTATTTTCCACTTCTAATGTCATCCTTTCACAAAATAAGAATAGATGTATATTTTTGATAGGTTGATATAAATAGAGAATTAAATGTTGTTTATAAGCCAGTGTCACTACTAAAACACTTTTTAATATTTTATTTATTTATTTAATCTATAAACTAAATGATTATACATTATTTATAATTTTATTTGTGAACAGTTGCAAAGATTTTTAGTCCTTGAAGCTAAATTAAATGTTTTGTCAAAACCAAACCATCAAAGCCGCAAGTGGCACTATTTTAAGTGGAAAACATTTGGAACATTGAGATTTGAAAAACTTAGACTATAATTAAGCAATATGGGGCTTGGGGAACTTGAGTAAAAACCAAAAGAAATTATATTTCTATTTAAAATTTGAGTGATTATTATTTTATATGTGTGTTTAATTGGGATAGTTATATAATATTGATCACACATAATTAAGATGATTATATACTATCAATTAATTATTATATATATTAGTAGTTTAAATATGTTTTTAGTGCAAACTATATAAAAAATAGTAATAAGACATTTGCTTTGTTTTCTAAATTTTTTTCTAAATCATATAAATTTATTTTAACTCTTAATCTATATATTATTTTTAATACAGTTGAAAACAAATAACTCATGCCAGCATATCAAATTGCAAGATTTGAGGTGTGACCTGAAGGGACAAAAGAATCACCTTCGAGGAATCGATCCAAAGCAGTGGAGGAAATCTTTGTTTTATTTAAAGGTATTTGCATCAGTAATTTTTTTTTAGCACAAAAACTATTAATTTGTTTTTTTAAGCACAAAAACTAAAAAAATCTATTTTCTGCAATTTCCTTAACCATAGAAAACCCTTGAAACGCCATTACTGCATTTTTTAAAGATATGCCAAAATTTATTTCAATGCAAGATCTTTCCACAATACATCTATATCCACAATACCTGCAGTTTTGAAGGGGTAATAAGGTTGTCGGTGGTGCTACAACAAAGTAGTCCTATCTGTATAAAACACGCATGCTTGCACGAGCCATCAGTTTTAAACAACACACCCCGTCACTTGAATTGCTTGTACCATATAGCCCAAATTACTCATCATCTCTGGACTTGCAGAAACCCATAGCAAGCTGCGCAAGAATACCCCTGGCAATGGTGTTGCCTTATGTAATCTCTTTTCCATTATCCATATATGAAATTGTTTAGATGTTTAGTGTGATACTGCAGATCCAAACAGATTGAATGCTTGTTATTTTAATAATTGAAGTGTTTCTGGAAAAACTGTGCGTTGTTTTTTTTGCCTCAACATGGACTATGGAAATATCATGTCTACAATGCTTGTTATCTTGTCATTCTATTGGAAGCTTTTATACACAACCTTGGTGGTGATCAAAGGTAGTATAGTAAAACCTTGGCTGTGATCAAAAGTAGTATAGTAAATGGCCGCCAGCATATGCATTTATTATAGAGAATTTGGATTTTATCTTTAAATGCATTTACTGCAAATAAAACTATCCTATCTATTGAATTAGATTGACCCAGATTTTATGCAAAGAAAACTATCCTATCTTCCACGGATCAGCCCCCATATGATCCAACTTATTAATAAATATTAGCCTAGGAACACCTCCGCATCTGACGATCAACAGTAATAGACTGGCTTTGCACCCCACCAACATTGCAAAGGACTAGAATAGCACCATCCAAAACACGCAACACGCAATGCTCGCTCCACTTCAATAGTGAAGTCAACATGACCAGGTGTATCAATAATATTAACTTGGAAAAAATAATTCAATTCAGATTCAGATGTGGGATAATTTATGTGCTCCTATGGATGCACATTCATAAGTGAAAATGTCAAATAACAAAGCCATATGTTGTAAGAAAGTTCCAGATTCATAATTAACTGGCATAGCTATTGATTGGTATGACTTCAAATTATAATTAGTATGGCTTTAAATCATAAAAAAAAAATTAATGAAATGTATGCCTCTTTTTAAGAGGTTATATCGGACAAACATTATAAATCCTAGAAATCTGAGACTCTTGTTCAAGAACCAACCATGTGGAACTTTCCTGAAGTTCTTCAAGTTATAAGACATTTTATATTTTCTCCACAAGTTCTTCTGCCCATTCTTTTATTTCATGCCCTCAATTTTTTTTAGTCTATTTATTCATAACATACTCTCACCAAAAACTACATTCCAGGTTCAACAGATATTTTGGCCTTTGAAATTGTGTGCATGTTTATACAGTAGGCCATTTGTATATAGATTTAAAAAAAAAAAAAAGAAAAGATATGTTATAAAGAACTATAAAATAATTGATAGGTTCCAATGCTGGATCCGACTCCACTTTTCAGACTACACTATTTAACCAACTGAACTTCCATTTATAAATGTCAAGACTCTTGAATCTAATGGTCTTGACAGTTGAAATGAACCATTGACATATAACTAATTCTATTATCTACTAAGTATTCTGGCCTATTATCCTACTGAAACCCTTCCCCCATCCCATGATCTCATGAATGTAGTTTATCGGCACAAATCAACTTACTCATTTATTGGCAAACTGGTGAAGTTGCAACAAGCAAAAGAAAATCGAAAGGACAAACTGAAATTGGTGGCTATTTTAGTAAAGTCAAATGGACAACCAATATAGTTTATTCCATACAATTGTCAGGGTTTATCAAAGAATCAAATTTGGGCCTTATTTCTAGTTCACACTCACTTTGAGTATCAATTAACCAAGATTAATCCTCCACAATAAACCTCATTTCTTGGGACGGCTTGCAGGGGAAAAATGAGACGGCTTGCAGAGGAGGTTGTTGACTACCATGATTAAAGAGGGAAATGTTAAAAAAACAGAGAATTGTGGATCAAAATTGACAGCAGAAGAAATAAACTTCCAAAGTAGAAAGATAACAGGACTTGAAGCTAGGATTTTACTGTTCTACGGTGCCTTTTGGCAGCATATCACTCCTTTGATTTTAGCTCTGTGGGTCCCATAGACAGTTTTGGTCCCATTAGTTCATACGCATTACTCATTAAATGAGATGATTGCTAAAAATAGAGGCCATAACTAAACATAGAGATACCCATCAGTCAGAGCTTTAGCAACATACGAAGGAAAGGTAAAGAGATCTAACTCAAATTTAACAACGTATAAGGCAAACAAATAAGGCAACTAACATGCTGAGTGAATGCTTGTTTTAAAACGTATAGATAAGCTGCAGATTTATTATTGTTTATAATATGAGCACATTAATAATCTAAAACAGTGCGTACGTGGCTCAAACATAGTGTCAGCATATGTAAGGGATGGGAAACATGTAACTTCGGGCCTTTGGAAAAATCTAGGCCTTACACATCTACTACGCCCTTTTTTTCTAAATGAATATTGCCTCTGCATGTTCTTTCGCCAAAACTCTCTGGTAGTGAACAATTACAATCTATCAGTTATCTCTGAGGAACTCAAATTCTATGCATAGCGATCAATCCATAAGAATTTCTTAAGAAATCATCCAGTTCTTATCGAGGAAAGTGCAGAAAAGATCAACAGAATGCGTCCAAGTGACAGAGGCGACGGTCGCCGCGGCGGCAACAGAGGCATCCTTGGTGGAGGGTTTCCAGAACTTACAGACCCATTTGAGGGATTCGGCATATTTGGCGGAGGCATAGGAGGGCGTAATCTCATTGAGGATTTCTTTGGCCGCCATCCGTTTGACGATCCCTTTTTTCCAGCGGCCATTTGGAGGTTTGTTCGGCACTCCGGGCAATCTGTTTAATTCTGGGGGTTTGCTGGGAGGCAGCAGGTTGAAGATATCACTTGAAAATTCTCATGGATTTGAAAAAGTTCAAATTCTCCAGTGGGAAACTAATGTGGTATTTAAAGAATAAAGAAAGAAAAGAAGAAGAAAAATAACCTGATGACCGTCCCAAGTGCAGTAAGGGGCAGTAGATTGAATGGTAATTACTTTTTTATGCTGCAAATCCATGGAGTCCATCTTAGCACCCACGCCGTCTTTTCCACGGACCTCATGGATCTCATGAATCCTCCCTGTGTAGAAAAGTATTCTTTCTGTCAATGTTGTTTTCCCAGAATCTATGTGAGCCGAAATTCTAATGTTACAGATTTTGTCCACGGTGTCCATCCATCCTTCTTTCTCTTCTTTAGGCCGAGCAAGCCCTGCGAAATGCCTTAGACCAGCAAGGAATGGCAGAGGAAGTTCTGGACCATAGTGCTTAGAGAACAGGGCTCGAGCCAGAGCCAGAAGACGAGTTGCGCTTCCCTGAGCCATGGCCTGCGCCCTTTAAGCCCACCCCTCCGTGCGCAGGTTGGTGAAGTAGGAGGATTAACCGGACCCATTGGATTTTGGAGCGAGACCTAGATTCCACGACCCACAGACTATGTCACAGGTGCGAATACCATTACAATCCCTAAAAATTCATTTAAATTCATCTTACTAATCGTCTGTCTATTTATACACAACCTTAACCTTGGCCGTGATCAAAGGCAGTATAGTAAAGCCTTGGCTTTGATCAAAGGCAGTATAGTAAATGGCCACCAGCATATGCATTTACTACAATGAATTTAGATTTTATTTTTAAATGCATTTACTGCAAAGAAAACTATCTTATCTACCATGACAATTGAATCAGATCGACCTAGATTTGATTTTATGCATTTAATGCTCTGAAACAGTTTTCAGAGCACCCGCGAAAAAAACAACGGCGTTAGACAGTTTTCAGAGCACCGGTGAGGAAAAACAACGGCATAAATTTTTTTGACGGCGTGAGACAATTTTCCGAGAACTACAATGTTCACATATAACCGATGCGTTTTTAGATCAGAAAATCTGCCATCCGCTACCGGCGTGAAGATTTTTACGGCGTGAGACAATTCCAAGCACTATGATGCTCACAACTAAAAGCCTATCGGCTAACTATCCAAATAATTATTATGAAGCTTTAAAAACTAGAAGAAGATGGGATATTCCAAACTTAATATTTAATCAGCCCGGCTATGTCTATACTGGTTGTTGGGGATGCTGCATTTTTGCTTTATCTTTCACTCCGCATGCGAACCCTGCTAACTCAATTGCTGCAGATATTTTTCCTAATTTTTTTCCCCTTACAATTCCTCCCGGCAAATGCGGGTAATCCGAATAAAGTTTTTTTTATCCTCGAAATAAAGTTGGGTATTACCAGTTTGCCACACATCAAAGTTAAAGTTCTATTTTTTTAAAAAAATCAAAATTAATTTTTTAATTTTAAAAGTAAAATAGAAAAAGGCAAGTTTCATGTTAGTTGGTAAATCATAAATTAAAGTTGAAATTATTTTTATATATATTTTTTTAAATTAATGTTTAAGTTTATTCTATATTAAAATAAAACAGGTTTTTAAAATTTTTTATTCCTATTTTTTTTTCCTAAAATCAAAATTAAAAGTTATTCTATGTTAAAGTAGAATAAGTTTTCTATTTTTCCCAAGTTCCATGTTAATCCACTTTAAATGGTAAAGTACAAATCAAAGTTAAAATTATTCCTATATTTTTTCCCCTAAATCAACTTTAAAGCTTATCTATGCTAAAGTAAAACAGGTTTTCTATTTTGTTTCCCACAATTTCCATGTTAGTCCAATCTAAATGGTAAACCACAAACCAAAGTTGAAATTATTACTATACTTTTTGTTCTTAAAATTAAAATTAAAGCTTATTTATGCTAAAGTAAAATAAGTTTTTTTTACCACAAATCAAAGTTGCAATTATTCCTATATTTTTTTTCCTAAATCAAAATTAAAGGTTATTCTCTACTAAAGTAAAATAGATTTTCTATTTTATTTTGAGCAAGTTCCATGATAGTCCAATCTATTTGATAAAGCATTTGAAATTATTCCTATATTTTTTTCCTAAATCAAAATTAAAACTTATTTTATGTTAAAATTACTCCAATTAAAATTGAAATTATACCTATTATTTTTCTTTTTTTCACAAGTTCCATATAAGTCCATTCATTTAGATTGGTATAAATAAATAAATGATATTAAATTGACACCTCCCCACAATCAAAGATCCACTATTATCCTTGAGTAGTCACTCCGGTCCCATTCACTAATCTCTGTCTCCTGCTAGAAACGTTACGTACGTTCGATTGGAGTAACCTTGGCAGGGTATAGAGGCTCTGTTGTTAAAAATTGTAGACAAAGAATGTGCAGAAAATAAAAATAATACACATAGAAAAGAACAATCAGACACACAAGATTTTAAAGTGGTTCACCATAAAAATGGCTACATCCACTATCGACAGCAGGGGACACTCTTTTATTAATCACTTCATCCATCTTACATATAGAGCATCAGCAACTCTAAAAACATTCCCTAGAAAACAATATCCAAAACTCATATCCAACACCGACTTCCTTCACCAAAAAGAGGAATAAAATGACTCAGAGAAAATCGAATACATGCAAGGAGTCGACAGATACAAGAATAACCGTTTCAATCATGAAGATTGCAGTCTTATCCTAGAGGGAATAAGCCATTACGTTGGGCTTCACAAAGCCATGTACCCAACAATCTCCCACTTGAAGACCAATGGGAATGGTAAAAGGACTGCTCAGAGATATCCCCCACAATATGCTCAGTGTCACATAGGAACAATATCGAGAGAAGCTCTACAGAACTCAAACTTCTCTCTGGGTACAATTTTGGTTAATGCATCCGTCGGATTGACCTTCGTGTCAATTTTTGTGACCTGCAACTTGCCTTTGTCAAGAACATGGTGAATAAAAAGATATCTCAGCTCAATATGCTTTGTTCGACTGTGAAATGTAGAATTTTTGGCCAAGTGAATAGCACTATTGCTATCACAAAACAAAGTAAAAATTGATTTCAGACACCCCAGTTCAGCCAACAAATGTTGTATCCATATCATCTCTTTTGCTTCTTTAGTGAGAGCAATGTATTCCGCCTCAGTTGATGAGAGAGAAATGACCTATTGCAAGCGTGAAACCCAACTAATGGAAGCCCCGTCGATGGTAAACACATATCCAGTGGTAGACTGGAATTTATCTAAATCTCTAGCCATATCCGAATCAACATATCCTCTTAGCTAAGTGTCCTGACCACCGAAACATAAAACATAATGTGAAGTACCTTTTAAGTACCTCAAAATCCATTGAACTTCCTGCCAATGTGATTTGCTCGGATGACTCATAAATCTGCTCACAACTCCCACTGCATGAGCAATATCTGGATGAGTACACACCATTGCATACATTAGACTGCCAACTATGGATGACTATGGGATAGATTTCATTTGTTCTTCCTCTTCCTAAGTTTTAGGACACAATGCTGAAGATAAGTGAAAATGATTAGCCAAAGGAATAGAAACAGACTTGGCATTAGTCATATTAAATCTATCTAAAACTTTGTTAATATATTTAGTTTGGGATAATCTGATTTGTCTCTTATTTCTGTCTCTAATTATTTGCATCCCAAGAATCCGTTTAGTTGGTCCTAAATCTTTCATGGCAACACGTTGAACCAATTATTGTTTTAGCTCACGAACAATTTTCACACTAGTGCAAGTAACTAACATATCATCAACATAGAGCAAAAGAATGACAAACTCACCACTAGCAAGCCTTTTATAGTAAACACAAGGGTCTGATTCACAGCGAGTGAATTTATGATCAGTCATGAAGTGATCAAATTTAAGATACCACTGCCTTGGGGCTTGTTTCAGCCCATACAAGCTCTGCTTCAACCTGCAATATAGATGTTCCTGACCCTGTTTGGCAAATCCTTCTAGCTACTCCATATACAATTCCTCTTCAATATCTCCATGAAGGAATGTTATTTTGACATCAAGATGCTCTAGCTCAAGATCCTAGATGGCTACCATGCCCAAAATAGCTCAAATTGTTTGCATCTTCACAACTGGTGAAAAAATTTCATTAAAATCAATACCTTTTTGTTGATCAAAACCCTTCACAACCAGCCTGGCCTGATAGCGTTTATGACCCTCATCTTCCTCTTGCAATTGGTAGACCCATTTATTTTTCAGAGGTTTATGATTTGGTGGAAGAGGAACCAAATCCCAAGTGTCATTTGCTTTCAAAGACTCTATCTCTTCTTTCATCACCTCTAACCATTTCTCTGAATTTGCATATGTGCAAGCTTGTTTAAAAGTGGAAGGCTCTGATAGATCAGTTAGCAATAATTTGTAGTCATCATATTTTGTCGGTCGCCTCTTATCATGGGTAGACCTTCTCAATTGAGGACCCTGTTCTGGTTGCAAATTTGCGTCTTCCAAATTCAGTTTTTGTAACTGATGTTGAACTCCTTCTAAATCAAATTGTAAATTCCCCTGTTGGTGGACATTGCCTTCACTGGTTTGCCTTTGTAGAAAACTACCCTGTACATTGCTATGTTGAGACAAACTTCTCTACCTTTGTATATATTATGTTCAATGCTCTGACTCTGGAGTCCAATTGATTGTGGCAACAAACTGCTGCTAGCTGTTTGCAAGTTTCCTGGATCTAAATTTGTTTCAAACAGGTGTGAATGTGTATTCAAAGGCTGCACAAAACCAATCTCAACCTGCGTAAGAGTTTGACTAGGTAAAGAGGTAGTGACGCCATCATAATCTTGCAATAAAGGTGGGATAGAAACAGTGAAAGGCTACGTTGTATCTCTAGTCTGCAGTGATTGAGATTTATATAGCTGTGAATCACTAAATAAAGGCTGCATGGCATTTTGTGAGGGCAACGATGAAAAAATAGACTGCTGTGTTAAATAATTACCTCTAATGACACCTATGGTTATACTTTCTTGCATTTGATTTGGCTGTGGACAAGATGGCAGTGAACCAACATTAGGGGGTTGTGTTTCATCCAAAAGAGGCTACGTTGGGACTTGTGAAGACACAGTAGGAGAAAAGAAAGGGTGTGATTAAACTTGTGAGGAGTGCACAGTTGTATAAACAGGGGTGCTAGTAGTGGAAGGCAGAGTGCCAATATTAAATGGCTATGGAGGAAGTATTAAAGGCTAGGAAAAACATACAATAGTTTGTCGGGCCATACCATTTTTAAATAAATCAACATCAATACATTCTGTTGGAGATGAACTTTGTTTATGCAAACCTGGAAAGACTTTTTCATTAAAAATGACATCCCGACTATGAACAATTGTTTTGGCGACGGGACCCCACAGTCTGAAACCAAATTGATCCTCTACATAGCCTAGAAATTGCACCGCTTAGATTTGAAATCAAGTTTTGTTCTCTGTTCCTTTGGAATATGTACAAATGCTTCATATCCAAACACTTGAATATGATTATAAGAAATTCTTTTTCCAAGCCATCTCTCCTATGGAATGTCAAATTCTAAACGAGATGAAGGACATGATTAATTAAATAAACTACAATATTACATGCCTTTGCCCAAAACTCTTTTCCCAATCTAGCATTTGAGAGCATACACCGAGCTCTCTCAATAATCATGCGATATAACCTCTCAGCTACACCGTTCTCCTAAGGGGTATAAGGAACTACCTTTATCTGACGAATACCATGATCTGCACAAAATGCATCAAGCTCTGAAGAGCAATATTCTCCACCATTATCTGTTAGTAGGCATTTAATTTAATGCCCGAACTGATTTTCAATAGTAGCCTTAAAAGACTTAAATTTTGAAAACACCTCTGATTTTCTATTCAACATATAAATCCAAACTTTACGAGTGCAGTCATCAAGGAAGGTAACACAATAATTAGCATCGCCGAAAGAAATTACCTCAGTGGGGCTAAAAACATCAGAATGATCAAGCTCCAATGGAGTAGTTTTCTTATCATGCCTCATTCTCAAGAAGCTGCTCCAAGTCTGTTTGCCGTAAAGGCAATGTTCGCATAACTCCAAATCAACTGATGTGAGGCCTGGTAGCTAATTCCATTGAAGCATAACTTGAAGTCCTTTTTGGCTCATATGACCGAGCCTCTTGTGCCAAATTTCTAAGCCACTGTCCATAGCTAGCAAGGCAGCTCCCACTTCACCATGATTTTCTAAAATATAAAGATTACCCAACTTCTTTCCCTTTGCAAGCACTAAAACCCCTTTTGTTACTTTCCAAGTATCTAGAGAAAATTTAACATTAAACCCACAAGCAATAAGCTGGCTGACAGATATTAAATTTTGTTTAAACGTGGGAACATATCTCACATCCGTCAAAGTCCATTTATCTCCATTTTTCAAATGCAGAGTAACATCTCCCTTACCTAAAATTTCACATTCCTTATCGTCACCAAGGAAAACCTTATCGAATGTACCTTCTTGGAAATTTGAGAAAGCCTCCCAGCATGAAGTAGCATGGAAAGATGCGCAAGAATCGAGGACCCACAAATCTACATTTCTGTTACTAGTTGATAAGACCAAACACCATCACATGCAATGTTTACTTCATTGTTTTTACTCTCTTTGTCTTGGGCCTTCTTGAAGTTCCAACAATTTTTCTTTGTGTGACCAGGTTTTCCACAAAACCAACAAGCACCGTTTTTGCCTCTGGACTTGGATCGTGGAGCAGATTTCAATCTCCATCGGTTACCATTTTGACCTCTTTCTTGATTTCTTCTCCTATTTCTAGTACTTACAACTGTTAAAGCGTCACCAGAAGAGGGCTCTTGATTCTTCCTCCTCATATCTTCACTAAGTAGTGTGGCTACAACATCATCAAAAACTAATTTACTTTTGGCTGCTACTGAAGTGCTCACAACCATCACAACACCTTCCCAGCTGTTGGGTAAAGAACATAACAACAAAATAGCTTTGATCTCATCATCTAATTTAATTCCCACTGAGATCAATTGATTGACTAAAGTGTTAAATTCATTCAGATGATTGGACATAATCCCATTTTCTTTCATCTTTAAATTATACAACTTTTTCATAATAAAGACTTTATTGGAAGCAAAAGCCATTTCATACATATTTGAAAGCTTATCCCATAGCTCCTTCATTGTCTTCTCAGCTGAAATGTTGAATTACACATTGTTGGACAGCGAGAGAAAAATGGTTGCCCTAGCTTTCATATCCATTTTCTCCCAATCTTCATCTGACATTGAGCCTTTTCCTTTTGTTTTCCCTAGCAAAGTGAGTGAGAGGTCCTGTAAGTACAAAAATCATGCACTGCCTCCACGAGGACCCCTATAATGATTCAAATCCTTATCACGTACATGTAAGCATGAAATAAAATCCTTTAAGCAACAAGCCTCTTGATGACGTGTCCTCTTTTCTCGTCTTGTGTTGTTTCTTCTTTGTCAATTTGCCTCTCTCCCTGTTTGCGACGCTTTTCGACACTTGCCAACTTGCATTTTCTAGGTTTCGACCTTGATCCTAAGCCTTGTGAGTGTCTTGTAGGTGATTTTTCACCTCTCCCCTTTGTCTTTCATCTAGTGCACCTCATAGAAGCCTTCTAGAGGTCTCCCTATCCATCTCCCACTGATAGTTTTCATTTTCAACCAACCAATCCCAATCTCCCCCTATTATTTCCAGATCTCCCCTAGGAGATCCTGCATATGCAAGTGGAGATTTGGATTCTTCCACATGACTGGCCTGTTTCTTGATGCAGAACCCATCCTTTTCCTCTCTTCTGCCATCTCCCAACCTATTTTTCTGCATCTAACCCTGTCCAGCCCAGATCTCCCCTGGGTGACCCTACTGGAAAAAGGGGCAACCCTACTGGCAAAAGGGGTGACCCTGCCATTTTTGAACCCGCGGGAAAACTCAAGTTTCTCTCTCATTTTTGCTCCGTTTTCACCCATTTTTCTTTCTGTTTGCATGATTTTTGATCTTTGATATAGAGTTAACTATTTCATGCACCCACACATGCATAATTAACTCTATTTGATCTCAAATTAACTCTCTAATCAATCTCATGCATTCCCTCACATCTATTTCCTCTTCAATGATAAGCTATCATTGCTTCATCACTCTCTAATTAGCTGAGTTCACTGGGTAATCAACCTTGTTAACTCCCCAATCTATTCTTGTTAACTCATCAATCAAATGAGTTAACTCTTCATTTAATCCCTTCTTCTACACCTATAAATACCCCCTCCCTCAAGCACAAAGGGAGGCAAATTCATTGTGCACACAACTCTTGCCAAATTTGCTCTCCAACTTAGCATTCAAATGCTCATACAGGACGTAGGTGCCTTTTGCTTTATTTGTTCAACCAAGCAATGCTACGCTACTTCATTCTATGCCATCGTGCTCAATTCAAGCTCTCATTGTGCTCATACAAGCTTCATTGAAGCTTCTTTTCACTTCTTCAAGTCATTTTGTTGTCAAGAGGATCACCTGCTGCCACAGAAGGATTTGAGGTTGCCTACACAAGGATTACTAAGGGTAGTGGAGTCAACAAATCTTCATTTCTTCTAGGTTCCTTCATTGTTTTTGCTTACTTTGTAGTAATTAGAGAATCCAATTTGCTCTTGGGAATAGTAAAACATTACTTTTTCCTTGATAGTTAGATCTTGCATGTAAGATTAATTGCTTTCATATTTCTAGATCTAGATTGTTAGAAAAAGTAGTTCCCCTTTCATTTAGATTAGACTGCATTCAAAAACCAAAAACCCAAAAAACATAGGTTAACTTTGCATTTAAAAAGTCAGAAGCACTTTTATTCCAAAATACTCTAAAAAATACCAAAAAGAACATTTTGCATATCATTTAGTTTGTATGCATATAGAAACCCTAGAATAGACCAAATTGCAAAACCCTTGATTCCATCACGAGGTAATCGTAGTTAAACATTCCAAACAAACCCTTGATTTCATCACAAGGTAAAAACAAAGTCAAAACACAAGTCAAACCCTAGGTCAACAAAACCCTAGGTCAAAACCCTAGTTCTGGTTAAAGTTAGCAATTATGCAACTTCATCTATCCTGATTCACAAATGTGCTTAGGAGTGAGAGGAAAGTGGGTGAGGGCTATCTGTGATGAGATCGAGGAGATCCATCTGTGACCACAGCAACAAATGTTTGTTCTACCATAAGGAGACCCATTTGTCCTCTTATTGTTAGAAGAAACTTTACAATTACAACTACAACGAGAATTCCTTCAAGACATTGAAATAGCAGAAGCCGTCAATGAAAATAATCATTTACCCACACAAAGGTGGAATCTAAGGAATCCAAATAGAAGAAGAGAAACTAGTGACCCTTTGGGTCATAGGGTTATCTCAAATACAACAACTATTGAACGAAACATACAACAAAGCACACAACAACAAAGGCCACAGAACTTGCCAACCCCCCTCCATGAAGTCTAGCTCTCCAATGAGCCAGACCTCTGCCATGTCTCACCTCCTCTTGATTGGCTACTTCCACGTGAGTGAGAGTGACATGGCGGATCACCCCGTGGCAAGGAGGGAAAGGGTTCGTGTGCATGCCAAAATCTGACTCGACAGGCCTAGGCAATTGGAGTCACAATTCTGAGTGTACATATTTTGGTGAACCTGACATGAAGAGCAAAGCCTCTTAGTTATGCTTTTTTCATTCCCATTGTGTGGATCTCATTTCCATCATCATTATCACATATGCTGTCAGCTTCACCACATATTTTGGTGAACCTGATGTGAAACTACAGAATCTTCTGGTCTTGTAGTTTGCATTCCCATTGCAAAACATTTCAAAAACATTTAAACACTTCGTAAAACATTCTTGCATTGCTTCTCATAGCCACTTCAGTTTCCATCATTTGTGCCATCATCCATTCTATTTATTCTACAGTGTCTATGGCACCCCCAAATATGCCAGAACCAGACTTGAACCAAGGGAACATTCCCTCAACTGAACCTAAAACCCCTTCCTTTGATAGGTATGTCCCACTACAACCTGATGCACCAATTACCAATTGTTATGACTATGAGGAAGTTCTGATTATGAAGAAGGTCCAAAAGAGTCTAGGCGCTCTCTATCCTTCAATAATCTGACTTGGGAAAATGACTCGGCCATACCAATGTGCCACATAAAGATAGAAGGATAAGGTCGAAGATACATCAACCCAAATGACGTTCCACAAGTACATTGAATACCCACCTAGATGAAGAGGTTAGAAGATTGGAAAAATGCCTACAAGAAACTAAAGATGCTCAAGAGGCATTGAGGATTACCTTACAAGAAGAACAAAAAGAAAATGTCGCACGAGAGGAAGCCCATCACTATGAAAATATTCAAAAAGAACATCCTAGAAATGAAGAAACCCCTAGAGCTGCAATTCCTGCATATTTAATCGCAACTCTAGTGCAAAGAATCAGAATCCTAGAAGTAGAGCAAGATGTCCCAAAGAGAAGACTTAAGTCTCACGAGTAGGACCGGGGGGCATCTCAAAATCCCCCTACCTCAATTATTATTCGTGGCATGCTAGTAATGACACTTGTCTGAATGGGAACCCTCCTATTCAGAACAATCCAACGAATCTGACTATGGGATATCAAAACCCACCTACAAGGTTATTACTAACAACACTACAATCTCAAAGCGCCTTCTTAGGAATGTATCTCAAATATTTCAAAGAGCCTCTAGACTAGAACATAAGAAGTGTGCAACTACCTCAGCCATTGCCAGATCTCCCGAAGTTCAAAGGAGAAGGAGACCCAAATTCACACATCAAATCCTACACCACGACCATAAGAGAACTCCTTCCTTGGGATGGGGTTGTCGCAAAATTTTTCCTGAAAACTCTTGAAGGCATCACTTTGGATTGGTATTATCGTCTCCCAGAGGCTTCAATCCATTCTTTTAGACAATTAATCAGAGAGTTTGTCATGGCATTTGACATGAACAAACTCGTCAAAATAGGGATCAGAGAATTCCTTACAATGAAACAAGAACCAAACGAATCCGTAGCACATTTCGTCACCCGATGGAGGCAAGTACTCTATTCTTCAACTAGTGCTCTGAATATGGACCATCGAGAACTATGTGATCTCTTCTTGCATGCCCTTAACAAAGACATGAGAGAGGACATTCAAAAACTACCATACAAGTCCTATGAGGAAGCATTGGAAAGTGCTTTAAGAATTGATCAAGCTGCTATCGACAGTGGTCGAAAAGTCTATGGGTCGAATGGAAAGATAACAAAAGAAGACACGGAAAACAATACCTCTATTGTTAAGATCCTAAAAAATAATAGAAGTGCAACCACAAACGGGGTGATGGATCAATCCCCCATCAAAAAGATATGATTACAATGGGAGGGATTACCTGCCTCCTAATGTAAATGCCATAGATCGACTTAGAAACAATGGGTACTACCCTCGAGACAACTACCAAGGATGGAATCGCAATAGAAATGGGAACGGGAATGAAGGAAGATATGAGAGACCCCCGTATGAGTACAACCAACATTGTTCTTTTCATAGAACAAGGGGCCACATCATAGAATCCTGTAGGGAATACAACAGATTCATAGCGAAAATTTCGGAAGACCAACAACATCTATTCATAGAAATGTTCTCGAACCCCCAAGAGGTTACACCAGATATGATCAGAGAAACAAAACAAAATCAAGCTCCCATAGCACCACAAAATGCAAATATGAGAATTTATCAGGGTTCATTCCCCATGCACAAAAACAAAGAAACGAATCAAAACAAAGCAACTTAGAGTAGTAACCTTGAAGTCCCACCACAACTGGGACAAAAAGGAGAAACTAAATTAATGGGATTGGTTGAGATCATGCATAATGAAGAACAAGACGAAGATCATGAGGAAAACAATGAGCATGTAGAAGCATATGAAGGCACCATTTTGGTAGTAGAGCTGATACCAACTCCAATCAGACCCTATGAGCTCATAAAAGACCTAAAGAAAAGATATGCTCACATCTCATTCATTGATTTACTCAGGAACTCCCCTTCACATCGCTCAGCATTGCTAAAAGAAATAGGCCTAAAATATCTTGACCAAATCATGCCACCGCCCAGTGAACAAATCAATCATGTGGACCTCGAAGCAATCAAGCCAATCAGAAACCTCCTCAAAAGCGGGATACGAAGTCATGGCACATAGGTAAGCTGAACTCCTGTCTGGTCCCTGGGGTGATTAACCCCCATGAATGCAGCCTAGGAAGCCTTGTCCTCAAAGGACTCATTGACTGGAAGAAATAAAGGTTGTCCCCTCACAGGAACCCCAAGTATGCGATACACATCATACAAAGTGATAGTCAACTCTCCTGAAACCTGTGGGAATATGAACGTGTTTCTGTCTGCATCCCAGTAAGTCAAAATATCACAACATATGCGAGATACATGATGAATCATAGGAACATGGCAAACTCTAGCAAGACCTGCCCTCTTCAGTATTGCTTGATTCTCGGTACTCAACGAAGCGAACATCCGTGAGAGCCATCCCTGCTCTCGGCAGGCATTCCATCGAATGCGCATGACCTACAAAATCAAAAGAGAACTTTAGATTAGATCTCATAAACTCATAAAATCCCTAAAAATCATAAAACTGCAGAAAACCTTACCAAAAAAATTGTATAAACCTTCAAAATTGCAATAAATAGGCTTATTTAGTGACCAAATCATGTCAGATCAGAGTGAAAGGAATGATAAACAACATCAAATGTAGTCAGAAATTAATCCAACAGGCTTGCCCCCGGGCGACCTAGCTGCTTTTCAGGGTCTCCCCCGGGTGACCCAGCTACCTTTTAGGATCTCCCCCAGGCGACCCTGTTGTCAAACAGGATCTCCCCGGGTGACCCTGCCTGACAAAAGGGGCGACCCTAGGAGCAAGTCCCTCAAGAAAAAAACACTCTAAAAAGCTCATTTCTCGACCGATTTTAGAAAATGAAAGATTAATCTTGCTCTAAATGATAAGACCAACGCAATGGAACATGAAAAATCATAAAAAAATGAATAATTTTAAGAGATTTTTCACAAAATTCAAGATAGGATTTAGAGAAGAGTTTTTCACTGATTGCATACCCAATTCTCTGCGGCTGAAGAAGAGGAGGCCATCTCTACAATCCCCTCGACGATACCTCTCTATTGACTGCTCACACGAACGATTCTGTTGCCGTTTCACTCCAATCTCATAATTTGGCTCTCTTTGTTTGGCCTTAGCTTAGTTTCATTTATGCATTTTTACATTAGTTCTTTGCTTTTATGCATCCATTTCATGCATTGTTTTGCATGCTCTCATGCCTACAGGTCCAAACTGACAAAAGCAAGCAACTAGTCGAACTCGAACGATCCATGGTAAGTTCATCATTTTAGTTTTCATTATTCGTTTGGATATATTTAAATGCCGGGCTAATATACTAGTTATTGCAGGTACAAATTACAGGAAAATTGACAACATGTAAGGCCTAGTTCGGGAACGGTATCTACCTTTCAAGTAGAATATTGTCCCCGAAGGGGGCAAATATGTAAGCACAAAAATCATGCATTACCTCCATGAGGACCCCTATGATGATTCAAATCCTTGTCACGTACATGTAAGCGTGAAATAAAATCTTTTAAGCAGCAGGCCTCTTGATGACGTGTCCTCTTTTCTCATCTTGTGTTGTTTCTTCTTTGTCGATTTCCCTCTCTCCCCATTTGCGACGCTTTTCAACACTTGTTATGACACTTGCTGACTTGCGTTTTCTAGCTTTCAACCTTGATCCTAAGCCTTGTGAGTGTCTTGTAGGTGAGTTTTCACCTCTCCCCTTTGTCTTTCATCTAGTGCACCTCATAGAAGCCTTCTAGAGGTCTCCCTATCCATCTCCCATTGATAGTTTTCATTTTTGACCAACCAATCCAAATATCGCCCTATTATTTCCAGATCTCCCTCGAGAGATCCTACATATGCAAGTGGAGATTTGGATTCTTCCACATGACTGACCTGTTTGTTGATGCAGAACCCATCATTTTCCTCTCTTCTGCCATCTCCCAACCTGTTTTTCAGCATCTAACCCTGTCTAGTCCAGATCTCCCTTGGGCGACCCTACTGGCAAAAGGGGCAACCCTACCATTTTTGAACCCACAGAAAAAATTGAGTTTCTCGCCCATTTTTTCTTTGTTTTCACCTATTTTTCTTTTTGTTTGCATGATTTTTGATCTTTGATATAGAGTTAACTATTTCATGCACCCACACATGCATAATTAACTCTATTTGATCTCAAATTAACTCTCTAATCAATCTCATGCATTCCCTCACCTCCATTTCCTCTTCAGTGATAAGCTATCATTGCTTCATCACTCTCTAATTAGCTGAGTTTACTCGGTAATCAACATTGTTAACTCCCCAATCTATTCTTGTTAACTCATCAATCAAATGAGTTAACTCTTCAACCAATCCCTTCTTCTAAACCTATAAATACTCCCCTCTCTCAAGCACAAAGGGAGCAAATTCATTGTGCACACAACTCTTGCCAATTTTGCTCTCCAACTTAGCATTCAAATGTTCATACAGGATGTAGGTGCCTTTTGCTTTGTTTGTTCAACCAAGCAATGCTATGCTACTTCATTATATGCCATTGTGCTCAATCTAAGCTCTCATTGAGCTCATACAAGCTTCATTGAAGCTTCTTTTTGCTTCTTTGGGTCATTTTGTTGTTAAGAGGATCACCTGCTGCCATAGAAGGATTCAAGGTTGCCTGCACAAGGATTACTAAGGGTAGTGGAGTCAACAAATCTTTATTTCTTTTGGGTTCCTTCATTGTTTTTGCTTACTTTGTAGTAATTAGAGAATCCAATTTGCTCTTGGGAATAGTAAAACATTACTTATTCCTTGATAGTTAGATCTTGCATGTAAGATTAATCACTTTCATATTTCTAGATCTAGATTGTTAGAAAAAGCATTTCCCCTTTCATTTAGATTAGATTGCATTCAAAAACTAAAAACCCAAAAAATATAGGTTAACTTTGCATTTAAAAAGTCATATAGGATTGCACACATATTTTCTTTTCATAGATTAGAAGCACTTTTATTCCAAAATATTCTAAAAAAATACCAAAAAGAATGTTTTGCATATCATTTAGTTTGTATGCATATAAAAACCATAGGATAGACCAAATTGAAAAACCCTCGATTCCATCACGAGGTAATCGTAGTTAAACATTCCAAAAAAACCCTTGATTTCATCACAAGGTAAAAACAAAGTCAAAACACAAGTCAAACCCTAGGTCAAAACCCTAGATCTGGTTAAAGTTAGCAACTACACAACTTCCTCTATCTTGATTCACGAATGTGCTTAGGAGTGAGAGGAGAGTGGGTGAGGGCTATCTGTGACGAGATCGAGGAGATCCATTTGCGACCACAGCAACAAACATTTGTTCTACCACAAGGAGACCCATTTGTCCTCTTGTTGTTAGAAGAAACTAAATAATTACAACTACAATGAGAATTCCTTCAAGACATTGAAATAGCAGAAGCCATCAACAAAAACAATTGTTTACCCACACAAAGGTGGAATCTAAGGAATCCAAACAGAAGAAGAGAAATTAGTGACCCTTCGGGTCATAGGGTTATCTCAAATACAACAACTATTGAACGAAACATACAACAAAATACACAACAACAAAGGCCACAAAACTTGCCGACCTCCTTTCGCGAAGTCCAGCTCTCCAACGAGCCAGACCTCCGCCATGTCTCACCTCCTCTTGACTGGCTACTTCCACGTGAGTGAGAGTGACATGGCAGATCGCCCCGTGGCAAGGAGGGAAAGGGTCTGTGTGAGTGCCGAAATCTGACCTGACAGCCCCAGGCAACCGGAGTCACAATTTTGAGCGTACAGGTCCTGCTTGATTAGCAGTGACTCCATTTGCACTTTCCACAAGCCGAAGTTCTACCCCGCGAACTTCTCTATCTTCCATTTGTCCGCATCGTCCATGATTTGACAAAACTCCACCGGTTTTCGAACAAGCTTCACAAATGAGCTTCTTGGCTGAGTTACTTAACCACAGCTCTGATACCAATTGTTGTTAAAAATTGTAGACAAAGAATGTGCAGAAAATAAAAATAATACACACAGAAAAGAACAATTAGACACAAGATTTTAAAGTGGTGAACACCATAAAAATGGCTACATCCACTATCAACAGTAGGGGACACTCTTTTATTAATCACTTCATCCATCTTACATACAGAGCAGTAGCAGCTCTAAAAACATTCTCCAGAAAACAATATCCAAAACTCATATCCAGCACCGACTGTCTTCACCAAAAAAGAGGAATAAAATGACTCAGAGAAAACTGAGTACATGCAAGGAGTCGACAGATACAAGAATAACCGTTTCAATCATGAAGACTGCAGTGTTATCCCAGAGGGAATAAGCCATTACGTTGGGCTTCACAAAGCCACGTACCCAACAGGTTCAACCTTACCCGAGAAGGTATCGACGGGCACCTCAATGGCCAAATTTTAAAAATGCTTAAATCAAGAGTAGAGATTGCAAAGAATACTGTATAAAAAGAACTTTAGGAAGAACAAAGAAACTTAGTGTTGTAAAGCTTAAGAGCGATTAAAAAAGAGACAACTACTCATTATAGCTGAAACTTTGTGACAAATCTACATCAGAGAGTCAACTGAAGCTTTCCGTCTAATGACTTCCATGACAGTAATTACTTTGCACTAATAAGAAATTGAACCTTGGAAATTCGGATGGTTGATGTTAATGGCATCTTTGCGTGGTTGGAAAATCGAATTATTTCATGGTCCTCACTTGGTTATGTTGAAAATGTTGGCATGTCCTCATGATATTTCGTGATATGGATTAACATTCTTTTGTGGATCCTAGTTTTAGCGATTGTAGCGGAGATTGTTGGTATCAGAGCAGTGGTCTCAAGTTCTAAACTCTCTGGGCAATGCTGGGTGGAGTTTGTTGGCATGTGCGTCTAGCACTCCCCATGATATTTTGTGGATCCTAACTCTGCCGATTGTAACAGATATTAATGCCTACGGATTTTGGTCTAAGGGCAATCATGGTCCATTTGCCACAACGAAAAGATCCCCCATTAACCACTATCATCTGCTCAGTTCGCAGACCATTGTCATTTGGGGTTTTTGTTTGAAACATTTAATACTTCGTAGTCAGAAAGAAATAGTTCACAGGCCCTCACTTATTGTTTAATGAAGAAGGATTCATGTTTTAATGAGTTTGTATTTCTGATGGTTAGGGCCAGAGTTGAATATTAGATTCTGAGATAAGGTAACCGAGCTAACGTAAACACCTAAGCTTTGAAGCATTTATTTTACAACTGAAGCAAAACATTTTGATTTTGTGAGTAATTTATCAGCTCATCTGCTGCCTGAAAGAGTAAATGGTTTACTCAGAAGTGTTGTTGATTCCACATGTTACTCATCTCACATGTGTGGCGTGGGCGAAAAACAAAGGAGAAAGGGTAGTTCATAAGGATAAGAAGAAGAGGCTTAAGCCGTCATTTTTATAGGGGTGGGGTCCTTAATGGCCTAGGCAAGCGAAGATATATAATTGTAAAATTTAAATATGAATTAAGCGAATCTCAATTAGTTTGAATCAATTTATTTATTTTTAATCATTCAGATAAAAAAATTAAAAAATAGTGATTTAATTTATCTCTCTGCACAAAATTCTATGTTTATTGATATGCCTCACTTCTAAGTGCACATGTTCCCATAAACTTGATCTATTTGTTTCATTATTAGTACTGATCTTCACACTGATTTTTAGATTGTCTATGTCTAACATGGTCCATTCCATTTGTTTGATCCCAAGTCAAGTCTACGATTGTGAGGTCATTCCTATGAGTGTAAACTCAACTCACCTAAATTCAAATTTAAATTTGAACTCAACTATAGTGTTATTGGTAATATACACGCCTTAAAAGAAAATTTTAAACTTGTATCATTGTTGGGTTTCTTTAAAAATAACCATCAATATTGATATTTTTTATATCTTCAAAGTCACTTCTTTTTATAAAATCATAATTTTTTTTCTTAAATTATCACACACCCATGAAATTCTTAAAACTAATAATAGCACATGAATGACTAATAGACACAAATATTTATAGCCTTATTTGCAAAGTATTGCATGTAATGAATCTAAAAACATAAACAAACACAATTGAATGCCTTCAAATATAAGCACATAACAATAATGACACAAACATGTGTTTAGTTAGCTCTAGGCATGATGGGAATGCTTTCAAACAAGTGTATGCAATGGAATAATAAACAATTGAATATGAAAAATGTATCAAAATGAGTGCAAATATGGATTAGATATAGATAAAATGGGTGTGAATGTGTAAATGGATGAGTAACAACCTAGGCGGAAGAGTACAACTTGACACAATAATGTGCCACATGTCCATATGTTATCACATTTAGCCATTCTCTCAAAATGAAGACAAAATTAAATGGGAATTGGCACGGATATAAAATTTCACCATGTATTATATAATAATGAACCATAAAATCTTTACATACATCCACATTACATATAGTTTATTCATATATGGTAATTGTTATGTTGTATAATAATACTTTGAAAATTGTATTTTTAACTAAAAATTGAAAATTATATCTTTTAACCAAAAACTATCTTTTTTTTAAATTAGATAAATAGAAAAAAATGAAGTAACAAGTAGAAACATAAAAACTTTAAAACTTGTATAGAAAAACATATTATAATCTTTATTATTATAATTAAAAAAAAATTACTAAGTAAACAAAAATTTATTAAAAATAATCTTATATTTTTTATTTAAAATCTAAAAATATATAATTATATGAGAAAATTTCTATATTATATATTTTAAATTTTAATATTTTTTAATAAATTTTTAACTAAAATAAGTCTAAATTATTATATATTTTATAAAAATAGGAAAACATAACAAATTATATTATTTAAAAAAATAAATTAGAAAATATAACTTAAAATCAAAACCCAATTGCAAATTAATAAATTTAGAACCTTAACAAAATATTTTAATTCTCATGTTTACTAAAATTATGAATATTTAAACTTATTGTCTATGATCATTAGATAATACTTTTGAATACTATATCTAATTATTCAACACATTCAACACTTTTATGTGATTGATGGAAGGAAGATTTCCAATTGATTGATGGTTCATTTAAGATCTTTTAATCTTTAAGCAAAGCGGACAATAAAAGTGTTACATTTTGTACAACATTTTAATTCATTAGGTATTGATCAAAAGTACAACAATTCTAATTATTCAACACTTTTATGTGATTGATGGAAGCAAGCTTTCCAATTGATTCATGGTTCATTTAAGCTCTTTTAATCTTTAAGCAAAGCGGACAATAAAAGTGTTACATTTTGGACAACATTTTAATTGATTAGGTATTGATAAAAAATAAAACAATTCCAAATTATTCTAACACATTAATGTGATTGATGGAAGCAAGCTTTTCAATTGATTGATGGTTCATTTAAGCTCTTTTAATCTTTAAGCAAAACCGACAATAAAAGTGTTACATTTTGTACAACATTTTAATTGATTAGGTATTGATCAAAAGTAAAACAATTCCTAATTATTCAACACTTTTATGTGATTGATGGAAGCAAGCTTTCCAATTGATTGATGGTTCATTTAAACTCTTTTAATCTTTAAGCAAAGCGGACAATAAAAGTGTTACATTTTGTACAACATTTTAATTGATTAGGTATTGATCAAAAACAAAACAAGTCCAAATTATTCTAACGCTTTAATGTGATTGATGGAAGCAAGCTTTCCAATTGATTGATGGTTCATTTAAGCTCTTTTAATCTTTAAGCAAAACCGACAATTAAAGTGTTTTGTACAACATTTTAATTGATTAGGTATTGATCAAAAGTAAAACAATTCCTAATTATTCTAACACTTTTATGTAATTGATGGAAGTAAGCTTTCCAATTGATTGATGGTTCCTTTAAGCTCTTTTAATCTTTAAACAAAACGAACAATAAAAGTGTTACATGTGAATGTACAACATTTTAATTGTTTATTGATCAAAAGTAAAACATTCTCAACTTAATATTTAATTTTAGATGATTAAAATAACAGCATTTAATATGCATAAATAAACAACCCGGCCATGTCTATCCTGGTAGTTAGAGATGCTGCATTTTTGCTTTATCTATCACTCCGCGTGCGAACTCTGCTAACTTAATTGCTGCAGCTATCTTCTCTTCTTTGAATTCTGCAGCAGCCCATTTCCTCGAATGTTTCACGAGAATCTTGGGCGAATCTCTGACGCAGCTAGCTATTATATCGGAATACATGTCGAATAGATCATCGATCAAAACCTCTGCATAGTCATGAGAATGATCGAGGATTATTTTGCATACCTTGTACACGCCATAATATTGTGCTACGGCTGCCCAATCGGTATCAACAGCTTGTGAGTTGAATTCTCCCAGCAGCTTACAGGTCTCCCGGGAGATGCTCTCATTATTATCCTCAGGACTCTCGTTGTTATCCTCTCTTGAGAGGGCTAACGGAATCCTGCCACGACTATAACCGACGCAAAACAAAAAATTAATTCTAACATAACAAAACCTGATACAATTAGGGAAATCCCACTCTGGCCCTTAACTACTTTGTCCTCCTCACTAAGACGAGAGTGAAGGGCAACATACAATTCAATGGCAATATGAGTGGACAAACTAGTACACAAGGCCGCTATATTGGGCCAAAATCCTTGAGTCGAGGTTAAACCGGGCACTAAATACCCTACAAATACCAACAGGACCAGCCTGGAAGAATCTATTGACAGTTGATTAGCAATCGGTGCTTCCAACTGCTAGTCTTTGTGTGTACTTGCAATCCTAACATTCTGCGCATTTAAGTATCCAACCAATTGGACGCAGAGAGCGTAGATAACAACGCATTGTCCAGGAAGCCATCCAGCCCCTCTTTTGAGTGCCTTACCTACATTGCCCGGACAGCTACGCCTACAAACAGCAGGACCTCGTCACTTACGTTCACGGCCATTACCTCTCAAACCTTCTAACACACACAAATGATTTCCAACCCTATTCTACCACCTCACATTGCTTTGCCCACCAACTCTTCATTTATTTTATGTACTTAGAAAGTTGAAATATCTTGATATAATATATCAAATTGAGATTACTCTTTTCCTATCAAAGTTAAATGTTATTCTACTCCTAAGAAAAATACGATTTCCTTTTATCCATACAATTCCTTCCACCAAACACAGGTAATCCATATGAAGTTAGAAATATCCTCGAAGTAAAGGTGGGTGATGCAGTAAACCACTAATTAAAGTTAGAAATTAATTTTTGGAAAGCTTAAATCAAGAGTACGGATTACGAAGAATATTCTATAAAAAGAAGTTTAGGAAGATCAGAGAAATTTAGAGTTGTAAAGCTTAAGAGCGGTTAAAAAAGAGACAATTGCTTACTATAGCTGAAACTTTGGCAGTGATCCCTGTGATTAAATATTCAAAACTGAATAGGAAAAACACTTTTAACGCATAAAGAAAATTCGCTTAGTGGAGAGCAGAGACAGCCAACCAGATGACCCTTATTTTTCACATTTTTAAGTCTTTTCAATCTTTTCTTTTCACTTAACAATGTATATTTTTTTAAAACATCGTTTTCGTTCTTTGTTTACAATCTATACTCAACGTACTCACTTATTCATCACTTCACTTGACCAACGAATTGTTTCTTTATTCTTCTTACGGCAGTTCGCCCAGGGTCTTTTTAATTTTTTTAAAGAAGAATTTATGTTCCTCTCGTCCAGCATAGAGATGATTTTCATTTTTTGGTGGGTCATTGATAATTTTTTTTTAAAACAAGAATTTATTACTCGTTATCATTCTTCATCATTACAGGATAAATATTTCTTTGTTGGCTATTCTTAAATCACACCTAGTTTAATAATGAAAGCTAAATTTTGAACAATAAAAGTAGGATTAGTTATTTATCACTTTTTGATTGTGATGAGGTGTAAAATCGTTATTGATTTTTTTAATGAATGTGTCTATTACTATTTAAAGGAAATAATATTATACATATTCACTAAAAAAAAGGTAGTTGAAAGAGATCACACCATGAGGTCCAAATGAGGCCAAGCTTGAAACAAATAGAACAAAGCCAAAGCTACTAGACAACAAGAGATATACTACTAGTGGGTTGTGGGTGAGGGGACGAAGGTGTCATCTAGTTTTCTGCATACATCAGACACGTCCAAGTCATCTAGGGGAGTCTCCTATCTAGAAACAACTACCTCATCTTTATCTTTGTCTTGTGGCTAAGTGTCACAAATAGGTGAAATGGATAGGAAAAGCTAAGAAAACTTGCAAGAGTCTGGTCATCCTACAAACCCATGATCACAATCCTAGAGAGAGGCAAAATGAGGGTGATAGGGTTGAGACGACCTGCAAACAATTCTATCCCTACATCTTCATGTAGGGGGCTAATGAGCATGTGAGTATACATCCAAATCACTACAAGCAGATTGGTTGTGTCTACTTAACAACCATGGGAGAGAGGGACCAGGTTGCTAGAGGCTCGAGTTGATGGAATCCTAGCAACTGTGCTTGGGGAATTACCTTAGCCATGACATATGTATTATGTTGATTACTTGCAATGTTTTGATACTTGTACATGATGAAAATAACATACTCTAGGGTAAACTTGGGACCATTTACCTAGCTTTAACCTTACCATATCCACACATAATCTTATGCTTATTAACACACCTCACATTAATGTACACATTTTCCCATGCACACAATCTATTTGTCTCATTATCCATACTGATCCTCACATTGATCCCTAGTTTGTTTAATTTTATCATGATCCATTTTGTCTATTTGATCCCAAGTGAAGTTTGTAATCTTGGGGTTGTCCTTACATCTACAAACTTGACTTTCCTAAACTCAAATTTGGATGATTGAACCCCTTTGTCTTTCCTACCTAGAGTTGAGTTTTTAGAAGTTTATGCAATTTATTGTCATGTGCTAGTATAAAAGAGATTCATTTGCATTCATTTTAGAAAACACACACACACACATTTGAATTTTTTATGAAGAGCTTATGTCCCTCTCGTCCAACATAGAGACTATAACATCCACATTCTAAAAACATAGTGAAAACCAAAAATTCACCATAAAGTAAATTTACAAGGTAAAACTGAGTCAGAGAAATTTTTTTTTTTTTTTTATTCAACAAATAGTCGAGTAACTACAATTACAAGATATCTCATTACAAATACAATTAGCCTTATTGTCTTTCTCAAGTACAATGTTCAAAAATAAATCAATTATAAATACCTGAATCAGATAATGTTTTACTTAGTCTCCATAAACACAAGTCTCAGAGATATACTGCATCCGAAAATCTGACATCTTTATCGCAAGTCTTGGCATGTCTTCTGCTAGAGAGAAAGAGAGTATCTTTCTAGTGATTTACCTCCAACCACAGACCGTCGGTCTCCCGCACTCCTTCCTAACCAGAAGTGGCCCTACCCTTCACGAGAAGTATAGACCAAGGTGACCAGTGGTAATTTGCCTTTCCGAGTACATAGTGTTGTATCTTACACAACTCTATCTATCATACAACCCTAGATACCCTCTAGCTAAGTATGATTCCTGATAGGATGTGCAATCCAGATACAGTGAACCGACAATGCATGCAGAGACATATGCATTACTATGGCCATAGTTTTTTTTTGATATAAATTGACGTTCGCAAAGAACGTTGTCGTATTGTTCACCCACTCCCACTCGACTTGGATACTATCATATTCCTACAGTTTGACTTGGTCAATTATGTTTAACTTATGAAGTCATGATGATTTCAACAATCTAGTCTTCCCGACCCAATATATGTTTTCTTTCACTGTCTAAAATCCATAGACTTTTTCTTTTGTCTTTCTTCCTTTACAAGGACTCTCATTGCATCATTGCAATACCTGAGGTCCATGACTTATTGTCTCATAATAAATATAGATAGATTAATTACGACTAAGATGATAATCTTACCCAGATTAAACATTATAGTCTAGGAATCTAAATCACTTCTTGTAAGTAAGAATAATTATACAAAGTCAGGGCACTTGACCCTTCAATCACGATCTAAATAATGATCTCAATGTCTTAATATAATAATTACCATATCCAGGTTAGTTAAGGTTTAACTAAAGAGTTTCATTTAACTCAACACTAGTCTTCTTGACTTAGATAGATTCTGAAGTCACCATCATTGTTCCAAAGATCTTAAGAATTGACTTTCTATACTTGGGTATCTCCTTGCATCCTTGCATCATCTGAGATCCATAACTTATCGACACTTAAAACTTAAGTCAAATTGGAAACAATCAAATAGGTTTATACACCAAAAATAAATGAACAAAATTAGGGTTCTTACCCCTTTATCATCGATTCATAAAGTAGCCATAAAGGTATATTAAATAATATTACCCTACTAGGTCAACCTAGGGTTTGTCTTTCCTTTTCCATGAAAATGGAATATCAAACAATCAATTCTAGAAAGAATAGTTTTTGTTAAATAACAACATTCCTTCAGTCTTCTTTCGACTTAAAGGTTGTTTCAAACTTCTAAACAAATCTACTTTAAATTATAAGAGATATCCTCAATATCAATAATGTCAGACAATTCGACTCCAAGTCGAAGAGTCTCCCGAGTTTAGTTGGACTGTAACTGGTTGGCAATCTAATCCCATTTATCATTCATTTGAAATCATGTTTAAAGTTCTTCTCCTTTTTCATATTGAACTATATAGAGTCAAATATAAATGAGTGTTTTTATTCTAAATTGATGTAGGGAAAATCCATTCTCTTTGAACATCCCTAGAGCAAAGTATTCTTCTACTGACATTAAAAGTATAAGAGAATACTATTTTCAAGACTTCTCAAGACTTGCAAATTCTTCTCTGACAAGTAAGACTAAACATTTATAGTTAGAGTACTTGCCCCTTCATTGATGATCTATTTAGTGATCACAAAGGTTTAGATTATAAAATTACCCTCTTGGGTCAAGTTTAGGTTTTGTCCTCCCTATTCCACCATAATGGAATAACAAACCTATAAATACATAAAGTAGTAATTTAATAGGAAAAAGGGTCAACCTCTTGGTCTACGAGGTCATTCTAAGTTTCTCAATCCTTGACTAGTTTCAAATATAAGTAATCCTCAATAAGGTTCTCAACAAGTTTAAACTTTGACTAAGTTCGAATTGATATCAAATAATGTAATAAGACTAAGTTATGATATTTTGATAGTCGTTCTAAAAATACTCACAGCATGATATCTCAAAATAACATGATAACTTTAGTTCACATAACGTGAGTATAATGGTCTCGTGGTTTAAAAAGAACATAAGATTGTAATAACAAAGAATCCTAGGACTTGCAAAATCTACATCATTTGCTTACATTACTCCATACTGAGATCTATGACATGAAAGAGTATAAAGGCATAAATTAATCTAAACAGATAGTGTCATGCGTAACCTATTCTGTATGAGAATATGTCTATGCAACAACACAAGCACTTGTCGACATAAACATCCCCTAAATCATTGACTACATTTATCGTTCAGCCATGCATACATACACACACACACACACACACACACACACACACACACACACATATATATATATGTTTAAGTTCTCTACCATAGATATAGAGTTTTCGACGCAGAAGTCTTTCAAAGATATGAATAAGACTACGTATATTTCCTATATCAAATAAGACTTCATATTCTCCTAATGATATCTTACATCTTCGAAGAGGATATACTTCTTATAAAGAAGAAATTCACTGCACTAGATATGTAAATGATGTCATAATAAAGACTAAGAGAGAAACTCAGCTCATACCTGAGCAATCTTCACAAATACAATTATGGTGATGTTAGATTATGAACTATCGATTCAGTCGGTATACTTTTGTCAACCTGCGCTTACTCTCTTTACTATTGACTTCCTTTGCAGTGATGATCATTCTCTTAACCTTCTAGGCACATCATCTTTCAGTCTTGTTCTCTCTTGGCATACTACGCTATTTCCTTCCTATCTGATAACGAAGCTCTCTCTTTTCCTTTAATAACCATGATGTCGCTCCCCATCAAGACTTCCACAATATCTATATTTTTATTTCTATCATGATAGCTAAGCTATCCTTTCCCTTCTGACCAAACCGCTCTCTCTTTTCCTTTAATAACCATCCCCCGATCAAAATGAATTCTTCAATATATATCCCACAAACCCTGTGTTCCTCTCTACATCCCTTCTCCAATGTCTTGCTGAAAAACGTGTTGTTGGTATCAATAAACCCCCACAAGAAGCTCGCCTTCCAGTAAAAACAAGAATTTCAGTGGCTCTTGGGTGAGTGTGAGGAGGATTTATTCCACCCACTGCAAAGTCGATGCGGGCGAACGATATTCCCAACGTATTCAGGCCTGGTATCTGTACAACATTCGCCGCCGTTACGTTGGAGCCTACTGCATTGTCGGTGTTTCCTAACTGCCCAAGTCCCCAGAAGAAGAAATCGTCTGCTGACACTGCCTTTGGGTCTTTGCACACGAACCCGTTCACCAAAAAAAAAAACATTGCTTTGCTCGACTGCGACGCAGAAGTCTTGCAAGGGATCGGGATCCCTCTTAATAACTATAGATCCCTCCTTAAATTCACTCCACTCCACTCACATAAGCGGTTGTCATGCTCCCTGCAAACCGTGAAAGATTCCCAATCAAAATTTGTTAAAACAAATTCCTTAAGGTTCGCAGATTCTGCCACTAAGGAAGCAAATGTTATGTTTCCACTAACGTTACTCTATTGTCCTCCCTCTAAAACATTTCACACCCACTAAGAAGCAGTAATTTCAAACTATCTACGGTTGCACTTATCTCTCAACCGAATAACCTCCGGTTGAGCTCAGCGAAGAGTTCATTACTCTTTCTCTGCGGTCTTTGATTCTAACAACAACAAAATTCCTCCCCTCCTCGCTTTCCATGTCGATGCAGTATATACCACATTTTCCTCTTGTTTTTCCACTACTAGACTCCCCGCCTACAGTTGCACTCCACTTTCAACTCAACAACCTTCGGTTTTCCCCTCAGCCAAGAAGATGACTGGCATTATCAGTGGTTTTTATTTCTTCTCTCTAACAACAGCTCCCAACTAACTATATTCTTCACCACGATGATGGAGTATCTCCTACTCTTCAGTAGCGAAGCAAGAAAAAGGCTCTCCACACTACGGTTTCTATGGTTTCTCAACAACCATCGCGCCCACTAAAATGTTGGAGCCTCTCCAACTATTTCAACGGTCACACTTATATGACAACCGCCTAACCTCCTCCCTCTCGCGCCCATGAAGAAGGATTAAGAAGCATTTATGATCGGTTCCACTTTATTCTCCACGACATCACTCTTACCGAGTTCAGTGAAGAACAGATTGGTCTATGTCGGCGTTTTTAATGATTCTTAACAACAACCACACCGATACCTTGTACCCTCAACGAAGATGGAGCAACTCGGCCTTGAACTCATGACTAGCACATGCCTAAACACAAGGGTCGACAAGAATAATTTAAAGCATAATTCAACTTCCCATTCGACTTCCGTCGATTTACAAAAGGGAATAATTCTCAACACATGATTAACGCGGTTGACGACAATCACGACGGATTGGTCATAACGCTTCACAAGGTTTCTTAATCATTTGACGTACAAAACAACTTCTCGCATCTTTTGACTACGAGACGTGGTCCACAAATCTGCCACAAATAGGTTCATCTGTTGACGTTAAACGTCGACAATATTTACGTCATCAAACTTGATGAGAACGTCTAACGTTTAAAAAGTGACAGTAAAACCTCTAAGTGACACAAGAAGAATAACACAACTGTTTTACGGCTTATGACGTCGTTTACTTCGCGAACGACTATGTCGACTCATCATCGACTTGACTAGAAGATAAACAAGGTATCTTCTACCCGTCAAAATAGATTCAAAAGTAACTGGCAAGACAATACATACCTCATAAGACTCATAGGTTCACATTATCGTTTAACACTAGACTCGTTTGGCAAATTGACCACTCGTAATCCAAGGTCTATCTCTCTCTTCTCGAAAGATACTCTCTCTCTCCTCTCTGAGAGTTGATACCCTGTAATCCTATTTCACTTGTCATCAAACAATAAGAGATCAGTGCATCTTTATTTGATAAATTCAACTAATAAATCAAATCTTATAATACAGTTATTAAATCGACCATAACATAATCATTTCCATGATTTCATAATTGATATTCAATACAATTCCATGTCATGTCCTGTCTTAAGCCTATAACATCTCAACAAATTTACTTATGCCCAAGTAAAAAGTAAAAGTAAAGCAAGTCAGAAATTGGGATGTAACAGAGACTATTTCTTTATTCTTGTGGGTCATTGATAATAATGTTTGAAAGATGGATTTATGTAATTGTTATCATTCTTTATCATTTTTACATAAATATTTTTTTATTGGCTATTCTTCAACCACACTCAATTTAATGGTGAAAGATTGATTCTAACCAATAAAAATAGGACAACTATTTATCACTTATTGGTAGGGATGAGGTATAAAATTTCTATTGAATTTTTTCTTTTAAAAATGAATAAGTGTCTATTAGAATTAAAATTAAATAATATTATGTACATTCAAAAAAACTAGGTGGAAGAGATCACGCCCCAAAGTCTAAATGTGGCCAAGCCTAAAACAAGAATAACAAAGTCAAACTTGCTAGGTAGTGAGAGATATACAATGAGTAGGTCAGGGATATGCGGACAGAAGTGTCATTTGGTTTTCCACATAGATCAGTGAGTCTAGGTGATCTAGGGGAGGCTTTCATCTAGAAACAATACCCTCATTTTTATCTTCCTCTTGTGGCTAAGTGCCATGAATAGGTGAAATGACAAGGCAAGCTGAGAAAACTTGCTAGAATTTAGCCACCTAGCAAACCCATAGTCACGGTCTTGGGGAGAGGCAAAATGAGGGTGGAAGGGTTGAGACCACCTGTAAATATTTATATCCCTATATCTTCATGTAGGGGGTTGAGAAGCATGTGAGTGTACATCCCCATGACCAAAAGTAGATTGGTTGCATCCATGTCAACAACCATGGAGGGAGATGGAGACCTGCTAGAAGTTGGAGTTAGTGGAACCCTACAACCATGCAAGGGGAATTATCCCAATGATCAAGAAGCACCTACAACCATGCTACTTCAAGTGCAAATTTGTTGACTTGCACCTAAATCTGTATGAGCACATTAGAGCATATCATATACTTAATATAAAGAAAAAGTGAGTATCAATAGAACAACCAAAAAAATGACATCATTCTTATCTTTCCAAATGCTAAATATAATTTCCACCCTAAGAGCATGCCAAATATGGGTAAATTTGGTGTGAACTCTGGGTCAATACCCTAAGATGACTATATGCCATGAGAAAGGTTCAAGCCTAAAAGGCTTAAAAAGGTCATGACTCTAATTCCACATAGCCTAGCTCTAGGGAAAAACTAGAAAATGTGTTTGAGGGTCTCCTATTAACCACGAAAGGGGCAACAAGGATCCCTAACACCCAATTGAGACAATTTGGCACCAAACAAGCCAATTATGGCTCAAGAATAGCCAACCAAACAATCTAAAACTTGCATTGCCAAGAGCTTGATGAAGATTCAAGAAGCCGTCTTTGGTTCAATTTGGGCACCATCAAAGGTGAGGAGAGAGCCAACCATACTCTTTATAATTCCTATATGAGTGAAATGGTGTATCAAGATACCATTTCCAATATTTCTTCCAAGGTTTGAAACTTTTAACCCTAATAGATTATGAAACATGTTGAAAGGCATTGAGTTGATAATTATCTAGTAGGTTTCAAAATCCTAATTATCCAACCTATATTTAGCCTTAGATTTAGGCCAATAAATAAATTTCTTAGTCACCTTGGAAAATAGGTCTAGAAGGGTTTTGATCCCCTTCTTAAAAATTCTCAACGCATGGACCCAAGGTGCCTTAGATAGAGGGTGATCTTGGTAAGAGATAAACCCAAGACTAATAGATAAGATGTTGGTTTATAGATAGCCCTTTGTGGAAGTTATTTCCATCCCATATAAGCCAAGGTTTAATGGATTACTAGGCTTTGCAAATGCTTTTTAGCCACAAAAGTATCCTAAATTTGGATAGGGTCCTTGATAATAAGAAGAGTATGGAAACCAAGACCCTTCTTTGTCACCCATATGGAGAACCAAAAGAAATGCAATGACATAGTAAAATATTTAGGGCTCATTACCTTCCAAGGCTTTGATAATCCATTTGGCACACAAGGCTTAACCTTGACACTAATTAGAATCCAACCCTGATCCTCTAGAATTACATAGGAGGTAGCAAAACTACCAAGCCATTTATTTTTATGAGTGGAAGCACAAAGAAAGTCCCTAAGAAGCTTTTCAAGCTTCACGTAGTAGGCCTTAAATGGGGCCAACAAGAAGAATAATATACATGTGTGGTAGGCAAGATTTTAAAACACACCTAAACTTTCCTACTAGGGAAAGAGGTTCTGTGATCTAGTGTGCAAGATTCTTTTCAATTTTAGAAATAAAGTTACCATAATGACGATGTGGAATCTTGAAAGGTAAAGTAAATGCCAAGAAACCTAAAAATTTCCCCATGATTAATCCACTTCCACCCATAGACATTAAGCCAAGAAATCTTAGGAGAGAAAGATGCCTATAACATTGGTTTGTTTACAAATTGAATACTCAAACTAGAGGATTTACAAAATGTGTCCAAGCATTACAAATCTTGTTTGAGATTATTTCCTTCCTCTACAACTATAATAAAAGAGTCATCTCTAGAATACCCATTCACCAAATGAACTATAGAATTAGAAAAAGAAATGCTTTCGACCAAATTCTAGGAGACAACATTGGCAAAGAGATATCTAAAGCCTTTAGCCACAAGCACATAGAGGAAAGGAGCTAAAGGACAACCTTGAAAGCTTGACCTAAAAATCCCAAAGGAACCGGATTGATGGCTACTAATGGTGAAGCAGGTGAAGACATCAACAAGGAGAATTTTGATTGAGTGCACAAATTGAGGGTCAAAGCCCAAGGCTTGAAACATGTCAAGGATGAAGGGCCACTTAATACAGTCATAGGATTTTGTAAAATCATTCTTAATAAAACAATCTATTAGTGTGATTGTCAAGCCCATTCCATCCCTTCCTAGACAACAATGATGTTATCCAAAATATTTCTAGATATTATGCAACCAATTTGCTTAGACACACTAGGAAGAAGAAGGTGGTTCATTTTCAAAGAAAGAGCCTTGGTAATAATTTAAATAGAGACATTGATCAAGGTGATTGGTCTCCAATTACAAATGTCTTATGGATCTCTTGATTTAGGTATGAGTTTAATATTTCCTTTATCGATCAATTTACCTAAATAATGAGAATTAAAGGATTCCAAATAAACTTTATGAATATCCTCTACAACTAATTCCTAGAGAGCTTTTCAAAATTTGTAAGGAAATTCATCACAACTAGGGGTCTTATCATTGGCCATTGACAAAATAACCTCATGAAGATAAAAAAGAGTGAGAACCTATTCACAAAAGACTTACTAATAAGGGGAGACTTAATAGGGAACAAACTTGAGGCATTATTGCAAACATCTTCTTGTTTAGGCAAGTTCTCTTGGGCTATGAAATCCTACTCATAATGACAAATGAAATCTTGGAGAATATGAGGGAATTTATTCAAGAGTTGGTGTCCTTATTTAACTTTTTGAATGGCTTTTAAGAAGTGTGGGGTAAAAGCACAAAGCTGTGTCACACTTTCAGCCAACTTATCAGCACAAGTGAATTCTAGTATTTCTAACTAAAAATTAATTTTGGTCAAACATACGATCTTGTAAGATTCATTCTAGCTAAGTTAGATATGTCCACAACTTTTCCAACTAAAATTATTGGCTAAATGCATATGTAGCACCACTGTGAGGCCAATTTACCAAAAAATAAAAATATTTGAAAAACTTGATATTTCAACAACTTCTACTCATGTAAATAACATTTTTAAAAAATATAAAATAACCCTTTTGTAGATCTATAATTTTATTTTTCATATATATATATATTAATAGTTTAATTATTATTTATATTTTCCTTTCTATTTTTACTAAAAGTAGGTTATCAGCACAAAACATTAGGTCGATTACCATGTCAAGGAAAAATAGTAAAACTTATTAAAAAAAATAAAAAAAAATAGGATGCACTAGATAAAAGAATCTATATCAAGATGGTATAATTTTTTTCTATTTTAGATAAATAGTTAATATGAAAGTTGACGTCGAATGGAAACAACTATGTTTTAATACACACACATTTTATTATTTATTTAAAAATATATATTTATCAAAATTGGAAAAAAAATATATCCATGCACTAAAGTTTCAAGTTATAAATACACAAGAAAAAATTACTATATAAAGATTGACATCTCATGTAACTTTATTTTTTCAGCATTTTATCAACAACTAAATTATAGTGTCAATTTATTCAAAACTATATTCAAATAATTTTTTAAATTTTTTCAAAAAATACAAAAATAAAATATACTAAAAAATAAATATTTTGTTAGTTTACATCATTCCAAAATTCAAAACATATATGTCATTTTTTAGTGATTCAAGTTTAAAAGTTGGATCAATGTTGGTCGTTTCCTTTATAAAGTGTGACACAGCTTTGTGACAATAAAAGATGTGAAGCTTGAAAAACCTCTTTAAGAAATTTGTGATCAACCTTAAGCCAATAAAGTTAAGGTTTAATTTGAGCTCCTTTGGCTATGTGACTATTAACAATCTACTTTTGATGGTATATCTTGGCAGCTTACCTTTGTAAGGTAGATCAAAGGATTGAGATTCCAAGGTGGTGGTGGCTTGGTGGAGCTCCAAGGTAGCAATCTCATAAGAGCAATGATGAAACTACACTAGTTGTGGCTATAAATGTGAAGGAAGTAGAAGGTGCATTTGAGAGCTCACAATTCCTATAGTTCAAGATCTAACCTGTCTATTGAGTAGGCTGAGGTTCAATATTCCAAACACACCATATGTGATCTAGCATGGGTTGATGAGTTAGAAAAAACTTGTTTAAGAACAAGTAAGCCTTTTTCACCTTAGGTTTAAAAACTTTCATTCAATGTAAAACTATATGGGACAATGATAAAAAAGGAAAACATCTAGCAAGGGGAAACAACTTAGAAAGAAAAAATGATTGTGTACATAACATAGCATGATCAAGTCATTTGTACACATAAAATAGTGGGAATGAATATGGTGGCAACCCATATTGGGATCACAAGCCCCAATTTATTACACATATAGTACCAAGGCCCCCACTCACCAATTGTCCATCTCATGGGAAAAGTACCATACTTGTCATAATCCATCTCAACCATATTGAAGCATTTGCATAGAACCCAAGTAGTGGTAGAAATTGAAATCAATGATCCAATGCTAAAGGGAAGATATTTCAACATGATTGAAGGCATATACATTAATATCTCTAAATAAATGATTGTCAATGTTGAAATAGTTCACCCTTTTAGTGGGGTGACATCCATGATCAACTAAATGTGTCTACCACTTAGGAGAGAGAAATTTGACAACTCCTCCACAACTCACATCATAGTTGCTACACAAAGATGACTTGTTGGCTAAATAACATGGAAAGTAGCAAAAAAAACTAGTAATCTTTACTTCTTTCAAACAATGAATATATAAGCCTAAAAACCAATATTGAGAGTCTCTCACAAAATACTATTTCCTAGAGAGGTCTATAAAACCTTGAACATTATAGGAGACAAAATCATTGATGACAGTCAAGAGTCATATCCTACTATCTATTTTGTCATGGTCAAGAACTACATATCTATACTATGCAAAAAAATCCCTCTAGAGAAGTTGTCCAGTTGATTAACTAGAGGACCAAACCTTCTTTTATCTAGAATAAATTCTCTTTCTTTTAGGCACTTAGATGGACTGTAAGAGTGTTGTGGGGCCATTGAGGGAGGAGAGGAGGAAGACCAAACAATTGGTTGTGAATAAATTAGAAATTAGAAGTGGCATCGCATCATACTCCAAGATTTATTCACCTCCTTGGATGGCTCCTCATTAAAGGAGTCACTACTATCTCCTTGTCAAGATATTTTAAAATAGTGTCATTGAGTTTCTTGGTAGACTAGTCACCATTGCCAGCTAAATTATTAACTATATGAGCACTAGTGCTAGGGTTCTAGTTATTTTTATGACCCCTAACTATTGTCCAACCCTCTTCCTTTTTAGGGAAAGAGGCCTCGTATCAGGACAAGAAGTTGGCTTACTATGAAGTTTATCCAAGGGACAATCATTGATCTTGTGATTAGAAGATTGAAATGTGAACCAAGTATTTGGGAGATTAAGATAAAGGAAACTGCACTCAACAACATCATGTGCACCCTCTATACAATCTCCCTCATAATTCATTTGATGTTTTCTTAGAGCGCGTTTAATGCAAGATTTTGTGCCATCATGTTCACCCTTTCCATGCCCACTCTCAAAAAAAATCCGAACATGTATATTGTCATGTTGATGATACCTACAAATTGCATAAAATGACCTTGATGATTTGAATTATGACACACACCCATCTGACCATACAAAATGCTTTTCAATTTTCACACCCCTTCTTGCCAAATCTTCAAAAAACTTCTTAAAGCAATGTTCTACAAAATGTGTGTCATGCTCTTTATCATGTTACTAATATAAAGGTGATATAATTCTTTCTTAATGACTCGTTGTTGATATGTACTATCAACACCATCCAAATCTAATTGTGCATGTCGATAACACACATGCACCATAATAGTGACATGCTTCAAATAGTAATACTGTGTTTGAATATCCTTTTGATGGGTAAAAGAGTAATTTTCTGCAATGTCAACTACTGATAAAATTATTCTTGCAACTTAGCAAAAATGCATGATGTATGTATGGTCGTATAAATTTATGGAAATTTTCCATAAATGTTCCAATAGGTGTACCTCCTTTTCTACGTAATCTAACCCTATGGATTCTTTCCCAAATTTTATTTCAAACTTTATGTACTTGTAACTCTTGCAATTTACCATCTTTGTCATGTTAGTATCTTCATTACTCAAAGGCATTATAGCCAAACTTCCACATGTTTCACAAAGCATTTTTATGCATTTCATTGGACCATCTGCATCATCATCAAATTTATCACATAATATGGATGCTATGAATTGACTTACCTATTTAGGAGGTGCATTTTGAACACCATCACTTTCTTCTTTGATCTTTCAAAACACCTGATAGTAAAGATCAAATTCAACATGATAACGACAACAAAATTTTCACAAACTTTGTTTGCCTTCACATAATGTGGCCTTAACATTTCAAACATTATTTTCCCAATATTTATATGAGGATTTACATCACAAAACATCACATACATCTCATTTTGTGTTATGTTTAACCAATGTTTTGTATGCAGTTCATAACTATTTGGCTCAATCTTGTGTTTGAGAACATCTCTACTATTTAATGAAGGTTGAGTATGATTGTGTGAAAAGCTTGAGATCAACTTACTAACACCATCTTCGGGTAAGTGCAAAAAGATGGGGGGCCAAAAAGTGGCCAAACTGTTTTTAAAAAAAAATAATGCAAAACGCAAGCGCATTATATCGTGCTCGCGTTATGGTTTGATAATGACGAGCCTAAGGCTCATCAAAACCAAACCATAACGCGGGCACATTATCACCTATTATAAATCTAAAAAATGCATCTCATTTCATTTCATTTCTTTTTTCTCCACTATTCCCGCAATCTACAAACCCTAGGAAGTGCGCTCGCATTTTGGATTCCTTAATTCAACACAAAAATCTTATCGATTCATCACCAAAATGCCGCCACGACGTCGAGCACACCAAAGGAGTGAGTTTATTTGTCTTTTTGTTTGAATTTGCTTCTAAATAGGTAGGTTTGAGTTGTTTTTTGATGTATATTTCATTAATTGTTAGGAAATGTTAATGCATCTCCTCCTCCTCCTCAAAATCCACAAAATCCTGCGAAACAACAACCTCCTGCATCCATTCCTCGACATGCCCCTAGAACACAAGAAAATATAATGGGGCAAATTGAAAACAACAAAAAAGTAATTGAAGATATAATTAGAAGGTTGAAAGATCCTTCCACTTCAACCTTGCATAGGTCAACGCTTGCTGAATCTCTTGAATCTATGTTATCAAATGTAGATTCAATTAGCAAGCAAATAACTAGCTGGACGGATAAGAGGAGAGAGTTTAGAGATTATTATGCAAACAAGCTGTCATACCAAGATGTGAAAAAATTACAAATTACAAAATTAGACTTGTGTTTGATTTTCACAAACCCACAAACAAATCAACCTCCACCCATTACATGCAAGAGGTTCCCTATCCATTGGTGCAACAACCAACTGATAAGGGACAATTTTGGGCAAAGGTGGTGGATGGTTTTTGACCATCCTCCATGCAATAATAATGAGGTCCTACAATACTTTTTGAGGAAACTCTACTGCGAGTTTGTCCTCAATAAAGTGCCAAACTATTTTGATATGTAGGACTTCTAGAGTAGAGGTGGGGGGTCAGTACAAGATAGACCAGGGGCACGTGTTGATCCATAGCGGGCAGTGAGACGAGTAATCAACAGACCAACCCATGAGCATGTTTCTATCCCTTCCATTGTGAAGGAGAGTGTTGAGGTCGATACACTTCAATCCATTAGTGCCTTGACCCAGAGCATCATAGAGCATGCCAGTCCTGTAGCATAGAGTGGGTTGGGAGATAGTGCGAGGAGTAGGGTCCCACCCCATGCTTGTCAGACTTGCGGATTAGCCTGTGGTTATGACCCCATGGATAGTTAGGACGCAGGTGTACAGGCTACATCTGCAGCTAAGCAAATGGTGATGACAAATACCCTCCTGAGTGAGACTTTCGGCCTTGATACTCAAGTAAATATTAGCAAGTTTATTGAATTTAATTTATTAAATTTCATTTTTGAAATGCAAGATTAACTAATTTAGTTTGATGATTTTAATGAAATTTCAGGGTCATAGGGTTGATGTAGTTTTCAGTGGTTCTCCACCTGCATATTACACTAGATCATCTACTGTCGGGGTATGTAACTAGTAAACAATTATAAATATTACATGTGAATAGCATCGTTATATGAATGGTATTCTAATATCTGATTTTGGATGTTGAATAGGTTAATATTGGAGATTTCACGGCAACACCTGCCAGCGATGGTGGACTTCAAAGCTTCACGGAGGTAATAAAATAAATAGTTTAATGAATGAATTGTACTTACTAGATTTTTGTATGTGACTTGTGTGCTTTATTGTGTGTACTTCCATGTTTAGATGAATGTGTGTGTATGTTAGGAGCCATGATTTGCATCACTATTATAGTTTTCATAATTGAATAATGTTGTTTTATTTCCAGATGATGCAGGCTATGGAGAGACCTCCCGATGTTCATAGGGCAATGGAGCATGGTGTGACCTTTGCGATTCATAGCTCCATGGCATTGATAGGGGTATGAGGCAGATTAGTAAATTTTAATTTACATTCATTGTTATAGTTGTCTATTTTTGAAAAATCAAAAGATTATTGATTTGAAGTTTAATTTCTATTTGGATGGTTTCTATAGGATATGACATCACCACGGCCTATTCCTGCTACTGAGGCAAGTGAGGAGACAGATTATATGGTAGTGGTAAGTGATTATTTTGTTAAATGTTTCATTTTTTATAACATGTAATTTCTATATATTAATGTCTATACTTTTTTATTGTAACAACTAAAGATGCAAGAAGAACTAAATAGGAGGAGCAGCCCTCGGGTTGGTAGTAGACCACCCACATGCATGTCTCCAACCCCTAGAAGATCAAAGGCTGCCCATGATCTATTCTCTTCACCAGCCGAAGGGGAATGACTTTTTATTGTGTTCCTTTGTTGTATGCCTATATGGCATTTGTGGACATATATTTTATATTGTATATAGTTGACATTGTATGCCTATATGGCATTCTTGTAAGCCTATATGGCTATTTTGTATATATGTTATACTTATATCGACAGATATTGATGTATGCCTATATGGATATTTGGTTAATACAAATCTTTTTTATTGATGGCGTCCATACTTGCATTATAAATCCATGTTTGAATGGATATTTGTAGATGGCTACTTCAAATATTTAAAGTCCAATTGTATTACATAGGATGTTTGTTGATCCAATAAGCTAGCTATTGTTATTCAAGTATCACCTAAACCTCATTTTGGAACTAAACGATAAAAGTTGTATTTTAAAAAAAAATGAATCATCATGTTGAACAAAAAATATTAATATTCTTTATGAGTAGCATACAATGTCAACTATATGCAATACAAAAAAATGAATCATCATGTTATTCTTTATGTTTGAGATCTTGAAAATGACAAAGTCTGGTAGCATGATATCCTGAAACACTAGAATGAATATCCAAGTCATTAGGATGATTGTGCCTTGAGAAAAAGTCATTAAGATGAGTGCCTAAAGGAGATTGTCTTAACCATTCAAACATTGAGCAACAAGCATGAAGGGTTAAGGCGCAATTTGCAACTCATAAATCCTCAAAAGGGCGCCCAACTTGGAGAGAGCATTCATTTAAGACAAGGTGCCCATTGACACCTATTCCATCATAAAAGTGCACCTAAGGTGGAAGGAGAACAAGTCTCTGGTAAGTGAAGCGCACCTATTGTCTAAACCACTTCATTATGGTACCCTAGCATGAGGAGGAGTATATAAGTCAATAGGAAATGGCACCTAGAATGCAAATGAAGGACTAAGTGACATTTTCAATAAGCATCAATTCACTTTGAGCTTTCAATAAATACATCAAATTGAGCCCCATAAGCCTAGGCGCCCTTTGCCTTCAAAAGAACCTTGTATTGGCACCTTCGAGGAAATCAACTTACAATGACAAGTCTTGGAGGTTTCTCATTTTGGATGATGTCTTTTAGATTAACTACAATGATTGAAAGTTAATATGAGTGGAAAGAACCTATCTTGAACCTTAGGCACACTTCATGTAATTTCCCACCATCATAAGTGCCTAGATCTAAGAAGGAGTCAATGAAGGATCTTAACATCAAGAAGCATGTTATCAATAAACATGGAGAAGTCTTTGACAATAATTATGATGAATTGAGTACATGGAAGTAAAGGAAGAACATATCAACTCCAAAGTGTGCCTAATGATCAATAAGAAATTCTTCCAAAGCAAAGGCGTTCATTGTGAATTTTCCTACTAGTTTTGGCACCTTGAAGTCTAAGTGCATGAAAATCATGAGGATGAGCACTTAGGGATGATATAGTCTTCATAAGAGTTTAAATAAGAACATCATCAAAATACACCTTGGTAGAGAGACTTGAGACCATCATCAAATAAGCCAAAATATCTATCTCTAATCTAGGCGCAAATTCTAGCTCCTCCCAACTCAAATGAACGCCTAAGTTGAAGTCAACTTTCATCTATACAACCCTCATATTGTGCCTTGATTGAGGAAGGGATTTGAACCTCAAAATTTAATCATCTCAAGACAAAAGATTCCTTAGACACTTGGCATTTGATTGAAATCATTGAGAATTAGAAAGAACCACCTAAGGATGTAAGGCACACTTTTCACCCATACAAGCCTAAAATTGTGCCTAAGGGAAATAAATTGATTTCATATCAATAGGTGAGTGCCTTGAGAGAAAGGATCACTCTAGGTCATTTTCAATTGTTGAAAGCACAAAAATGATAAAGATAAAGGCAATTGAGTTAGGTGCACTTTAGCCTCTAAGGACACCTCAATGAGCACCTTGCGTGAAATTGCATGAGATGACCTTTTGGAGTGAACGCTTGAAAGATAGAATTCATTCTAAGACATGTCTCATCATTTAGAATTACAAAATTGCAAGTATAAAGATATTTAAATCTAGGCGCACTCTCCATTAGTACAAACCCATTTTGGTGCCTAAGGGAGAAATTGCATTGAAAGACACCTTTTGAATGAATCTCTTAAGGGGGATTGACCTCTTTAAGCCATTACAATTGTTTGAAATCATTTAAAGTGATAAATATGGACCAACTTGTGTTAGGCGCCCTTTGCTCTTCTTTTTACCTATATATGTGCCTAGATTTGTAGTAAGATTATTCCATGTTTAAAGAGGAATCCTTTGTGTTACAAAATGTTTATCATGAGGATTGATGTGTTTCTTGGTTTGTATTATAGGAAGATTGAAGGAAAAGGTAGGAGCAAGAGCTTGGAGTCACCTAGAGTCATCATGTAGCTGCTCCAAAGGAGCCTTTCACATTCATTCATGCCAGAGAGTTAAGATGGAAGTAATCACTGCCAAGGAAACACCACTTCAAGAGGTAGCTTCTCCAAGAGGTCACAACAAGATATATTTCAAGTCTTCTTCATCAACGACATCACCAGTTGCATCATGTTCGAAGACTTCCATCTATCACTTCAAGTTCCATTCATCTTCAAGTATCAATTAGATTCTTCATCAATCATTGCTTCAAGATCAGCATGTAGCTGCTCCAAAGGAACTTCTCATCATCATCAAGCATTCCAAAGACATCCATTCAATTTCAAGTCCCTCTGATACATTCAAGCCTCCTTGAGAAGTCATCTACTTCACATATAAGGGAAAGTGTTATCATCAATATCTACACTTCAAAGGACCTTTCAAGTTGGAACACTTCTTCATTAAACATTCAAAGACATCCATCCAAGCTTCAAGTTCTTTCACAATCTTCAAGTCTAAGAGAAATTGCATCTAGTGAACTCATTAATTGGTGCCTAGGAGGAAAAGACCTTAAACTTACATTATTGAGTCAGCACTTTAGAAATTGAGCCATTCCTAGTCAATTGGAGTCATAAAATATCAAATACAAAGTTAAATTGGACTTAGGTGCCCCTTCATGTAATTTTCCACCATCATGAGCGCCTAGATCTAGGAAGATCATCTAATTGCACCTAGGAATAAGATACAAGTCCAAGACCTCAAATTTGAGCACTAGAAGTGTGATGGATTGAAGAAGCTACATTGGCGCCTAAGGGTAAGTTGTATCTAATGACATCACCTAATTGAGCACCTAGGAGGTATAAAGCTTAACATTGACATGAGGACAAGTGCTTAGTAAAGGAGAGTTTCTCAAACATTTAAACATGTGAATGAAGTCATAGAAATGCACTAAGTCATCTAGGCGCCATTTTCCCCTTGTGTACCCTTACATTTGCACCTAAGAAGAAGTTGCTTTAGTTCATTGGAGTGTTTAAGTATTGAGAATTTCTTAGCAATGCTGTGCAACTTTACACTGCCTCCTTCTGACGATTTTTGGGGCAGCAGAAAACCTTTCACCACGGGCAAACACCTTAGAGATATAAAAAACTGAGAGAGGTTATTGTAGAGGCACTATACATGATCGCGTTGCCTCAGATGGAATGTTTCTAAGTGACACAGTTTTTGAGTAACATCTTGTCAAAGATTGCTACCTTTTTGCACTTTGGACTCTTCAGGGATATCGTCGGTACAATGTAGCTCAGACTATTTCGACATGTTTGAGTGAAAAATAGGACCATGCCTAGCGTAAATGTACCCATCCAAACACGTTGGAACAATCAATTTGGTTGCATCAGGAGCAGGATGAAAGTTATACCCCTTTGCAACTTTACATTGCCTCCTTCTGACAATTTTTGGGGCAGCAAAAAACCTTTCACCACAGGCAAATGTCTCAGAGATATAAAAAACTGAGAGAGGTTATTGTAGAGGCACTCTACATAATCATATTTCCTTAGACGAAATGTTTCTAAGTGACACAGTTTTTGAGTAATATCTCATCAAAAATTGCTACCTTTTTGCACTTTGGACTCTTTAGGGATATCATCGGTACAATGTAGCTCGGACTGTTTTGACATGTTTGGGTGAAAAAAAGGACCATACCTAGCGTAAATGTACCCATCCGGATGTGTTGGAATAGTCAGTTTGGTCGCATCAGGAGCAGGATGAAAGTTACACCCCTTTGCAACTTTACACTGCCTCCTAACAATTTTTGGGCCAGCAGAAAACCTTTCACCACGGGCAAATGCCTTAGAGATATAAAAAATTGAGAGAGGTTATTGTAGAGGCACTCTACATAATCATGTTGCCTCAGACATAATGTTTCTAAGTGACACAATTTTTGAGTAACATCTCGTCAAAGATTGCTGCCTTTTTGCACTTTGGACTCTTTAGGGATATCGTTGGTACAATGTAGCTCGAACTATTTCGACATGTTTGGGTGAAAAATAGGACGATGCCTAGCATAAATGTACCCATCTGGACGTGTTGGAATAGTTAGTTTGGTTGCATCAGGAGCAAGACAAAAGTTACACCCCTTTGCAACTTTACACTACCTTCTGATGAATTTTGGGCCAGCAGAAAACCTTTCACCACGGGCAAATGTCTCAGAGATATAAAAAACTGAGAGAGGTTATTGTAGAGACACTCTATGTGATCGCATTACCTCAGACATAATATTTCTAAGTGACATGATTTTTGAGTAACATCTCATCAAAGATTGCTGCCTTTTTGCACTTTAGACTCTTCAGGGATATCATCGGTACAATGTAGCTCGAACTATTTCGACATGTTTGGGTGAAAAATAGGACCATGCATAGCATAAGTATACCCATCCAAATGCATTAGAACAATCAGTTTGGTCACATCAAGAGCATGACGAAAGTTACACCCCTTTGCAACTTTACACTGCCTCCTTCTGACGATTTTTGGGGCAGTAGAAAACTTTTCACCATGGGCAAATGCCTCAGAGATATAAAAAATTGAGAGAGGTTATTGTAGAGGCACTCTACATGATCATGTTTTTGTAGATGGAATGTTTCTAAGTGACACGGTTTTCAGGTAACATCTCATCAAAGATTGCTACCTTTTTGCACTTTGGACTCTTCAGGGATATCATCGGTACAATGTAGCTCAAACTGTTTCGACATGTTTGGGTGAAAAAAAGACTATGCCTAGCGTAAATGTACCCATCTGGACATGTTGGAACATTCAGTTTGGTTGCATCAGGAGCAGGACGAAAGTTACACCCCTTTGCAACTTTACACTGCCTCCTTCTGACAATTTTTGGGCCAGCAGAAAACCTTTTACCACGGGCAAATGCCTCAGAGATATAAAAAACTGAGAGGTTATTGTAGAGGCACTCTACATTATCGTGTTTTCTTAGACAGAATGTTTCTAAGTGACATGGTTTTCGAGTAACATCTTGTCAAAGATTGCTGCCTTTTTGCACTTTGGACTCTTCAGGGATATCGTCGGTACAATGTAGCTCGGACTGTTTCGACATGTTTGGGTGAAAAAAAGAAAAATACCTAGCCTAAATGTACCTATCCAGACGTGTTGGAACTATCAGTTTCGTCACATCAGGAGCAAGAAACTAAAAATGCATAACATGATGATGCAAAAATGTGTATATGTGTAAAAATGCAGCAGGAAATAAAAAAAGACAAACCTAACAAATTAATGTGCATACTTACAACTCAATGTAACATGACTTTACAAAATCAATGTGAATACTTACAAATTAATCCAATGAACCATCTGGGTCTGCTCTACTCTTTATTGTGTCAAGTATTGCTTCATGGTCAGACTCACGCACCTTCCACAAGATTTTGTTCAAAGGTCTACCCCAATACTTTATCAAATGAACATTGGATGCCTTGACAAGGTTCGAGTAATGAAGAATCTTCCGATGCGTGTCAAAGTCCTGAAACAACTAAATATTAACACTCTTATGTGGTTACCTTTTAAGCCATGTTCCAGTAATAACCACTGAGCTTGTAGGGTATTCGATGTTTTCTCCATCTGTAACAGGGGCCTCCAATTTCTTTTTGGCCTCAACACAATGACATAAGTAATAATCTATTCCCTCTTCATTATCTTCATCTGTAATAACTGCATATACGTGCCCTACATCGATATATGTAGCAAATTAGATGAAATTAGTCAACATTACAAAAACACTACAAAGTAAGATGACATTACCTGGTTGAACTAGATGAAATTAGATGCATATACGTGCCCTATATTACCTGGTTGAACTAAATCTGATATGTGGTCAAATTCAACTGATGATTCCATCTGTGTTAGTTCCAGTGCTGTCGGGGGTTGATACGTGTCAAGTGGGCTAAGATAACTTAACTGCCATTCGTCAACCCACTCCTTTGACTTGCACTCATCCCAGATTTGAATTATACAGGAAGAACAAAAGCATGACATCTTTCGCATATGGATACTCCATGAACTTGCAATTGAGCTTTTGAAAGAGTGCATCTCATTTGATCCTGTTAGTGTACAACAGTCCTCATATGGTACAATGTTAGTATCATCTATCAACCAAAAATATCTATGAACTGAAGACTTACCTTCATTACCTGGACCCATGGAAGCATTACACCACTTGACAATCAATTTTGCATATGTCAACTTTGCATTGTCTTTATACTTTAACTCTTCTTGTGCTATGGCTCTTTTGATACATGCTCCTGCACCATCATGCCCCCCCTTCTATGCCCGGCCGCACAAAAGTTCCACATATGTTGAATACCTATAAAATTATGCCTCCTACTCAGCCAATAGAAATTCTGCGAGTTCTTGAAGTGTGACGTACAATTATCCGACCATATGATATGCTGATTGAACGATATGCCCCTTCTAGCCAAATCATTGTAGAACACCTGAAAGCAACCTTGGACGGACTCTATAGAATGCGTGCGATCATCACTAATATAGAAATTATACTCCCTTATGATCTTTTTGTCATCCTCTGTACTATCATTTGCATGAATGAATGTGATGTGTACAAATATAGAAACTTGTGTGGAGTTGTAATATTGCGATTGCACCTCACGCTGTGGCTGTAGACTATAGTTCTCTGCAATGTCGATGACTGAAACAATGCTACCAACTGGAAATGTGTCCTTGCATAATTTGAATTGCAAGTCCAACCATTGAGCTCTATGGGCATGTCTTGCATACTCATACACTATGCTATCACGAAATATAGGCATAAACTGATACATTGGAATCTTTTCAATAACCAATTCACACCTCTTTGCTTCTTTACCATCTTTTGTATTGTATGCCACTGTCTTATACTTGCCAAACTCTACTAGTTCATTTCCAACTGCATGTGTTCTTTCCATATGTTCACATATTGGCAAATGTTGGAAGCCACCACAATGATGACATGTGCCATGCAAGCATAATTTCTTGTAGAATATTTGACCTTCCTCTTTTCACATAAAATTCTTGATATGAAGTCTCTTGAAGGTGTTGGTGGGGCACATATGGCACAACCCTGCAAATCATTGTTAGTATGCATATCTAAACATATAGACCTATAAGCATCAAAAAGGTTAGAAAATTTAATATGTAATCTACAACAACAAGTAGTGAGTGTGATTTATCTTGACATAGAAAGGTTTTAGCATTTCAAAATATCTTTGACAAATTTTAATTTGAGGATACTTCTCTAGAAATTTACCATAAAACTGTGTTTGAGTCTCATCCAAAAAATGCTTTGGATGTGGCTCACGGTTCTGACTACTGATTCTCCTTCTTACCACATCCCTATGATTCAGAGACACCCTTGTGTAATTCTTCCAGAAGTCTTCAATTAGTGATCTCAATGCTTCAACAATTGGTTTATCTTTTTGTGGTAGTCTCCCCGAGAACACCCATAAATTATTGGCATTAGTGTCCTCAATTCTTTGGTGTCTTCCAACAACTCTTGATAAAGTTTTCCTATTAATTCTCAATTCTTGACTCGTCTTTCTAATGAGATGAGCTTTCCCCGTTTGACTACTTACTATAGTCTTTTGTGCGTGAGGTGTTACCCACACTCTCATGTGCATTCATTAGATTCTTGACAATAGATTTTTCAGTTGAAGCCTCTGATGTTCTCAACCCAAGAATTTTCATGATGAACCTATACTTTATACTTCGCATCATTTCAATGAATAGTTGACATCTTGCAGTCTCATTTAACTTTTCAAAGAACAATATCCAAATCTTATGAGCATATCTTCTACAAGTGCATTTTGGAATCTTACCTTCCATTGGCTGCAAAATATTCTCATCAATATCAATCAAATACTTTGGATTTCTATGCAAAATTCTAGGTGATGTTAAGTTAGGTAAATTCATCTCAACATTAAGAATTTCATCAATATTTAAATGAGATGGGCTAGATGGCATACCTTAGATTGAAGATGGAATAGATGACATACCTTGAGGTTGAGGTGGGAATGATGGCGTACCTCCTTCATCACATGTGAGTGATGATGTACTCTCAACTTGAGATGTGGTAGATGGTGTCCCTAGATGTTGACTTGTGGTAGAGGACATGTCTCCAACTATGGTATTCAAATCTCTCGTAGCACGAAGTTTTTGCATTTGTTCTCTTTGTGCCGCCAATACCATATCTCTTTGTGATGGTTGTGGTTCCTTTTCAATTGGCATGTTTTCATTTATCATGTCCAATTTCCTCTTCTCACGAAGTTCCCTCATAGCCACTACTTTCTTTGCATTCTTATCTTCTATCTCTTCCTGTGTTGATTTAATTCTTGATCGTTTCCTCGGCATGACGGAGAATTTGTCCGTAGCATGGTAAAGAGACCAATATTACTTCCTAAGAAATGAATATAAGATAATAGTGGGATTGTATTTTTATTATGTTTTAAGGATTTATTCTTGTATAGTTTGACATCATGGTATGTTAAGGTCTGTTTATTACACATAATTATTAAAGAGCCCAAGTGTAGAAAATATACATGGCATCATGTGAGATTGTAGGCTACTTTCTTGATTGGGAATGTGTCTATTTTAAACATGTATGATAAAGCATGATAAAGTAATTCAAATAGAATTAAGGAAAATGTAAAGAATATGCATGTAAAGACTTGACATACCTAAAAAATGAAGATTCGAATGGAGAGAGTACCCAATTATGTAGTGTTTTTTTCTTCTTGCATCAAACTCCTCAACAATTTGAGTTTTTCACCACTTGCTTGCTTTTCAATGTTAAATTGAATAACACTCAAATATAATTACTAACAACAATACTATTAACCAATCTATAATGTTAAATTCCTAAAATTGAATCACAAGTAACATTGCAACACTACAAAAATTGAAACTTGAATAGATATATATCAAACTTGGTGTGAAAACTATGTTATTTCCTCCTTCTCAAGTTGGCAAAGTAGAAAAGGTGGTGGAAAGATCATGCAAAGGTGGTAGAATGTGTCAAATGTGCATGTGAACTTCCCAACAACATGAAAGCACTTCTTTTTTATCGGAGCATGCGCATAATCAGTATGAAAATAGAGCATGTGGGCCTAGATCACAGGGGTCAACACTTTTTTACTTTTTCTATAACTTGATAAAACACGAGCGCATTATAACGCGCTCACGTTATAATGCGCTCGCATTTTGTCCTGCTATAGATTGATCACATCTTGTGCATTATCTTCCTTAACACAAGCAGGGATAACCACATCCTGTGCTTCATCAACTGACACTTCCAAGCCTTATAATTCCTCTTAAATATAGGAGGATCCATGACTAGAAGAGCCAAGCTACTTTGTCCCGCCTTGCTGAAGGATGACATTCTGGGAGAATTAGGAGATTTTCCTTTAGAGATCATATAATCTTTAAATGATTTCCATCTTGGTAGGTCCTCTGCATCAGAGAAAAACCACTGATGGTGTTTGAGAAATAAGAAATTCTTCATCTCTTTGGTGATCCATTTCTCTTTCCAAACCTTCCCCTTTAGACTTGAATGACCACAAGGTTTTTGAGGGAGAATTTTTCCTGTTTCCTGCAAGAGCTTGCCAGATGCTTCGCCATATGATAGGCATAACAATGAAGGGGCAAGCCCTCATAATCAAGTTCTTGATAGAAAATGCCCATCGAGGAAGAAAGACAGATCGTCTTTGGAAGCAGAAGTTCTCGTTTGTGACAAATCCTTATCCAAGCATAAATAGCAGGGGTTCTGTCAAGCAATTGCCAATCCACTTCCAAAAAGTCTTCTGAAGACTTCCTGATTGATTCCAAAACATCCACACCCCAAAACTGGAGAGGCAATCAATATAATCGAACCCATAAATCTGCATTTGACGACACAAACTCTCTTCAAGCTAGATTAAGAGTCCAACATTTTAGCTCAAGTCTAAACCCATCAACATCTAAATAACCTGAATACAAAATCTCTGTTTGCCTATCTTTAGAACTCAACCCTCAATGTCAAACCCTAATCCTTCAACCCTTAACTCTGATCCCTTGACCCTCAACCCTATCCCTAAACCCTAAACCCTAAAGCCTCAACCCTTAACCCTCAACGTCAAATTCTAATCCCTTGACCCTTCACTCTAATCCATCAACTCTATGTTGGTGTGAACAGGGTTATCACCTAACCGGTTTACCCTAGTGTGGATAAATCATCTTATTTAACTATTTACTAATTAAATAATATTCACACATAACACATATATCACACATATTAAGTTGACTTAGTGAGTCTTCTAGATGTCTAGTTGTGTCTAGTTAAGTCTAGTTGTGTGTTGAGTTGTTGATAGTTGGAGTGAGTTGTCTTATCCTCCACATGTGCAATTAGTTATCATCTTCTAATTGGCACATGTTGTAGGAATATCTCCACTTTCCACTCCACCTTCCTTTCCACCCTTCTAGCTCTCACCTTGCCTTTATAAGAAAGGCTCTCTTCATGTATTAAGTAATCCAAATAATAATCCTTCTTTTGCATTCATTGATAGAATAGCATTATTCTTTCAATTAATCTCTCTTGTGCTTTCATGAAGTCCTAGATCCTGGGTGGCTCCAATCATAGCCAACTCTAACATGGTATCAGAGCTCCAGGAAGAATCACTTTGTGTTAGTCAATTTTTGAGAGATCTTGAGTGCAATTCATGGTGGATCTTGATAGTTGAGTATGCTCTTCTCTTGCATCAATTGATGACTTGGAGAATCAGAAAGACTTGATAAAAACATTAGTTTTGTGAAGGTTTCCCTTTCTTTCCCTTGTATTGCAGGTACATTTCAGTGTGTGTTGTTGCAAATCAGACTTTGCCATTGCGTCCGGAGTAGCTGAAATAGTCAAGATCACCTTTTGTTTCGTCCAAATCAAACATCGAAGGCAAAATTGACGAGGGTTTCAATTTGGGGCTCTTTGGCGTGATCTAGAGGTACCAGCAATTTTAGAGTAGTTTGGCACAAATCGGACATCACCATTGCGTCTGGAGCGGCCAAAACAGTATGGATCGACTGTAAAATTGTCCAAATCAGAAAAAATTGCACCAAAAGGCAATTTTTTTTACTTCTTGGCCATACGGAATCTGTAGCAGAGAATATTCTCTGCGTTAGTGGCATATTCCGAAAGAATCTCTATCTGCATGGTGCCTGCATTAGCGAATCTTTGATGGGCATATTATCCAGTGGGTAATAAATCTTTATTCACAGGTAATATTGTTTTATGTGCGGGTTTCTGTGGATATTTATTGTTTTGCAGAGTCTGTAGAAACTTCTTAGTACCTGCTATAGGGTACGCTCCAGTGTGGGTCGTTTCGCAGGCACCACATGTTCCTCCATTGGCGGGGTAGTTTTAATCACCGGTGGCTTAGCCTTCAGACTTCCCACCAAACAGTCAACATTAAAATCATATCAGCGGCATTTGAATCTTTGGTGTCCATTGGTGGTTAAGCATCACCTGAAGTCTACAATTTCCGGCAGGCAAAATCCACACCGGCAATTTCAACAGTGGCGGATCTGGCAAATCTCCATCCAAACTAGCGGATCTTTGTTAGCGGCCTACCGGCATATTCCTATCAATATATACCTTAATTCTCCGGCATCACAGTGGGCTTTAAAAATCTCGGTGGTCTCTGCATTATTCTCTGTGGTCTTCACCAAACACAAATCTCGGTGGTTTGCTTGGATCTCGGTGGTCTCTGCTACACTTTCAGCAGTCTTCACAAATCTTTAGCTGTCTCAATTCAAACATCTTCTACGGAGGTTAACAAACTCAGCGACCAGCTCCTTGTTGGCGGATATCTCTTAACCATCGACATTTGAAAACATTGTCTGCAACGGTCTTCACACCATGCGGTTTTCATTATCTGCAACAGTCTTCACACCCATCGCCGATGGGTTTCAATATCTCACCTCGAAAATTCATGCTGGTTTTTTTAAAACTCGTCAGTGGGTTCTATTGGCATATAAATTGTCATTGGCAGACTTTGGCTCTGCAGATATAAACTCTCAAGGGTATTTTTGAAGATCTAGTGATTATAATTCACAGTCGGCAATCATCAAACAACACATCAGAGTCGACACTTAGAAGCAGCATTGAAACTTTTGTTTGATGGTTAGCAGTTTTTTGAATAATTCTGGCAGTATCCGGTGAAACAATACCAATGGTTGTTTCAACCACGTGGCAGAATCTCCATAGGCGGTTTGGTCTGCTAAAACTGGTAGTCTCCTCTAAATACGTGTTTTTCAGTTTTCACCGTGATATAGTCTTCGCAAACCAGCGAACTGTAAATCAAGTGGCTAGATTTCATCTATCGGCAGATATTACAAATCTGTGTATTGCTTGAAACATCTAACGGATTTCAACAAACTGCCAAAATGAAGGCAGTTTCTGACAAAAATTGGTGGTTTCAGCAAAAATCAAGGTGGTTTTCTGCTTGGAGAACAGCGGTTTCAGAGGGTGGTTTTCTCTCTGTACAATAGTTTTGTCAACTAGAGTGGTTTTTTGGCAACTTTTTGGTTTTCCAGGGAAGAGGCATTTTTTTTTCCGCCAAGAAAGAATATTCTGGGAATATTCTGCCAAAGGGGCCATTTTTGCCCCTCAAAGCCCTAAACTAGGGCTTTTTTTCATTTTTGCATAATTTTTGCCCATAGAGGCAAAATCAGGCAAATGAGATATTGTTAGAAAGATGACAGAGAGCACTTCGCAGTTGTGTTAGTAGTTTTCTGAAATTCTGCTGCAGGTGACTGCTACAGTAGTTTGAAGATAGATCTCAGGTTTTCGCTTCCGAGCTCACAACTTTCTACCAAGATCTCTGATTTTCATGATTTTTGTGGCATCGAAAAGGTATTCAAGAGCTCTTCAAATCCATCCATGTACTTTTCTCAGATTCTACTCCAAGTTCATTTTATTTCATTTGTCAATTTTTTGGCTTTTGAGTGATAACTTGGGCATTTTGGCACTTAAGGAAGTGAAACTTGTTTTGAAGGGATCTGATTGCTGTGGTTAATCAGTGTGAGCAATTGTAAACTCCTTTGAATCTTAGTTTTAAGAGATTTTGATACTTTCCCCATTTTGGTCCCTTGAGGACGATTGTAAATCGCACTAAGTATAAAGTGCCACAATTATTCATTTTTGGGGGGGTGATCTCTTTGATTGAGTAACAGGGGGTGTCTTGTGTTCTTTTTTGTACTCTTGCATCATCGATCCACACAAACTTCCTCTACTCACACCATATAGCTATCATGAGTGGAAAACTAAAATAGAGATTCATTTAAGAAGTTTGAAAATTCATAGAGTAACAATGGGTATAGAAATTGAACCAACTGCAGCTGCAGAAAAGAGAAAGTGGTACAATAGATGTGATCAAGCCTATGGAACACTATGCTTGTCTATCTCTCTTGATCTTCTTTTTCATATTGAATCTTGTAAAACACCTAATGAAGTGTGGACTACCTTAGAAAATCTCTTTGGTAAACAAGATACAATGAGAGGTTTCAAATTGGAGAATGAATTAATTGGTTTGAATCCAACTGATTTTGCAAGCATCCAAGACTTCTTCACAAAACTAAAATCACTTAGATTGCAGCTCAAACAATGTGGAATTGAGAAAGAGGACACTCAATTGATTCTTTCAATCCTTGCCAAGCTTGGTCCTGCCTATTCAGTTTTTGTTTCCACCTTCTATGCTACAATGGATGCACTTGGGACAGCTTTCACAATGCCTTCACTTGATGAGTTTGTTGCATCACTCACAAGGGAGCAAGCTAAGTTAGTACACATGGGCAAATTGAAGTCTCCTAAATCTCAAGCACTTCTTGCTAATCAAGGTTCTAAGGATCAAAAGGCTTCAACTAGCAAAGGCAAGAAACAGAAAAATAAGGATTTCAAGAACAATAAGCAAGCAAAGGAATCAACCAAATCATCTAAGTCCTCATCCTCTCCCAAGGAGGAATCATCTAAGAAGGAGAGACCAAAGTGTGCATTTTGCAAGAAACTAGGACATGATGAGCATAAGTGTTATGAGAAGAAAATTGATGAGTTGACTCACATTATTCAAAAGCACAACATCAAAATGCCATCATCATCACCTAGTATATCCTCTTCTTCGACACCATCATCATCTACACATACAGGGACAACAGGCAATGCAAATGGGACAGACAAAGGAAAAGGACATGCTTTCTTTGCATCAACAAGTCTATAGTCAGAGAGATGGCTTCTTGATTCAAGGGCTTCTCATCATACAGCATCTTCATAGGGGATGTTCTCTTCATTTGAGTCATGTACTTCGACACCTATCTTGATGGGTAACAACACATACATGCATGCATCTAGAAAAGAGACAATTGATGTTGGAGAGAATACATTCAACAATGTGTTGTGTGTACCTTCATTGACATCCAATCTTCTTTCCATCTACCAGATTACTCATTGTGGTGCAGGCAAGACAGTTGAGTTCACTCCTGATTCAGTGATCATATGAGACTTGGAGAGTAGAGATATCATTGCTATTGGGATGGCTAATCATGCATCTCACTTGTATACCTTCTCCCATTTTGTTTCTTCCAATGATGTAGATCCATTGATTGGCATTCACACTCATGCATCAAGTGTGAATCATGTTTTTGAGGAGAAGTTTGGTCACTTGAACCTTGGTATTCTTTCACCCTCTTTGGTTCATGAGACTAGTGTTGAGCTTCCATCATCTCATCCTCCTGCTTCTTTAGAGATTGACATCAACATGGGTTCATCTACTCTAGTTGAGCAGGATCATTCCAGTCTTTCAGACACAACTTTGTGGGATACTTTCTTGGCAGGTATATCAGACTTGTTTTGTGAGTCTCATATTACAGATTTGGAGGACACACTTGAGGGGATATCTCTCCTCTTTGATGATAGTTACAGCACAACTGTTATCCCATCTACTTCATCTTTGGAGGTTGTTCCTCATCAGTCTACACATGATTTTGGATTGGACACACATCCTTGCATTGTGGCATTCCTTGATTTTGACATGTGAACATTTCAGTAGTCTTCAGAGGCATCCTTCATGAGACTTTTTCCCTCATTCCTTGAGATGGAGTTTCTTCGACATCAGCTTTTAGACTTGTTTCTTCCTAAGGGGAGAAAAGTTGTTTATAGGTATAGGACACTTTCCAGCGTTCATCTTCAGACATTCTTCCTCGGCACAGGAGCTACTTCATTGTGGGGGGGGACCTATAGTCTCACACTTGCTCTCCTATGGGGGGTATTTGATTGTACATATGTGATAGAAGTTGTCCTTGGGGGGTCATGTTGAGTCCTCCTCCTATCACTTCTTCTTTCACATTCATTGTTTTTGCATTCTCACTTTTGGAGAGGAGTTTTGTCCCATGAGGTTTTCTCCTTTTCTCCACTTGAGATTTGTTGTACATGGGTACCTAACATGGCCTAGTAGCTGGGACCCATCCATCTTTCCATCTTGCTTTAGTCAACTTCTCCCTAAGTTGCACTTAAGGGGGGTGTTGGTGTGAACAGGGTTATCACCTAACCGGTTTACCCTAGTGTGGATAAATCATCTTATTTAACTATTTACTAGTTAAATAATATTCACACATCACACATATATCACACATATTAAGTTGACTTAGTGAGTCTTCTAGATGTCTAGTTGTGTCTAGTTAAGTCTAGTTGTGTGTTGAGTTGTTGATAGTTGGAGTGAGTTGTCTTATCCTCCACATGTGCAATTAGTTATCATCCTCTAATTGGCATATGTTGTAGGAATATCTCCACTTTCCACTCCACCTTCCTTTCCACCCTTCTAACTCTCACCTTGCCTTTATAAGCAAGGCTCTCTTCATGTATTAAGTAATCCAAATAACAATCCTTCTTTTGCATTCATTGATAGAATATCATTATTCTTTCAATTAATCTCTCTTGTGCTTTCATGAAGTCCTAGATCCTGGGTGGCTCCAATCATAGCCAACTCTAACACGCTAAACCCTCAACACTATACCTTAAACCCTAATCCCTCAACCCTCAACCCTCAACCCTAAACCCTAATCCATCAACCCTCAACCCTAATCCATCATCCCTCAACTCTAATCCCTCATCCCTAAACCCTAAATGCTATCCCTATTCCTAAACCCTCAACAGACTCGATACTATACCTTAAACCCTAATCCCTTATCCCTAAACCCTCCAACCCTATCCCTAATCCTTATACCCTCCACACTCTACTTTAACCCTAATCCCTCGACCCTCAACCCTATCCCTAAACCCTTGACCCTCGAACCTTAACCCTCAACCCTCAAAGTCAAACCGTAATCCCTTAACCCTTAATTCTGATCCCTCGACCCTCAACCCTATCCCTAAACCCTAAACCCTAAAGCCTCAACCCTCAATGTCAAATCCTAATCCCTCAACCCTTCACTCTAATCCCTCAACCCTAAACCCTATCCCTCAACCCTTAACACTATACCTTAAACCCTAATCCCTCAACCTTCAACCCTAAACCTTGCCCCTAAACCCTAATCCCTAAACCCTCAACCCTAATCCATCATCCCTCAACTTTAATCCCTCATCCCTAAACCCTAAATGCTATCCCTATTCCTAAACCCTCATTAAACTTGATACTATACCTTAAACCCTAATCCCTTATCCCTAAACCCTGCAACCCTATCCCTAATCCTTATACCCTCCACAATCTACTTTAACCCTAATCCCTCGACCCTTAACCCTATCCCTAAACCCTTGACCCTCAAACCTCAACCCTCAACCCTTAACGTCAAACCTTAATCCCTCTACCCTTAATTATGATCCCTCGACCCTCAACCCTATGCCTAAACCGTAAACCCTAAAGCCTCAACCCTCAACCCTTAACGTCAAATCCTAATCCCTCGACCCTTCACTCTAATCCCTCAACCCTAAACCCTATCCCTAAACCCTCAACACTATACCTTAAACCCTAATCCCTCAACCCTCAACCCTAAACCTTATCCCTAAACCCTAATCCCTCAACCCTCAACCCTAATCCATCATCCCTCAACTCTAATTCCTCATCCCTAAACCCTAAGTGCTATCCCTATTCCTAAACCCTCAATAGACTCGATACTATACCTTAAACCCTAATCCCTTATCCCTAAACCCTCCAACCCTATCCCTAATCCTTATACCCTCCACACTCTACTTTAACCCTAATCCCTCGACCCTCAACCCTATCCCTAAACCCTTGACCCTCGAACCTCAACCATCAACCCTCAATGTCAAACCCTAATCCCTCAACCCTTAACTATGATCCCTCGACCCTTAATCCTGTCCCTAAACCCTAAACCCTAAAGCCTCAACCCTCAACCCTCAACATCAAATCCTAATCCCTCGACCCTTCACTCTAATCCCTCAACCCTAAACCCTATCCCTAAACCCTCAACACTATACCTTAAACCCTAATCCCTCAACCCTCAACCCTAAACCTTATCCCTAAACCCTAATCCCTCAACCCTCAACCCTAATCCGTCATCCCTCAACTCTAATCCCTCATCCCTAAACCCTAAATGCTATCCCTATTCCTAAACCCTCAATAGACTCGATACTATACCTTAAACCCTAATCCCTTATCCCTAAACCCTCCAACCCTATCCCTAATCCTTATACCCTCCACACTCTACTTTAACCCTAATCCCTCGACCCTCAGTCCTATCCCTAAACCCTTGACCCTTGAACCTCAACCCTCAACCCTCAACGTCAAACCCTAATCCCTCAACCCTTAACTATGATCCCTCGACCCTCAACCCTATCACTAAACCCTAAACCCTAAAGCCTCAACCCTCAACCCTCAACGTCAAATCCTAATCCCTCGACCCTTCACTCTAATCCATCAACCCTAAACCCTCAACACTATACCTTAAACCCTAATCCCTCAACCCTCAACCCTTAACCCTAAACCTTATCCCTAAACCCTAATCCCTCAACCCTCAACCCTAATCCGTCATCCCTCAACTCTAATCCCTCATCCCTAAACCCTAAATACTATCCCTATTCTTAAACCCTCAACAAACTCGATACTATACCTTAAACCCTAATCCCTTATCCCTAAACCCTCCAACCCTATCCCTAATCCTTATACCCTCCACACTCTACTTTAACCCTAATCCCTTGACCCTCAACCCTATCCCTAAACTCTTGACCCTCAAACCTCAACCCTCAACCCTCAACATCAAACCCTAATCCCTCAACCCTTAACTTTGATCCCTCGACCCTCAACCCTATCCCTAAACCCTAAACCCTAAAGTCTCAACCCTCAACGTCGAATCCTAATCCCTCAACCATTCACTCTAATCCCTCAACCCTAAACCCTATCCCTAAACCCTCAACACTATACCTTAAACCCTAATCCCTCAACCCTCAACCCTAAACCTTATCCCTAAACCCTAATCCCTCAACCCTCAACCCTAATCTGTCATCCCTCAACTCTAATCCCTCATCCCTAAACCCTAAACGCTATCCCTATTCCTAGACCCTCAATGGGCTCGATACTATACCTTAAACCCTAATCCCTTATCCCTAAACCCTCCAACCCTATCCCTAATCCTTATACCCTTGACACTCTACTTTAACCCTAATCCCTCGACCCTCAACCCTATCCCGAAACCCTTAACCCTCAAACCTTAATGTACTCAACCCTCAATGTCAAACCCTAATCCCTCAACCCTTAACTCTGATCTGTTGACCCTTAACCCTTAAAACTTGAACCCTAAAACCTATAGCTACACACTCAACACTTGACACTATATCTTAAACCCTAATCCTTTAACCCTCATCCCTAAAGCCTCAAACCTAAATCCTTAAACCTTCAACCCTATCCCTAATCCCTCTACCCTCGACACTCTTATTTAACCCTAATCCCTTGACCATTAACCCTATCCCTCAACCTCAACCCTCAACCCTCAACCCTCAACTCTCAACATTAAACCCTAATTCATCAACTCTAAACCCTAATCCCTCAAACCTAAATCCTATCCCTAAACCATCAACCCTCAACACTATACCTTAAACCCTAATCCCTATCCCTCAACCCATAACCCTTAAAACTTAAACCCTATCCCTACACCCTCAACACTTGACACTATATCTTAAGCCTTAAACCCTCATCCCTAAAGCCTCAACCTTCAATCCTTAAACCTTCAACCCTAAACCCTATCCCTAATCCCTCTACCCTCGACACTCTAACCCTAACCTTGACATTAAACTCTAATCTGTCAACCCTAAACCCTATCCCTAAACCCTCAACCCTCAACACTATACCTTAAACCCTAATCCATCAACCCTAAAACGTAATCCCTTAACCCTCAACCCTAAACACTATCAATAAACCCTCAACCCTCGACACTATACCTTAAACCCTAATCCCTCAACCCTCAACCCTAATCCGTCATCCCTAAACCCTAAATGCTATCCCTATTCCTAAACCCTCAACCCTCGAAACTATACCTTAAACCCTAATCCCTTATCCCTAAACCCTAAAGTCTATCCCTCAACCCTTAACCCTTAAAAATTAAACCCTAAAACCTATCCATAAACCCTCGATGCTCAACACTATATTTTAAACCCTCATCCCTAAAGCCTCAACCCTCAATCGTTAAACCTTCAACCCTAAACCCTATCCCTAATCCCTCTACCCTCAACACTCTACTTTAACCCTAATCTCTTGACCATCAACCCTATCCCTAAACCCTAAACCCTCAACCCTCAACTCTCAATATTAAACCCTAATCTGTCAACCCTAAACCTTTATCCGTCAACCCCAAACCCTAATCCCTCAACCCTCAACCCTATCCCTAAACCCTCAACCCTTAACACTATACCTTAAACCCTAATCCCTCAACCCTCAACCCTAAACCCTATCCCTAAACCCAACAAAATTGCTTTGCCTTATGTTAGGTTGTTAAACCCATCATTTTTGACACTCTTCTCTTAAAGATATTTGAGTTGCAAGAATATGTTAGAAAAATGGCTATGAACTTTTTTAATGTTAGTAATGTTATATGGCATGTTTTTCTAGCCCATCTGGGGTTCATTATGCCAATAGGTGTACACACTATGAGAAAAGCTTTGTGTATGGTACATCCACAGTGAGTAATTAATAGTTGAAATCAGAAGGATGATCATTATGAGAAAAGATTTGTATTGGGGTACATCTATGTTCCTTGCTATCCACCCCGCACTTAGGGGAGGTATATTGTTATGAAATAGGCAAATAATCTCCCATTGTTTACTAGCTCTATCCACAAGAACTACTAAACTATACCTTAAACCCTAATCCCTCAACCCTAAACTTTCAACCCTAAACCCTATCCCTAATCCCTCTACCCTCAACACTCTACCTTAACCCTAATCCCTCGACCCTTGACCCTAAACGCTATCCCTAAAGCCTCAACCCTAAACCCTAATCCCTCAAGGTCCTAAACTCTAATCCCTTATCCCTAAACTCTAAATCCTATCCTTAAATGCTCAACCCTTAACCTTAAACCTTAATCACTCAATCCTTATCCACCCCTCTCCTCCCCTATCTGGTTCACTCCCATCTCTACCATCCTTTGCCCTCGACACTATACATACATACATATAGGCATACATAGATACATACATACATACATATAGGCATACATAGATACATACATACATATAGGCATACATACATACATACATATAGGCATATAGGCATACATATATACATACATGATTAATAGCTTTGAACATAAAAAAATTTAAGGGGAACATAATGCGAGCGTGTTATAATGCGCTCGCATTATTTCAAACATGACAAACAACACAAACTTTTGTGGAAAAGGAAAAATGCAAAGCAAAACATAATGCGAGTGTGTTATAATGCGCTCATGTTATGTTTTGCTTTGGGAATCCCAAGCCTTGGGCTTGGGATTTGATTTGGATTTCCAACCCAAAGGCTTGGAGTGCCTTTTGAATAGCCACAGACGTGTTTTTCCATATTCTTCAAGATTTCACATAATTTCGTTCATGCTAACCCTTATAAAGCACTTGCATTATGTTTTGCTTTGGGAATCCCAAGCCTTGGGCTTCGGATATGCTTTGGATTTCCAACCCAAAGGCTTGGAGTGCCTTTTGAACAGCCACAGCCGTGTTTTTCCATATTCTTCAAGATTTCACATAATTTCGTTCATGCTAACCCTCAGATTTGCATGTGTTTCAAGGTCAAACAAATCAAACACCTGGGTAATGTTAGGCTTTCTATTAGCTATTTGACAATGTGATTTTTTTTCACATTTTAACAATGTTAAGCCTTTCATCTTTAATTTCTTTTGTTTGTGTGTCTGTTTTTGGGCAAAAACCACTGTTTGGTCTTTTTTTCATTGTAAATTAACTATTCATTGAAATTTCAAAAAAATTACATATTTAGAAACTAGACTCCATACTACAAATATTAAAAAAGAAAAAAATGATTTTCAATTAGTTTTCAAAATTTATAGGGGTAGCATAGCCAAAATTCTATTTTTTAGGATGTGTCCACTTTGAAAATTAGTAAAAAATTAAATATTCGTCAAAAAATTATCAGAAAAATTGGGCATAAACTACATGCTATTAGATAATTTCTCACTCAAGCGATTTTAAAAATACCTAAAAAAAGTTGACCTTTTGAGGGAGCCACAAAACATTCTATGTTATGTTTTTTGACAGAAACAACACTAATTTCTGTGGCTCCCTCTTTTGAACCCCTTAATCTATGCCATTTTCAAAAAAAATAGTAGTTTAGAAAGTAGACTCCGAGCAATACGAACATTGTTTTGGTTGCATCTCCAAATTTTGAGTGTAACTATGCTCAATTTCTCATCCAAGCCTAGTATTTCCTAATTTTAGAAAAAAAGTGGCCACTTAAGACCCCTTTTTGGCCCCCCATCTTCTTGCACTTACCCGTTCAATCTTGTCAGAATGAGGAGCCCTACACATCATTGCCCAATTGCGTTCTATAGTACTATCATCCAAAACCTTTCTCCTTTTCACATATCTTGTTAGTGTCTTTCTACTTAAGCCAGTTTCACTTGAACGTGAAGAGATTTGATGCTTTCTTGGCATTTGTGGACTTACAATAGATGTCATCATCACTTTTCTTGAAATGCTCTTATTTTTTGATCGAGATTTTTTGCCAATGGAACCCAAACCTTTTTTAACATTTTTAACATTCTAAGTGTCTTTTCCTCTTTTTTTGTGAAATCTACACCCAACAATTGTAATGGCTCTTTTAGCTCATCACGAAGAAGTATACTTGATAATAGTATTGAACACACAATGATGCTGAGAGGGGGGTGAATCAACATATATTAAAACTTAACTATTTTATTTGCAGATCAGATCCATTTACTTAGAGAATAGAAAGTCAAAAAGTAACACATTCACCAACACAATGACATCAATATTTTTACATGGAAAACCCAAAATTGGGAAAAAAACACGGTGAGTGTTAACTCACAAAATAATGCTAATTGCTATATATAAATGTTTACAACACTATATTAGGGCTACAACCCAAGGAAGCTACAACTCCCTGTTGACTTTGTTTTAGGGCTACAACCCAAGGAAGCTACTACTGCTTGTAGAAAGCTCATTGCTACAAAGAAATATAATGATAAACAAAACTAAGAACTATTATGGAAGAAGCATCTGTCCTATGCTAATATTACAATCCTCTTTTTTACTTCATCATACTGATTCTACACACTCCATACCTTGCACTCTACTCTATCATATTCACTTGCACATCCACATATTACAAATGAATTTGATCTTCTATAAATATCCTCTGCAACACTTCAAAAGATTAACTAGGTCAGCATCATAAGCACCATTAGATGAAATGTGTAACTCTTCTAAAGTTAGCTTCAATACATACAATATGTTAAGGAAACTTATTGCGGACCTCAGGAATATCATGGAAGGGATCAAGGAAGATCACTTCATATCTTTCAAAGTCAAAACAATTGATTAGGATCCACTACATATAACAAAAACTAGTTTGTCGACCCAAACTATACAAACACTGCTAACTGTTTATCTTCATATCACTGGGGAGAAGTCAAAAAATTCATGTGGACTAAGAATTCATTCATGTACAATCTTAACATCATCCATTCACCTTTCTTCTGAAGTATCATATCAATCTATACATTTGCAAAATAAGAAACATGATGAATTGTAGGAAACAGAGAATTTCGAACCACATGTGACACTTCATAACTTAAGATATAGCATTGCGGTACATTACAAACCTTGAAACCAATAGGAATTAACTTAAACATCATTATATACTTCTTCCTAGATTTGCACATCCTCCTCTAACAATTTTAGAGGAATACAAAAGCTTTATTGATGAATACTAGAATCCAGAGAACAGTTATGCTCAATTATTCCTTATTGACTTAACAACTTGATATGATACATGGAAATTAGAGATATTAGCATATAGATCAAACCTAAGATGTTTTGGAACATATAAGAAATCCAAACAAACTTTTATGGCTGATCTACATACATTTCATCTTCTGCAAAAACTCAAACATGTGTATTTAGGCTCCAAAACAGAGTGTATTGCCTCTGTTACTTGATTGCTGACCTTGTGGACCACCAGACCACTTGATACTTCATTATACAATGCCTTATACATCTTTGAACCTGTCCTTAGAACCACATGACAAAATAATGTCTTCCAAAGGAATGTGGAGCATTCCATTAAGTCTCCATCATTACTTTGTCTTGTTTAAGTAGTAATCGATATTCTGTCCCTTATAACTATTTCTGCTGAAGATGTGAAGACCTAAAATCTTGGATATATCATTTCAATACCTCTATAAAATTGCCTTCAGATCCGCAAGATCAAAGCTTTCTTTGCGAAGAAATACGGACCAAAACAATGTGACTCTATAGATTAGGATATGCACTGTGAATGCCTTAGACAAATTTGTGCTACTTATCACTAAGTGTGATACACCAAACTGATGAGATATACATGTAGGGATACTAGAAACATGATAGGACATGAGAATTTACCTCCACATTATGCTCATACACAAAACTGATCACCGCACCATACTTAGAGTATTTTCTATTCTCCTGGACTAGTTTTACTTCACCTGCTAAGTCTTCTAGACAAACTAGCCATTGAAATGCTGACTCCTTGACTTCAACTAAGTCAAATCATCTCTCTCAAATCTTCCACTAACCATCAAATTCTTCATCTTCTAAACTCATCTTCTGTACAAGTCTGATCATGTATTGTCATCTGATATGAATGCTATGTTGACACCAATGACATCACCTATTGCCAACAATCTCCCCCTTTGTCATTGATGGCAACATGTACTCCCCCTTAGATATATATTTCTCTCTCCCCCTTTGACATCAAGGACAAAGGGCCTACTATGTTCTACTTATATCAATTCAAAAACTATATAGACTCCTCCTTACAAAATGATTTCTACAAACTGTACTCCCCTGAGATGGAGATACCTCAAAAATAGATACTAGATATACATGGTATGATGCTACTATCCTCCACAATATTATATAAATCAAAGATTGTCTTATTTACCTTACTCTTACAACTCATTTGGATGGTATAATGGTCTTATAGATTACCTTGAGTTGTTGAAGAGTTGTTGTTCAGTTGGCACTTTCTGAGGCAAGCATATGGTTCTGGCATTCACACTACATGCATAGCTCCTCGAATTCCTCTATGCTGCTTGGGGTTATCATATTTTGATCCACATTTTCTTCTCCCCCTAGAAAATTGAACAATGAGGCAAGTCTTAGATTTACTACCCCTCTCAACTGACCAAATTGTTTATTCAAATTTTCTCTTTGGTCCTGTAGTTAAGATAACTAAGCATGAAGATTTTCAAGTTGTGCCCTTGTAGCTCCATCTTTTTCTTTAGAAAAATCATACATCCCAGCCATTTGAATGATTTTTACCTCAATAGTGTCCATTTGAGATTTGATGTTCTTTGTTGAGTTAGGCCATTTTAGACAGAATAGGTGCAATGTTGTGGCCTCACCGATGCAGTCTTTGAACTTCTTCAAATTTTATTTAAGTTTGTTATGTGCATTAGCACATTTATCAATCATCTTAGTCATTCTCTTATCATTTATTCTTTTTGCTACCTCTTGTTCTGCTTTTTGCTACCTCTTGTTCCACTTTTTGCTCTATGTAGGAAGAATGATCTTTGAAGGAATCCATTAACAACTTAAGCTTCTGCTCCAAAGGCAGAGAAGGGTCAATGGTTACCTCTAGTAACCCTTCTTGAATTACTTTCACAGTATCCTCTACTGCACTAGATTTCTTCAAGTTCTCTTATAAAAACTCTTTCCTTGTAGAGGCATGCAGTATATCACCAAGCTGCAATTTGTTAAGAGGATAGATGTTTGCCAAGTCAACACGTCCTTGATGAGTTGGAATATATAGTAGTTGAGGGGTTCAATGACTGGTTAAAATTGTATTTGTAAGTCCAATAGGTCTTTGAAAGAATCTATCTCTGATGCACTTTGACCCATATCCTCAACCTTTTCTTCATCCTCTTTCTTTGTTTCTTCCCCATCTGTTTGTTGTTCCTCCGTTTTATCATCCTGCTTCTCCTCATCCTTTTCTTCTTGATTTATTTCACTTTTCTCTTCCTGCTTCTCCTCTTGATTGTCCTCTTTCTTTTTCTCAACACTTCCTATAATCTCCAGAGTAGAATTATCATGCTATGCATCAATGTTCTTTGGTGGGGATGCACTGTCAATATCTTGACCCTCTGTATTTTGAGTTTCAGTAGTTTTCGAAGGGGGAGACACAAGTATTGTATCAGTAGGAAATACATTCTGTTTAGTCTGTTCTCCTAAGATTTGTTCTACAGTGCTATCAGGATGAGGTAAATTTACCTCTATGTTTTCTACTCCTGTATCCTCCGAAGGAGTAGTCTCCTCACCCTTCTCAGTCTCATTATCTTCATAGGCTGAGTGAGCAAATATATCTTCAATAATTGCTACCTCAATTTTCATTTCTTTAATAATTTTTGTAGTCTTCTTTAGAGTCTCCTTCTCCAATCTCATTATTTCATCCTTATCCTTTGACATTAGAGTGTTCAATCTTCTCTTTGTCCTAAATTCTTTATCTTGTAGTTGAGACACTTTAGTCTTTTCAACCTCAGAGATGGAGGGACAAACCTTTTTAATTGCTCTTTTTCTCATTTCAACTTCTCTATTCATGGCTTCATTTCTCCTCTGAGTAAGGACTTCAGCAAGACTCTCAAGCAATTGATGACTAATTTCAATCAAAGCTACATTTAAGGCTCCCACATATCTGACTATTACCTCCTCAATAGTAGATTTATCATTTGATGGCCTCTCATCATAGATTTCAAAAAATTCTTCCAGAGCACCATGTTCTACGATTGCATTAACTGTGGCTTCAAGTTGCAAGGGCACAAAATTAGATTTCTTACCCTTCCTTGCTTTTCCTTTTCCTTTCTCCTTCTTCAGTTTCTTCTCTAGTTTTTTCTTCTTTCTAAATCCAAAACTTCAACTTCTTCTTCTTTCTCTTCTTCTTCTTCAATATCCTCAATGTTTACAAGATTTATCTTCCCTCTTCTAGACTGACTCTTCTATCTAGGCTTCTTCTTTTTTGTAGTATGTACTGGGATCTTAGAGCCACTTCTTTTGATAGGTAGTGATGATCCATAGGGAACAGAGGAAGTGGATGCAATTGATGTTGATCTCCTTGTTCTTCTTGGTAGTTGTGCAAAGGAAATGGTTTGTACTTCTCCTATCGAGCCTTCAAGAGATTTGAGTATCTCTTCGAGGTCAGATTTCATTTTCACTACCTTTGAATTTATCTTTTCTACCTTCTCCTCTACATCTTTTCTAACTGATTTTTTAATGATTTCATCATATGTGCCAAATCTTTCAATAAAAAGGTCCTTAGGTTTGCTTAGTAGCATATCATCCTAACCTATACAAATCAAACTCTGAAACATCATATGGCAAGGTTGTAATCCAAAAAGTCCTTGGCTCAATAGCCTCCATATAACAATTATCTTTGTCAACCATAAATGTTGTCATTTTTATACTCCTCCACTATCTTAGCAGGTATTCTTTCTGTGGATTGCGTATCACTCTGGAATATCTTAAAGAACCCCCAAAATAAAGTGTTACAATGTTTATGATTAGGGAAACTTCTCATGTAATCCTTGATTTGGTGGGTAATAAGGCTATCTGAATTCCATACCATTCCCTTCATTGAAGACAAATCTTTCAAAAAGTAAAACATGAGACATATAATCAAAGAGCCATACTAGAATTTGTATTTTGATTTTTTTGTCCTCTTCAGATTGTCCATTAGTTGTTGTCGCAGGAACTCACATAGGTCAAATTTTTGTTCCTTCTTTGACCATTTGGTAGGCTGTGTAGATTGTTGTTGCAGTGGTTGAGTTCTCCCTTTTTGTTTAGTAAATTTTGTATGTAATGTTCATGGCTGCATACCGGACCCCCAAGTCCTCAATATCATTCACTGTCAATGTTTTCTTATCAAATTTTTCTCCAGTGAGCTTCATCACTTCTTCATTCTTAACTGATTTCAAGATAGGTACTGGTCCAGAGGAGCATAAACCAATCACAACTTTTATAGCATCCTTGGTGATCAAGTATGGTCAATCCAGACAGAATAAGTCTCCGTGAATTTGACTTAGAGCTATTCTAACCCACTCTTCTTCATATCGAAAGTTTGGAAAACCCTTCTAGATATCCAAGTGCTTAGCAACAATGTTGGCAAATTTAGGTTTTAGCTGAAAGTCATCTCCCAACAAATTATCATTCCTGAGATGTTCAAGTTTCAAATGATCATATTCATCTATTGGTGAATGAATATATATCTGGATGTCTTTAGTATGCAACACATTTGCAGGAATATGTGAGAAGGTGCCATCTTTATCATTCTCAGTGGACTTGAGTAGATGCTTCTTAAATTTTGGCCTTGGCCTCTCAACCACATCTATCACAACTGGTGTCGCCATTACAATATCTTCAAGAACTAGGGTTTTAATCAGTGAAATCAAAAAATACCTGAGGATATGGAGAATAGGTTTTTTTCAAACACTTTGTTGAGAATCTTTTGCTCTTGTTTATCTATTCATCTCACTTAGCTTCTTTCAAATGAGATAAAAAATGATCAAACATTGCCTATATAGCCCTCCCACCAATTAATTTTTCTTCAAGTTAATTGCCTTCTTAGTTTTAACGTAGTTTTCCATTTTCATATGCAGAAACCAATAATCATTCAACAATCCTTTGCAAATTAACCAATTGCTCTAGAAATTTGACCAAACCTCTTCATATCATCATATAAATATGTTCATACCAATTTTAGCCAAAATGTTGAGAAATTCATCATCTTATTCATTCATGGGTTTTGAAGTAAGTTGCAGTTGTAACTCCCCCTAAATCAATACCTTTTCTTTTTAGTTACCAGAGGATCCATCTACACTAGGCAGAGGTCCATAAACTTCACATTCTTCCTTCTTCTTCCATACTTTTCTCATTTCCTTCCTTTGCTGAGCAATATCAACCTTCTTTTGAGGATCAGACCTTGTGTTCTTTGTAGAATGCCCTGTTTGTTTGCACTTATGGCAAGTGAACTTTTATTGCTGAGATTTTCCATTTCTTTTCACCTTAGATCTGAAATTTGCTGCCTTGTGGCCAAACTTGTTACATGTGTAAAAATAACCATGAAAGGGTTGAGCATTATTGTTCTTATTATTCTTCAAAATTTTACTCCTGCACTCATTAGCCGTATGACCTATCCTACTGCAGGCATAACACCTTACTGAATTCTTACTTCTACATTTAGTAGTTAATGACCAATCTTATTGGAAGTATAACATATTACAACATTTTGATTCATCTTGCTTCTACAGTCAACAGCTTTGTGACCAAACTTATTGCAAGAAAAATAATTACCATTGTAGCCTTGAGAGTACCTGGTGGGAGCATGTTGGGTGAATATTTTATGTTCAACTAACTAAAGGCAAAATGGTTATATCGACCACAGTGTAATGAGATAAATCTCTCCTCTCAGCAAGGGGAGGTTCCCTATCACTTATCACAAACTTATTTAAACTAAAAATTAACTTGGGGGTGAGACCATATCATCCATTTCTCTTTTTTCAAAAATGATGTTTTCAAAATGAAAAGTACTTTCTTGATACAAATTGAATAATCAAGAAACCCACGGGAGCACAAAGTCTATCGTTGCTTCTTTTAGTGATTTATAATTAAAACCAAGTAGAATGAGGTGCAGCCCAAAGTCTTCATTGAAAACTACGACAAAATATATGATCACAAAAGATAATAGTAGTTCAAAGCCTTTCCAATATCTTTCACTTCAAAACACAAAATCACAAACTAAAGATAATTGTTGCAGTACAAAGTCTCCACAATCAACTTTAGAACATCTCCCAGATTATTCTCACTCACACTACAATTTGATCAAAAGGATAAGATAGTATTAGGAAAAGGACATAAGAACAATTTCTAATAAACCACAAGATATTCCAACACAAAGATTGAATGATCACTTGCTTTCTTATTCAATTGCTAACATTTGATTTACAATTTGAACACAAAGTCTCAAAATGCTTTTCAATTTGGTAGAGTTTCGCTTCAATAACTAAAAGATGATATTTACAATGAGAGTCCTCTTTATTTATAAGAGGAACCGAGAGCAAAAATAGGAAAATAAAAACTAACTATGACTTATTCAACAAAGGAATCCTTTTTGATTTGGGACTTCCTATGTTTTAACATGTAATTACATATCAGAAAAGTACATGTAAATATGTCCAAAATTGTTTCAAAAGTATATCTGAAAAGCAAAAAAAAAAACTAAGTATTGGGAAAAACTGCTTCAACTTGTATTGCCATCTTTCTTCATATGACAATCATACATGGTGAAAGCTTCTTGCATCCCAATACTGTCTGGACTAACTGTGTTCTTGAAAATCATTTTGGCTCTAACTATGGCATCTCTGACAGTGGTGACTGATTTTGCATGACTAGTTAACTTGGTTTTCAGATTATCCAAAGTTAACTGATTGTCAACAATATTGTCCACGAAGGCCATTGAAAATGTTTTGTCCTCGAACTCCTTCTGGAACATATCTTCAAATTCCTAAGCCATCTCTTCTATAGAGAGAAATTGGTTATCCTTTGACACAAGCTTGCATGGTAGCTCCTCTAATTTATGCAGAAGACTAACATCACTCTATTCACTGAGTTTCCTTGCAGCTGCTAGGTGATTGAGAAAATCTTTCAGCACACAGCTCTGATATGTCAATGCCTCTTTAGTTTCTGTATATGAATCTCTATTTGGAATGACGCCAATTGATATCAGAGTGCTTATTTTTAGTTTGCTCATTTCCACCCACTTATCATGATTCTTTTCTATGCGCTCGATATCTTGAGAAATAACATCAATCAGATCATCAAGTTCTGCTCTTATTTTCTCCATCTTGTCTGTCTTCTTAGATAGCTCTGTAAGCAGAGAGATTCCTTGGGTGCGCATCCTTTCCAGATATTCTTCAAGTACCCTTCCTTTAAGATGAGTCTTTTCTACTTTCTGGATAACGGGGTCTTCTACAGAAATGGCCTTGGGAGTTACTGCTTCTGAATTCAAACTAATTTTCCTTACCACTGCAATCAACTGTTCAACCATTGCCTTGTAATGATCTTTCATCTCTTTCTCTCTATCAAATTTCTGAATCAAAATGTCCATGGCTAACTACATGTCAGTCTTTGCACTTTCATGAGTTATCTTGCCTAACTCAACTCTAGAGATAGAGTAGTCACTCATACTAAAATTTTCCATTGTTGCATCTTGTGGAGGTCTTGCAATCTCCAAAAATTTGTGTCCCTTGTCCCCAAGCATTCTAGAAAGAATCTTTGGCTTCTTCGGGTTCTTGGCTTTCGCAGGCACCAGCTTACTAAAGTTAAAGTCATTTGGGGAGATGGCTTGTTTCTTCCTTTTTGGTGTATAAGCTGACAACCACGGTGGAAGTACAAAAGTACTCACATTAGGATCTGCTCCCATTGTTGGTGTCACCGGAACTGCACTTGCACTGGTAGTGGAAACAATAGGTGGAGTGTTAGTAAAAACTGCACTTGTTACATTTACATTAGATACCTATTCAGTATTTATTACAAAGTGATCAAATATGGAAGCATCCCCAATATCAAAAGATGAAGAAGACAAGCTAGGAAAAGACTCTGAAGAACGGAGAACATCTTCAAAAGTGTTTTGAGGATTGTCAAAAATTGTTTTGGAAGGGGAGGGAGATTTAGAAGAGGGAATATCAATGGGTGAGACAGACAAAGGAACTGAAACAGGTGTGTCTAGCAAAGGATAAGAGACTCTAGTTTCTTGTTGTACATTCTCTCGTGGGGACAAAGATTCCTCTTCTTGTTGATTTGTAGGCCTGTCTTCAACCTCCATTTCCTCAGTGACTGGTTTTTCAGTGTTCTATTTCTCAACTTCCATATCTTCTATTTCAGACTCTTTATCCACAGCCTTTGACTTCTTCGTCACAAATTTGATTCTGGGCTTATGTGGCTTGCAAGAGGAGGGAACATCACTCTTGTTCTTCATCCTATTCTCCACCTTTTTACCTATTTGATCTTAGTTCTTAGTCTCTGATCCTGTAAGGAATTCTTTCAAAGCAATTCCCTTATCTACTAGCCAGTTATTGGTGTTAGCTAATATAGGCTCAAATCTTTTCCTCAGAGAGGTCATCTCTTTTTGAGACCATTGGATTGGAGGGAGAGGAGTATCAGCAACTTGTTCAATGTTATACCTGTCATCGATCAACTCTCCATCATCCACTAGATCTTTAGGAATATCAGCAAGTCCCAGATATTCAATCTGCTCCAGAGACAACTGTCTATAATCCAACTTTCAGACATCTTCTTCTGTCCTAAAATCTACCCAGACATCTTTGACCATAGGTTCATGTAATTAGGTTTTCCTCTTGATTTTGTCCTTCATGCCCCTGTAGACATTGCTTCATAGTTACAAGCTGCATCTCAGTTTCCATGGCCCTAGCCTTTGCAGCGGTTAATACTGAAAACCTACCAATTTCAACTGGAAACCTGAAACCTGGCTTCTTGAGCTCCATTTGTTTATTATGCATGACAATCATTTGTCTACATAATTCCATTAAGACAATTTTGTTTGAAGGAAACCTTGGCAACATATAGGGATGACCTTGGAAAAAGCCAACTCTTAGATATGAGAAAGAAGGAAACTGTAAGAACATGCATCCAAAATCATTTACCACTAACCAAGCTTCATCTGACACTCTTGTTTGTTCTAGCTGAGGGTCAAAAAGACACAAGAACACTGCAAAGAAAGCATCATTTACTCTCCTGAAATGGTGAATAGAACCCTTCAATGTCAATTGGGAATAATACTAATACACATGAATTACCCTCCTATCTCCTTCTGATGTTAGACCTAGAAAGATTCTCATAGAGGCTGCTATATACACTAGGTAAGAAGTCATGTAGAATTTGAAGGTAGTAGATACCTTTGTCAATTGCTCATGTAGAGCATTGCTGATTTGTTCACCCCAGAAGATAGCTTGTTTGCCTTGGAGTATTACCTTGATGAAAGGGTACATCCACTCATGAAATAGTGAAGATGAAGCCAATCCCCTTATCCTGCTGAGAAGAGTTATTAGATCACCAACTTCTTCTATAAAGTCACTTCTAGGAAAACTCCTTGGCCACCTGGACAAGTTTGACCTTGAAATCTTGAGCCATTTAGTATTGATCACCTTCTTTGCCTTCTCAGGATTCTTGTCATACTCTTTTTGTGCTCCAACAAAATCTAGTTTTATGACTTCTGTAGTAAGAGGGCACATAAAAACTTTATCAATGAATTTAGGATCTAGTCTGATTATCACATTGCCACTTGCATCCATCACAACCCTAGTATCCCTGTTATAAAACTGAGCACACTGAAGAACAAACTGTGTGGTATGGGCTGCCACTGGGAAAGATGACACCAAATGGATGTTACTATCAATAATCTTCTTCATTACAGAGCTGGGATTATTTGACTTGGTTCTTTCCACAAATTCAACCATGTCCACATGACCAATTTCTGTATCTCGAATGTCATCAACATTGGAAGTAATCGATGTGATTAGGAAAACACCTTGATATTTATACTTCATCGCTTTCGACTTCTTTGGAGACAACTCAGTGATCTAAAAAAGTTATTACCAGAAGGATGTCGATGAAGAGAGAAGATCCGCAGAAGAAACTGCAACAAAAAGTCATGATCATGCAATTAGGGGAAATACTGGTAATCTGGGAAAATTGCATGTCGACAATCACGACTATGGGGACATGCTTGAAATGGCTAGAGTGCAAGCAAGTCAAAAAATAGACGAAGCGGGCTTGGAAAAGAAAAATTGAAAATATCCTAGAGTTAGGAAAATTTGAGAGAATGTTTGCATGGGTGGCAAAATTTGCCACCCTTGCATGTGAGGGATATTTCACAATTGTATTGGCGGTTAAATTCACCGCTATTGCATGTTTTTGGAAGAATCACAAATGTTATGTTTGAGCGGCAAAAAATGCTGACAATGCATGTAATAAGGGAATTGCAAGTGTTATGTATCAACATCAGATAATGTCGACACTGTAAGTTGGATATTTCAAGGTTTTCGTGTAGGGGCGGCGAATTTTGCTATCCATACACTTACATTTTGATAAGTCTTTAAACACATAAGTAGAAAAAAATGCTGACTTCGCATTTTCTCAAAAGTTTATGGAAGAACTCGTGGGGTAAACTTCACTGCCACTACACGGGATCAAGCTATAATGAACATGTTTGAGCGGTTAGCTTCACTGATGACAATACACAACAATGGTTATGAAGGTTTGTCTCAAGCGGTCATTATCAACAATGATGCAGACATTGCAAGATGGTTTTGGTGCTTGATCGGGACAAACCACCAATGACACATATCACCATAAAACTTGGGGCACAAACATTGGTCGGTGATTTTCACTGTTTGGATTTACTAGTTTACAATCTAGGGCACAAGCAATAAAACCTATTTGGGGACTTAGACAACGCACATTTGAAGAACAAACTCAAAATAAAAGATCAAGCTAAAAATGACAATAACAAACAGGAACGCAACATTTTACAAAGGTTTTTTGATAAATTTAAACTTAAAAAGCCATTAAATAATCATATTAATGAAAAACCCTAGAAAGTGAAAGCGGTTTAACAACTTACCTGTCAAGAGTTTGAAACCCTAAGCTTGACGGTGGTGATTCAAAATCTGTCTTGAATCCAAGGTCGGCGCGATCAAGTAGCTTAGAGGAAGAGTTTACGAATCAATTGGAAGGTTTAGGAAATAGAAATAACAAAAAATAATGAAATAACACATTTAAAAGGTTCGAAAGACATGATCTTAATGCCAACACGAGTGGCAATTAATGCCACTGGAGTTCATGATTTCAAAGATTGACCTCGCTCGGGCGGTGAAAATCGCCGACCTCGTAGGGTGCTTTCCAAAATACAAAATCGGTAAAAACCGCTGACTTTACACATGCACTTTATGTCCGAGAATATGTAATGGTGGCAAAAAGTGCCGCTCAGGCATGTGGAAAGAAAAAATATGTAAAAATGACAAAAAGTGCCGACTCAACACAAGCAAACAATCAGAATATGCAATAGCGGTGAATTTGGCCGACTTTGCATATAAAGATTCAAAATTTCACTAACACCCTCAAAATGCTCAAAATTGATATTTTGGTCAGTTTATGACTTAATTGATTTGCAGAAACTTCGAGAAATCAATTCGAGGGAATGTCACAAACTATTTTAGGATGCCATACGACTTCGCACGGGACTAAGAGAATCTTCTCTCCATTTGCGAACTTAGAGTGTAGATTACGAAACGGACAAGTTTCGTAGGGGTTGTCTACAAAAATGAGCATAGCCGATTTTGAGAACAACAGCTGGCTCTAACTAGGGAACTTCCATCGATCAAACTTTGAAATGATCAAAGGGAGAAGAATCCAGTCTCTAAGTGCCTTCATCCATGCCATTGGGCTATAGAGTCAAGCTACCAAAAAGAAAAAGACACAAAAGACTAAATGAAAAACACAAAAATAAAAACACAAAACTATACAAATGTACAAATGAACTTATCTGATACTTCAAGGATTGAAGTGTTTCAGATGTTGCCCACTGTGAGGTAACAAGAATGGTGTTCCATCCAGATACTCCTGCAAGAAGCTATTTTCACCACAGAACTGATGAATGGTGAACGGACCTCTCCACAAGGAATCAATCTTTCCATGCATTCCTTTTGGTTCTCTCCTCTTGTCCCATAACAAGACTTGATCTCCAATTTGAAAATCATGAGCCCTTGCTTTTTTGTCAAAGAGTTTCTTCACCTGACTTTGATGTTCAGCGATACGATCTACCACCATAGCTCGCTTCTCCTCAAGTTCAGTTAGGTACATGATCCTTTTGTCAATAGAACTTTCAAAAGTTCTATCTTCCACTGCCTTTGGCAACTTGAGTGCTAGCAACTCCAAGGTAATAGGTATCTCTGCATTCAGACCATACAAAAGCTGAAAAGGTGACATACCTATTGCCCTTTTAGGGGTAATCCTGTCTGCCCATAAAGCATCAAACAATTCTTTATGCCAAGTTCTCTGCTTATCTTCCACCAGTTTCCTGATAATAGTAACCAGATTTTTGTTACTTGATTCCACTTGACCATTTCCTTGTGGATAATAGTCTAAAGAGTGGGAGAGAATAATCCCATGCTCGTAGCAAAAGCCAGTAATCTCATGGGAAGAGAAATAAGTAGCATTATCTGTTACCACCTTGTTTGGGACTCCAAACTGGGAAATAATGTTTTCCTTGAGGAAATTACATACCACTTTAGAAGTAGCATGCTTAATTGGGATGGCTTCCACCCACTTGGTAAAATAATCTGTTGCGGTGAGAACATAGTTGTGTCCCGCACTTGACGTTGGGTTCACAATGCCTATGAATTTGATGCCCCATTGCTGAAAAGGTTCTTCAATCACCACCAGCTTGAGAGGTAATGTGGCTAACTTGGGTTTCCCAACGAACTATTGACACAACTCACACCTATGTACCCAATTGTACACATCTTGAAATAGTGTGGGCCAATAGTATCTGGCCCGCATAATGTTATGAGCCGTCACAGGTGAAGAAAAATGTCCTCCACATGCCAAATTGTGGAAAGACTCCAGAAGTCTACCTTGTTGCGCTTTATCCACGCAATGGAGAAATACTCCATCAAGATTCCTCTTATACAAACCATTGTCCCATAAGACATAGTTAACAGCCTTCAATTTGATAGTTCTTTTCTCCTTGTAAGAAAGATGAGAAGGACACTCACCATATGTAAGAAAATGAGAAATATTTGAATACCACTCATCAGTAGTAGTGACAAAAAGAACAGTTGGCATATCTTCAACTTCTTCTTCTTCATCCCCTGTCTCCTTTGGTACATTATTAGCGATCAATTGACACAAACCTCTACTATGCACAAGATTGGTAGGTTTGATATCAAGATCAAACTCTTGGATCTTAGAAATCCAATTACCTCTTTTGGTTCCAAAATCCTGTTGAGTCAGAATAGACTTTACTGTTATATCAGGCACTAAAACAACAGTGTGTGAATTCAGAATATAGAACTGGAAATGCTTTACCGCCTTGACCACAACATAAGCATGTTTCTCCATACTCAAATATTTCAATTCATGAGCTTTGAGAGGACAACTCATAAATGATATGGGGGATTCCACACCACCTTCATTCTGCTAAACAAGAATGGCTGAAAGTGTATGTTCAGAAGCATAGCTATATACTACGAAATCTTTGGTATAGTTAGGACAAACAAGGACTAGAGCATGAGAAATATCCCTCTTGATATTCTCAAATGCCACTTTGCCTTCCACATTCCAACGGAAAGTAGCCTTACCCTTCATCATGTTGATGATGTGACGGGTTTTCTCTACGAATTCTGGAATGAACCTTCGCAGAAAATTCACCTTTCCAAAGAAAGAATGAACTGTAGTCTTACTAGTAGGTAGTGTAAGACTTTGAATGGATTTGACTCTCTCAGAGTCAATTTTAGTGCCTTCTCAGGATACAATGTGACCGAGAAGTTTACCTTCTGTAACCCTGAAAACTGATTTCTTAGGGTTGAGAGAGATACCATTTTGCCGACATCTTTCCAGCACTTGTCATAAATGGTATGCATGATCATGATGGTGTTTGGAGAAAATAGTCAAGTCATCAAGATACACCACGATGAACTTCCCCATCTCATTTCTGAAGGCAAGGTCCATTGCTCTCTGGAATGTGGTGCCAGCATTGATCAAACCAAAAGGCATTCTGTGATATGCAAACGTGCCCCAAGGTGTCGTGAAAGCAGTCTTGTACTGATCTGCTTCATTGACCTCCACTTGATTATACCCCAAAAAACTGTCTAACATAGATAGCATTTTTGAACCAGTTACTGTTTGCAACACTTGGTCCATGATGGGTAAGGGGTAGTTATCCTTTAGAGAAGATTGGTTGAGATTCCTGAAATCCATGTAGATATAGATTTCTCCATTCTTCTTCCTTACAGGAACTATGTTTGCGATCCAGGTGGAATGATGAATTGGAAAGATTATCCTTGTATTCAACATCTTCTGAATCTCAGAAAGGATAGTACCTGATATTTTGGGGTTGTATTGCCTTTGTTTCTGCTTGTGAGGCAACGACCCAGCTTTGAGGGGAATTTCATGCTGAATTTCCTTAGGCCTGAAGGACTTCAGGTCATCATAGGAATACGCCAAGACATCAATGTAATGGTGAAGGAGTGTAATGAATTTGAACTTCTCATCGGCAGTGCAACATTTCCCAATGTTGACCATTTTGGAATCTACCTCTGAACTCAAATTTACTTGCTCAAATTCCATAAAAGAACTTGAATCCAGTTGTTGCTACTGCTTGATATATCTGTCATGATTATCAAATAGCTTTTCAAGGGAAACCAAACCTTTTGGAATCTTATTCCCTTTTAGTTGAAGAAACTCTTCACCAATTTGTGAATCTATTTCGAAAACGTATTCCCGTGGTGGAGATTCACTACCTTCAAAATAGAACTCATCAAAGCTATCCATCTTTTCCAAGAAAGCTATGATTTGGTTATCACCATTGAACACCTGCCAATGGTCAGCATTATCAGGTACACTTGGTTGAAAGACCAGCTCAATTGTGTACTTGTTTCCTTTGAAATCCTTATGGGGAACCATAAGGGTTGCGGAGACAGCTAAGGAATCTGCACAATCATTAAACTCTCTTGGCACCGTAGAAATGCTGAAAGCATCAAAACCTTCAATACAATCCCACACGTGATTGCGATAATGTCTCAATCTTTAATTCTTGGTTTGATACAAATTTCTCACTTGACAAACCACTAATTTGACATCTCCTTAAGCATGAAGATTTTTAACACCTCTAGCATGAGTAACCTCTAATCCAAGCAACAATGACTCGTATTCAGTGGTGTTGTTGGTATTGTCAAATTGCAACTTATATGAGAAAGGGAAGATATCACCTTGTGGAGATATCAAAACAACTCCAGCTCCAAAACCGGTAAAGGAATAATTGCCATCAAATTCTAGAACCTAGACCTCATTAGAATTTGATTTTTTGGAATTTCTCTGACCAGAAGATTCTTCTTCATTAGTGAGGGAAGAATCTGACATTACTATACCTTCACCTGAACTTTCATCTGAGTACTCTTCTGATTCTCCATCTGAATTGTCTGAGCTCTCACCTAATGAGCTCTCATCTGATGAACTAGGAATATCTTCAGTAGATAGGAAATAATTACCCATTCTCGAAGATTCAAACAAAATTTGAGCTTTGGGATTCGTCATTTGGGTAACAATGTATTTTGCCTCTTTCTTTGGAAGCAACTTTTGCATGACACCTTTAACAGGTATCCTTGCCTCAGATAGATCCATGTTGAGCTCCCCACCCACATCTTTGTAGAAATTATGCCCAAGCAAGATGCCATAAGAGGCTAGGACATCAGATACTAGGATAGTCATTTTAATCCTCTTGTCTGGAAAGGCTGCAAATGCAAATTGGGCATCTTTGATTTGACCCAACAATAATACTTGCTTATTTTCCATGGAGAAACATCTCCCAAAGGTCTTAGTTAAAGTGAGACCAAGGGCGTCCACCACTTTGGATGACATAACATTATTAGAGGCCCCAGAATCTATTATGCAATTGCTCAACTTATGACCATTTACCAATAAAGAAACATAGAAAGGTTCTATTTTTCTGGAGGCAACAAGGGGAGTAGTGACAAGATTATTTTGAGTGGATTTATTCTTTGAGGAATCATGGGTAACTTTTAGAAAATCTTGTCTTGTAGGGACGGTCTTGTTTTTGACATATTTAGCTAACCTATCAAACTATTCAAGATTAGCTTGTAAACCCTAAACCTTAGACATTTGGATTTTGGTCTTCCTAGCATGATCTATTATATCAAATAGCTGAAATGAACTAGAGACAGAGGAAGGGAATCCATCATTTTGAGTTTTATTAGGGGTAGTACTGGTCTGAGGGACAGAAGTAGAAGATACAGGATTGTTAGATGTACTTACTTGCTTATTGCCCACTAGGTCCTTTGGTTGAAAAGGCAACAGAGTTCCCTGTTTAGCAATTGAGATCACTAGCTGAGGTTCTTCTCTTGCCTTTCCCTTATCAACTTGTTGATTTGGCTGATTTTGGGACCAAGTAAAAACAACATATGCTCCATCATACACTTCTTCTCTCTCTGCTTCATCTTGGTAATTCAGAAAACCAATGGTAGAGTTGCAAGCTAATTCTTCTTCTCCTTCTATAAAAAGATTAGCATCATTCTCCTGGTCCAAATCAGGTTGGAAAGAATGATCATGTTCTGCTTCATAATAGCCAACTGCTGAGTTGACTGGCGCTGCTTCAATGGCAAGCTTCCCCTATGTGGGTGGAAGACGATTATGTTGCCCTTGATTTTTGGCAGCATTACCTTGATAGGTATTGTTGGGAAATGTTCTCCTTGGTATATCCCGATAAGAAGGAGGGGCAGACATACCTTGTGACATTTGCCTTTTTAGAGATAGCAATTCATTTGCTAACTTTTACACCATAGGATCTGTGGTGCTTGTGGAAGAAGAGTTATCAGTAGAAGAAGGACCTCTGTTTATGTTAGAATCTCTTCTGATCTTACCTGCAAGGATAAGATCATCTTCCACTTCTGTAGCCAAAATTTGCACTACGAGAAGATCAACAGGACTAGCCCATCTTAGCAGAAAGCTTACCTCAGGAAGCTGAGTATTGATGAAAAAGCATTTGAGATTTTTTGCTGTTGGTTGAGCGGTTGCAGGAATTCTGTTTCTCAGCTTATTAAACTTGGTGATGAAGTCTTGCATGGGTTCATGAGGCTCTTTCTTCATTTGTGTGAGCTGAGCCAATAAGGCATGTGCATCTTCTGCAGGTTTGAACCTAGCCTCAAACTTGGTCTTGAGGGAGTTCCAATTGGTTATAGTCTGAGCTTGAAGATGATAAAACCAATCTGCGGGAGCACCTTGCAGTGTTTCCACAAAAAGTCTTACTGCTATATCTTCATGCTCAACGCCTATTACACCACAGGCTATGCAGAAAGTTGCAATGTGTTCATCCGGGTGAACTTTTCTGTCACCATAGAACTTAGGAAAATTCTTCCTCGAACTATGAGGTAGTTCATGCAAAGGTGGAGTTAAATTCAAAGGACCAAAAGTGTTACCCCAAGGGCCTTGAGCTGCCATGGTGCACTGAGTAAAGGATGGGATAACAAACCTTTGTGGAATATGAACATACCAAATTCTGCTAGCACTAGAACTAGAAGCTTCACCTGGCATTGGAGACCTAGCATTGGTAGGAGGAAAACTCCTAGTTCGCTGAAGTCGAGGTCATGGAGGTAAAAGACCAAAGTTATTTTGCTGCACCAACTCAAATACAAGATCAATAATGCCTTGATCTCTCTTGCTTCTTGTATACCATGAATCTGCCAAAATGTAGTGTACTTAACAAAATTTTGGAAAAATCTTGAAACAAATGGAAAAGAACTGAAATGCTTCAACTCAGAGCGTGAGGCTTCAAGTTGCGCATTCCTTCCCCAGTAGAGTTGCCAAAAACTGTTGGGTGAATATTTTGTCTTCAACTAACTGAAGGCAAAATGGTTATATCGATTAGAGTGTAATGAGATAAATCTCTCCTCTCAGCAAGGGGAGGTTCCCTATCACTTATCACAAACTTATTTAAACTAAAAATTAACTTGGGGGTGAGACCATATCATCCATTTCTCTTTTTTTAGAAATGATGTTTTCAAAATGAAAAGCACTTTCTTGATACAAATTGAATAACCAAGAAACCCATGAGAGAACAAAGTCTATCGTTGCTTCTTTTAGTGATTTATAACTTAAAACCAAGTAGAATGAGGTGCAGCCCAAAGTCTTCACCGAAAACTACGACAAAATATATGATCACAAAAGAGAATAGTAGTTCAAAGCCTTTCTACTATCTTTCACTTCAAAACACAAAATCACAAACTAAAGATAATTGTTGTAGCACAAAGTCTCCACAGTCAACTTTAGAACATCTCCTAGATTATTCTCACTCACACTACAATTTGATCAAAATGATAAGATAGTATTAGGAAAAGGACATAAGAACAATTTCTAATACACCACAAGATATTCCAACACAAAGATTGAATGTGGTGGTGTTCACCTAGGGTTAGGGTTTTGACTTCCAATTTGTAGGTTCCTATGTGTTTTCCTTCTAACCCTTAGTGCCTTGGTTTAAATTGTTCCCCAGCCTACATGCACTGTTTAATTGTTTTTCTTGTCACGTTTGAGAAAATTGTTAAATTCTGTGTATGCAAAGGTGAAATGTGTGTTGGCAAACTTGTGAAATCTCGCTTCGGTCCCTTGAAATTGATAAAAAATGGGTCAGATGCATTTTCTAAGTTACTTGCTGTGGGTGGCGCTATGTGTCAGCTTTCGACAGAGTTCTGCCAAAGTTTCAATGAAGTTTCTTTTAAGTTTCTATGTGTGCGCAGGAGGCACCACGTGGAGGCACCTGAGTGACCCTAAAGGTTTCACAGTTTCTATGAAGTTTCAAAGACTCTTAATGTTTCTCAAGGCCCACGGAGCATGCCACGTGTCACTCTCCGCCGAGGTTTCAAAATGGTTTCTGAGCAGGGGCGAAAGATGCCATGTGTCCCTTGTTGTGACTGCGGAGGCCGACAAGTGTCAGCGTCCGTGTTATATTTCATTTGTTTCGAGGCTGAGTGAAGAGCGTGGCGGGTCCCAGTAAAAATAGTTGCTACTGCGGATGTTACCAAGTGGCAGCCTCCGCTTGAAGTTTCAAAGGCCCCTTTATGAAGTTTCAAATGTGTCAGAAAGTGCCACATGTCACTTGCGGAAGCATAGTTTCTAAAAGTTTCTAGGCAAGGGCGGAGCGTGCCACGTGTCTTTTGTAGCTGCTGCGGAAGCTGACAAGTGTTAGCCTCTGTGTTGTTTCTATTTGTTTCTTGGTTTGGCGAGGCTGAAGGTGGGACCCGGTTTGAGTATCAAGTGGAGCGTGGAAAGTGCCAAGTGTCTGCTTCCGCGTTAGTTTCTGAATTGCTTCCTAATGTTTCTTCAGTGTTGTGGAGCCTGACATGTGTCAGCCCCCGCGTGAGTTTCAGAAAGGGTCTCTAATGTTTCAGAAGTGTTGCAGACGATGCCAAGTGTCGGTATCCGTGTGAGTCCCAACTGTGTCTCTGGTGTTTCTTGAGAGGGGCGTGGAAAGCGCCAAGTGTCGAGCAGCGGGGGTAGTTTCTTAATGTTCCAACAGGCGCACGGAATGTGCCATCTGTCCCTTATGGTTGCTGCGAAGCGTGACATGTGTCAGCTTCCGCACGTCTGTTTCTTTTTTTTGCAACGATAAACAAAACACTGAGGTGGGCCCCAGCATATGTATCAAATGTGTTAGAGGGTGACGTGTGGCGGAGGGTCCCAGAACTTAAGGATAGTTTCTCATTAGTTTCTATGTGTTTCAAGGTGAAGCGGAACCTGCCATGTGTTCGCTTCCGCCTGAGTTTCAGGGTGGGTCTCTATTGTTTCAAGGATATCGCGGATGCTTCCAAGTGTCGCATTCCGCATGAGGTTCTGACGGAAGGGTCTTGGAAGGGAAGGTAAAAGGGGAGCGGTGACCCAGCATTGGAAACTGCAAGTGTCTACATGGCACAGTGTTATTGGCTGGTGACTTTTCAACGTTTTTGACACCGTTGATCACAGTGACGGGAGGATTTTTTATCAACAGCCATATTTTGAACCTATAGCAAGGGTTTTTTCCCATGTATCTGCGACTATTTTTGGGCAGGAGAACTTCAAAGGCTTACTGCGGCTGCGTTTCTGAAGGACTGTGGGTAGCTGAAACATTATGGCAGATTGTGGTGGCGGTATGGGTCAAGTTGACAGATTCAACCACCTGATTAATGAGGAATGTCCCTGAGCAGTGGCCCATATTCTAATCTCACCTACTCCTCGTCCTTCTCTAGCCCCTTCCTCTTTGTCCCTCTGTTGCAGTTATGATTTTGAGTGCCATTTTTCAGTATAGTGTATCTGGCAATTTTTTGAGTCTTGCCATGTAATTAATTTGCTGGGTCCATTCTCTTGCTATTTAAGCAGACTGTGTGACCCATTTAGTGTTTGTTGAAAGTTGGACACTCTTTGGCTCTGTAATACAATACAACTGATTTGGTTGCTCTGTGCAGTGGATTCTGTGAGTTTATGAGTCTCATGCCTTATGTTTTGTGCATAAATTCACTGGTTTCATGCTGATTTAGATGAGTAATGCTATGTTGCATGTGTTTTGTTATCTGTCTCCTGTATTGAATATGCTTTCCTTTTGAATCTGGATATCTAAGGGGTGTCTTGGGTTCTAGGATATAGGTTTACTATATTGAATGCTTGATCTCTTAACTTCTCTTCAAGGGACAAATTAAACTATTTTCAGGTCAAGTATTGAGGAAAGTATATTGCAGTAAGGATATCATAAGTAGAGATATATAAACACTCTGTTCTGGGATATATTTGTAAGGCAAATATGATGCAATCCCCTTGAAATCCAGTATTGTATGTTTATGCTGAACATTTGCATGTGTATGTCTACTGACTCCAAGCCCTGGATAGGCACCAATCTAGCTCTATGTTGAGGTTATACACCAGGTCCAGCTCTGCATCCAAACATAAAATCAAACACATACTTCCAAAACAACCATTAGGATAGTAGAATTAGTTTTAGGATCCCAAGTCCTCTATCTACAGCTGAAAATAGGCCCAAAGCTAGCCCCTTTGCACTTATCTAATAGTTCTGGTCTGCATAAGAGAGGATTTATCTGCTTTATGTCAACATCCTAGCTAATACAAAGATGCATTTCATAGATGTTGAGTAGGGAATACCCCCCTAGGTTTTGCAGAGCCTGAAGAAGAAGAGGAGATAAAAATAGAGTTTATCTCCTATACTGTTGGCCCCTGGCCCAGAGATCCTATTGATCATTAATGGCTACCTTGTAGGGAAATCTGGGAATAACCATCCAGTCTGGGAAAAAACCAACAGAAATTGGCGACTCTACTGGGGAAAGTTTGTGAAAGAACCTTGATTTTTAAAAGAAAACAGTTCCTAGTAATAGGTGGCGACTCCAAACTAATCTCCCAACCGGTAAAGTAAAAATTTGTATGCAAGGGAGAAGATCCCAGCGAAATACTTTGTTTGAGGAGTTACCCATAAAAATGATGTATAGAAAAAAGGGGACTGTTTGAGCCAGTCAAGATGGTTCTCCTAGCCCCAAGAAAAATGATTTTATTCATGATAATCCAGGATCCTCAGAGAAGACAGTACCTTATTTTTCAAACACTGAGGCTGAAATCCAGAGTGTGTATGAAAGACAACAAGGTAATGGTTTGAGAATAAGGTCAGAGGTGTTTCAAGAACGTCCTTTTCATGATTCTCCTGACAAATTTGAAGAGGCTGAATCCCTAAGGGATGATGATAATGATGATCAGAATATAATGAAACCGTCCTCTTCTATGCCTAGAGAGGAAGAACTAGCTGATGAAATTAAGAGCTTAAGGGTTGAGTTAGAATATCTGCAAGCAGTAAAAATTAGAGATGATATGAGACAGAAAGTGTAGGCTTTGAGAGTTTCTCAAAATGATTCAATTCCTACCCTCCAAAATGCAAATATGCAGAGAAATCAACAAAGAAATGAGGTATAGTATCATCATAATAATGATCAAAGACATAATGCAAATAACATCAAAGCTCCATTAAATAATGTGAGACAACATAATGTAAATAGAAATGCAAATGCTAATTAGTTTGAAAGGCACCCAATGCAGTTGGATAGATTCATACAGCTTGTTTTTGATGATATTCCTGGTTATCCAAACCCTATTGACAAACATGTGAGGCTGCAAGTGCCTAAATTTTCAGGAAATAATACTGTCTCAGGAGAGGACCATTTAAAAGCTTTTCAGAATACCATGGACAACTTTGAGGTTGAGCATGAGGATGTTTTCATGAAATCATTTATGCAATCCTTAGTTGATGAAGCCAAGGGATGGTATAAAGGTCTACCTGACAGAAGCATTTCATCATGGGATGATTTCAAAAGGATGTTTAAGGAGCAATATGGTGATAAAACTGATCCTAGTTTCTTCATTAATGAATTCACTAGCATTACCAAATGATCAAATGAACAGGTTGTTGATTTCAATGCTAGATTCATGAAGGTATTGAACAAATTGCCACAGGATTTGAGGCCTAATGAACCTATGTGCATAGTGTTGTATATTAATGCTTTTGATGCCAAAACAACATATGGGCTAAGAGACAAGGGTCCTCACAGCCTCAGAGATGCCTTCAAAGTTGCAACAAATGTTGAAAATAATAGAAAGGCATCTGGTAAAACAAATAGAAGGGATGATGTGAGAATCTTGCAAAATCCAAATATTAAGTCTCAAACTGTTCAAGGTAGTACATCTGCCCCTGAAGATAAAATAGATAAATTGGCAAATGTTGTAAAGGATCTAAGCTATAGGCTGACTAGGAGTGAAAAAGGAATAGGTCCTGATAGGCAAGCTTACCAAAGACAGGAAAATAGACCATCATTGCATGATATGCCATATAATACTAATTGGCATAATGGTAGACCTGTATTGCCACATAACAACACAAATCAGAGGGCTCAACATACCAAGGAAACTCCTGATCCTTTGAAGAAAGCTGTTAATATTGTTAATGACACTCCATGGTGCATAATCTGTTAGATGCCTCAGTCTCTATATAACAATGCCATGGCCTGTGATGAGTGTAATGAGCCTCATTGCATGGAAGATGATAATGTCAACATGTTGTCTACAAATAGAGAATACTCTTTTCATGATGCTGATGCAAATGCAAATGATGAAATTCAGGTCTGCCAACAGTTCCCATATGATGAAGATGATGAAGAGGATAACTATGCCTATGCTCAGGATTCACACAGCTTTTTAAGTAACCTGCGAAGACCTTCTGATGAAGAAATTAGGGCCTTCATAGCTGCAACAGTTGCTCAAGTCAAAAGCAACTACAATCTAAGAGGTAAGGCCCATGCAAGTAACTCACATCAACCAGAGGATAATTTTACAAATTAGCCAGTACACAGTCATAAAGGAACTGAGACACAAAAGAAGCAATGGAACAATAATAGGCAAAATTTTAAGAAAAAAATAGGTTATGATCCCCAAGGACCAGAAAATAGAGTTCCCCAGGTTGAGGATCAAAATAAGAATTTTCAGAACAAGGATGACAGTCAGAAAGCCATAAAAACTAAAATTGGATCATCTCAGGATAGAGGTAAAACTGTGGATCAGGCTACAACTGTTATTCAAAATTATGCTCCATTTGATGTCACTCAGGTCTTGTCTCAAATAAAAGTCTCTGTTCCACTAATGGAGCTAATGAAAGTTGAAGAATTCAGAAATAGGATAGTATCCCTAATTTCAGGAGTACCATGTCAAGCCAAGCAAAATATTAAGACTCAGGATAAGAAACAAGCTATGTGTATTGAAGAGGATGAGATTCCTGAGGTATATCTAGGGATGACCATGACAAAATGTCCTTCACAGGTTGAACCATTCTATGTCTCCCTTGTTATCAATGGGAAAGTAATTAGAAATTGTATGCTTGACTCTGGAGGATCTACAAATATCATGCCTTTAGCCATTATGCAACAAGCAGGATTAAAAATAGACAAGGCATGTGGGAAATGCTATGCGATGGATGCTAGGGAGGTACCTATCATTGGAATCATGAAGAATGTTGATTTTAGATTGGTAGCATATCCAGATAAGATCTATAAAATGAACATAACAGTTGTTGATATCAAGCCACAGTATGGCATGTTGCTGTCAAGAAGATGGGCAACACTCATTGGTGGAAGTATGCAACTGGATCTATCATATGCCATGATCCCAATGAGTGGCAAGGATGTCAAACTAATTAGAGAAGAAAGATCATCAGAGACAGTGGAGGATCAAGAATCAGAAGAGCATATATGTTTGGTGGATACTAACTGTGAAAATTTCAGAGTTGTCTCAGATGATAAGGAAGATAAAAGAGAAAAAATTTGCATTCAAGAGTTGGACCAGCAAGATCTTTGGACCATGTATTTTAATGGAGCTTGTTCAAAAGAAGGCTCTGGTGCTGGAATTGTTTTTCTGTCTCCAACTGGTAAGCTTCTCCAATTCTCTTTCTTGTTGAAGTTTGCCTGTACAAATAATATTGCAGAGTATGAGGCTCTGTTATTAGGGTTAAATATTGCTTTGAAGCATGGAATTAAGATGCTCAATGTGTTTGGTGATTCAGAGCTTATTGTGTCCCAAATTAGAAATAAGTATGCATCAAAAAATAAAAGGTTGAAACAATACAAGCATGCTGTTTGGGATACAATTGAATTGTTTGATGCTTTTTCAATAAATTGGATAGAAAGATCAAAAAATGTCAGAGCAGATTTTCTAGTCAATGTAGCCATAAGGCCAGATGATATAACTTTGTCAGATGTTACAAATGTTGAAGTCAAGCTTAGGCCTGTAGTGCCAGATAATGTATGCAGCTGGCAAGTGTTTGATGATGATAAAGATTTACTGAGATTTCTGCATTGTATTGATGAATATGAGAACCAAGAAATGGATTTTCAGAATTTTGTGGAAGTTGTAGATGGAAAAGAAACCCTTTTAGGGAAAGAAGTAATTCAGCTGAAGACTAACAAAATCCCTAGAGGGCTGGTAGCCTTAGAGAGAGCTTTTGACAATAGGGACCAATTTGTTACAAAGGCATCTCCAACAAACAAGAATGACCTGGAGGAGATAAATTTGGGAACATCTCATGCTCCCAAAAGGGTATACATTGGCAAACAGCTCAAACCACACATCAGGAGTATGCTGATTGCATTACTGAAAAGGTATAAGCATGTTTTTGCTTGGTCATATGAGGACTTGAAAGCCTATAGAGAGGATTTATTTCAGCATGAAATCCCTTTGAAGCCTAGAGCTAAACCATTTAGACAAAAACATAGGCCTATTAAGCCAACCTTAGCTCCAAAAATGCAAGAAGAACTTATAAAACTTAGGGAGGCTGGAATAATCATGTCTATCAGGCATTCAACTTAGGTGTCTAACCTTGTCCCAGTCAGAAAAAGAATGGTGATATAATGTTATGTGTGGACTTTAGAAACCTAAATGTATCTTCTTTGAAGGATAACTATCCATTGCCAAATATGGAGGCCATGTTGCAAAGAGTGACTGGTTGTGAACTTTTATCTATGATGGATGGTTTTTCAGGGTACAATCAAGTGAAAGTAAAAGAATTAGAACAATTTAAGACTACTTTCACTACTCCATGGGGAACCTATGTATATGTAAGGATGCCATTTGGACTAACAAATGTAGGTGCTACATTTCAAAGGGCAATGGATGTTGCTTTTGCAGGATTGATTGACTCAATCTTGGCTGTTTATCAAGATGACTTGACTGCCTTTTCAAAGAAAGAAGAACAACACTGTATGCATTTGGAACATATTTTTATTAGAGCATTAGAATATGGTATCTCACTCAACCCAAAGAAATGTGCTTTTGGGGTTGTGGAAGGAAAATTGCTTGGACACATTGTTTCCAAGGATGGAGTTAGGATTGATCCTGATAGGGTAGCAGCAATTGACAAAATTCAGATCCCTAAAACAATAAAAAGTGTGCAGTCCTTCTTTGGACAAATAAACTTTGTTAGGAGATTTGGTCCTAACTTTGCAGAAACCACAAAAGAAATTTCCAAGATGTTGAAAAAGGGTGCAACTGTCAAATGGGAGGATGAAGCAACTGAATCATTCCAAAACATAAAAGAGGCTACAAAGATAGCTCCTGTGCTAAAGTCTCCTGATTTTTCTAAGCCATTTCAGTTATTCTCATTTGCTTCTTTCCATACTATTGCTGCATGCTTATTGCAAAAAATGAGGAAGGGTTTGAACAGCCTATTGCTTTTTTTAGTTGGTCATTGCAGGCTGCTGAATTAAAGTATGACATCATGGAGAAACATGCATATTCACTGGTTAGAGCAGTCAAGAGCTTTAGGCCATATTTGGTAGGCTCACAAATAATTGCATATGTTCCTCATGTAGCAATAAAAGATATCTTCACTCAGCAAGAGGTAACTGGAAGGAGATGCAGATGGATAAATAAGTTGCAGGAGTTCAACATAGAGATACAGATCACAAAATTGGTAAGAGGACAAGGGTTAGCAAAGCTAATGACACAGTCAAATCTAGAGGCATGCCAAGTCAATGCAGTCCAGAATGAGAATGTCAATGTATCAAAATCTGAATGGTATAAGAACATCATATATTACTTGCAAAATTTGAATTGTCCTTCCCATTTCAGTGAAAGTCAAAAGAGGACCTTAAAACTACATGCAATCAGGTATGTTATTGTTTAAGGTAAGCTGTACTGGAAGAACCCTGATGGTGTTTTACTGAGATGTGTGGATGAAGATGAAGCTAACAATGTTTTGAATGACATGCATAAAGGATTATGTGGTGGACATTATACTGCCCAAACAACAACTCATAAGATCCTTAGGGTAGGATATTGGTGGCCCATTGTCTTTTCAGATGCACAAAGGCTGGTAAGGAAATGTGACCCTTGCCAAAGATTCTCAGGAAAGTTAAGATATGAAGGAGCATTGCCCCTTAGAACTGTAACTGTGGATGCTCCATTTCAGCAATGGGGAATTGATTTTATAGGGGAGTTTTCAGAGAAATCTAGTGGAGGACATAGTTGGATTCTGGTTGCCACTGACTATTTCACTAAATGGATTGAGGCTATCCCTACTAAAAAGGCTACAAGTAAGGTGGTGATGGATTTTATCTTGGAGAATATTATTATCAGGTTTGGGGTACCAGTCAAGTTAATCATAGATAATGCAATGTGCTTTAGATCAGGTGAATTTGTTAATTTTTGCAATAAATATGGAATTGACTTGTCTCACACTCACAATACCACCCATAAGGAAATGGTCAACCAGAGTCAAGCAACAAAAGCCTAATGAAAATCATCAAGAGGATAATGGATAAAAATAAGAAATCCTGGGATTCAAAGTTGAAAATGGCATTGTGGGCTGACAGAGTGACAGTCAAGAAGGCAACTTGAAGATCTCCTTTTGAACTGGTGTATGGTGTAGCAGCTAAGTTGCCTGTGAACAATTTCCTGCCAGTTTACAAATTCATACAAGAAAACATGGAGGAGATCAGAGATCCAATAACTGAAAGGATCAATCAGCTAGTTGCACTAGATGAGATGAGAAGGGAAGCACAGAAGACAAACATCAAGAGATAGCAAAAGGTGAAATATCTGTTTGATAAGAGAGCTACAGAAAGAAAGTTTTAGAAAGATGATTTGGTCCTTGTATGGAATGCAAGAAACCAGGATCAGGGCAAGCACGGTAAATTTGAGCCCTTATGGATGGGCCCATACCAGGTTTGCAATACTCACGGGGAGGATTCTTATATCCTCCAGGCCCTAGATGGTGAGATGTTGGAATTGCCTGTGCATGGTCAATTCCTTAAATTTTATTTTGCATAAGTGGTTTTCCTCTGTGTACATTTGTAAAAATATGTAGATATTGTAAATATCTTGTATAGTTGGTACTTTTTTGGGTTTTGTCTGGTCTGCCTGGAGTTGTTTGGTCCTCACTACAGTCTTGCACTTGCGCGTCCCCAATCGGAGCCACTGGTGGTGTTCACCTAGGGTTAGGGTTTTGACTTCTAATTTGCAGGTTCTTGTGTGTTTTCCTTCTGACCCTTAGTGCCTTGGTTTAAATTGTTCCCTAGCCCGCATGCATTGTTTAATTATTTTTCCTGTCGCATTTGAGAAAATTGTTAAATTCTGTGTATGCAAAGGTGAAATGTGTGTTGGCAAACTTGTGAAATCTCCTTTCGGTCCCTCAAAATTGATAAAAAATGGGTCAGATGCATTTTTGAATGCATATCAGGTCACTGTTTCCAGTTTCTAAATGTTTCTATTAGTAGCCAAGAGGGTCTCATGTTGCCAGTGCCGCGAGTCTGCCAAGTGTCGAGCCACAGTTTATTACCGCACTTTTATTTTGAATGTAGCTCTAACGAGGAGTATGCCACATTGCAGAGGCTGTTTCTCTTTTGTTTCTAAGTTACTTGCTGTGGGTGGCACCACGTGTCAGCTTCTGACAGAGTTTCGCCAAAGTTTCAATGAAGTTTCTTTTAAGTTTCTATGTGTGCGTGGGAGGCAGCACGTGGAGACACCCGAGTGACTCTAAAGGTTTTATAGTTTCTATGAAGTTTCAAAGACTCTTAATGTTTCTCAAGGCCTGTGGAGTGTGCCACATGTCACTCTCCACTGAGGTTTCAAAATGGTTTCTGAGTAGGGGCAGAAGATGCCGTGTGTCCCTTGTTGTGACTGTGAAGGTCGACAAGTGTCGGCGTCTGCGTTATATTTCATTTGTTTCGGGGCTGAGTGAAGATTGTGGTGGGTCCCAGTAAAAATAGTTGCTATTGCAGATGTTGCCAAGTGGCAGCCTCCGCTTGAAGTTTCAAAGGCCCCTTTATGAAGTTTCAAATGTGTCAGAAAGTGCCATGTGTCACTTGCGGAAGCATAGTTTCTAAAAGTTTCTAGGCAGGGGCAGAGCATGCCACGTGTCTTTTGTAGCTACTGCAGAAGCCAACAAGTGTCGGCCTCTGCATTGTTTCTATTTGTTCCTTGGTTTGGCGAGGCTGAAGGTGGGACCCGGTTTGAGTATCAAGTGGAGCACGGAAAGCGCCAAGTGTCTACTTCCGCATTAGTTTCTGAATTGCTTCCTAATGTTTCTTCAGTGTTGCGGAGCCTGACATGTGTCAGCCCCCGTGTGAGTTTCAGAAAGGGTCTCTAATGTTTCTGAAGCGTTGCAGACGATGCCAAGTGTCGGTATTCGTGTGAGTCCTGACTGTGTCTCTGGTGTTTCTTGAGAGGGGCGCAAAAAGTGCCAAGTGTCAAGCAGTGGGGGCAGTTTCTTAATGTTGCAACAGGCACGCGGAATGCGCCATTTGTTCCTTATGGTTGCTGCGGAGTGTGACATGTGTCAACTTCCGCAAGTCTGTTTCTTTTTTTTGCAACGATAAACGAAACACTGAGGTGGGCCCCAGCATATGTATCAAATGTGTTAGAGGGTGACGTGTGGCGGAGGGTCCGAGAACTTAAGGACAGTTTCTCATTAGTTTCTATGTGTTTCAAGGTGAAGCAGAACCTGCCACATGTTCGCTTCCGCCTGAGTTTCAGGGTGGGTCTCTATTGTTTTAAGGATATCGTGGATGCTGCCAAGTGTCGCATTCCGCATGAGGTTCTGACGGAAGGGTCTTGGCAGGGAAGGTAAAAGGGGAGTGGTGACCCAGCGTTGGAAACTGCAAGTGTCTATGTGGCACAGTGTTATTGGCTGGTGAATTTTCAATGTTTTTGACACCGTTGATCGCAGCGACGAGAGGATTTTTTATCAACGGCCATATTTTGAACCTACAGCAAGGGTTTTTTCCCATGTATTTACGACTATTTTTGGGCGGGAGAACTTCAAAGGCTTGTTGCGGCTACGTTTCTAAAGGACTGTGGGTAGCTGAAACATTATGGTAGATTGTGGTGGTGGTATGGGTCAAGTTGACAGATTCAACCACCTGATTAATGAGGAATGTCCCTGAGCAGTGGCCCAGATTCCAATCTCACCTGCTCCTCATCCTTCTCTGGCCCCTTCCTCTTTGTCCCTCTGCTGCAGTTATGATTTTGAGCGCCATTTTTTAGTATAGTGTATCTGGCCATTTTTTGAGTCTTGCCATGTAATTAATTTGCTGGGTCCATTCTCTTGCTATTTAGACAGACTGTGTGACCCATTTAGTGTTTGTTGAAAGTTGGACACTCTCTGGCTCTGTAATACAATACAACTGATCTGGTTGCTCTGTGCAGTGGATTCTGTGAGTTTATGAGTCTCATGCCTTATGTTTTGTGCATAAATTCACTGGTTTCATGCTGATTTAGATGAGTAATGCTATGTTGCATGTGTTTTGTTATTTGTCTCCTGTATTGAATATGATTTCCTTTTGAATCTGGATATCTAAGGGGTGTCTTAGGTTCTAAGATATAGGTTTACTATATTGAATGCTTGATCTCTTAACTTCTGTTCAAGGGATAGATTAAACTATTTTCAGGTCAAGTATTGAGGAAAGTATATTGCAGTAAGGATATCATAAGTAAAGATGTATAAACACTCTGTTCTGGGATATATTTGTAAGGCAAATATGATGCAATCCCCTTGAAATCCAGTCTTGTATGTTTATGCTAAACATTTGCATGTGTATGTCTACTAACTCCAAGCCCTAGATAGGCACCAATCTAGCTCTGTGTTGAGGTTATACACCAGGTCCAGCTCTGCATCCAAACATAAAATCAAACTCATACTTCCAAAACAACCATTAGGACAGTAGAATTAGTTTTAGGATCCCAAGTCCTCTGTCTACAACTGAAAATAGGCCCAAAGCTAGCCCTTTGCACTTATCTAACAGTTCTGGTCTGCATAAGAGAGGATTTATCTGCTTTATGTCAACATCCTAGCTAATACAAAGATGCATTTCATAGATGTTGAGTAGGGAATACCCCCTAGGTTTTGTAGAGCCTAAAGAAGAAGAGGAGATAAAAATAGAGTCTATCTCCTATACTGTTGGCTCCTGGCCTAGAGATCCTATTGATCATTGATGGCTACCTTGTAGGGAAATCTGGGAATAAGCATCCAATCTGGGAAAAAACCAACAGAACGATCACTTGCTTTCTTATTCACTTGCTAAAATTTGATTTACAATTTGAACACAAAGTCTCAAAATGCTCTTCAATTTGGCAGAGTTTCATTTCAATAACTAAAAGATGATATTTACAATGAGAGTCCTCTTTATTTATAAGAGGAACTGAGAGCAAAAATAGGAAAATAAAAACTAACTATGACTTATTCAACAAAGGAGTCCTTTTTGATTTGGGACTTCCTATGTTTTTACATGTAATTACATATCAGAAAAGTACTTGTAAATATGTCCAAAATTGTTTCAAAAGTATATTTGAAAAGCAGAAAAATAAACTAAGTATTGGGAAAAACTGCTTCAACTTGTATTGCCATCTTTCTTCATATGACAATCATAAATGGTGAAAGATTCTTGCATCCCAATACTTTCTAGACTAACTGTGTTCTTGAAAATCATTTTGGCTCTAACTATGGCATCTCTAACAGTGATGACTGATTTTGCATGACTAGTTAACTTGGTTTTCAGATTATCCAAAGTTAATTGATTGTCAACAATATTGTCCACGGAGGCCATTGAAAATGTTTTGTCCTCAAACTCTTTCTAGAACATATCTTCAAATTGCTGAACCATCTCTTCTGTAGAGAGAAATTGGTTATCCTATGACACAAGCTTGCACGACAGCTCCTCCAATTTATGTAGAAGACTAACATCACTCTATTCACTAAGTTTCCTTGCAGCTTCTAGGTCATTGAGCAAATCTTTCAGCACACGGCTCTGATATGTCAATGCCTCTTTAGTTTCTGTATATGAATCTCTATTTGGAATGACACCAATTGATATCAGAGCGCTTATTTTTAGTTTTCTCATTTCCACCCACTTATCATGATTCTTTTCTATGTGCTCAATATCTTGAGAAATAACATCAATCAGATTCTCAAGTTCTGCTCTTATTTTCTCCATCTTGTCTATCTTCTTAGATAGCTCTATAAGAAGAGAGATTCCTTGGGTGCGCATCCTTTCCAGATATTCTTCAAGTACCCTTCCTTTAAGATGAGTCTTTTCTACTTTTTGGATAACGGGGTCTTCTACAGAAACAACCTCAAGAGTTACTGCTTCTGAATTCAAAGTGATTTTCCTTACCACTGCAGTCAACTATTCAACCATTGCCTTGTAATGATCTTTCATTTCTTTCTCTCTGTAAAATTTTTGAATCAGAATGTCCATGGCTGACTGCATGTCAGTCTTTGCACTTTCATGAGTTATCTTACCTAACTCAACTCTAGAGATAGAGTAGTCACTCATATTAAAATTTTCCATTGTTGCATCCTGTGGAGGTCTTGCAATCTCTAGAAATTTGTGTCCCTTGTCCCCAAGCATTCTAGAAAGAATCTTTGGCTTCTTCAGGGTCTTGGCTTTCGTAGGCACCAGCTTACTAAAGTCAAAGTCATTTGAGGAGATGGCTTGTTTCTTCCTTCTTGGTGTATAAGCTGACAACCACGGTGGAAGTATAGAAGTACTCACATTAGGATCTGCTCCCATTGTTGGTGTCATCAGAACTGCACTTGCACTGGTAGTGGAAACAATAGGTGGAGTGTTAGTAAAAAATGCACCTATTACATTTACATCAGATACCTATTCAATATTCATTACAAAGTGATCAAATATGGAAGCATCCCCAATATCAAAAGATGAAGAAGACAAGCTAGGAATAGACTTTGAAGAACAGAGAACATCTTCAAAAGTGTTCAGAGGATTGCCAAAAATTGTTTTGGAAGGGGAGGGAGATTTAGAAGAGGGAATATCAATGGGTGAGACAGGCAAAGGAATTGAAACAAGTGTGTCTGGCAAAGGAGAAGAGACTCCAATTTCTTGTTGTACATTCTCCTGTGGGGACAAAGCTTCCTCTTCTTGTTGATCTGTAGGCCTGTATTCAACTTCCATTTCCTCAGTGACTAGTTCTTCAGTGTTTTGTTTCTCAACTTCCATATCTTCTATTTCAGACTCTTTCTCCACAGCCTTTAACTTCTTCATCACAAATTTGATTCTGGGCTTATGTGGCTTAGAATGAAGATGGAACATCACTCTTGTTCTTTGTCCTGTTCTCCACCTTTTTACCTGTTTACTCTTGGATCTTAGTCTCTGATCTTGTAAGGAATTTTTTCAAAGCAATTCCCTTATCTGCTAGCCAATTATTGGTGTTAGCCAATATAGGCTCAAATATTTTCCTTAGAGAGGTCAACTCTTTTTGAGACCATTGGATTGGAGGGAGAGGAGTATCAACAACCTGTTTAGTGTTATACCCGTCATCGATCAACTCTCCATCATCCACTAGATCGTTAGGAATATCAGCAAGTCCCAGTTATTCAATCTGCTCCAGAGACAACTGGCTATAATCCAACTTTTAGACATCTTCTTTTGTCCTGAAATCTACCTAGACATCTTCAACCATAGGTTCATGGAACTGGGTTTTCCTCTTGATGTTGTCCTTCACGCCCCTGTAGTCAAACTTTGGCCTTCTCTTGAATTGCTTCATAGTTACAAGCTGCATCTCAGTTTCCATGGCCCTAGCCTTTGTAGCAGTTAATACTGAAAACCTGCCAATTTCAACTGGAAACCTGAAACTTGGCTTCTTGAGCTCCATTTGTTTATTATGCATGACAATCATTTGTCTACATAATTCCATTAAGACAAGTTTGTTTGAAGGAAACCTTGGCAACATATAGGGATGACCTTGGAAAAAGCCAACTCTTAGATATGAGAAAGAAGGAAACTGTAAGAACATGCATCCAAAATCATTTACCACTGACCAAGCTTCATCTGACACTCTTCTTTGTTCTAGCTGAGGGTCAAAAAGACACAAGAATACTGCAAAGAAAGCATCATTTACTCTCCTGAAATGGTGAATAGAACCCTTCAATGTCAATTGGGAATAATACTGATACACAAGAATTACCCTCCTATCTCCTTCTAATGTTAGACCTAGAAAGATTCTCATAGAGACTGCTATATACACCAGGTAAGAAGTCATGTAGAATTTGAAGGTAGTAAATACCTTTGTCAATTTCTCATGCAAATCATTGCTGATTTGTTCACCCCAGAAGATAGCTTGTTTGCCTTGGAGTATTACCTTGACGAAAGGGTACATCCACTCATGAAATAGTGAAGATGAAGCCAATCCCCTTATCCTGCTGAGAAGAGTTATCAGATCACCAACTTCTTCTATAAAGTCACTTCTAGGAAAACTCCTTGGCCACCTGAACAAGTTTGACCTTGAAATCTTGAGCCATTTAGTATTGATCACCTTCTTTGCCTTCTTAGGATTTTTGTCATACTCTTTTTGTGCTTCAAGAAAATCTAGTTTTATCACTTCTGTAGCAGGAGGGCACATAAAAACTTTATCAATGAATTCAGGATCTAGTCTGATTATCACATTGCCACTTGCGTCCATCACAACCCTAGTATCCCTCTTATAAAACTGAGCACACTGAAGAACAAACTCTGTGTTATGGGCTGCCACTGGGAAAGATGACACTGAATGGATGTTACTGTCAATAATCTTCTTCATTGCAGAGCTAGGATTATTTGACTTGGTTCTTTCCACAAATTCAGCCATGTCCACATGGCCAATTTCTATATCTCGAATGTCATCGACATTGGAAGTAACTAAGGTGATTGGGAAAACACCTTGATATTTATACTTCATCACCTTCGACTTCTTCGGAGACAACTCAGTCATCTGAAAAAGCTATCATCAGAAGGATGTCGATGAAGAGAGAAGATCCGCAGAAGAAACTGCAACAAAAAGTCATGATCATGCAATTAGGGGAAATACTGGTAATCTGGAACAATTACATGTCGACGATCACGACTATGGGGACACGCTTGAAATGGCTAGAGTGAGAGCAAGTTGAAAAATGGAGGAAGCAGGCTTGGAAAAGAAAAATTGAAAATATCCCAGTTAGGAAAATTTGAGAGAATGTTTGCATGGGCAGCAAAATTTGCCGCCCTTGCATGTGAGGGATATTTCACAAGTGTATCGACGGTTAAATTCGCTGCTATTGCATGTTTTTGGAAGAATCGCAAATGTTATGTTTGAGCGGCAAAAAATGCCGACAATCCATGTAATAAGGGAATTGCAAGTGTTATGTATCAGCGGCAAATAATGCCAACACTGCAAGTTGGATATTTCAAGGTTTTCGTATAGGGAAGGCGAATTTTGCTGCCCATCATACACTTACATTTTGATAAGTCTTCAAACGATAAGCGGCAAAAAATGCTGACTTCACATTTGCTCAAAAGTTTATGGAAGAAATCAGGGGGTAAACTTCACCGCCACTACATGGGAACAAGCTATAATGAACATGTTTGAGTGGTCAATTTCACCGACGACAATAGACAACAATGGTTATGAAGGTTTGTCTCAAGCAGTAATTATCACTAGTGATGCAGACGTTGCAAGATGGTTTTGGTGCTTGATCAGGACAAACCATCGACGACACATATCACCATAAAACTTGGGGCATAAACATTGGTCGGCAATTTTTGCCATTTGGATTTACTAGTTTACAATCTAGGGCACAAGCAATAGAACCTATTCAGGGACCTAGACAATGCACATTTGAAGAACAAACTCAAAATAAAAGATCAAGCAAAAAATGACAATAACAAACAGGAATGCAACATTTTACAAAGGTTTTTTGATAAATTCAAACTAAAAAAGCCATTAAACAATCATATAAACAAAAACCCTAGAAAGTGAAAGTGGTTTAATGACTTACCTGTCAAGAGTTTGAAACCCTAAGCTTGACGACAATGATTTGAAATCTGTCATGAATCCAAGGTTAGCGCGATCAAGCAGCTTAGAGGAAGGGTTTACTAATCAATTGGAAGGTTTGGGAAACAGAAATATCGAAAAATAATGAAATAACACATTTAAAAGGTTCAAAATACATGATCTTAATGCTCACACGAGTGGCAATTAATGCCACTGGAGTTCATGATTTTGATGATCGACCTCACTTGGGCAGTGAAAATTGCCGACCTCACAGGGTGCTTTCCAAAATGCAAAAGCGGTAAAAACTGCCAACTTTACACATGCGCTTTATGTCTGAGAATATGTAATGGCGGCAAAAAGTGTCGCTCAAGCATGTGGAAAGGAAAAACTATGTAAAAATGACAAAAAATGCCGACTCAACACAAGCAAACAATCAGAATATGCAATAGTGGCGAATTTGGTCGACTTTGCATATAAAGATTCAAAATTTCACTAACACCCCCAAAATGATCAAAATTGATATTTTGGTCAGTTTACGACTTAATTGATTTGCACAAACTTCGAGAAATTGATTCAAGGGAATGTCGCAAACTAGTTTAGGATGCCATACGAATTTGCACGGGACCAAGAGAATCTTGTCTCGATTTGTGAACTTAGAGTGTAGATTACGAAACAGACAAGTTTTGTAGGGGTTGTCTACAAAAATGAGCGTAGTTGATTTTGAGAACAACAGAGTAGAATTCCCAAAGTTCTTCTTCTTGTTCTGGACTTGAGTAAATTCCTTTTTATCTACTTTTATCTTCTCAAGTTCATTATTCTTCTCCATCTTGTCATCATCCATGTTCGTCTTAGAGCACTCCACTTTTTCAAAACCAATACCACTTTTGTGATTAGGTGACTTTTGATGGCCGAGAATCTCATCAAGGACATCACTACCACTTTTGAGTTTAAGGATTTTGTCTAGTTGCTCTTTTACTTCCTTTAGTTCATTTCTCAAACTAACTGCTTCCTCCACAAGTATTGAGCACTCAACAAAGTTATCATTGAGCTGGTTTTTAAACAGTCTTCAATCTTCTTGCATTCTTCAACTTTGTCCTTTAGCATAGAGATCTCATCTTCTATTTCCTTAGGTCTGATTTCACATCATTTAGCCTCTTCTAATTGAGCCTTCAATTTGTTAATTTCTTCTCTTGATTTTGTCTTCATTCTAGAAAACTTTTCTTATGCCATTTGCATCATATCTTCATATTTTCTCTTTAGTTCTCTTGCTTCATCTAGATCATCAAGAGCTAACTTGAGTTCTCCTTCAAGATCTACTTCATAATCATTTGGATCAATATCCTGACCATTATCATCCATTGCTTGAATATCTGGATCTAGAGTAAATACATCATTAGACATTGCTTCTGATTCCATGTGTTCAAGAGCAGGATCTACCTTGGCTATTAGGCTCCTCAAGGCACTTGGCTTTGATACCAATTGTTGAACACACAATGATGTTGAGAGGGGGGCGAGTTGGTATATATTAAAACTTAACTATTTTATTTGCAAATCAGATCCATTTACTTAGAGAAGAAAAAGTAAAACAAGTAACACATTCATCAACACAATGACACCAATATTTTTATGTGGAAAACCCAAAATTGGGAATAACCACAGTGAGTGTTAACTCACAAAATAATGCTCACTTTTATATAAATGTTTACAACATTGTTTTAGGGATACAACTCAAGGAAGCTAGAACTCCCTGCTAACTTTATTTTAGGGATAAAACCCAAGGAATCTACTACTCCCTGTAGAAAGCTATTTGCTACAAAGAAATATAATGATAAACAAAACTAAGAACTGCTCTAGAAGAAGCATATGTCCTATGCTAATATTACAATCCTCCTTTTTACTTCATCACACTGATTCTGCACATTGCATACCTTGCACTCTGCTCTATCATATTCTCTCACACATCCACACATCACAAATAAATTTGATCTTCTATAAATATCCTCTGCAACACATGAAAACATTGACTAGGTCGGCGTCATAAGCACCATTAAATGAAACGTGTAACTCTCCTAAAGTCAGCTTCAATACATACAATATGTTAAGTAAACTTGTTGCAAACCTTAGAACTTCATGAAAGGGATCAAGGAAGAACACTTCACATCTTTCAAAGTCAAAACAATTGATCAGGATCCACCGCATATAACAAAAACTAGTTTGTCGGTACAAACTATACAAATTATCTTCATATCATCAGGGAGAAGCTAAAAACTTCATGCAGACCAAGAATTCAATCATGTACAATCTCAACATCATCCATTCACCTTTCTATTGAAGTATCATGTCAATCTATACATCTGCAAAACAAGAAACATGATGAACTATAGGAAACAGAGCATTTCAGACTACATGTGACACTTCATAACTCAAGATATAGCATTGCAGTACATTACAAACCATTAAACCTTTAGAAATTAACTTAAATATAATTATATGCTTCTTCTAGATCCACACATCCTCATCTAACAATTCCAGAGTGATACAGAGGCAACAACATAGAGGCCACAAAGGGGTCACAACAACAACAACAACAGGAGGAAGAGGATATAGGGGATGGCAGGGCAAACAACTCTTTTAGGCCTTAGTGGTTAAAACAACAACACTTGACTTCAAACAGGACATGACTGTCCACTCACTCTCCATTGCTTCAACATAGCACAATGACACCATTTATAGGTTCATATACAAGGGTACCATTCCAAACTTTCTAGGGACCTTAGACTAACTGGGTTTGACTGTTCCAAGCTCACAAAACTCACAAATTTCTTAGAAGGTGCCTCATTATACCATTTCCTTCATAAACCCACTTACTTCCTTGTAGCCCTATGTATGAGGTTTTCAAAACATAACTTGTAGGAGAAAGGTCAAACCCATGAAAAGGGATAGTTTTTAGGTACCCATTAGCTTGTTCTACCACATACCAAACATGCAACATAAGTTGCTTTGGATCATATGCTTCAAATTAGGACTGTTCCTGCTATTTCCAAGGGCTAATTAGGCCTCCTATACATAACAAATGGCTATAAAAATTGTTTCTAATTTCCAAGACCCACTCCAAGGTATCAAATAGGTCATAAAAGGTCTAAATACTTAATTTTCATAGGTTTTGTGTCAAACTACTCCACTGCCCTTCAAAACCACTCTTCCACCATTGATCAAAAGACTCAAAACAAGGTAGCATCAACCTCCAATTGCTGCTACAGACTTCCTTACACAATCCCTGCTCCTGTAATATGGGAAAACAACTAAACACAAACAAAATGAAACTACTCCATCCATTATTGGATTATAGTGCAAGTGTAAATAGCTAGGAGACCATCTTTTCCACTAAAACCCTTGAAACTAGGGTTTAGGAGCTGTTTCAGGAAAACTATTTTGTAAACTCCTTCAAAATTAGTGTCAAGAACCCCAAATCAATTCAAAACAAAGGTTATTCCATAAATTTCACCATTTCATACACTTTTGCCCTTGACTACACTGTACGGGCAGGTACAGGATGAAGGAACAGTAAGAAATTTGGAAAAAAGATAGAAAAGTAGGACAATCACAGTAAAAGGTTGATAAAATGCTTCTCAGACCATGAAAACTATTCAAACTTGATTCAAATCAAAGGTAACAACATTACTCACAACATTCCATTCATGAGAGTACATGACAGTACTTGTATGACCATAAAAAATGCACAGGATCAACAATATTCAGAAATATGTGAAATGTGACAGCAAATAGTCATGTTCTGCATTTCTTTTCTTCAAACTCCATCCTTCTTACATGATTCAACATACCCCTCCTTTTTACCATGCATTTACATTTGTTTATAGACTTTCCACCAAGATTCCCATTGTGGGGAAGGCTCAAAATAGCCTAACTGTCAGCTTTTTACTAAAAAGACTATTTTTACTAACTATAGACTATCACAGTCTTAAGAGGACTGCAGACCACTAAAGGTGAATAACTATTTTTGATCTCCACTAACTGATTACGCCTTTAGAAGGCTTTAATACAATATTTTTAAAACTCCATTTAGTTTTTAACACTAACATTTAAAAAAAAAAGACATAAAATGTCCTAGGTGCACTACACCATACAGCCTAACTTGAAACTTTTCCAAGTCCCTTGGAAATATTCTTGCAAATCGTCCTTCATGGTTTGTCTTTGTCCTCCATGTTTGTCTTCATCAGGTTCATCTCCACTTTCTGTGGCATGCTTGCCAACCTTTCTTGTTGTTTGACCATATGCATTCCTTGTGGACTGTCCCACTCTTGGTCCTCTGACCTTGTCACTTTCATCAACATCCATGCTTCTCTCAACTATCTTCCCACTTAACTTCTTACATTCTTGTTTACACCACTGTTTCATACTCTACTTATCTTCATTCTTTCCACTGTCATTATCCTTCTCAACCTCTTTCAAACTTTTGCCCAACTTGTTTACTTTGCAAACTACTGTACCAGCTTCTCTTGGCTGTCTACTCATCACTACAGGGCACATGATTGTCCCTACTAAGACTCCTTCACTCACTCCTTGCCTTACCACAGGTTCTACACTCTTACACTTCATATTTTCAGTCACTTCCTTCTTCCACATGAAGATATTTCTCCTTACAATAGGCTGCAAATCAGCTCCACACTTACTCTTTGTTGTTTCAATAGTTTCATGCCTTGAAAAGGCTGCACACTCCTTGCTTTTTCTCTCCTCAAACATCACTGGCTCCTTCTTGCCAAACATGATCATATTTGTTGTTCTTGACTGCTCCTCTAATGGTAGTAGCACAAAAGTCTTCTTATCCTTCTTGATAGTGAAGGTATTATCTCTTCCATCATAAACTGCAAACCTATCAAATTGCTAGGGTCTTCCAAGTATCACATGACAACAATCCATAGGTAGGATGTCACATAGGACCTTATCCTCATATGCTCCAATCTTAAACTCTATTAATGCTTACTAAGTCACTAAAATGGACTAATAATCACTCACCCAAGAAATTTTCTAGGGAACTTCCCTAGGAACTCTCTTCAATTTCAGTTTATCTACCATCTCACTAGACACCATATTATCAGTACAACCAGAATCCACTATCACTTTACATACCTTGTCCTTGCTTTTGCAAGTTGTCTTAAACAATGCTCTCCTCTGAATCAGCTCCTTCTCCCTGGAGGTCTTCAGTAGTGCTCTCTCTCTCTCTCTCAGCATCAATGCTTCTCCTACCTCAGCATCACACCTTGTGGAACTAGAACCACATTTTTCTTCTTGGACTAATTGAGTCCTTCTCTCATTCTTCCTTTCACCATCACCTGAAATTGTTTTCTTCTCAGGACACTTATATGCTGGGTGCCCAAACTCTTGACCATTGTAACACTTACCCATAAAGGTATTTGCATTCCTTCCACCACCAAATATGCCTCTAGAACTCTACCTCTGAAATCTACACTTTGTCCTTGTTTGAAATCAGTACCTTGTCCTTGTGCCTTGTTCATGTCTTCTTGACTTTCACTAACTTGCTTTGTGTTAAAAGATCCTCTGCCTCTAGAGGTGCTGCCTTTGCCTCTGGCTAACTTATCTTGTCTCCTTTTCAGCTTCTCTTCTACTCTAACTACCATCTGATAACAATCTTCAATACTCCTTGGATTTGCCAACACTAGTTCATCCTACATGTTAAACTTCAAACCACCAATATACCTAGCAAATTTTTGCACTTCAGTTTCATTTTGACCAGACCTTATACTAAGCTTCTAAAACTCTTCAGTGTATGTCTTAACATCCATGTCCTTTTGTCTTAAACTTTGAAGCTTCTTAAAAATTTGAACTTCATAATCTTTAGGCAAGAACTTACCTTTGATCTTAGCCACCATCTTGTCCCATGAGACAATCTTTGTCTTTCCTTGCTTTGTCCTCTCTATTTGCTGATAATCCCACCATAGCAAAGCATGACTTTTCAGCTTGGTCTTTGCAATCTTCACTTTCTAATCATCAGGAACTTCTTCACACTCAAAGGGGTTGTCCAATGCTGCTATCCAATCTAGCAATTCTTCATCATTTAGGCATCCTCCAAACTTTGTCACATCTATCTTTATCTTGTGCTTGTCTTCTTTTATTACCCTCAACAACTTTACCATCCTCTAATCCTCAGGGTCTAACTCTTCTTCCACATCTTCATACTCAGCTTTCTCTTCACCTAGAGCCACTCCTCTTCTTTGATTTTGTTCTAGGGTAGCCATTCTTTCTTTTAGCTCCCTCAACTCTCTAGCATTTTTCTCCTTCATCTCATTCATCTCTTGACCCATGTTTCTCACTCTTGGAGGCATCTTGACAAACTGCCTCTTCAACTCAATACTTCACAAACCTACTAACTGTGCTCTGATACCAATTTGATTTAGAGGCAACAACACAGAGACCACAAAGGGATCACAAAAACAACAATAGGAGGAAGAGGATATAGGGGATGGTAGTGCAAACAACTCTTTTAGGCCTCAGTGGACAAAACAACAACACTTGACTTCAAACAGGACATGACTGTCCACTCACTCTCCATTGCTTCAACACAACACAAAGACACCATTTATAGGTTCATATACAAGGGAACCTTTCCAAAATTTCTAGGGACCCTAGACTAACTAGGTTTGACTGTTCCAAGCTCACAAAACTCACAAATTGCTCAGAAGGTGCCTCCTTGTACCATTTCCTTCATAAACCCACTCACTTCCTTATAGCCCTATGTATGAGGTTTTCAAAGCATAACTTGCAGGAGAAAGGTCAAATCCATGAAAAGGGATAGCTTTTAGGTACCCATTAGCTTGTTCTACCACATACCAAACATGCAACATAGGTTGCTTTGGATCATATGCTTCAAATTAGGACTATTCCTGTTGTTTTCAAGGGCTAATTAGGCCTCCTATACATGACAAATGGCTATAAAATTTGTTTCTAATTTCCAAGACCCACTCCAAGGTATCAAATAGGTCATACAAGGTCTGAATACTTAGTTTTTAGAGGTTTTGTGGAAAACTACTCCACTGCCCTTCAAAACCACTCTTCCACCATTGATCAAAAGACTCAAAACAAGGTAACATCAAGCTCCAATTACTGCTACAGACTTCCTTACACAATCCATGCTCCTGTAATATGGGAAAACAACTAAACACAAACATAATGAAACTACTCCATCCATTATTGGATTATAGTGCAAGTGCAAATAGCTAGGAGACCATCGTTTCCACTAAAACCCTTGAAACTAGGGTTTAGGAGCTGTTTCAGGAAAACCATTTTGTAAACTCCTTCAAAATTAGTGTCAAGAACCCCAAATTGATTTAAAAAAAAGGTTATTCCTTACATTTCACCATTTCATACACCTTTTCCCTTGACTACACTGTACGGGCGGGTACAGGATGAAGGAACAGTAAGAAAATTGGAAGAAAGATAGAAAAGTAGGACAGTCACAGTAAAAGGTTGATAAAATGCTTCTCAGACCATGAAAACTATTCAAACTTGATTCAAATCAAAGGTAACAACATTCCTCACAACATTCCATGCATGAGAGTACATGACAGTACTTGTATGACCAGAAAAATGCACAGGAACAACAATATTCAGAAATATGTGAAATGTGACAACAAACATTCATGTTCTTCATTTCTTTTCTTCAAACTCCATCCTTCTTACATGATTCAACATACCCCTCCTTTTTACCATGCATTTAAATTTATTTATAGACTTTCCACCAAGATTCCCATCGTGGGGAAGGCTCAAAATAGCCTAACTGTTAGCTTTTTACTAACTATAGACTGTCACAGTCTTAAGAGGACTAAAGACCACTAAAGGTGAATAACTATTTTTGATCTCCACTAACTGATTATGCCTTTAGATAGATTTAATACAATATTTTCAAAACTCCATTTAGTTTTTAACACTAACATTTAAAAAAAAAAGACATAAAATGTCCTAGGTGCACTGCACCATGGAGGAATACAAAAGCTTTATTGAGGAATATTAGAATTCAAAGAATAGTTATGCTCAATTCTTCCTTATTGACTTAACAACTTGATGTGGTATAGGGAAATAATAGATATTAGCATGCGGATCAAATCTAAGATGTATTGGAACATATAAGATCTTTGCACAAACTTTTATGGCTGATCTACATACATTTCATCTTCCACAAAAGCTCAAACATGTGTATTTAGGCTTCAGAACAATTTGTATTGCCTCTGTCACTTGATTGCTGACCTTGCAGACCACTGGACCACTTGATACTTCATCATAGCATTCCTTATACATCTTTGATCCTATCCTCAGATCCACATGACAAAATAATGTATTTCAAAGGAATGAGGAGCATTCCATTAAGTCTTTATCATTGCTTTGCCCTATCTAAGTAGTAATCAGTACTCTATCCCTTGTAACTTTTCTGCTAAAGATGTGAAGACCTAAAAAATTGGATATATCATTTCAATACCTAGATAAACTTGTCTTTAGAACTACAAGATCAAATCTTGCTCTACGGAGAAATGTAGATCAAAACAATGTGACTCTGCCTTAGGATATGTATTGTGAATGCCTTAAACAGATTTCTGCTACTTATCACTAAGGCATGGTACACCAAACTGATGAGATATACATGTAGGGATATTGGAAACATGCTAAGACATGAGTATTTACCTCCGCATCATGCTTAGACACAACTGATCACCACACCATACTTAGACTGTTTTCTCTTCTCCTGGGCTAGTTTTTCTCTAGTTGCTAAGTCTTCCGGACAAACTAGCCTTTGAAATACTGACCCCTTGACTTCAATTGCATCAAACCATCTCTCTCAAATCTTCCACTAACCATCAACTTCTCCATCTTCTAAACTCATCTTCTGTACAAGTCTGATCTTGTATTGTCATCTCCTATGAATGCTATGTTGACATCAATGACAACACCTATTGCCAACAAATAGTTGGGCTTGACCAAGTGTATCATGATGTTTGAAATGATTCTCAAGTATTTCTTTTGAAACTCTGTTCAAAACCCTTTTAGTAACTTGACTAGGTTGTTCAACATAAAATTTTAATTTATCTATATCCATATCAAGTAAATGTTCTATATTTTTGTAATAAATTTTTCTCTTCACCTCTTTAATTAGATTCATATGCATATCTGTAGAAGGAAGCGATCCTGACCTCTCTCCAACATCAAAGTTTGGATAGGCATCCTCTCTGACATCATTTTTTTGTGCTTGGGCCTCCTCCTTGAAATCAACTATGTGTGATTCAGCCTCCTCTTCTCTAGTATTTGAATTAGGCTCAACTTCTACTCTAGTATATGTATGTTGAGCCCCTACACATATCATACAAAAGAGAAGATTTTAAAATATCTTTAAGGGATGGATAATATGTAAAGTTCTCCTTTTCAAAAAAATGTTTTAACATTTTAATATTTTATTATTATCTATTAAATATAATATTAAATATGCTTGCTCAAATGTATAGCATTGTTTTTCCATTTACTCTCAAATCACTATAAAATTAAACATGTAAATTTCTAATGTATCATTTTCCTCATGTCTAGATATATACTTGAATTTAATGGTAGCATAAATAGGTGCACAAACATAGTTTAAGGTGAATTGAATATCATTTTAATTCATTTAGATAACATACAAGATTGAATCCAAGATGTGGTTCCCATAATGTGTGAAAGAAATATTACTTACATCCATGTGGGCCTATATTACTTGTCCATGCATATATATGAAAGATGAATGTAGGACATGTATGAAGCACTATTGAACTGACTCCATCCTACTTATGGGAAATAACACCATGATGAAGAGATCCATACATATTTATGTCAAGAAGACTAGGAACACCACTTCCTAGAACTTAATTCCCTTGCTGGTGGGAAATTTTGGTCTTATTTTCACAAAAGGCAACTTGAAGGAGGTGTGTGAGGAAGTAGAAAATATAAGGTTGGAGCTCAAGAACATCTTAGTTTAGTTTCTCTAGTTGATGTGGTTGTTCCCCCTAGAAACACTGGTCTAGATCCATCTCAAACTTTCTTTTTTTCATACATGTTAAATGTTCCCACAAAAGTACTATTTAACAAGGGTATTATTGAAATTATAACATTTGCAGAGATTCTTACGAAGGGAGACAAGGTTAGTTCTTCTAAGGCAGCTTTGCTTTCCAAGTGTGGTATTCATCCACTTTCATATTGGCTTATTGTACAAATCGTATAATATGGATCAATATTTGATCCTATTGTCCCTGATATTATAGAAGATGATTTAATTGAAAAAGATTTATGATTTATAGAAGATTATTTAATTGAAAAATTAGGTGATGATGTTAATTATGTTTGACATTGTACAAGTGAGGTGTCATGTTATTAAGGCAAGTAATTGGCAACTAGGACTATATATGTTTGATTCAAATATCTCTATGTGGTGGTTGATAGGATAAGAAATTTAAATGAATGTAGAATATGTATAATCTAATTTTAAAATCTAAAATTAGAAACTATATTCAAGTTCCCTACAGTTGAGGAAGTAGGGTAAAGAGTTACAAACACTAGAGAGAAACTAGGGTTCATCTAGTGAATTTAACCTAGAAAATTTGGATTAATGTAGAACATGTAAGAGTCTAATTCTAGTTTAAAATTAAATCTAAAACTAGAAACTATATTGAAACCCTAGAGTTGACGAAGGAGGGGAAAGAGATAAAAACCCTAGAGAGGAACTAGTGAACTTAATCTAGAGAATTTATTTGGAATCTATGTATAATTTAAAATTTAGGCGAATGTAAGAATCTAATTAAAATAATAAACTAAATTAGGGATAAATACAAATCTAAAATTGTAAACTACAATTGAGGAAGTAGGTATAAATACAAACTAATATTTTTGAAACATTTTTATAGAAATTAAAAAATACATACCTTCTCTTTGTTTGAAATATCTTTGCATCCTTTCTTCACATAATTTATGTTCCTTTTCTATTGAATATGACCACGTAGTCTTATTTTCCTTTTCTTTTTATTTCCCATCTCCTTGTTTGCAAAATATTAGTCAAAAATTCTGGTGCAGGAGCACCTACCTGACAGCTGGTCTTGATGAGGCAGTTAGTAGTTTAGGTCTTGTTTGTGTTTCCAAGAAGGTCTGTTAGACCAATTGCATGTAATAAGGTCACGCTGATCATGATAAGATCATGCTGACCAGGCTTTTGCTATTTTTAGCTAGTTAGTTATAACAGCTGTCATGATGTATGTTCGGTGGGATCTCCCAGCCGCTTGGAGAGTTCCCAGCCGCTTGGAGTCGGGTCAGTAGTACTCGTAGGCAAATCTTTATAAGCATGAGATCGGTTGATTGGAGATCATCGATCGGCAGTGTAGTGTTGCATCAAGTAGAGGAGTTGAGTGTTCTGTGTGAGGAACATCATATTGTATTGCATCTTTGAATCAATAAAGATCCTGTTTCGTTTTCTGTTGATCTCCTTTGTATAATCGATCTGCTGGTTTGCGTGGCTGCATGGATTTCCTGATCCATTCCACCGGTTGATCTGTCTGATCGGTGGAATGGTAATGTACATTAAGGTAGGTAGTAGTTTGTTTGTTTGCATGCAGGTGTGCAGGATCACGGTCAAGAGATGTTGAAGACCCTAGCATCCTCATGTGCTAGGTCAAGTTGAGAAGTTCAAGTTGAGAGAGATCACCCTAAGACTGGATCGGGTCGTCCCTGGAGGATCGGCGAAGTGAGATTTCGCTAAGTGAAGAAGTTCGTGAAGACGGCATCATCAGGATATCTGGGTGAATATCCTGCAGTCGGGTTAGGCATCATCATCCGGATAAGTGAAGATGAACATGATGCAGTTGAGCGCATGAAGTGCGGGTTCGTCGGGGTGATCATCATCTGGAGGAGCCGAGGAGTGTATCGGCATCAGGATCATCATATCGGAAGTGCCAAACATCCGCATATCGCGAGTTGATGCTGGAGAGAGTTCAGGTTTTTTCGACTAAGTGTTGAAGAGGTCATCAGGATATTTGGTGACGTCATCGTCATCAGGATATGACGTCATCGTCATCAGGATATTGAGATATCCCCCCTATGCGAGTTTATCCTGCCGTCGTTAAGTGCTTGGGTATCGGCGGAAGTCCGTGGCAGGAAGTTGTGTTAACATCGTCATCAGGAGGTTTCGAAGAGAACCGGATAAATTATATCATGATGCTGTTACTTGTGTCGTCGGGTAGCGGAGCATCGAAGGTAAGCTGCTGAAGTGGACGTCATCAGGATATTTGAACAACCGGATGTGGGATATCCTGCTGACGAAGGAGTTGTTGCATGTTATGATGATGACGATGGAGTCCGGCGCCTGATGAACAGTGCAACCGGAGGATGTGTTCGCCCGCTGAACATCATGATGATGATGTTAGGAGGAAAGCAGAGGAGGTGAATAGTAGTCGGCAGGAGGACAATTGCGAGTGTCCGAAATATGATGATGCTGTTGGTTTTAGGAAACATGATGATGCTGACAGTATAAAGCGGAATATGATGATGATGGCGAAGATGATGATGATGAGGTTGGTCTGCAGACATTCATGCTATATGCGAAGGTTATAGTGTGGATGCCTCTGCATCATAGTGGTATCAGAGCTCAGCAAAAGGTCTGGGCTGTTGTGTGTTGATTCTGTCACCGAAAGGGCAGAGGTAGAGATAGAGTTGAGTTGTGTGTTGATTGAGAGGTTGACAAAATGCCTCCTAAAGGTAGTGGTACTGCAAGGGAGTTGCAGGAACTGAAGGAGAAACATGCTAGAGAGATGAGGAAGATGAAGGAGCTTGCTGAAGCACTTCAAGCCAGGCTGACAGCCCTGGAAAAGAACAAAAAGAGGGAGGTAGAAGACAGTGAGTCTGAAGAGGATGCAGATACTGTTGAAGAGTATGAAGAGGTAGCTGAAGATCTGGATGCTGAAGACCAGAGATTGGCAAAACTGTTAAAGGCAGTGCAGAGTGAAAAACCTAAGGTAAAGGTTGATGTTTCCAAGTATACTGGAAGCTTGAATGAAGATGAGTTGTTGGACTGGATTGCTGCACTGGATAATCACTTTGAATGTGAAGATGTTGCTGAGGATCAGAAGGTAAAGATTGCAAAGACCAAGTTAGGAGGTCATGCTTTGGTATGGTGGGATTATGTACAATCTGAGAGAAGGAAACAAGGGAAGTCTAAGATCACTTCATGGGATAAGATGGTAGCAAGGATAAAAGGGAAATTCTTGCCAAGGGATTATGAAATCTAGATGTTTAAGAAGCTGCAATTTTTAAAGCAGAAAGACAGGGATGTGAAATCATATACTGAGGAATTTTATCGGTTAAGTATGAGATCTGGTCATCATGAGAATGAGGTAGAAAAGGTAGCTAGGTACTTGGCTGGTTTGAGGTTTAACATACAGGATGAGTTAGTGTTAGCTAACCCTAAGAATGTGGAGGATTGTTATCAAATGGCAATCAGGATTGAAGAAAAGATGAATAGAGGACATGAGAAGTCCATGAGAGGAAGAGGAAACAATAGGGGAAGAGGAACAGCCCCTGCACAAAAGCAAACCAATGAGGGTCAAGAAGACACTGGTAAAGGACAGGGACAGTCTGATTTCAGAGGTGGATGGAAAGGTAATAGAGGAAGATTTGGAGGTGGTAGAGGTTCTACTACATTTTCAGGAAAATGTTACACCTGTGGAGAGTTTGGTCATCCATCCTTCAAATGTCCAGAAAACAAGGGTTCATCATCTAGAAATGATAGAACTAGTGACAAGAGAGTACAACTTGTACAAGAAGAGAAAGTAGAAGAAAGTGCACAGAGTTCAAACAGAGAACCTGATAATGTTGGATATCCAGAAAGTGGAGAATCACTGATGTTAAGGAAAACAAGTTTGCAGGCATCAAAGGATATGATGCAAAGAAGAGCTCTTTTCAAGACCACATGCAAGAGCAAAGGTAAGGTATGTAAAGTTGTCATTGATACTGGTTCAACAGACAACATGGTATCTCAGGAAATGGTGGATAAACTGAAGCTGGAAAGGATTCCACATCCACACCCTTACAAGGCATCTTGGGTGAGTGATAGGCAATCACTTTTTGTCTCTGAACAGGCATATGTGGATTTCCAGATTGGACCATATCAGGATAGAATTTTGTGTGATATATTGCCTATGGAATGTTGTCACCTACTGTTAGGTAGACCATGGCAATTTGACAGAAGGGTACTGTATGATGGGTATGCTAATACCTACACCATCCAGAAAGATGGGAAGATTATTAAGTTGATGCCATTGCAGGCAAAAGCTGCAGCACAGAAGGCAGCCCAAATCATTTTAATGGGAAAGAAGGAGTATGTGCAGATGCCTAGAGGAGCAGGCATAAAGGTAGTTCAGGACACTGCAGAGAAAGGAGTTGTTACAGACAACAAGCTGAAGAAAGTTTCAGTTGTGACTGACAGAGGTCAGCAGCAGGTTCAGAAACAGGGGTGCAACCAACCATCAGTTGAAAGGAATGACAAGGATGTTGTCATAGTTGGGACTATTGCTTGTCCTATGAAGATTGACAGGAAGATACAGTTGAACACCACAGAGGCAGTTCAGAAAGAGGTTCTGGTCAGGCAACCTGACAAACACAAGGTATGTGAGAGAAAGGCCTACATCAACAGGCATGAGGATTTACTTGCCAGCAAGCAAGTTACAGTTCAGAAGTCTTGGAGCAGCCAAGAGACAGCAGCAGACAAAGCTGGAGCAGGTCAGACTATTGACAAGGCAAAGTGTAGAGGTGGAGGACTTCCACATACTCAACTCATGGGACATGAGTTCTTTTCTGTTGGGGAGTATGGTGCAGGAGCACCTACCTGACAGCTGGTCTTGATGAGGCAGTTAGTAGTTTAGGTCTTGTTTGTGTTTCCAAGAAGGTCTGTTAGACCAATTGCATGTAATAAGGTCACGCTGATCATGATAAGATCATGCTGACCAGGCTTTTGCTATTTTTAGCTAGTTAGTTATAACAGCTGTCATGATGTATGTTCGGTGGGATCTCCCAGCCGCTTGGAGAGTTCCCAGCCGCTTGGAGTCGGGTCAGTAGTACTCGTAGGCAAATCTTTATAAGCATGAGATCGGTTGATTGGAGATCATCGATCGGCAGTGTAGTGTTGCATCAAGCAGAGGAGTTGAGTGTTCTGTGTGAGGAACATCATATTATATTGCATCTTTGAATCAATAAAGATCCTGTTTCATTTTCTGTTGATCTCCTTTGTATAATCGATCTGCTGGTTTGCATGGCTGCATGGATTTCCTGATCCATTCCACCGGTTGATCTGTCTGATCGGTGGAATGGTAATGTACATTAGGGTAGGTAGTAGTTTGTTTGTTTGCATGCAGGTGTGCAGGATCGCGGTCAAGAGATGTTGAAGACCCTAGCATCCTCATGTGCTAGGTCAAGTTGAGAAGTTCAAGTTGAGAGAGATCACCCTAAGACTGGATCGGGTCGTCCCTGGAGGATCGGCGAAGTGAGATTTCGCTAAGTGAAGAAGTTCGTGAAGACGGCATCATCAGGATATCTGGGTGAATATCCTGCAGTCGGGTTAGGCATCATCATCCGGATAAGTGAAGATGAACATGATGCAGTTGAGCGCATGAAGTGCGGGTTCGTCGGGGTGATCATCATCTGGAGGAGCCGAGGAGTGTATCGGCATCAGGATCATCATATCGGAAGTGCCAAACATCCGCATATCGCGAGTTGATGCGGGAGAGAGTTCAGGTTTTTTCGACTAAGTGTTGAAGAGGTCATCAGGATATTTGGTGACGTCATCGTCATCAGGATATGACGTCATCGTCATTAGGATATTGAGATATCCCCCCTATGCGAGTTTATCCTGCCGTCGTTAAGTGCTTGGGTATCGGCGGAAGTCCGTGGCAGGAAGTTGTGTTAACATCGTCATCAGGAGGTTTCGAAGAGAACCGGATAAATTATATCATGATGCTGTTACTTGTGTCGTCGGGTAGCGGAGCATCGTCCCTGGAGGATCGGCGAAGTGAGATTTCGCTAAGTGAAGAAGTTCGTGAAGACGGCATCATCAGGATATCTGGGTGAATATCCTGCAGTCGGGTTAGGCATCATCATCCGGATAAGTGAAGATGAACATGATGCAGTTGAGCGCATGAAGTGCGGGTTCGTCGGGGTGATCATCATCTGGAGGAGCCGAGGAGTGTATCGGCATCAGGATCATCATATCGGAAGTGCCAAACATCCGCATATCGCGAGTTGATGCGGGAGAGAGTTCGGGTTTTTTCGACTAAGTGTTGAAGAGGTCATCAGGATATTTGGTGACGTCATCGTCATCAGGATATGACGTCATCGTCATCAGGATATTGAGATATCCCCCCTATGCGAGTTTATCCTGCCGTCGTTAAGTGCTTGGGTATCGGCGGAAGTCCGTGGCAGGAAGTTGTGTTAACATCGTCATCAGGAGGTTTCGAAGAGAACCGGATAAATTATATCATGATGCTGTTACTTGTGTCGTCGGGTAGCGGAGCATCGAAGGTAAGCTGCTGAAGTGGACGTCATCAGGATATTTGAACAACCGGATGTGGGATATCCTGCTGACGAAGGAGTTGTTGCATGTTATGATGATGACGATGGAGTCCGGCGCCCAATGAACAGTGCAACCGGAGGATGTGTTCGCCCGCTGAACATCATGATGATGATGTTAGGAGGAAAGCGGAGGAGGTGAATAGTAGTCGGCAGGAGGACAATTGCGAGTGTCTGAAATATGATGATGCTGTTGGTTTTAGGAAACATGATGATGCTGACAGTATAAAGCGGAATATGATGATGATGGCGAAGATGATGATGATGAGGTTGGTCTGCAGACATTCATGCTATATGCGAAGGTTATAGTGTGGATGCCTCTGCATCAAATTCCTTTGCCAAATATTTTGTTGTCCAAAGTCTCCCAAAATTGTAAATACAAATTTTCCAATACCTTTCCAAATGTTTCACTTGCAGAGAATAAAAAAAATGTGAAATTTTCTTTATTTTTTATTTAGAAAAATACCAAAATGACCTCATGTTTATATGTCATTTGCATAAACATTTTTTTAAAACTGTTGTCTCAAAGGACCTTTGTTCAAAGGTCAGAAATTACAATTTTTTTAATATTTTTAACTAAGGGACCTTTGTTTGAAGATCGACCATTAGGAATTTTTTAATTTTATTTCAGCCGACCAAAAGGACCTTTGATCAAAGGTACCTTTGTTCATAGGTACCTTTGTGTGAAGGTAAAACCTTTGCACAAAGGGACCTTTGCTCAAAGGCCCTTTGAACAAAGGTGCTTGGCTAGCCTCTCCCACTCTTTGCCTCGAATTTTCCTCAGAAATTTTAGTTTCAAACCTCGGGTTGGACCTTCAAATGGAATTAACTTGACAAGATAATTTGCAAGATTGCAGCCCTCGAAATGTGCTTACCAACAAGTATAATTTTTAATATATTCAATTTTATTATATATTTATTTTTATTTTTTATTTTTACTGAAATAAGTTTTTCACCGAACATCAAGTTCTCTATTCTACAAATGTGGAAAAGTAGTAAAATAGTGAAAAAAATTGAAAAATATATGCACCTTAGGTAGTGATGTCCTTGTTTCAGCAAAAAAAAAGAATTTTGATACATACAAAACAAGTTATGGGTTACGACATAAACCTACGTCAAAATTATAATTAATCTCTTTGAAAATTAATTAAAAAAATATGCAAAAAAAATTATGAAAAAATATCCATGCCCTAGATATTGGTGTTATAAATCTATATTTTAAAAATTAGAATTTTATCATTTCTAAAAAAAGTTATGCATTACAGAAACGTCACTTTTTAAAAATGTTGTTTACTATAAAAAAACAAGTTATTAAAAGTCATGTAAAAAATTCACAATTTATTTCTAATTTTTTTAAAAAAATATTTAGAATCTACACACAAAATCTCACAAATCACTAGTTCACATCATCTTCAAATTCTTAATGGTTTACCTGCTATATGTGTCAAAAGTGAAGAATTGGTTAAAAATGTTGATTTCAATGTTCCACTTTGGCCAAATAAATATTTCTATTTCTTGTTGGCTATGAACAAGGGATCTTAGGAAGATGTTATTGATACAAAAGTTAGGGCAAATGACTAAAGAAAATATATCATAATTATTATAAATGTAATGCTACCCATTAGAATAATTTTTAAAAACTCTGAAAACACATATATTAAGTGGTCTCCACCAAAAAAAGAATTTAATTAAATTGTAAAAAATTATTAATGCGAATCCAAAAAAATGAAGACACTATTTTTATTTCTTGTTGGCTATTCTTAAATCACACTTAGTTTAATAGTGAAAGGTAAATTTTGAACAATAAAAGTAGGACTAGCTATTTATTACTTTTTGATTGTGATGACGTGTAAAATTGTTATTGATTATTTTTTAATGAATAAGTGTCTATTACTATTTAAATTAAATAATATTACACATATTCACTAAAAAAGGTGGTTGAAAGAGATCGTGCACCGTGAGGTCCAAACAAGACCAAGCTTGAAACAAATAGAACAAAGTCAAAGCTACTAGACAATGAGAGATATACTACTAGTGGGTGAGGGGATGAAGGTGTCATATAGTTTTACGCATACATTAGACATGTCCAAGTCATCTAGGGGAGGCTCCCATCTATAAACAAGAACCTCATCTTTATCTTCCTCTTGTGGCTAAGTGTCACAATTAGGTGAAATAGCTAGGAAACGATAAGAAAACTTGTAAGAATCCAACCATCCTACAAACCCATGATCACAATCCTAGAGAGAGGTAGAATGAGGGAAAGAGGGTTGAGACAACCTGCAAATAATTCTATCCAAACATATCCATGTAGGGGACTAAGAAGCATGTGAGTGCACATCCAGATCACCACAAGCAGATTGGTTGAATCTACCCAACAACAATGGGAGAGAGGGGCCCTGCTAGAGGCTAGAGTTGATGGAACCCTAGCAATTGTGCATGAGGAATTACCTTAATGATCAAGAAGCACCTACAAATGTGCTACTTCAAGTGTAACATTGTTGTCATGCACCTAATTCTGCATGAGCACACTAGAGCATACCATAGCCTTAGTATAAAGAAAAAGTGAGTATCAATAGAACAACTAGAAAATATAGTAGCATTCTTGTCTTCCCAAATGCTAAATAGAATTTCCACCCTAAAAGCATGCCAAATCTAGATAACCTTAGCATGAATTATGGGTCAATCCCCAATATGAACATATTCCGTGAGAAAGGTTGAAGCCCTAGAGGCCTGAAAAGGTCATGAATCTAATTCTATGTTGCCTAGCTTTGCAGAAAAACTAGAAAAGGTATTTGAGGGTTTCTTGCTAACCATATAATCCCTAACACCTAGATGAGGTAATCTAGCACCAAGAGGGATGCTTTAGTAGAGAATGCACTAGGTGAAATGAGCCAATTACAGCTCAAGATTAACCTACCAAACAATTTGAAACTTTCATCACCAATGTCTTGGAGGAGATTGAAGAAGGCATCTCTAATTCAAGTTGTGCACCATGTGAAGGTGAGGAGAGAGTGAAGAATACCTTTTAAGGGGCCTATATGATAAAAATAGTTTATTAGGATACCATTTCCAATCTTTCACCAAGTTTGAAGCTTTAAACCCCAATCTTATGAATTATGTTGGGAGGCACTAAGTTGATAATTGTCTAGTAGGTTTAACATTTCTAATTAGCTAACATATATTTAGCCTTAGCTTCAGGCCAAGAAAGAAAATTCCTAGTCGCCTTGGGAAAGAGGTAAATGGAAGGGTTTTGATCCCCTTCTTAAAAAATCTCAGTGCATGGACCCAATGTACCTTAGATAGGGGGTGATCTTGGTAAGAGATAACCTAAGATAAATAGATAGGCTATTGGTCGATAGATAGCCCTTTGTGGAAGTTATTTCCATCCCATATAAGCCAAGGTTTAATGGTTTTCCAAATTCTTTTAGCCAAAAAAAATCCTAAATTTGGATAAGGTCCTTGATAATAAGAGGAGTATGGAAACCAAGACCCTTTTTTATCACCCATATGGAGCACCGAAAGAAATTCAATGACATGATAAAATCTTTAGGCCTTATTACCTTCCAAGACTTTGATAATCCTTTTGAAACACAAGGCTAAGCCTTGACACTAAGTAGAAAGCAACCCCAATCCTCTAGAATTATGTAGGAGGTAGAAAAACTCTAAAGCCACACAATTAAATCCTTTATTATTATCAACAAAAGCATAGATAAAGTCCCTACATGAAGATTTTCAATCTTCAAGTAGGAGGCCTTAAATGGGATCAACAAGAAGAATAATAGACATGTGTGTGGTAGGCAAGATTTTAAAACACACTTGAAATTTCCTGCTAGGGAAAGAGGTTTTGTGATCCAGTGTGCAAGATTCTTTGCAATTTTGGAAATAAAGTTACCATAATGAGGATGTGGAAGCTTGAAAGGTAATCTGAATGCCAAAAAAACCTAAAAATTTCCCCATGATTAATCCACTTCCACCCATAGACATTAAGCCAAGTAGGCTTAGGAGAGAAAGGCTTCGTATAACATTGGGTTTTTTCCCATTGAATACTCAAACTAGAGGCTTTACAAAATGTTTCCAAGCATTACAAAGCTTGTTTATGCCACATCCCTAATTCTGACTATGTTTTACTTTTACTTTTAAGTAATTAGTAGATGATTATGTATAATTTAATGATTTGATGTTTAGTGAAATGTTAGGAAAAATTAATGATTTCATGAGTTTAGGCTTACTTGATTAGAATTGATATGAGATTGTTTGATGTTATGATTATTTCTTCATAAGGTTTATGGATTAAATAATGATACCCTAATCCCATTTTGGTGATTTCAAGTTGTATTTAGGAAATAGGTTTCTGCCCTCTGATAAAGAGAGGGAGAGTATCATCGGAGAGAAGAGAATAGACATATGGAAGAATAGATTGGTTGTCATTTGAGTCTTGTGCCTTTATATTTTTAGTGAATCGTCAGTCAGATTGGTAAGTTTCTTTTGTCCTAGAACTAGTTTGAGTTGGTTTCGATTCGACTATTGTCGATTTGTCATCAAGATTTCTTAGTGTAGACTTTGTCGATACTATGTTAGGAAAGTTTGACTGTTGACACAGAAATGGTCGATAGTCATTAGTCCTTGTTTGATTTTACTATAGTTATATTCAAGAAATAATAATGTTATTATGGGTTAAATTATTTCATTATCAGTGCTTTTCGATAAGTTTTTTGTTGATAGCCTATCTTGTTTGACGTCAAGCAATCTGAGAGGGCAAGATACTCGACCCCATTCTCATGTTCCCCTATGTATTGAAAACAACATAAGTATTCATTCTTTTAATGATATTATGTTGATATAGATATATCTAAATGTATGATTTATTGGTTAAACCCCTTTTTGAGTTTGTATTTATGACAAAGAAGTTTCTCTTATATCGTGGATGATGGCACTTTATGCAAACCATCATATAGGAACATAGGCATTTAATTCTTATCTCCACAATTTGAGAAGTTGAGGATAATGTGAGAGTGATCATTAATACCAACTGCCCCACTATGTCTACATGCGAGAAAAACATGAAAATAGGCAAGAATCTGCCATAGACTCCGCAGGTTGGTGGAGTGATAAAGTCTTTTTAAGACTATAATCTCCAGAGACAAGGATATCAGGGACACAGATGCTCAGAGATGGATATCTTTGCATGTTAACAGACTTTTGAGAGTGTTCAAACTTTTGATATTCATGTCCTTTAATGACCATTAACCTCCTTAATGTTTGCATGACGCCGAATAGAGCTTTTATAGGCATGCCATGGTGGAAGTGAGAAGAGGTAGTTAGAGAGAGTGTTATGCTATCTCACAGCAAGGGGGAATCTCAGGAACACACTCAGAGATAGAAGCTAATGAACTCTGCCCAAAGTTTGGAAAAATCATGACTAACACAGAAAGAGGAAACGGATATTAGAACATGGTTCTAAGTGATCTCCGCTGACATTCTCTGTGTGAGATACCATGAGTGCCAGAAAATAGAAAGGGAGATCTTTTGGGGGGGAAGTTACTTGCAATAACAAGAGCCAACAAGCTTTTATATCGTATTCCATTAACCTCTTACGGGAGCGTTTAGATTTGAATAGAGATACTGCTCAGGCGGATGAGTGGAGAGCGAACAACTCTATGGGATATGGAAGAGTTTCCATGTAAGTGTATCTAGCCTCCAGTTTGAGTCATATTTGTTCTTTTAATTATATTTATTTGAACAATATGTATGAGGTCGTCATTTATATAAATATCTTTATTTATGACTGAACTATTTTAAGAGGCTATTATAAATATGTTTGAGACCCTTGTGTTTTATGAAGCCAATGGACTTGTCGATTGTTATTAATATATCAACGCGGCCAGACTTAGATATTTTGAGAGTAATTTTAGCCCATTAACCTTGCTTTCTTTGTGTGATGTCAAACTAGTTAAGAAGTGTGCTCTGTTATGAATATTCAAAGATGATAGGCTTAAAGTCGAGTGTTGTGTATTTTAAGCCGACAAGCTTCATTTCTTGTTATGGCTGAGGGACTTTGTTATCATTATTTAAATGTTGGCCAAAAGACTTTGTTTCCTTTGTGCGTAGGTAAGCCAAAGGACTTGTTATTACTGTGTAAAAATAAAACCGAAAGGCTTTTTTATGTATGAAGCTGATAGAGGAAAACTAAATCTTTTTAAGAATGGAAGACTATGATAACCTAACAAGAGATGGCCGAAGAATACAGTGTCATGTATTTGTTATAGCTCAAAGGACCATGTGGTCTTTGTATAGATATATGAGACCAAAAGATTTTATGTGTCTAAGTGAGAGTATAAATTCGAATACCTTTGCACTCTAAGCATTTTAGAATATGACCAGTAAGTTTTGAATTGTCTTTGTATTGTATAGTCTCTATAAGCCTAGAAGACCAAGAGCTACAGTTTACTTTTAGTTTATTTGATTAGACAATCTAGAAAGAGATTGTTTATGCCTTAGAGTTATTATTCTGGTGATCATAAGGATTGTGATAGTAACCCTCTTTCTAAGAGTAAGTGGAATGATCTTGATATCTTTATTAAAAGTCCAAGGTCGGTCAAATATTACCACTCTCATATTTTACAGCTATGATACTCGAAGAGTATCATGCATGAATTCATACCCTATTCCATAATGAAAGACCAAGAACATAGGAAAGACAATAAGACTGTAAGTATAGTATTATGTTCAAAACTAAATGGAATATGGGATGGACCTTAGTCAAGTATGTTATATTATCAATGGTGTGCTCATATTTTATGAGTAATGAGGATATGTATAGTACCTAAGCGGTCTAGAGAAGACTAAAGGATACTGTACTCTCATTGTAGTACATTATTATACTTGAATTCTAAGTAAGAAAAGGGAACCTTTGAAAAGGGAAAATTGATCCTTAAAGTATGAAGAAGACTTTGATTAATCCATAGATTTATCCTTGCCTTTTGAAGTATGTAATCACTATTCCTCTGAATAGATAAGGTTTAGGGGAATATTTGCATGGGATGTTATGTATGATTTCATAACTTAACTTATGTCAAATGTCAGCGAACATAAGAAGACCAGATGGTCAAAAGTATTTAATTTTCTTTTATGATTCAAACCTATAAGCATTGATAGATTAAACTTAGTCAAAAGACTAGTTTTGAGAAGTGAAAGTACCCATTAAGGTATTAAATGGATGGGGACATATCTTGTATATACTATGTTTATTCATGTTATGTGAATTGTGAATTCGAACAATTCCAAGTGGTCTAAGGAAGACTAGAGACCTTATTTGTTCTCATGTTTTGTTATATTTATGTCATTGTCTTTGGAAAACAAGGATGTTTGATATTTCCATGTATTGGGTTAGAGAACTTAAACCCTAGAATCATAGCTAGAAAAATTTAGAAACTTATAACTATTATGTTGGATATGACATTTCTTCTATACTTATTGGTCGATAGTAAATGGTTGAGTAAACTATAGAGTTAGATAGAAAGAGTCTAAGTAGTACTTTCATAAATTTTAAAATGATTCTTGGACAAGAGTCAAAACTTGTTATATTGCACAAGGATGTTTGATATTGGGACAGAGAGTATAATGACAAGAGGTCATAGACCCTAGAGATTGCAAGTATGAAAAGAGGGACTCTCTGGAAGGTTGGAATTGCCTAAACCTATATATTGTATGTATATCCTATATTAAGGATTAGTTCTAAGTCAGATCAACTAGAATTGAATATAGTATAGACAAGTTTATGTCTAGAGGTTCTAATTGATGAAAGTCAAACTGTAGGATGAGATAGTCTCCAAGTCAAGTCAGAGTTGTGTGAACACACGACTATGTTAGAGAACGTCTATTTATATCAAATCTTTGGCAAAAGTAATGCATCCATTTTTGCATGCATTAGTCAATTCACAATGTGTATATGGCGTGACCAATCAAGATGATCATACTTAGCTAGAAGGGTCTAGAATTGTATGGTTGATTGAGTTACGTAGGACATAATACTAGGACATAGATGGAAAAAACATGTTGGTTCCATAATCTATACTCTTCGTGAGGGGTAGGGCCACTTCCAAGAAGGAAGGTGTGTGGGGGACCGCTAGTCTATGGTTGGAGGTAAATCACTCGGATGCTGCTCTCCCTCTATAGCAAATGACTCACCGAGACTTGTGAAGATAGATATCAATATTCCAGATGTAGTGTACTCCATGTTATGACTTATGACAGTCAAATTTATGAGGTAGAACTATTCTTTATGCTAAGTGCAGTTTATGTTTTATAAATGAAAAGTGAAAGGATTTCACTATGATTCTAGATCTTCGATTATGTTATGTTTTCAAGGTTGAAATTATATATCTAAAGCTATATTTTTATTTGTTGTGAATATGCAAATGATTTATATATTAAAAAATTCTCTCTCATGTTTACCATGTTTATTTACTTCTTATAAATTATTGAGTTTCTTTGAGTAATATGAGAAGGCATGTTACATATGGTATTGGAGCTAACCGGGTTCAACACATGGACCTTTGAGCTCATTACATGAAAAATCGTCGACATTTAGTAGATTGGCTAATGTTTGAAACTAGTGTTGTGCCTGGATGGCATGGCGAAGAACTAAAAAAATTGTCAGGGAGTCTTATTTCCTAGAACTTACCCTAGATAGTGGTTAAGAAAGACCCTTATGGGGAGGTAAAACTCCAAAAACATTTTAACTATGCTGAGAGTGTATAGCAGGAAGATTTTAAGATTTTGGATATCGCTCTTAAGCATATTTGAATAGAAAGGAAACAATACAACTGATGCAGGAGCATCCCTAGTTCAAGAGCAATCTTGTATCAACCAAAAAAAATATTTGCATTCATTTTGTTTTTTTATTTTTCATTTTTTCCAGTTTAGTATAGTCAATTCAGTCAGAAGTAGTTTCAGTAGATTGGTCCGCATTCTGTCGCAGTTTCATTTCAAGCTTTGTGGAGTTGGACTTAGCATCTACATACTATCATCTACATCATATCCAAAATTAGATCATTTGGATCAGTTTCTAGAAAGATATCACTATCAGAAGATCATCTCTTTTCTCATAACAGAGCACCTAGAGAGTCTTAGACAGACAACTAAAGGAGAAGACTTGCAAAGAACTTCCATGACTTGCAGAGCTAAAAGACACATCATTCAAGATAGTTTGGAACCTGGCCAACCTTCCTTGAGATCCGCACATTGTTTCATTCACATGCGGAGGGATGCAAGTTGTTTAGGACTAACCTATCCGTGTACACACATTACATCTCTTTCATTAGAGTTTGTGATCTTCTTGGCTGACGCAGAGGATTCTTGTGATCCAGAGATTATGTATATCATGTAATAGATGCATAGGAAGTTAGCTAATCATATAATGAATCATAATATGAAGTTTTAGTCTTATGATTTTATTATGTAAGGCACTTCAAAGCTATATCATGCGCATATATTCTAACTGGAGAATTAGGCTTGTGAGCCCTAATTTGTAAGCCTGCATGTTTTTGACATGATAGTATTTTGAATCTATGATATACTGAACATATGAATTTGCATTTGCATTCTATAATTGAGTTACTTCCATTGTGTTTACTCTTGTTGCACAGTCTAGATTGTTCAATTTGTGGACCCTCCTAACTATGACTGCATCAACAACCAACCGGCTAAACCCAAAGCAATTGAATTTGCTAATCAGACTTAGGCTCATGTAGAGTAGTGTCTATTTGAAGGCAAGATTGAACTTCCTAGTTTATCGACTGAAGTGAATTTGTTTGTAACCCCCTGGGTTCCTTTGATGTTATCTTAGGAATACATTGGCTATGAAGACATACAGCCAAGGTTGACTGTCTTGCAAAATAGTTAAGTGTCTAGATGATGTAAGAAACAAAGTCTTTTTGGTAAGGCACACAAAGAGAAGTCAAGATCAGATCGATCTCTACAATACAACTAAAAAAAGGATTGGGTGAAAAGATTGTCAACTTTTTGTAGTTAAAATGGATCGAGAAGAAGATCTTAGAATTGTATCGAAGACACGTAGATGAGATGGGTTCTTTTCTAATTCCTAGATGGCTTGGAATGAGCCAAGTGGAATAAAAGGATCATTAAAAGAAAGTAGTGATATGTTGGCATAGAATGCCTAGATAAATGGTACAAGACTTGCACATGCATTTGTATTCCAAGATTCATGAGAAAACCAATTGGCACATACAAAGAAATGTGTATAAGAAGAGGTGAATAAGAGTTCCCTAGTATCTCATGAAGCCTTTCGCAAAAAAAAATGTCAATGTGTAGTAAAGGACTTAAGTATAAAGGGTCCTCTCAGGCAATATTTTGATGAATAAAGATTGGGATTAGCACCATTCTTTGAAACTTTTTGGTTAAGAATTTGCATGAAGTTTACAAGATGCTTCATAATAGTTGTAAGAGAAGATATTAGCTATTCTCGTAGCATTTTAGCCAAATGGTTGAGAACTATGTATTTTACCTCTTGGTAGAGCTAGAGAGTACAACTACATTGGTGAATGTAATTATCACCAAGGTATGTAGTTAAAGTTGTTTATGTTTTGAACAAGTAACCTATTCAGTAAGGTAGGGAATAAAGGTTGGTAAAGCGGAATGATGGGAAAAAGCTAGTGTTCCAACTTTAATCCCTTTTGATTCTATAACATGATCTTATAATATCATCTGAATGATGAATGATAGTTACTCCAAAAATTTAATCCCTTTTGATTCTAACAAAACCCAATTTCAAAACAAATGAATCAAACTTTTGTTACCACATTTTGGGGAACTATTTCAAACCATAGAGAGACTTCTTTAACCTACAAGTTACCCAATGTTCTTTTCCTTTAACCTCAAAACTTGTAGGTTGTTTCATATAAATTTATTCCTCAAGATCTCCATGCAAGAATATAGTCTTAACATCCATTTGCTCAATCTCCCAATCATAAGCTAAAGCATTGGATAAGAGAAATCTAATAGAAGTCAATTTAGCAATAGGAGAGAATATCTCACCAAAATCAACTCCCTCTCTCTGGGAGTAGCCCTTGGCTACCAGTCTAGCCTTGTGCTTTTCCAATGACTTTTCTGCTCCAAACTTCTTCTTGAAGACCCACTTACAACCTATGGCCTTTCTTCCTTTGGGAAAACAAATAAGATCCTAGGTGTTACAAGAGTCTAAAGCCATCATCTCCTCATGCATGGCTAATTGCCAAGACTCACTATCATAGGCAGAAATAGCTTCCCTGTAGGATCTAGGTTCATCGTTAGTACTCAATAAAGCATATACACAATATAAATCTGGTGGGCTATACCTGTCAACTAGATTTTGTTGTCTTGAGGATAGATCCTCATGCATGATCATCTGCACCAACTTCTTCTGTAACAACAGACTCATCTTCATCAAAACTACTTGAATCTTCTTCTTCTTCTTCACCCCTCAATCCATCATTCTGTTCTTCCTGAGGTGCATCTTGCTGCTCTAAATCAAAGTGCACCTTCTTTACCTTTTCTTCTTTTTCTTTTGGTTGCTCAGGTTTAGAAATAGCTCTAAGTTCCCTGAAAATAATATCTCTTGAAAAGATAATCTTGCGGGTTAGTGGATTCCAAAGCTTATAAACTTTGACATTATCACCATATCCAATGAATGTACACTTTTCAGCCTTTGGATCTAACTTAGATCACTTTTCCTTAGGCACATGAACAAAAGCCTCATAGCCAAAAACCCTTAAATGTGCAACAGAAGGTTTCTTACCTGTCCACACTTCATAAGGTGTCGAATCAAGAGCCTTACAAGGAGATCTATTGATCAAGTAGCAAGCAGTACATGCAGCCTTTGCCCAAAAGCATTTATCCAACTGTGCATCACTAAGCATACTTCTGGCTCTTTCCATAATTGTTCAGTTCATCCTTTCTGCAACACCATTCTGTTGTGGTGTATATAGAGTTGTCTTTTGTCTGATTATACCTACATGCTTGCAAAACTCATCAAATTCCTTAGAGAAATATTCCCCTCCATTGTTAGATCTTAATATTTTTATCTTTAAACTTGATTGGTTCTCTACTAAAACTTTTAATTCCTTAAACTTAGTGAAAACTTTAGATTTATGTTTCATAAAATAAATCCATGTATATCTAGATACATCATCAATGAAGGTGACAAAATAATAAGGTTTTCCAATAGATTCATTATCCACGGGACCAAACACATCCGTATGAATAATTTCTAATTTCTCTTTTGCTCTATTGCTTCCTGAAGTAAATAATTTTTTTTTGTTTACCAAACACACAATGCTCATAGAAATCAAAGTGCTCATCAGAATAAGAGAAACTGTCCAACAATTCTTTATTCTTAATAGTTTTTAGTACATTATTACTTTTGTGGCCCAATCTGTAGTGCCACAACATACAAATGTTTTCAGAAGCCTCAGAAACATAAGAGGCATTACAAAATGTAGTGGCTTCAAGCTTAAACAAGTTTTTGAATCTCTTCCCTTTCGCTACCACCAAGTTCCCTCTCACCAATCTGCAATCTGCAACCATGCTTGTGAAATGTCACATGCATTCCTAAATTATTCAACTTTGAAACTGAAATCAGATTTCTAGCTAATCTAGGAACATGCAAAACACTAGGGAGGGTTTTAATCCTTCCATCACTAAAACACAACAATACCTTTCCTTGCTAACAATCAGATATGAAGAGTTGTCACCAAGGTAGATATTACCTCCATCATATTCTTCATATGTGGAGAACCATTCCTTATGTGGGGTCATATGAAATGAGCATCCTGAGTCAACCAACCAGTGATCATTAGAAACAACATTACATGCAGAAAGTAAAATATCTTCACCTACATTAGAGGACTTATCCGAAGCACTCTCCCACTATTTATTGGGTTTTCTGCACGCCTTTTTCACATGCCGCCTTTTACTGTAGTTCCAACACTTAACTCTGTTCTTTTTACCAGGAGTTTTAGAATGACCTTTGGACTTGTCCTTAGCCCCTTTCTAATCTCCTTTTAGCCCTCTTTCCTTAGACCCTCCCCTGACACTGAGAGCATCCCCTAAACTATCCGAACTCTTCTTCCTCAATTCCTATGATAGTAAAACTGCAACAAGGGCATCCAACTTCAGATCTGTGAGGTTAGCAGTGATAGTAAGGATAACATTCTCCCAAGACTCAGGTAAAGAACAAAGAAGACAAATACATTTATCTTCCTCATCAACCTCAACATCTACTAAAGCAAGTTGACTCATCAACAAATTAAATGAATTTAAATGCTCTGCAATTGACTCACCCTCTTTCATTTTCAAGGAAAACAATTTTCTTTTTAAGTAAAGTTTATTTACCATACTCTTGGCTTGATAGATTTCACCCAACTTTTTCCACAACTTGTGTGCAGTCTCTTCCTTTGCAACATTCAACATGACAGAATCTAACATACACAAACAAATGGTTCCCTGTACCTTCTTATCCAGTTTTGCCCACTCATCCGGAGAGACATCATCAGGTTTCTTCTCTTTTTGAACAACTAACCATTGGTTTATTTCTTCCAACAAATCTTCCATTTTTAGCTTCTCAATGTCCAAATGAGAGGTTGATGCAATAGTGGATCCAGCCATAATAACAACACAAGATCTGCAAAACAAACACAGCCAAATCTCCCATTGCAGCTACAACTTCCACACTACCACCCAAGAGTCAAAGATGGCCAGGCTCTGATACCAAATGTTAGAAATGAAAGCAACACTACTTCAATGGAAATCTGATCCAAAATAAATTTCAGCAATCTTTAAGTGTGCATTAACAATGGAGATTGTAACAAAACATAAAATCCACTACACAGAAAATGCCAAACATGAAGAACTCAACACAAGACACAATGACATAGTGTTTAACATGGAGAAAACCCTTGTAGGTAAAAAACACCACATAGGAAAGAGACCCAATATTTGTATTAATCTATAAAAGATTGTATAATACAACAACACCACCAATCTCTCCTTCAATCTTCAATCTGACAGCATTCCTGCAGCACCTGAGTACCTAAAATCTATATTGTAGCAATAAATACATGGAAAATGCTTATATAAATGTTTTCCAACTCATCCTAGGTGTTCACCTTCTCTCTCCTAAGATTCTCCAACCTGTAAACATTAATTACAAACTTACAAGCAGCTTACACTTGTCAAAAAATAGCCATGCAAAGGTTGGGCACCCAAGACTAATTCTGGCCTCTTACAACATATTATGACACATCATAACTATCATAGATTCCACAAAAGACTATCTTTCCAAGATAGGAACCTTGGGCTAAATATAGAAAATATGCAACTAACATATCCGTCATATGTGTCATAAAATCTCAGAATCTTATGACAACTTGCAGCTGTTATAGATTCACTTACCAAACATTATGATAGTTGTCATACATGCCAAATATAGTAGATTCCTCAAGGGAAAATGCCTACCCTCATTTACTTTGAGTTTTTATATTTTCCAATAGTAAAAGTCACTTCGTAATTACCTCTAGTTACTCTGAAATTACCCCTACCAGTGAAACTAGTACATCTCCTTGTGGATAATTACAAATTATATATAATAAATGGAATAATACAATATTGGGATTTACAAGGTTAATGGACCAACATAAACAGGTGTTATTTGTGATAAACCCACTTCCTCCATCTTGTAGGATTTTAGTTTTTATCCATCTTTTCTTCCACATCCATCAAAACGCATAACAATACTTATCATGGTTTGTTGCTCGATCGCCTTTACCACCTTATCAAATGAGGTCATCCATCTAATCCTTCATTCATCTTGTCATCTATCATAACTCCATCATCAGTATCATTATCGAACTGCGTCACCTCTGAGCTATCACGTAGGCAAGTCCATCATTGATGAGCCCTCAAGGCTTCCCATCCATCCATACCTATCATCTTATCATAGTAATTACACTCCATCTGTTCATTCATCACAAGTGTCAACCTTCATTGTTGAACTACGTCACCTTTGAGCTATCACGTAGGCAAGGCCATTATTGATGAGCCCTCGAGGCTTCCCACCCCCTAGGTCTTAGGTCCACATGGTCCACATAGTTGAACTACGTTGCCTTTGCATTGTCACTGAGGTAAAGCCATCATCGATGAGTCCCTGAGGCTCTAGGTCAGTCCCTTAGGGTCCGTCGCATCGAATCTCCCATTGTTTCATACATATGTTCCATCCATAATAAATCGATCATTTACTTGACTAGGGGCAAAATCCTTGACCTAGTTATAGAATTGGATTCTTGAATGTCATGATCTTAGAGGATAGCAATCCGAATCACGATACTATCTCCAGACAACATGCAACACTACAAGAAAACCTTTTCAGCAAAAAACTTGATGCAAGACATTAACCTATATTAGACAACAATGTGCCTAAACTATCAGGATGATTATATTTGTTATAATGGCAAGAAAACATAATCTATGGCAAGAATATTTGATGGTTGTTATAAGTTTACGTCTTAGGTCTTGATTTTTGTTATCATGTTTCCTATGCTACTCAAGGATGTCCAAGAGTAGAGAAGCTATGATGGGGCATGATTATTTTCATTTGTTTGTTGTTTGTGGATTAATCTTTAGTAATGTGACGACTTGTCTAATGACATGATCAACAAAAGATCATCGAGGACATTATGAGTCTAAGCATGAAAGAGTGCAATCCTTATCTGTTGATACATGCAAGCAATACTCAGGTCAATTTTGCCTAGATGCTTGTATTAACTTGCTAAATCAAAATCCATGTAAGAGATACTCAGGTCATCATGGTTTAATTATACCTAGATGCTTGTATTTCCTTACAACATTTTAAAAGCTCAATGATGAAAAAAGTACTTCAAACATTTGTATACAAGATGACTAAATCTCATTTGTGCATGTTAGGTTTGCATTTCATTTCATTTATAAGCATTCCATAAATACTATTTACCAAGTGGCTTAAGATCCAAGTCCTTTCTTTCATTTAATCCACATTATCTATTTATCCAAATCATTTATTTCATTCATCCAAATTATTTTTCTAAGTTATCTATTTGTCCAAAGTCATTCTTCTAATTCGTCTAAGTGTTCTTTTATTCATGATTGAGTATACTTGGCATAACTCTTCCACTCTCAGACAATGTCCACTTGGATCTACTGTGTGAACTCAAATGAAAGCTACCCACTCTTTGCTCCGGGGACACTACCTGCTCATACAGAGATATCCAATAGAAAATCTCCTGACTTACTTGAACCATCTCTGAAACAGTCTGTCCAGTGGGACCTTGTACTACAGTCTACTGTACCTGTTGAAGTAGGGCCTCTACCCTAGTGTAACTCTGTATAGCAGTATCCCACTCTAGTATCGTAGTCCTCACATCTCCCTGCAACTGGGTAATTTTCTTGTGCATCTATCCCACCTAGGCTTGAAGCTGAGCCACCTAGGCTCACAATGCTTCCATCTTTCCATAATCCTGGGCTGACACCTATACCTATGCCTGCACCTAAGCCTAAGCCTGAACTTGTGGTGCCCCCTCAAATCTATGTCTGACTCTCCTCTTCCCTCCATCATCTCCTCCATCATGTCCACCATCATCCCCTCCACCTCGGCCACCTCTAGAACCCCTCCCACCTAGCCATCGCCTCCTCCTTTGTGTGGAACGTTGTCATCCTCATCTCCGTCCTCCAATCTAGGAGCCCGCTCCCTAGGTCCAGAGTATCTAGGGAAGGGATGAGCTAAAAAATGTGCTGCATAATTCGCAGTCATCCTCGCATCCACAATGGCTCACCACAAATCCCAGGCCTAGTATGGAAACTGTAAAAATTTGGCTCTCACCTACTCATAATATGCCATAGGACCCCACCATGGATGCTCCTTGTGCATCTGAGCAAATATAATAGTACCCTGGGGCATCCCCTGGACCCTGCCAAACTATCGGTACACACAAGAAATGATATGTCACTCTAGAATGTAGGGAGTCATCCCTATCAACCACCGTGTCTAAAAGTAGTAGGGTAACTCCACAACATCCTGAACCCATGCCTCACAATCCAGGTAAGGCCGCCACTCAATTGTGTCCACATTATCTAATGTGTGTCTCCAATACTCAAGCTTTCCCAACTTGGGTAAGGAAAGGCTCTCCTAAAACATGTAGGAGTAAGGTCTATCTCTGCCTCTGACTCCCATCCCTATTAGTCGTAGCTATGTGGCACCATGCCCAAATCTGTAACAAGGACACTCCAGTAGACAGACTAGTAGCTCCATCGTAAACAAACTGATGAAGATCATGATATAAATGCACAAGTAGGCACACACCCTAGGTGAAGTGTGTCTCCTCAGTCACCATCCTATCCAAAGTCCTCCCCCATCCAATGGGAAATCCATGCGATCTCTTGTCTAGGTAGACCACACCTCCAATCAACCCTGCTAGTATGGACAACAGGGGCTCATAGTAATCAACCATATCAGCCCAGCTGATCTCTGTCCCTTCAATATCTACATCATCAAACACTCTGCAGCGCTCCTCCAATCTTGCTCCCGTATGTGGATAATACTCTACCATCTCTCCTTGTATCAGAATCTATAGAATCTAATGTACATCCTCCAATGTCACTATAATCTCTCCAATCAGCAAGTGAAATGTGCCATGCTCACTATGAAATCTCTCTGCTAGTGTAGTCAGCATCCCCAAGTTCACCTGAATCTCAGGCATAAAGAAAACATACCATAGTCCAACTGATCCAAGCACCAAGTGATTGGTCTTGGCCAAATATGGTCATAGTAGCTGTGTAATGGGAAATCTCTCCCATGACATCAAAACATCATCTAGCTCCTTCTGCAATCAATATCACACGTGCATTAATCAAGCAACCAACTAAGCTGCATATCTATCAAATCTATCAAACTAGTTACTTAGCTATCCTATCATTAAACCTATCCTATCATCTCTTCTAAGATTCTATCAATCTTGAAGATAACCTATCAATTGGCTAACATCGATCACAATGCTGACTTAATCAATTTAGCTAAGTAATTTGACCAATTAACTCAGAGGCGCAAATCTGTTTATCAAAAGTGCAGCTTTGTGTCATATGTGCAGAAGCCCCTATCATTTGCACAAATTCAGGCATATGTGTAAAAAGCCTAATCAAATGCATGATTTCATTTAGATGCACAGAATCTAGAGTTAAATGGGCAGTTTTATAACGCATGTGCAAAATAAAAACGAATGCGTCAAACCCCTACTTGCATGCACAAAATTGCACACATGTGTAGAAGCCCTAAATATATGCGCATCATTAAAACACATGTGCAATACTATTTATCAAATGCAAAAAAAAAAACTCATATGTGTAGATTTATCTCTCAGATGCATGATATCGGTGGGATGTACAAACATAATTATCATATGCGCAGAAACAATCATCTTACACATACAAAACTGAGGACTTTGACCCTAGAATTTGACCGTAATAAATGCACTTCGATCAAAATTAAATGTATACATACTGGGGGTCCATACTTTGCTGGCCACCTGAATCGTCGGATCCTCTCAAACATGTGGTTCTCTATCAGAATTTGTTGCATCTTCGCTGACTTCTATGCTTTGCTATGCTCTAGGGCTCCCTGTAATCTCTCTTCAAATGACAAGTGTGCAAATGAATAGAAAAGAGACCCCACATCTTTAGTTATAGCCAAGTGAACCCTAACTGGAGGTGTTTGACCTTGCACATGCATGCCATGTTTTTCATCCATTTCTCATTCTCTATCACCTGAATTTTTCACCTTTGGATCATGTCATCAATTCTTCTTCATCGTGAGGTCATCCATTCTTTCTCCACAGATATCCAACCCGACCAATCTCCCGAGGGGGCATCCTACTATCATCAAACATGTACCAGGGGCAAATTGGGGCATGTATCATACTCATAAAATTTTTATTCTTTGAAACAACGTGATAAAACACATTGTCTCAAAGAGGGGCAAAATGTATACACCTAAAAATGGCTCGAGTCGAATTAAATAAATATTTTATATTTATTTTATTCTTATTTTTCTATCAATAAATAAATATCTTAATTTATTTATCTGGTTCACATTCATCATATTCTTCCAATAATTAAATAAAATCAATTTATTTGATTAATTATCTTAAATTCCTCTAATGTCATCACTAATTAAATAATCCTAAATTATTTAATTATTCCCTCTAAAGACAAAGTCCTATGTCTAAAAACCACATCACTCATCCATGTCATCTTCCACATCATTGGACACCTCATCATGTTGCATCAATAATTAAATATTCTTAATATTTAATTAGTCATTTATCCCCTCAAACATGTGCTCTATTTCTTCTCAAACATCAAACATGGTCAAAGACACTTGTCTCCTAAATCCTATACTCCCTCTCACATTCCAACAACCAGTGACTCCTTCCTCCATGTTCTTCTCATGGTCTTCCACCTTTGTCTCATTGGTCCTTGTGAGCATCATGGGTGTTGGCAAGAAGTTGAGTCCACTTTTTGGCCAAAAAGTGGAAGTGCTTTCCCTGATTTTTAGAATTTGTCACATTTGACTTCAAAATTTGAAGCACTTAGAGATGGAATCTTAAAAAAAGTCACTAATCATAAAATGTAGTACTCGGAGTCTAGTTTCCAAATATGTAATTTATATGAATACCCAGATAATACAAATTGATGTTCAATAGGCATTTATAAAAACCACTGTTTAAAAGTCACTTTTTTTTACTATACCATGCACGTGTACGTCATCCATATTTTGACCTAAATAATCATATTTTTCTAAATCCTTTTGGAAAAAGATTTGTAACTCACTTAAACATGTTTTCCATATTTTTTTGTAATTTTCTATTGAATAGATTTTTTTTTGTTAATTTTTTATTGGCCATATTCTGTGTTTTGAAAAATCGTTGTGTACGTCACGCATAAGATGACCTAAACTTCACATTTTTTGAATTTTCTTTTTTTCAAATTGAAAAGAATTGTCCAAAGTACGTTTTTGTACAATTTATTTTTCAAAAAATTATTTTAATAAAAAGTTATTAAAATACTAAAAAACCCTGATAATTCAAGTTTATGGACTTGTTTCATTAGAAATTAAGAGAAAAATAGAAAAGATAATCCAATTGTAAACAAAATTATATATTTGAAATCTAAACCATCTCATCTATAATGGGTTTTAATTTTGTCAAAAACTTCTTTTAAAAAAGTCATCAGCCATATTGCCGAAGTCCATTTCTTTGAAAAAATTGAAGCTTTTTGTTTAAAAAATAAATAATAAATACAAAAATATGTCCAAAACTAAAAAAAATTATATATTTTAAAACTAGACATTGTCATATTAAATGGGTTTTAATTTCATCTAAAAATTCTAAAAAAATGTTTGTCAACCATATTGCCAAAATCCATCATTTCTAAAAATATTTTGTGCTGAAGCTTCCACTAAAAGTAGACACAACTTCTTGCACTTACCCTCATGACATGTGGCTTATGATTCCATGTATTCCTCCACCTTGTCATCGTAGTAGGAACATCTTCCACCTTTATCTCCTTCATCCCAACCAATTTGATCTTGACCATACATGTGACAAGACTTATTCTCCACCATGGATCTTTTGACACTTGGATTTGGACCCCTCCTTGGTCTATAAAAGCAAGCTCCTCACCTTCATTTTATCAATCACAAGAGCTATAGTACTTACATGCTGCAGAAATTCCATCAAGAAATCAAGTGTGCCTTTGGCCCCCCATTTGCATTAGTTTCATAATCTCCATTGTTGCATTATCATTTAGCTTCCTAGTATCATTTAGCTGCAATATCATTATCCTCATTATCAATATCAATGGCTTTTATCATTAGCTTCATATCATTATCAATAGCATAGTCTTGCATTGTTTACATTGCATTTGAATCCACAATTCCATTCATCTCATTGTCATCTTGAAAATCAAAGAAGCACAATTCTGAGAGCAATATCATTATCAACAAGATCATTGATAAGATAGGAGACAATAGAAGGCATGGGATAAATTAGTTTGCAAGGTATAACTTATGTTTTCTATATTTTTCTTAGTTTCATTGGTGAATTAAATTTGGGTAGGAATTTTAGAGTATTTGTGGTATCTTATTAGGTTCTTAAACAGTAGTTTCAAATTATCAATCACAATTATCTTTGGAAAACAAGGATGTTTGATATTTCCATGTATTGGGTTAGAGAAGTTAAACCCTAGAATCATAGCCAGAAAGATTTTGAAACTTATAACTATTATGTCAGATATGAAATTGCTTTTGTAATTATTGGTTGATAGTATATGGTCGAGTAAACCATAGAGTTAGATAGAAAGAGTCTAAGTAGTACTTTAACAAATTTTAAAGTGATTCTTGGATGAGAGCTAAAACTTGTTATATTACACAAGGATGTTTGATATTGGGATAAAGTGTAGAATGACAGGAGGCCATAGGCCCTAGAGTTTGCAAGTATGCAAAGATGGACTCTCTAGAAGGCTAGAATTACCTAAACCTATATATATTGTATGTATATCCTATATTAAGGATTAGTTCTAAGTCAGATTGACTAGGTTTGAATATAGTACAGACAAGTTTATATCTAGAGGTTCTAATTGATGAAAGTCAAACTGTAGGATGAGATATTCTCCAAGTCGAGTTAGAGGTGTTTGAACACACGACTACATTCATAGAGAACATCTATTTATATCAAATCTTTGAAAAAAGTAATGCATCTATCTCTGCATACATTAGTCGATTCATAGTGTCTAGATGGCGTGACCAATCAAGATGATCATACTTAGCTAGAAGGGTCTAGAATTGTATGGTTGATTGAGTTAGGTAAGACACAACACTAGGACTTAGATGGAAAAAACTTGTCATGGTTCCTTATATCTATACTCTTCATGAGGGGTAGGGCCATTCCAAGAAGGAAGGTGTGCAGGGGACCACTGGTTTGTGGTTGGAGGTAAAGCACTCGAATGATGCTTTCCCTCTGTAGAAAATGACTCACCGAGACTTGTGAATACAGATATCAATATTCCAGATGTAGTGTACTCCATGTTATGACTTATGTCAGTCAAATTTATGAGGTAAAACTATTCTTTATTCCAAGTGCAGTTTATGTTTTATAAATGAAAAGTGAAAGGATTTCACTATGATTCTATCTTCGATTATGTTATTTTTTCAAGGTTGAAATTATATAGAAAGCTATATTTTTATTTTTTGTGAATTTTATGCAAATGATTTATATATTAAAAAAAATTTGCTCTCATGTTTACCATGTTTATTTACTTCTTGTAAATTCTTGAGTTTCTTTGAGTAATATGAGAAGGCATGTTATAGTTAGAGATTATTTTCTTCCTCTGCAAGTATAAGAAAACAGTCATCTCTAGAATGTGCATTCACCAAATGAACTATATAATTAGACAAAGAAATGCCTTTGACCAAATTCTAGGTGACAACATTCGCAAAGAGATATCTAAAGCCTTTAGCCACAAACACATAGAGGGAAGGAGCTAAAGGACAACCTTGGAAGCTTGATCTAAAAACTAAAGAATTGGATTGATGACCAATAATGGTGAGGCAAGTAAAATCATCAGCAAGGAGCATTTTGATTAAGTGCACAAGTTGAGGGTCAAGGCCCAAGTCTTGAAACATGTCAAGGATGAAAATCTACTCAATACAGTCATAGGGTTTTGCAAAAATCATTCTTTATAAAAACATCCTATTAGTGTGAGTGTCGAGCCCATTCCATCCCTTCCCAGACAATAATGATATTATCTAGAATATTTCTAGATATTATGAAACCAATTTTCTTAGAACACACTAGGAGGAAGAAGGTGGTTCATCTTCAAAACAAGAGCCTTGGTAATAATTTAATTAGACATTGATCAAGGTGATTTGTCTCCAATTACAAATGTCTTATGGATCTCTTGATTTAGGTATGAATTTAGTATTTCCTTTATTGATCAATTTACCTAAATAATGAGATTGAAAGGCCTCCAAATAAACTTTATGAAGATCCTCTACAACTAATGTTGGCAAGAGACACTGCTCTGATGAATGATTGGATGTTGTCATTGATGGAAACAAAGAAAGAAGATTCCACCGGCATGGCAAAGAGACTTTACTCCGGAAGGATAAATGGCTAAGTATGGGTAGTATGCATGATATAGTGTAAATGACAGTGTTTGTGTCAATACACCTCCACGGTTGAAGTTAATTATATGTAGTTCAGGTATGTTATTCAAAATTGTTTGAAGGTGCTATGTTCAAGATTGCAAGTCCTGATGACTTCTGGAAGTTAATTTGTGATTGGTCTAAGTTTGGGTAAACAAGAGTAAAGGAAGGAACAGTGCACAGTACCAAAGTAAAAGGGTCTACATTCCTCCACTATTGCATATTTCATCCTGCGGTTCTGAAGGTATACTAAGAGGTCTAGAATGAATGTTGATTGTGAACCTTTGAGTCTCTTATGGTCCACAGTGAGAGTTATGATGTGATAGATGAATTGGTCAAGCATGTTCTTAAGAGACAAGCTGACAGGCATGATAGATCTTTATGCGGAGAAGATATATTTTTTGAACAATCAATCTAAGTGGTTGAATCATGATTGGTGCTGACCTATA